>CAKAOJ020000106.1:892825-1618150 GCA_916701645.2 Sebastolobus alascanus | reverse complement strand
TTTTTTGACATTTTTTTACGAATATTTTCGAATTATTTTTTTTCATGAAAATTTTCGAAAATATTCGTAAAAAATGTCATAGTATAGAATGTCGAAAATTTTCATGAAAACAGGCATAGTATAGTCTGTCGATTCATTTGGTGGAAAAAAAACTCAGTTTAAATTTTCATCAATTTTCATGAAAAGTCATACTATAGTATGACTTTTTCACAAAAATGTCGAAATTTTAAACTGAGTTTTTTTTCTGCCAAATGAATCGACAGACTATACTATGCCTTTTTTCATTAAAATTTTCGACATTCTATACTATGACATTTTTTTACGAATATTTTCGACATTACTTTTTTCATGAAAATTTTCGAAAATATTCGTAAAAAAATGTCATAGAAAAAAAAAATTTTTTTAAAAAAAGGAAAATTTTTTTTTTTTAAAAAAAAAAAATTTTTTTTTTTTTTTTTAAAAAAAATTTAATTTTTCCCCAAAAAAAATTTTTAAATTTTTTTTTTTAAAAAAAAACAAATTTTTTTCTTTTTTAATTCAATTTTTTTTTTTTTTAAATTTTTTTTCTTTTTTTAAAATTTTAAAAAAAAAAAAAATTAAATTTTTAAATAAAAAAAGGGGGTTTTTTTTTTTAAAAAAAAATATTTAAATTTTTCTTTTTAAAAATTTTTAAAATTCCCAAAAAATTAAAAAAATTTTTTTTTAAAAAAAAAAACCCCTTTTTTTTATTTTTTTTTCCCTTTCTTTTAATTTTTTTTTTTTTTGACTTTTTTTATTAAAATTTTTAAAAAAAATTTTTTAAAAAATTAAAATTTTTAAAAAAAGGGGGTTTTTTTTTTTAAAAAAAAATATTTAAATTTTTTTTTTAAAAATTTTTTTTTTTTAAAAAAATTAATTTTTTTTTTTTTTTTAAAAAACAAATTTTCCTTTTTTTTAAAATTTTCAATTTTTTTTTTTTTTAAAATTTTTTTTTTTTTATTAAAATTTTTATTTAAAAAAAAAATTGAATTAAAATTTTTAGAAAAAAATTTTTTTTTTTTTTAAAAAAAAAAATAAAAAATTTTTAAAATTTTTAAAAAATTTTTCCCCAAAAAATTAAATTTTTTTTTTTTTAAAAAACAAATTTTCCTTTTTTTTAAATTTTCAATTTAATTAATTTTTTTTTTTTTTTTTTTTTTTAAAATTTTAAAAAAAAAAAATTAAATTTTTAAAAAAAGGAAAAATTTTTTTTTTTAAAAAAAAAAATTTTTTTTTAAAATTTTTAAAAAATTAAAAATTTTTTTTTTAAAAAAAAATTTTTAAATTTTTTTTTTAACAAGATTCCCCTTTTTTTTTTTTTTAATTTTAACTTTTTTTTTTTTTTTAATTTTTTTTTTTTTTAAAAATTTCAAAAAAAAGTAAATTTTAAAATTTTTTTAAAAAAAAAAGGTTTTTTTTGGGGGGAAAAAAAAAAAATTTTTAATTTTCAAAAAATCTTTAAAATTTTTTAAAAAAAATTCTTTTTTTCTTTTTTTTTTAAAATTCCAAAACATTTTTTATTTTTTCCCAATTTTAAAAATTTTTTTTAAATTTTTAATTTTTTTTTCATAAAAATTTTCAAAAATTTTTAAAAAAATTAAAAGGGTTTTTTTTTTAAAAAAAAAAGCCATTTTTTAAAAAAAAATTTTAATTTTAAAAATCAAAAAATTTAATATTTTAAAAAAATTCAAATTTTAAACTGAGTTTTTTTTCCACCAAATAACAAGAATCTTGCCTTTTTTTTAAAATTTACATTTATACTTCATTTTTTTAAATTTTTACATGTTTTTTTTAAAATTTAAAATATTAAAAAAATTCATATAAGAATGGAAAATTTTATAAAACCATAATAGTCTTCGATTCTTTTAAAAAAATATTTAAATTTTCTCAATTTTTAAAATCATACTATAGTAACTTTTTCAAAAAATTCAAATTTAAACTGATTTTTTTCCCCAAATGAACGACAGTTTTAAGCCTTTTTTAAAATTTTGACATTCTATCTATCATTTTTTTACAAATTTTTAGAATTTTTTTTAAAAATTTTCGAAATTTTAAAAAAATTCATAATAGAAGGGAAAATTTAATAAAAAGGATAGTATAGTTTTTCATTTGGTGGAAAAAAATCATTTAAATTTTGTCATTTTATGAAAATTTACAATATACTTTTAAAAAAGTCAAAAATTTAAATTTTTTTCCCAAAAAGACAGACTATACTATCCTTTTTTCTTTAAAATTTTACATTCTATAATATTTTTTTACGTATTTTAATGACTTTTTTCTAAAATTTAAAATTTTAAAATTTTATAAATTTGGAAAATTTTTAAAAAAATATATTTGGATTCTTTGGTGGAAAAAAACATATTTAAAATTTATCAATTTTCATGAAAAGTTTTAAAGTATGATTTTAAAAAATGTAAATTTTAAACTTTTTTTTTCCCCAAAAATGAAGACTATCTATCCTTTTTTATAAAATTTTATTTTCAACTATTTTTTTACGAATATTTTTTACTTTTTTCATGAAAATTTTCGAAAATATTTAAAAATGAATAGATAGATGTCAAAATTTTCATAAAACAGGATAGTATGTCTTTCATTTGGTGGAAAAAAAACATTTAATTTTTAATTTATAAAAGTCATTATATATTTTTAAAATGTAAATTTTTAAATATTTTTTTTCCACCAAAGAATCGACAGACTATACTATGCTTTTTCATTAAAATTTTCATTCTATAATGACATTTTTTAAATATTTTTATTACTTTTTTCTTTAAATTTTAAAATATTTAAAAAAAATTTAAGTAGAATGTCGAAAATTTTATAAAACATAATTCTTCGTTCTTTTGGTGAAAAAAAATCAGTTTAAATTTTCTCAATTTAAAAATTCTAAATGATTTTAAAAATTTTAAATTTTTAAATGAGTTTTTTTCCAAAAAAAACTATATTGCCTTTTTTCATTAAAATTTTCGACATTCTATACTATGACATTTTTTTACGAATATTTTCGACATTACTTTTTTCATGAAATTTTCGAAAATATTCGTAAAAAATGTCATAGTATAGAATGTCGAAAATTTTCATGAAAAAGGCATAGTATAGTCTGTCGATTCATTTGGTGGAAAAAAAACTCAGTTTAATTTTCATCAATTTTCATGAAAAGTCATACTATAGTATGACTTTTTCCAAAAATGTCGAAATTTAAACTGAGTTTTTTTTCCACCAAATGAATCGACAGACTATACTATGCTTTTTTCATTAAAATTTTCGACATTCTATACTATGACATTTTTTTACGAATATTTTTGACATGACTTTTCTTAAAATTTTCAAAATTTAAAAAGTCATCATAGTAGAATTTAAAATTTTTAAAAAGATGATAGTCTTCATATTTGTGGAAAAAAAATCTTAATTTTCATAAATTTTCGAAATTTATACTATGATTTTTTTCAAAATTTTGCAAATTTTTAAATGATATTTTCGAAAATTGAATAAAAGTCATAGTATAGTTGTCGAAAATTTTTGAAAACATCATAGTATAATTTTCTTCAATTTTTGAAAAAACTCTTTTAAATTTTTAATTTTCATAAAAGTCAAATTAGTATGACTTTTTCCAAAATGTCGAAATTTTAAACGAGTTTTTTTCCAAATGGTCGACAATATACTATGCCTTTTTTTTTAAAATTTTCGACATTTATACTATAATTTTTTTACGATATTTTAAAATGTCATTTTATGAAATTTTCGAAAATTTCTAAAAAATGCATAGTATAATGTCGAATTTTTCATAAAACGGCATTTATATTGACATTTTTGGTGAAAAAAAATCAGTTTAAATTTTATAATTTTCAGAAAATTCAAAAAATGTTATTTTTCACAAAATGTCGAAATTTTAAACTGATTTTTTTCACAAATATTCGACAGACTATACTATGCATTTTTATTAAATTTTCGACATTTATATATGACATTTTTTACAATATTTTAAAAATGTCTTTTTTTAAAATTTTCGAAAATTTTCAAAAAACGCAAGTATAATGTCTATTTTTAAAAAATCGGCATTTATATTGTCATTTTTGTAAAAATCATTTTAAATTTACTTTTTTCATGAAAATTCAATATTGTAAAATTTTTCACAAAAATGTCGAAATTTTAAACGAGTTTTTTTCCAATAATTGGCGATATACTATGCATTTTTATTAAAATTTTCATTTATATATCATTTTTTTACGAATATTTTAAAAATGTCTTATTTTTAAATGTTCGAAAATTTCTAAAAATGCATAGTATAGTATGTCTTTTTTCATGAAAATTTCGGCATTTATATTGTCATTTTTTGTGAAAAAAAATCATTTAATTTTATAATTTTCAAAAAGTCATATATATATATTTTTCACAAAAATGTCGAAATTTTAAACTAGTCTTTTTTCCTATGATTCTGAGTATACTATGCTTTTTTTTAAAATTTTCATTTTCTATATATAATTTTTTTAGAATATTTTTACAAAATTTTTAATTTAAATTAGTAAATTTTCTAAAAAATGCAGTATAGTATGTCGATTTTTTATGAAAATAGCATAGTATATTGACATTTTTGGTGGAAAAATTTTCAGTCTATTTTCATAATTTTCAGAAAAGTCATTCTAAATATGTCTTTTTCAAAAAATGTCAAATTTTAAACAAGTCTTTATCACCTTGATTATTTGTGACATCTTTTTTATTAAATTTTCGAATTCTTACATGACATTTTTTATGAATATTTTCGACAAATTTTTAAATTTAAATTTGAATTTTTTCGAAAATAATGAAGATAGATATCGCCTTTTTTCATGAAAATAGCAGTTATACTTCATTTTTGTGAAAAAATTTTGTTTATTTTTCATAAATTTTCTGAAAATCATTCTAAATATGTCTTTTTCAAAATGTCGAAAATTTTATGATTTTTTTTCACATTGAATCGACATTCTATACTATGACATTTTTTTAAAATTTTCGACATTTTTATATGAAATTTTTTTAGAATATTTTTACAAAATTTTTCATAAAATTTTCGAAAATTTTTTTCAAAAATGTATAGTAAGATGTCGATACTTTTTTGATAAAAGCTAGTATATCTTCGATTCATTTGTGAAAAAAATCAGTTTAAATTTTTCAATTTTCATTAAAAGTTTTACATAGTATTCTTTTACAAAAAATGTCGAAATTTAAATGATTTTTTTTCAAATGAATCAAACTATATTGCTTTTTTCATTTGTTTATAAAATTTTATATATAATTTTTTTATGAATATTTTGTCATACTTATTATTAATTTTTCAAAATTTCGAAAAAATGTAAGTATAGTTGTCGAAAATTTGAATGAAAACAGCATCTATTTTCATTCAATTTTCGTTAAAAAAAACTCTTTAAATTTTCATAATTTTCATAAAAGTATATATATATTCTTTTTCACAAAAATGTCAAATTTTAATGATTTTTTTTCCAAATGAATCAGAACTATACTTGTTTTTTCATTTGTTAAACATTCTTATTTAATTTTCAAATATTTTTGAAACTATATTATAATTTTCGAAAATTTCGAATAAAATGTATAGTTTATTCGAAAATTTGAATAAAACAGCATGATTTTTCAAATTTTTGTGAAAAAACTATTTTAAATTTTTATAATTTTTATGAAAATTTTCAAATATATTTTTCACAAAAAATTTCAAAATTTTAAATGAGTTTTTTTTCCCAAATGAATACAACTATTATGCCTTTTTTCATTAAAATTTTCGACATTTATATAATTTTTTAGAATATTTTTACAACTTTTTTAAAAATTTTTCAAAATTGTAAAAAAATTTAATAAATTCGAAAATTTTAATGAAAAAGGATAGTATAGTTGTATTCATTTGGTGGAAAAAAAACTCAGTTTAATTTTCATCAATTTTGAAAAGTAAATAGTATGATTTTCAAAAATTTAAAAATTAAGTATAGTTTGTCGACAATTTGAATGAAAACAACTAGTTTATTTTCATAATTTTAAAAATTATACTATAATTTTTTACAAAATTTTCGAAGATTTTACTTTTTTTTCCAAAATGTCGAAATTAATATTTTTCAAAATTTTAATACAGCTATATATGCATTTTTTTAATTTACATAACTCATTTTTAAAATTTTCGAATTTTCTAAAAAATAGTATGATTCAAAATTCGTAAAAAGCATAGTATATTTTCAAAATTTGAAAACAAACTAGTTTATTTTCATTAATTTTTGAAATCTATACTATGACTTTTTTTCAAAATTTTCAAATATTTTTATGATTTTTTCAAAATTTGTAACGAATTATATAATGCCTTTTTTATTAAAAATTTAATATCTTAATACATTTGTTAAAATTTTTAAACATTTTTAATTCATGAAAATATTTAAAAAGTTTGTAAAAATGTCAAATTTTTAAAAATGGTATTTTTACAATTGACAAAATATATCTTTTAAATTTATAATTTTCCATTAAATATAATTTATATGACTTTTTTAATGAAATTTTTCAAAATTTTGAATTTTTCACAAATGTCGACAGATTAACTTTTTTCATTAAAATTTTCGTATATTTGAAAAAAATTTTTTTACAATATTTCGACAATTTTTTGAAAATCTATACTTGTAAAAAAATTCTAGTTAAATGTCGAAATTTTATAAAAGTTATAGTTGATCTTGAATAAAAACTGTTCATAAATTTTCAACATTTTTACATCAATTTATACATATTATGATGACTTTTTCAAAAATTTTAAAATTTTTTTACAAATGTATCGAAGATTAATGCCTTTTTTCAAAAATTTTCGAATTCTTAATATTTTTTTAAAAAATTTTGAAACTTTTTCTAATTTTTCGAAAATTTGTAAAAAATTCAAAAAATGCAAATTTTCATGAAAATTTTTTACATGATGAATTCATCTTTGGTCGAAAAAATCTCAGTTTAAATTTTATCAATTTTCAGAAATTTTATATGACTTTTTTAATTAAAATTTTCGAAATTTTTTTACCAAAATTCGAAGACTAATGAAATTTTTAAAATTTTGCATAATATCTGCATTTTTTAGGAAAATTTTCATTTATTTTTCATAAAATTTTCGAAAATTTCTAAAAATGACTTTTTAAAAATGTCGAAATTTATGAAAAGGTTTATCCCAAATGAATCGACTTGTAAAAAATTTTTTTTAAATTTTCACATTTTATGAAAATATTTTACGATGACTTTTTACAAAATTTTTACATTTTAAATTGAATTTTTTTTACAAAATGTATGACAGACTATTATGCAAATTTTTTAAAATATTCGTAATATTTATCATTTGTTGAAAAAATTTTTGACGATTTTTATTAATTTTAAAATTTCTAAAACTTTTTCATAAAATGTCAAATTTTAAAAAGTTTTTTTTACTATCGATTACTTGAAAAATTTTTATTTAAATTTTTCAATTTATATATATTTTTTTAAATATTTTTCACAATTTTTCTAAATTTTAAAATATTTTTAAAAAATTAAGTTAAATTAAAATTTTCATGAAAACGCATAGTATATTTTATTTTTGAAAAAACTCAGTTTAAATTTTCATCAATTTTCATGAAAAGTCATACTATAGTATGACTTTTTCACAAAAATGTCGAAATTTTAAACTATGTTTTTTTTCCACCAAATGAATCGACAGACTATACTATGCCTTTTTTCATTAAAATTTTCGACATTCTATACTATGACATTTTTTTACGAATATTTTCGACATTACTTTTTTCATGAAAATTTTCGAAAATATTCGTAAAAAAATGTCATAGTATAGAATGTCGAAAATTTTCATGAAAACAGGCATAGTATAGTCTGTCGATTCATTTGGTGGAAAAAAAACTCAGTTTAAATTTTCATCAATTTTCATGAAAAGTCATACTATAGTATGACTTTTTCACAAAAATGTCGAAATTTTAAACTGAGTTTTTTTTCCACCAAATGAATCGACAGACTATACTATGCCTTTTTTCATTAAAATTTTTGACATTCTATACTATGACATTTTTTTACGAATATTTTTGACATGACTTTTTTCATTAAAATTTTCGAAAATATTCGTAAAAAAATGTCAAGGTACAGAATGTCGAAAATTTTAATGAAAACAGGCATAGTATAGTCTGTCGATTCATTTGGTGGAAAAAAAACTCAGTTTAAATTTTCATCAATTTTCATGAAAAGTCGTACTATAGTATGACTTTTTCACAAAAATGTCGAAATTTTAAACTGAGTTTTTTTTCCACCAAATGAATCGACAGACTATACTATGCCTTTTTTCATTAAAATTTTCGAAAATATTCGTAAAAAAATGTCAAGGTACAGAATGTCGAAAATTTTCATGAAAACAGGCATAGTATAGTCTGTCGATTCATTTGGTGGAAAAAAAACTCAGTTTAAATTTTCATCAATTTTCATGAAAAGTCATACTATAGTATGACTTTTTCACAAAAATGTCGAAATTTTAAACTGAGTTTTTTTTCCGCCAAATGAATCGACAGACTATACTATGCCTTTTTTCATTAAAATTTTCGACATTCTATACTATGACATTTTTTTACGAATATTTTTGACATGACTTTTTTCATTAAAATTTTCGAAAATATTCGTAAAAAAATGTCAAGGTACAGAATGTCGAAAATTTTAATGAAAACAGGCATAGTATAGTCTGTCGATTCATTTGGTGGAAAAAAAACTCAGTTTAAATTTTCATCAATTTTCATGAAAAGTCATACTATAGTATGACTTTTTCACAAAAATGTCGAAATTTTAAACTGAGTTTTTTTTCCACCAAATGAATCGACAGACTATACTATGCCTTTTTTCATTAAAATTTTCGACATTCTATACTATGACATTTTTTTACGAATATTTTTGACATGACTTTTTTCATTAAAATTTTCGAAAATATTCGTAAAAAAATGTCAAGGTACAGAATGTCGAAAATTTTCATGAAAACAGGCATAGTATAGTCTGTCGATTCATTTGGTGGAAAAAAAACTCAGTTTAAATTTTCATCAATTTTCATGAAAAGTCATACTATAGTATGACTTTTTCACAAAAATGTCGAAATTTTAAACTGAGTTTTTTTTCCACCAAATGAATCGACAGACTATACTATGCCTTTTTTCATTAAAATTTTCGACATTCTATACTATGACATTTTTTTACGAATATTTTTGACATGACTTTTTTCATTAAAATTTTCGAAAATATTCGTAAAAAAATGTCAAGGTACAGAATGTCGAAAATTTTAATGAAAACAGGCATAGTATAGTCTGTCGATTCATTTGGTGGAAAAAAAACTCAGTTTAAATTTTCATCAATTTTCATGAAAAGTCATACTATAGTATGACTTTTTCACAAAAATGTCGAAATTTTAAACTGAGTTTTTTTTCCACCAAATGAATCGACAGACTATACTATGCCTTTTTTCATTAAAATTTTCGACATTCTATACTATGACATTTTTTTACGAATATTTTTGACATGACTTTTTTCATTAAAATTTTCGAAAATATTCGTAAAAAAATGTCAAGGTACAGAATGTCGAAAATTTTAATGAAAACAGGCATAGTATAGTCTGTCGATTCATTTGGTGGAAAAAAAACTCAGTTTAAATTTTCATCAATTTTCATGAAAAGTCATACTATAGTATGACTTTTTCACAAAAATGTCGAAATTTTAAACTGAGTTTTTTTTCCACCAAATGAATCGACAGACTATACTATGCCTTTTTTCATTAAAATTTTCGACATTCTATACTATGACATTTTTTTACGAATATTTTTGACATGACTTTTTTCATTAAAATTTTCGAAAATATTCGTAAAAAAATGTCAAGGTACAGAATGTCGAAAATTTTCATGAAAACAGGCATAGTATAGTCTGTCGATTCATTTGGTGGAAAAAAAACTCAGTTTAAATTTTCATCAATTTTCATGAAAAGTCATACTATAGTATGACTTTTTCACAAAAATGTCGAAATTTTAAACTGAGTTTTTTTTCCACCAAATGAATCGACAGACTATACTATGCCTTTTTTCATTAAAATTTTCGACATTCTATACTATGACATTTTTTTACGAATATTTTTGACATGACTTTTTTCATTAAAATTTTCGAAAATATTCGTAAAAAAATGTCAAGGTACAGAATGTCGAAAATTTTAATGAAAACAGGCATAGTATAGTCTGTCAATTCATTTGGTGGAAAAAAAACTCAGTTTAAATTTTCATCAATTTTCATGAAAAGTCATACTATAGTATGACTTTTTCACAAAAATGTCGAAATTTTAAACTGAGTTTTTTTTCCACCAAATGAATCGACAGACTATACTATGCCTTTTTTCATTAAAATTTTCGACATTCTATACTATGACATTTTTTTACGAATATTTTTGACATGACTTTTTTCATTAAAATTTTCGAAAATATTCGTAAAAAAATGTCATAGTATAGAATGTCGAAAATGTTCATGAAAACCGACATAGTATAGTCTGTCGATTCATTTGGTGGAAAAAAACTCAGTTTAAATTTTCGTCAATTTTCATGAAAAGTCATACTATAGTATGACTTTTTCACAAAAATGTCGAAATTTTAAACTGAGTTTTTTTTCCACCAAATGAATCGACAGACTATACTATGCCTTTTTTCATTAAAATTTTCGACATTCTATACTATGACATTTTTTTACGAATATTTTTGACATGACTTTTTTCATTAAAATTTTCGAAAATATTCGTAAAAAAATGTCAAGGTACAGAATGTCGAAAATTTTAATGAAAACAGGCATAGTATAGTCTGTCGATTCATTTGGTGGAAAAAAACTCAGTTTAAATTTTCATCAATTTTCATGAAAAGTCATACTATAGTATGACTTTTTCACAAAAATGTCGAAATTTTAAACTGAGTTTTTTTTCCACCAAATGAATCGACAGACTATACTATGCCTTTTTTCATTAAAATTTTCGACATTCTATACTATGACATTTTTTTACGAATATTTTTGACATGACTTTTTTCATGAAAATTTTCGAAAATATTCGTAAAAAAATGTCATAGTACAGAATGTCAAAAATTTTAATGAAAACAGGCATAGTATAGTCTGTCGATTCATTTGGTGGAAAAAAAACTCAGTTTAAATTTTAATCAATTTTAATGAAAAGTCATACTATAGTATGACTTTTTCACAAAAATGTCGAAATTTTAAACTGAGTTTTTTTTCCACCAAATGAATCGACAGACTATACTATGCCTTTTTTCATTAAAATTTTCGACATTCTATACTATGACATTTTTTTACGAATATTTTTGACATGACTTTTTTCATTAAAATTTTCGAAAATATTCGTAAAAAAATGTCAAGGTACAGAATGTCGAAAATTTTAATGAAAACAGGCATAGTATAGTCTGTCGATTCATTTGGTGGAAAAAAAACTCAGTTTAAATTTTCATCAATTTTCATGAAAAGTCATACTATAGTATGACTTTTTCACAAAAATGTCGAAATTTTAAACTGAGTTTTTTTTCCACCAAATGAATCGACAGACTATACTATGCCTTTTTTCATTAAAATTTTCGACATTCTATACTATGACATTTTTTTACGAATATTTTTGACATGACTTTTTTCATGAAAATTTTCGAAAATATTCGTAAAAAAATGTCATAGTACAGAATGTCGAAAATTTTAATGAAAACAGGCATAGTATAGTCTGTCGATTCATTTGGTGGAAAAAAAACTCAGTTTAAATTTTCATCAATTTTCATGAAAAGTCATACTATAGTATGACTTTTTCACAAAAATGTCGAAATTTTAAACTGAGTTTTTTTTCCACCAAATGAATCGACAGACTATACTATGCCTTTTTTCATTAAAATTTTCGACATTCTATACTATGACATTTTTTTACGAATATTTTTTACATGACTTTTTTCATGAAAATTTTCGAAAATATTCGTAAAAAAATGTCATAGTACAGAATGTCGAAAATTTTAATGAAAACAGGCATAGTATAGTCTGTCGATTCATTTGGTGGAAAAAAAACTCAGTTTAAATTTTCATCAATTTTCATGAAAAGTCATACTATAGTATGACTTTTTCACAAAAATGTCGAAATTTTAAACTGAGTTTTTTTTCCACCAAATGAATCGACAGACTATACTATGCCTTTTTTCATTAAAATTTTCGACATTCTATAGTATGACATTTTTTTACGAATATTTTTGACATGACTTTTTTCATTAAAATTTTCGACATTCTATACTATGACATTTTTTTACGAATATTTTCGACATGACTTTTTTCATGAAAATTTTCGAAAATATTCATAAAAAAATGTCATAGTATAGAATGTCGAAAATTTTCATGAAAACAGGCATAGTATAGTCTGTCGATTCATTTGGTGGAAAAAAAACTCAGTTTAAATTTTCATCAATTTTCATGAAAAGTCATACTATAGTATGACTTTTTCACAAAAATGTCGAAATTTTAAACTGAGTTTTTTTTCCACCAAATGAATCGACAGACTATACTATGCCTTTTTTCATTAAAATTTTCGACATTCTATACTATGACATTTTTTTACGAATATTTTTGACATGACTTTTTTCATGAAAATTTTCGAAAATATTCGTAAAAAAATGTCATAGTACAGAATGTCAAAAATTTTAATGAAAACAGGCAAATGAATCGACAGACTATACTATGCCTTTTTTCATTAAAATTTTCGACATTCTGTACTATGACATTTTTTTACGAATATTTTTGACATTACTTTTTTCATGAAAATTTTCGAAAATATTCGTAAAAAAATGTCACAGTACAGAATGTCGAAAATTTTAATGAAAACAGGCATAGTATAGTCTGTCGATTCGTTTGGTGGAAAGAAAACTCAGTTTAAATTTTCGTCAATATTCATGAAAAGTCATACTATAGTATGACTTTTTCACAAAAAATTTATGAAAAACAATTCATAGTATAGTATAAACTTTAAACATAAACAAAAATTTTATAATTAAAAAAGGCCTAGTATAGTATGTCGAACGCTTTATGAAAAAAAAGTCATAGTATATTATGTCGAAAATTTTATGGAAAAAAAAATCATAGTATAGCATTTCGAAAAACAATATTGATAGTATAGCATGTCGGAAAAAATGTCATAGTATTGTATGTCGTAAATTTTGTGAAAAAAAGTCGTAGTATAGTATGTCGAAAATTTTATGTAAAGTCATAAATAGCATGTCGAAAATTTAATGTAAAAAAAGATATAGTATAGTATGTCCAAAATGTCTTGGAAAAAAAAGTCATAGTACATTATGTCGAAGATTTCGTGAAAAAAAAGTTATAGTATAGTATGTCCAAAATTTTATGAAAAAAGTCATAGTATAGTATATCCAAAATTGTATGAAAAAAAGTCATAGTATAGTATATCCAAAATTGTATGAAAAAAAGTCATAGTATAGTATAAACTTTAAACATAAACAAAAATGTTATGATTAAAAAAGGCCTAGTATAGTATGTCGAAAGCTTTATGAAAAAAAAGTCATAGTATATTATGTCGAAAATTTTATGGAAAAAAAAGTCATAGTATAGCATTTCGAAAAACAATATTCATAGTAGAGCATGTCGGAAAAAATGTCATAGTATTGTATGTTGTAAATTTTGTGAAAAAAAGTCGTAGTATAGTATGTCGAAAATTTAATGTAAAAAAGTCATACTATAGTATGTCGAAAATTTAATGTAAAAAAAGATATAGTATAGTATGTCCAAAATGTCTTGGAAAAAAAAGTCATAGTATAGTATGTCCAAAATTTTATGTAAAAAAAGTCATAGTATAGTGTGTCGAAAAAAATAAAAAAAACTCAGTATAGTATTTCAAAATAATAAAAAAGTATGTCCAAAATTTTATGAAAAAAGTCATAGTATAGTAAGCCGAATTTGTGAAATAGTCAAAGTATAGTACGTTGAAAAAAGTCCTAGTATGGTATGTTGCTAAAATAAAAGTCAGTATAGTATGTAGAAAAAAGTCTTACTATAGTATGTTGAAAACATTTAAAAAGTCATATTATAGTATGTTAAAAAAATTAAAAAACTCAGTATAGTATTTCAAAATAATAAAAATAAGTCATAGTATAGTATATTGAAAAAAGTCTTACTATAGTATGTCGAAAACATTTAAAAAGTCATATACTATGTTGAAAAATGTTTTTAAAAGTCATAGTATAGGACGTTTAATTTTTTAAAAAAAAGTCATACTACAGTATGTCGAAAAATTAGAAAATTCATAGTATAGTATGTCCAAAAAAATAAGTCATACAGTAGTATAGAATGTCCAAAAAGTCAAAGTATAGTATGTCCAAAAAGTCATAGTATAGTATGTCGAAAAAATAATAAAAAGGTCATAGCATAATATGTCGGAAAAACGTCATACTATTGTATGCCAAAACAGTCACAGTATAGTGTGTTGAAATATTTTTAAAAAGTCATTGTAAAGTATGTCAAAAAAAAAGTCATAGTTTAGTATCTCGAAAAACAAAATCAAAGTATAGTATGTCCAAAAGTCATAATATAGTATGTCGAAAAAATTTTAAAGTTACAGTATGTTGAAATTTTTTAGTCATTGTAGTATGTCGATAAAATAAAAAAAATTCATAGTATAGTATGTCAAAACAGTCACAGTATACTGTGTTGAAATTTTTTTAAAAGTCATTGTACAGTATTCGAAAAAATAAAAAAAAAAGTCTTAGAATAGTATTTTGAAAAAATAAAAAAAGTCATAGTATAGTATGTCCAAAAAAAATCATAGTACAGTATGTCAAAAAAATATATTCACAGTATGGTACGTCGAAAAAATTGAAAAAAAAACATAATATGTAAAGAATTTATAGTATAGTTTGTCAAAAAAATAAAAAAAGTCATAGTATAGTATGTCAAAAAAATGTTATAAGAAAAAGTTTTTCATAAGTGAACTCCTAAATGATCAGGGAATCTGACCCACAGTCCATCACAGACAAAAAAGTCAGGAAATTAAACAATTTGCTGTAGCATTCAAAATTTGGACATAGGAAAAGATTGACGTTATCCAGTGTTCACAATGTGTTCAACAAAGTATAATCAAATCTAATAGTAGCACTTTGCGCAAAGTAGAGGTCGGGTAGAAGGTACCAGATACACCAGGCCAGCACTGAAAGGCTCAGGAAGAGCTTCTGCCCTCAAGCCACTAGGATCCTAAATGAGCTGTTATTGCCTTTAGAAATTGATTGGCCAACAGGGTGTGCTACTCACTGTATGTACACAAAAAAAAAAAAAACTTTCCCATGATTTCCTGGGTCATTTATTTTATTACATTATATACATTATTATATGAATTGTCTCCTCACAGTTTACCCGATTTGAACTGAAATAATAAGCAATTCCACTACTTCTTACATGCAAACAGACTTGCTGTGTAAAATGAAATGGAAATCATCTGACACTTTGGCAGGCACTTCTGTATTTACTGAAGATAATCTAAAGATTATCTAAAGATGTCTGTAGACAGCAGGCTGAAGGAGGAGGAAAAAAGGAAAAACAACTAACTTCATAACGCTTCTGCTGCTTTTTCCCCCGCTGCTATGTGATCAGAGGTATATGGAAGTCTGCACTGTCAAAGAGGAGAGGCCTTTTGACTGGAGAGGGATCCTTGTCCGCCTTGTGGAGGAGTTTAAACAGTCCTGTTCCAATATTCATTGGAATCCCCATAATGATGCACTCAGACACACCTGAAACACAAACACAGGAAATTTTAAGACCCAATTAAGACAAAAAAGTCATAGTATAGTATGTCGAAAAAATAAGTCATAGTAGTATGTCGAAAAAGTCATAGTATAATATGTCGAAAAAAGTCATAGTATAGTATGTTGAATTTTTTTTAATACGTCATAGTATAGTATGTCGAAAAAGTCGTAGTATATGTCGAAAAATTAAAAAATGTCATAGTATAGTATGTCGAAAAAATTAAAAAGTCATAGTATAGTATGTCGAAAAAGTCATAGTATAATATGTCGAAAAAAGTCATAGTATAGTATGTTGAAAAAAGTCATAGTATAGCATGTCGAAAAAATTTTAAAAAGTCAGTATAGTATTTCAAAATAATAAAAAGAAAGTCATAGTATAGTATGTCGAAAAAATAAGTCATAGTATAGTATGTTGAAAAAAGTCATAGTACAGTATGTTGATAAAAGTCATAGTATAATATGTCGAAAAAGTCATAGTATAATATGTCGAAAAATTAAAAAATGTCATAGTATAGTATGTTGAAAAAATAAAAAGTCAGTATAGTATTTCAAAACAATAAAAAGAAAGTCATAGTATAGTATGTCAAAAAAATAAAAAAAAGATCATAGTAGTATGTCGGAAAAAAAAAAAAGTCATAGTATAGTATTTTGAAAAAAGTCATAGTATAGTATGTCGAAAAAATAAAAAAGTCAGTATAGTATTTCAAAATAATAAAAAGAAAGTCATAGTATAATATGTCGAAAAAAGTCATAGTATAGTATGTTGAAAAAATAAAAAAAAGTCAGTATAGTATTTCAAAATAATAAAAAGAAAGTCATAGTATAGTATGTCAAAAAAATAGAAAAAAGGTCTTAGTATAGTATGTCGAAAAAATTAAAGTCATATATAGTATGTCGAAAAAAATTATAGTCATAGTATGTTGAAAAAAGTCATAGTATAGCATGTCTAAAAAATAAAAAAAAGTCATAGTATAGTATGTTGAAAAAAGTCATAGTATAGTATGTCGAAAAAATTAAAAAGTCATATATAGTATGTCGAAAAAATAAGTCATAGTATAGTATGTCGAAAAAGTCATAGTATAATATGTCGAAAAAAGTCATAGTATAGTATGTCGAAAAAATAAGCCACAGTATAGTATGTCGAAAAAAAGTCTTAGTATAGTATGTCGAAAACATTTAAAAAGTCATCTAGACAAAGAGTGAAGTTCAATTTCACTACAGAGATGAGGCATCAGCTTACCACAGACGGAGTCCTTTTGTCCAAAGTAGGCGGCATCGAAGAGATGATCAGCTGTTTTCTCGAAGGAGGCCAGCATGAGGACACTCTCCTTCATTTTGGCTAAACCGAACCTGGTGATTCCCAGTATCTCCCCCTTTATGGACAGAAGACAGCATGCACACGGGTGAAATGACTTCGAACTACACAAACACTACGAAGAAATATCAAGATTTCGACTGGTCCATACCTTGTAGGACATGAGATCTGCGAGAAGCATAACGTGACGCCGGTCAATGCTCATTCCATGGTTCACCATGGTGTACTGAATCTCATTGATGATGGTGGATCTAGCTGCCTCAATACCCAAAGTCTTCTCAACCTAGAAAAAATACAGAGAAAAGCTTTTTAAAAATGAAGCTGGACTGATTAAGAGTCCCTGCAGTCGAGAGATAAATCTTGTAGAATACACTACCTAACTGAGCCGATGATTTGATTTGAAATTGACTTGTAGAGCTATGGATACATTTTAAAATGCATTTATTCATCTGCCCACAAAAATCCAGATAATTTTAACACTTGGGACTCTTGGACGTATTTTAAAATGCAAGTCTTTACTTTGCAATGATGAAGATAAAGCAGCGGCAGAAATAACTTTCTACCACGTCCCCAGTCTCTCTGAGGTTGTGTATTTCTTTTATCAGAATAGCCAGACACAAAGCGTGTGTCATGCACAAATCTTTCTGTTGGCAGATGACAGCATGTGCATGAACTAGTATGTTTATTTGAGAGTGGATTGGCGTAACACGTGTGGTGTAACACAATAAAAAGTAAGCTACTGCTTGAACTGAATCTCACTCAAATTGACTTGACCTACATTCATTGTATGCATTGGTTTAAGTGTCAGAGCAGTTCAGCTTGCAGTACGCAATCTGTCACGGGTATGAGGTTCAGTCTCAGAATTCATGACAGATGTAGGGCAGATGTGGAACGAAGGATGCTAATGTTGAATGTTGTTTTTTTCTGACCGATAACCGACCCTCGTGAACGGAGAAGTATTTCCTCCAAAGGGGGGGAATGACAGAAAAAGTTTGAGCACTGCTGCTTTACAGATACCTCATACGTGTTGTTTGAAGTGGTCCTGCTTCCATTCACTCCGTGCGTTGCCATGACAGCTCTCAGGTTGTCCCCCTCCACCAGGAGCTTGTACATGTTCTTGCTGCTCTGTTCGTCAATGTGAATGACAGCTCGGGAAACTTCAGGTATTCCTTGAACCACCACCTTTCCAAGCGAGAAATTAGAACGGTTAAAAAAGAAACACAGGGCACAAATTCAGGAGCACCACTTGAATTAACATTAATACTCTTCCAAGTTACGAGTGTTACTATGATAATAATAATAATACATTTTACTTATATTGCGCTTTTCTGGAAACTCAAAGACACTTTACACATAAAAAAACTGAACAGTGCTTTATAAACAAACAGTTTTCAAGGCTGCAATTACTCTAATTATCAATTCACAAACAACCAGGTACTCACCTTAGGAAGATCCTCTTTTAATGACTGCAGCACGTAGTACATGGAGCTTTTGGTGTTCTCTCGTGGAGACACACACACCACCGCCTCGCCGTGCACAGCGATGTCTCCTGGTTTCACTCGTAGTTTAGACATGCAGATGGAGTAACGCACCGTTTCTGCATTTACCTGAAAGACAAAAGTAAAAATCTGAGGCAAAGCTACCATCGTTATTCTAAACACAAAAGCACAAATCTATAATGTAGCACAGCCAATAAACTGGGAGAGCACTCGGCTGTAGCCGCTGTTGTTGAAGAAATTGAGTGCAACCTGTGGAGGAAGAACGACTTCAGTGCTTCATCGATGGTTTGTTTTAACTCCAAAATCAATGATGGAATTCAGGGGTTTCTGCATACTGGGGTCCCTAAACAGTCTTTGAATTGCATAAATTGGCTATCACTGTAAAGCTGAGACTCTTGTGGATCCAATGAGCCCACTTGTATTCATGTATTCATGTTAGTCCCCATAGTAGCCAGTTCATTGTAGTGAGACCATTTTTTTAAAAATTTGACCACACTGTACAAAATGACCTGTGGTGACCTCTGGGATAGTTCTTGCAGAAGTCTCAAAATGTCAAAAGTAATAGTGTGTATAAACATGTTTGCCTGTATCTTTTATCAATGTAAGGTGTGAAAGTAAGTGTCAGTAAAAATAAGAAAACTGTGGTACCTCCAGTCGCAGCAGCCTTATTCTCTCCAGTGACAATTTCACCAGGATGAAACAGTCGTCTGGCAGGAAAACCTCCTCAATGTACTCAGAAATCTGTGGAGCACAGCAAGAGAACTTGGCTTCATTACAGCACTGCACTTGTTTCATGTCTCACACATTGACGCTTTTAGAACTACTGGTGTCATTCAGTCAGTTCCTTCAGTCTCTACACACATATACAGTATAATATGCTGCAGGTTGCAAGGAGTACCTCTCCTAGAAGAGTTTTCTCGATCCTTCCCTTCACCAGCCTGGCGAAGTCGGCGTCGTCTTCCACGTCCAAATGAGCAGTGATTATAGGCGTGCTGAGTGGTGAGTAGAGGATTTTCAATGGATTATTCAAAACAAATTAGGGATGTATTCATTACTGTGACACAAAGAGACAATTTATGTGGCCCAGCAGAGCTTATTATGCTAAATGGCATAAATCAGTCTAAACCATGAGCTCCGGCAAGTGATCAACATAACGCTTCATTAAAAGTGGATTAGGCCAAAAAGACAGCAGCAAATGTCGGACATGAGAATTGCATCCATTTTTCTTTTTTCTCCTCTGCTCATATGACAGAGGGAACATAAAGAAACATCTCTGTAATTATTAGGGGTGGGGAAAAACATCGATTCACCTATGTATTGTGTTTTTTTACGATTTTGAAATTGATTTTTTTTAATGCCAGAATCGACATATTTGCTTCATTTGAGTCTATGCGGAGGTAGAAGGAAGCTACAGCTTTTAGTCTGAGTAGTCTGAGTAACGTGACGTCATATCCGTTCCGTATCCGTCAACCAAAACAAACGGCAGCTGGCCGCAGCGCGCCGCAACGGTAAAGTAGAAAACGGCGGAAGGTCCGCGTGGATACGACCTGCAATCTCACATTTTAAATCCAAGGTGGTAAACACTACACATGCAGTAAAGTATGGAAACACTTTGGGTTTCACACATTGCCAGGAAAAAGCAGAGCTAGACATCCCGCATGCTAACTGTCATGGACAGGAAATGTTATCGTATCTCATACCTGATGTTCTTGGAGGCATTGATGATCTCTTTGATGCGAGGCACCCCAAGAGTGATGTTCATGGACGCGACTCCAGCGAAGTGGAAGGTTTTCAGGGTCATCTGAGTACCAGGCTCTCCGATGCTCTGGGCACACAGGGCCCCTACCGCTGAGCCGGGCTCCATCTGAGCTCTGTGTGAGTAAACACATGTTAAGAGTCTCTCAGCTGACTCAACTTTCATTAAACTGTCAATTGAGGGAATCTTTGCAGTTATTATACAAACATTGATATCATCATGTCAACAGCCCTCAGATGACTGTATAGATGAGTGTGCATGGGGGGATAAAATAAGCCAATCAGTAGATAAATGATCGACTACTACTCCTACAAAAGAATCTGAAAGAAGCATTACCAAAGCATATAATGAAGGCTCATTATTTTCATTTGATTTTTCTTTTCTTAATTTAATGTAAAAAAAAAAAAAAAAAAAAGCTTGTAAAAAGGCTTGTAATGAAATTTGGTCGGACGACATGTCAAACAAACAGGTTTTTTTTCCAGCATAACCCTACACACTTAGCCTTGTTTCTCCTTACTTGGAGGGACTCGTACAATTATGTTTCCTCCCCAGTTTTGCTCTTAATTTTCTATTACCAGAGGCACATTTTGAGCTACCTACTTCTCAGCATTTTGTATTTAATTAGAAGCATTTTGTATTTACTTATTTGCACTGTGGTTATTTGTTATGTATTGCATTTGTTGTATATTGCACTTGTCTTAATGCAAATATTTGTACATATTTCATATTTATTATATTCTTACTTACTTATATTTCTTTACATATATTGTATATTGTGTTTACATTGTATCATTATGTACATAATTTACATGTTACATACTCCTTTATTTCTATTTTCTTACATTTCTTTATGTTTATACAAGAGCAACTGTAACGCCCCAATTTCCCCCGAGGATCAATAAAGTATTTCTGATTCTGATATATTGCAAGAGAATGTTGTTGACTGCTATCTGAGCGTGGGGACATAAAATCAGTCAGTTCAAATCAGTTCCTTTTAAAAAACTACATTTTTGCTGAAAAAGAGTATCAAACAAAAACAAGTATAAAAGTGCACCCAGTACAGTGCAGATCTCCGCCAGGTGTGTTTGCAACGACCACTGCTGTAATATTTGATTGAATGAATACAGACCACAGTTGTCTAATTCCCCGTCTAGACCGCAAATGTATCAGATGTGTTTTTCAGCCGCACGTCTCACTTTACAGATACGCTCTCATTTTAATCTGTGCAGCTGTCTGTGCAGGCTCGCATCTCACAGGCGTAACTGCGACCTGAACCGTTTATTTACGCTTCAAGTCAACACACGTAAACGTGAGGTTGATGCCCAATATAATGTCACTGAATAAATATATTTATCTACATCTTGCAAACTAGGCAGAGCAGAGTGTGCTGCTCTCTGGCTCTGTCCTGAGACAGAGGTTATAATGGCATAATGCATTGTGTAGAGTTGGTCTTAAAGGGAATTTTTCTAACCACCTATATCGTATTTTTTTCAGTTTTACATTTAACAGACTCTCCCTTAACTTTTGCCCAACAGCTGGGAAGCAAGATACGGGAACTTCTTGGGTAATGAGGAGTATTTTTGCATAGTTTATTCATGGGCAAATTGTAACCTACACTATACATTTACTCCCACTAGACTACTTCACTGCTAACCTTTCCCTCTGCTCCGATCGCCAACACCTGCCTGCTTTGAGCGCAGCCATCGTCTCTCTCTTTCGCGCTCAACCACACACTCTCTACGCACACACACGACGCGACTGCCCTATTGAGCCCCTCCCACGTTTACGCCTGGCGGAGACAATGAGCCTTAGAATAAAATGAGTCTCGTACCTCATGTACTTGTCTCTGCATGTTTCAAGGAACTTCTCCAGCTGGGTGGGGGTTATGCGGTCCAGCTGATAGAGAACTTTTGGCTGCAATACAAAAGTAGAGAGACGAGCAATTAAGTTTCAGATACAGCTGAGTTTAAGGATATTGCTGCATCCAGCACATTGACGCGCGGCGTGGTGCGTACCTCGCTGCTGCCATTGTCGTTGATGCCGTACTTGTCTCTGGTCTTCTTGATCCTTTCCGAGATGCTCTTGATAAATTTCTTTATCTCCTACAGTCGAGGGAAGAGAATTCAACAGTTTCAGAGGTCGAGTCAAAATGCTCATTAATATTTTTTCAGAACAAATATCGAAGTGAGTGTGACCAAACTGTATGCTGTTTGACACACTGTCATGCAGTTGTTGGATATTACAGTAAAAGGCGTGACGAATGCAAACTCCCAGGAAATCAAATCGAGCAATCTCTTTTTAAAAAACCATCAGCAGTGCTTTAAAGAGAGCAGTCAGATGTCAAAGCATGAATCTAAGCACAATGACGAGGGCTTTTAAAATAGCAACAATGGGGTTATTAAATAAATTATCAATCTGCCCCAGCTCTCGCCGACACACCATTCTCGATTCAGTTAAACCAGCATTCAGCATGCTCGGTCACTATACCTCCAGGTACTTCTCTGAGCCTGTGTCAGTTAACTCCTTCACAAAGGGGGGGAAAGGTTCACATGAATTACTGCCAGCACACCAATTAACTGCATGTTAACTGTTGCATATAATTTGCATTGTTTACTACATCCAAGACAACTGTCTTTTTTTTCTAAAGGAAGGCTAATCAGCTTTCATATTACACTGCCATGCTATTCCTTATTATAGCATACTGTCAAGAGCCAAAGGATACACTTTAAATCATGTTTTCTTGTGTACTTATGTATGTGGCAGCATTGAACCGCGACCACAGGAGGTGTAATGATTTTCTCTCTGCACCATTAACCAGAATGTTAATGCACCATCAGACCAGAAAATTACAACAAAGATGTTTTACAAATAAACTACAAAAGTACACACACAAACTTGAATAGCACATGTAGAGTTGACAGTTGCAGCACTATTGGGATAGATCTAACCTCAAAACTTTAACACAGGTTTTCATAGTTTCCTACCATTGTACATAAAAATGTAAGATTTAAACTGAAATGCAGGTGGACATGTGGGTGTTTTGCCACAACTTGGATTTTTCATGTAAATTTCTTATCTGTATCCATCTGTTGCATTTGCTGAAATGATTGTTGCGTTTCCTGCAGCAGGATGGGTGACCTCTGTATGGCATGGACAATAAACTTGTATCAAGAAGAAATGCTTAATATTGTCAAAAACGCTATGAGAGACCAGGGGGTCCTCGGTCCCCAATTTGAGAATCACTGGCTTACATACTGCTCTTAGATGCTATGAATTGAGTAAAGTCTGTCTGTCTGTCGGTTGAAGTTCTTATTCTTACAGCATTTTTGGTGCATCTCTACAATTGTTGGACATGTGCCAGAGTATTATGTGCCTTATATAGTGTTTAAGGGGCGTTACCTATGCTAATACCCGCCCTTATATAGTGTTTAAGGGACGTTACTTATGCTAATAATAAACAATCTGCCTCCAATTTATGATCAAGTGGTACTATATTTTTCTTGTTTCAATTAATTCATCCTACTAACAAATATTATCTACGTTGCTAAAACCTGTTATAGCTTATTCCTCTGTGGCCAAAAACTGTTAAAAACACATCAGTGAGCTACACCGTTGAGGTGACACGTTCCTTCATTATGGTGAACAAGGGCACTGTAGTTTATTTTGAGTCAATCCCCGTGTAAATACTCACTAGTGCACTAAATGTGTATTAGTCCTATTTACTCCTGTTTGAGTAAAGTTTGTTAGTTTTTAAGCAAACTTTTCTCAAACAGAAGTGCCCGGAAGTTAGGAAAATTACTGAGCCTTTCCTAAGGACTATAAATGTATCGCCAGTTTACTCAGTAGGCCCTAACAGAGCGGGGAAGGAAGTTGAAAAGTACACTGAGGTACATAATAGGTTTTGGTCTTTTCATGGGATTCATTGGCAATAATAAAAAAAATGTCAAGAAAATGTCAGCCTTACCCTTTAATCTCTCTAAGCTGAAAAGTCTGAACTTTACATTTCTTTTACTGCTAAGGAAAAGAGCGCTATCTTCTTGACTTTTTGTTTGTCTGTCCTTAAGTGGGACCTCTCAAAAACCTTCAAAGAGATACCAGGAAACATTAGGCAGGGGGCGAAAGAAAGACTTGAAAGAATTGTTGGTGCAGATTCGGAAATTCTGTTTTCTCATGACTCAACTTACTTGAAGTGATTACTGAAAGAAACACTTAAGAGACTGTTTAACCTTGACTGAGGTATGAGTTATGGAGAGAGCAAATAAGTCAAATATAAAAATGTGTTGAGCTCTTAGGAATGCTTTCTAGTTTTGGTAATTACTTTCTACTGATCAGCTACGCTACACACCGAACAGGTGAACCACTTAGGAACACTGTCTCTACAACTACCTGCATTTCAAAATGAAATAAAAGGGAACGGAATTCAGAAATTTAGAGCATCCCTAGCAAAGTGCTTTTCTTACTAAAAAACAAATGTATTAAAGAAAAAATATAACTTGATAGACAACACTGTACTGTGGTGAGGTTACCTCCAAGAAGTCGTCTTTGCAGCACAAGAAGTCGGTTCTCTTCATGATGGCATCAGCAGTGAGGACCAGCTCGTTCTGACTGAGCGCAGGCTCGTCTGGACACGCGTAGATCGCCTGGGGGGGGAACGGAGAGCATCAAAAGGAGGTCATTGGGAGCAAACACAACGGAAGCACTCAATAGCTCCTGATAGTTCCCTCACTGCAGGGTTAACAGCTCCTGGTAGCTTATTCTCATTGCATCGGAAACTACTCCGACCTCAACACAAAAGGAAAATCACCTATTGACGAACAGATACATTCATCTCATTATATGCATTCGGAGCTCCATTTACTGGCTAGCGCTTTTAAACATATAAATCACTACATTTCCTTGTACCATATTATATGTCATCAAACCCCTTAATAGAGGGTAACTGCCTTACTATAAACCGATAAAGGTTAGACAGATGGAGGACAGACAGAAACAAACACGCATGATAATAACAGTTGCTCTTTTACTATGATTGATAACTCCTTTATTATTCTTTTATCGTCTTTTATGTCATTTGTAAAACACCCTGAATTGCCATTGTGTGTGACATGTGCCATATAAATAAAAATGCCTTGCCAATAACAAATTAACATGCAGCAGATGGTTTTCCTGCAGAGCTCACCATCACTGGGATCAATCTTCTCTTGCAAACATGCCATCAATTATCGCACTCACTGCAGTAAACACTCAGTGGCATTTTACACTGATGGCAGACTGCTAAGCGCACTGTAATTAACAAGAAAATACAGAAACGCCTACAGTATCTATTGTTCGTTACAGTTATAAAAGGCCAAATTCTTACAATTATGAACGTATAAATTTGTGTTAAATTCAAAAAATATAACAGGAGTAATAAAAAAACAGCTTTCTATGTTTTATAACTGATCATAATTGAACGTATGGGTTGTTTTACTGCACCGTTCACAAATATTACTGATGTAAACAATTCTTAAACAGCATTAGAAAACATTACTAACTTAGTTTTTGTTGTTTTCTACTATTAATTCCAGTATTTAATTACTTCTCAGTTAATTTGGGAGTGACAGAAGTAGTGAAGCGTTCTAGGATAACGGTATTTTTATTGTTATTCGGTATTTTTCAACCTGAACCTTATTTTCCCGTGTTTTTGTGTCTAAGTGAAGAACGGGTAGGGCTGCACAATTAATCGAAGTTCTGAAATCTGGCACCGTCAACTTACTGACAGGCTCAGATTGTTATTATAAGTGTGACAACATTATGGAAAGGACACTACTTTTTCTTACCTTTCGCTTTCTGTTCGTTATTGTGTCATGTGACTTGTTGCCGGGAGACAACGTGAGTGAGACTGGAGAGAGGAGTGCCACGGGACAATGAGTTTGTTGTGTTGGGAGTACAGAAAGCGTAGCTTAGTGTTATCTAAAAGATTTTCAATGTCATGGCTGAATATTTGATTTGATATTTGATGATTTCGACAATGTAGATGCGACACGAGACTTCTCAGAGTGAGACACACAATGACAAACAGACCGGATAAAGCTAAAGGTAAGAAAAACATTTAATTTCTCTCTAATGTCTTTTCCATTATGTTGTCAAACACTTATAATAACAATCTGAGCCTGTCAGTGGCAAAAACAAGCAATTTCAGTGGACATAAATTGACGGTGCCAGATTGTCCTAAGCGATAACATTTCCCTTCGCAATTAAAGGCAACAACGAGGATAATGATATCAACGATGCCCAGTATATCGAGTAAACATGAGACAAGACCTGGAGGTGAATCTCCTGCTGACCAGAAAATCTATTCTAAACTACTGATTAAATTGCTCGGCCAAGTGGACCACTTTCCCGCAGAGAAAATCAATCTAAACTTCCTGCAATTTCATTTAGGTGCCTGGAGTGCTGAAATGCTGAAAGATATTTCAGTAAAATGGGAATTTGCTCCAATTTCAGCTCCTGTGTGTCTTCACATGAGGAGCTTCTCTCCTAATGAGCTGCCTCTCTGGCTGGCAGTAGGCTTCTCGCAGCGGGAGATATTGACACTGTTTGTACTCCCAGAGCACCGGCATATGATAGAGTTGCACACATTTAAAAGGCTTCCCATAGGCTACACTGACTGAACCAATGCTATGAGGTGAGGTTGAACTTGCCAAGGCAACACTTAAGACAATATTTCAGAGTAAAAGAATTCAAAGAAAGATATAGTAAATGGCAATATATCCATTGTTTCTAGAAACACATAAAATAGCCACAGATATGAGATAACCATCCAGCAGCTGTCTCACCATTTTCTTTTTTTCCTATTATTTCCTGCTCGTCTTCCAGCCTAAACACCAGCTGGGCAGATTGATTTTTTTAAGCTGTGTTTATCCAGGCTAACGCTGAGCTTGCATCAAAAAAGGTAATAGGGCTTCTTCCTCTAAAACAAAATCACTCCAGGAAGTTAACTGATGACCTTTTGGTCATGAGAAGCCGCCTCTACAGGTTTTTTTTTTTTTTTTTTTACTGACACACAACAGACTAAACATTCGCATACCAAACGCTAAGTAATGTGCAGTGCACATTCATTGTCCATGAAAGTTAATGGTGCCTTCAAATGAAACTCGTGAGCTCGTGTTTACAACATGGGAAGTCGTGTACACTATATGCTTGGCGTTCAAGTGGTTAAGTCGTGAGAACACTGTTGCTAAGCAACAGCAATATTAACGTTACTGTCGGTGTCTAGAAGCCACAGACGTCAACAAACACTTCATAACTCGTGAACTCTGAGCTTTCAGAAACTTCCCACAAGAGGGGGGCTTTCATATGGACTCTTCTTGTGAACACGGTAAACACGACCCCATTTCAAGGCACCATAAGATACGGACATATGAGACTGAACAAAACAAAAATGAAAGACAATTATTAGAGTGGAATGTGACTGCACTAACAAGAGAGGTTATCTGAGATAAATTAACTATTCTATTGGTTTGCACAGGTATTGGTGAATGCGTAGGTGTGTGTGTAATGAGGCAGGGACGCATCTGTGTGGATATGTCTAAGAGTGAGGAAGAAAAAAAAAAAAAAAACAGCAGGCAAAAAGAAACAAAATACCAAGCCAAGCAGATCCACAAACTGTCTGCTCACCCGAATGTTGTCCAAGACTCTCTTAAACTCCAGCGGCTCATCCTTCCCCTCCATGGCAGCTGGATCCAGACCATCGCCGCCGTAAATAAACTGGATGATGTCGCCGGTGGAGCTGCGTACCGTCAGGTCGTACTGTGAGCACAAATCCTCCAGGGACTTCACCAACCGCCTCTGTCCAAGCACAGGCAGGAACACAAAAAATATCATGGTGACATATGTGACAGACACATGAAAAAAAAGCATCTGCGTTGACCTGAAAGCATGCTGACGGTTCAGGCATATATGTGAAAATACATCTGAGATGCAACCTAATTAACTCTGATAAAGGTGCTTCAGTGTTCAGACTTTTCTATTCTCATCATGTTTCCCTCAGTAGAACTTCAGATTTAAGAAATCATCAGTTATAATTATCTGGGAAACATCACGTTTATTCACTTTACATGGAACTAAAGTTGATACAGTACCGAATTATATTAAATCATGTTCGCCGAATGAGTTAGTGTCTGTTAATGAGTCATAAGAAATCATAAATTATCTTTTAGAAGGAGTAGATGTTCAGCGGTAAGCTTGGCTGTTAAATTTAACAATAATGTCAACAGAGGTTTTCCTCCGACAGTAGGAAACAGTTGTAGACTTCAATTGCCATTTAAAATGTAAATTAACTCATCAAACAGACTTTTAACAATTCACTCAGGTCTTCTGATAAATTCGTCATGTTTCACAAAGCAGAAGTCTGATTTAATTAAATCACATTTTATAAAAAGTGCGTGGACGTGCTCATGTTGAAGTGACCCATATCTGAGATCCGTTCACACTGATCTCAGATATGGGTCACTTCAAACATGAATGTGAACAGTCTAGGCAGAAAGATCAGATCTAGGCAAAAAAATCTGAATTGAGCATGAAGCCCTGTAATGTGAACCTAGCCTTTGAGCGTCCCCTTTCACATTGTTATTTTAAAAATATTGATTATAGTCGCTTGAAGTGGTGCTCCTGAATAGAGACAAAAGCTCCTAAGACTTCTGAGGACAACACCTCGGGCTCTATGAACTTGTGATGGTCATTTTCCACTATTTTGACTACTTTCTTATATTAAAGATTAAACAAATAACAAAAAGAAATATTCCCCACGATAATTTTCCAGCCCCTTGTCTCATTTAATTTGTCAAGAATGCTTTCTGTTTTCAGAAATTTCCCAGCATACCATGCAAAAGATTAAAGTGGCATCACATAATGTAATAATAATAATATTTGAAGAAGTCTCTGACACAACCCCCACCCCATTAACCGCCCCCATACAGTACCCCGTATTTGGTGTTTTTGAGAAATTTTTGGCTCCGAAAAAAGAGTTTGGGCCGGACTGGATATTTTTTTAAACAAAGAAAATATCAGCAGTTGGTAGAAGTGATGAAGGAATAGTTTGTTTGTGGATCAACAACCCATCAGCTCAGTTTGTGCTACAGAATAGTTAACTACTACTTGAAAATCCTGCAGAGGATACTGCAGAGAGGAGCACACGTTCTTTCAGTTATGTTACATCAGCATGGCAACGGGAGTGAACAGTGGGGGGAAAAGATCCTCAGGCATTACCTGCATATATCCAGTCTCTGCAGTTTTCACAGCAGTGTCCACCAGACCCTCTCGGCCGGCCATGGTGTGGAAGAAGAACTCTGTGGGCGTCAGGCCAGAATAGAAGCTGTCGGCCACAAAGCCTTTAGCAGCAGGCAGCTGTAGAAAAACAATTTTCAAGCCATTAAGCAGGCGTCAGTGTTCCAGAAACGTGCTGAGAGTTGTTATTGATGTTTCCCAGTTTCCATTTTATCATACAATCAACTTTGTTTATTATAGAGGTATAAATAAAGACAAAACAGTAATTGAATGTGTTGATGCTTTTTGAATCAGCCAATAAGAGGCTGGGGTAACATAATGAGAAACTATTGAAAATATTAATAACAATTGAATTACAATATGCTGAAAGGTTACTGTGGAATTTTTGCCCAATGATGCCAAAAATATACTGCCTACTGCCACTTTAATAGAAAAAAGAAAAAAAACCTTTGTATATCACAACAAACAAATTCAGAATACAATGTGTATGGTCCCTTTGAAGAAAAGTGGCACAATAATCAAAAAAAAAAAAAATTGGATCTTACTTTTGAGTGCTTTTCAAAGTGAGGCAGGGAGCGATTCTCGAAACCATCAGGTACTCGAGAGCCACTTATGGCCTGCTGGCCTACACAGGCAATCATCTGAGAGATATTAATGAAAGAACCTGTATGTGTATAAAGAGGAGACACAGTACATAAACAAGAAATGAATAATAATGAGATTCCTAATTTAGCATCTATTTGAGCAGAAGAGCCATGTTGATGTTATTTGTTGTTTTAGATGCAGAAAATCGTCATAATTTACTGAAAAACATTTTTATTTTTTTAAACACAAATGGGTTTAATCTAGGGCGGTCAAAGTTAACACGATAATAATGCGTCAGTGAAAATTCGTTTTAACGCCACGCATTAACACTCGACATAACGGAGGTTGTAGCGGGCTCAGTTTTAAAGCTAGAGTGAAGATGCTGGTATCATATGAAACTGGAAAACCTAATGAATCCATTGGTACCAACCATGTCATACTAGCTTGTCACAAAGGAGGCTAAATAACGCTCCAAACTTGTGCTAAATTTTGGCGAGGAAAAACTGTCAGGGTCATTTTTGAAGGAGTCCCTTGACCTCTGACCTAAAGATATGTGAATGAAAATGGGTTCTATGGGTACCCACGAGTCTCCCCTTTACAGAGATGCCCACATTATGATAATCACATGCAGTTTTGGGCGAGTCATAGTCAAGTCAGCACAGTTGTTGCCTGTTGAGTTTAAGTTTGCCATGTTATGATTTGAGCATATTTTTTATGCTAAATGCAGTACCTGTGAGGGTTTCTGAACAATATTTGTCATTGTTTTGTGTTCTTAATTGATTTCCAGTAATAAATATATACATGCATTTGCATAAAGCAAACATATTTGCCCACTCCCATGTTGATAAGAGTATTAAATACTTGACAAATTTCACTTTAAGGCACATTTTGAACAGATAAAAAATGTGCGATTAAAATGCAATTAATCGCGATTAACTATTTTAAACAGTTGACAGCCCTAGTTTAAACCGATTCACTTGGAATTTATGTATTCCCCACACACATCTATTTATCTTCCTACAAGGACAGCTCATAAGTCATATCATTTATAAGTTAGAGGACAACTTCTTTCCTTGGGGTAAAAAAGGACAATGCTAATGTTCACAACCGCAGTTTGCATTAAACAAGGTCCTCTTTCTACAAGGACGGCTCAGAAAAAATAATTGATGAGCTGCTGACTCCCTTTAAGTAAGTAAACAAACCATGAAGTGTAAAACTACACAGTGGCTGTACTGCAGAGGAGCACATTTATTCTGTATCTGTTACTGTCTCGCACCGTATTTTTTCTCTGTAAAGCCCTTGATTCGTCACTCCCTTATTTTTATCACAAGTCTATAAACTGCTAGAGAGTCAAGGCTCTTAATTGCTTGTGAATATCAGTAGACTACAGTGAAGGTCACACTGTCTGGCCCTTTGCGACATTATTTTCCCTCAGCAGCATGTAGAGAGCTTAATCTTTCAGTACTTTGTATTCTACATAGAGGCCTCAGTCCTATTATGGATAAAATAAATGAATGTTCCAACTCCTACTGCTCACTGAAAAAAGGTCTGTGGAGATTTGGATGGAGGTTATTGTCATAGTAACAACGTCTTAACAAGTTAAGAGGATAATGGATGTAAAATGACAATCTTTGGAGCTCCCGCTGTGGTTTTTTCTCAGTTTCATTCTATTGACTCAGCATTCAAAAAAAGATCTTATAATCAAAAATACACGGAGCCAAACTAAGACATTATTAGTCGAGTTTCCTTTCCAGCGAGTTTACCTTTGGAGCCGCAAAGAGCCATGATCAGTGGGCTGTTGCTCTTGTCAAGCTCCCTGAGGCAGGCGCTGCCAGCTCGGTCTCTGATGACAGACAGCTCTCTCAAGATCAGCGCCTATTGAGAAAGACACAAAATAAAACAACCTTGGTGGAGGACGTGTAAAACATTTATTATGCAAAAGCAAAACAAAAAAAAGCACACCGACAAAGACTGTGTTCGTAAGCATGTTCGTAGCCTTTTGAAACAGATTCTACAAATGTTCCAATCCGTGTTGATTCGAACCCTTTTCTGCAAAGTCTTTTCAATATGCAGCTTCTTATGAAAGCATCAGTGTCAATGTTTTTCTTGCACTGTGATCAGGTGAAATACAGCATTCAAAAATATCTGAAATACATAAAAATATGAAGGTGAAATTCTCTTTGCTTTTTTTTTTTTTTTTAGACAGAGCATGATGATTACAAGGGCATGCATTAAAACGTGAATGAAGCAGAGGCGTTTGGAATTTTTCTTTACAAACATGAAGCTTATTATGAGTGATTTTGGCGACAGTTTAAAGAGTGAAATCTCTTAGATATATAGCAGCATTGATGCGGTTTGTTTGTGAGATGATACCACAGCAATGGTGGCTTGTTTACTTTTGACTACAATTTAGTTAGATTAATAACATTAGTATATATCCTTCTGAGATGTAGCCTTAAACGCTTTACTTAAAATAAGAGCCTGACCCATACTGGATTTTTGGCCCTGTTCAGACCTAGCCTTAACATGCGTCTTGGGTGATCCGATCACAGTGGACAAGTACGTCTGTTCACACCTTGCATTAGAATGAGTCGTGAGTGACCACTTGCGATCGGATGTCACTTCCCCGCTCTATATGCAAATAAACAAGTAGCCCATCATTTCCGTTTGCGAAGACCAAATGCGTTGTTGTTCCTAACCAACAGGAGACAGCAGTAGTAATATCCCACATATTCGTGGATTTGGGTACATTTCATGGACATGAAAACATAAGGTTATTGTCTAACGGCGGTCTCCGGGGACCTCCGTACCGCAGACACCGCCGCCGCCTCATGGCAAAGGCAGCGCACAGAGTTTCAGAGAACCGGAGATTACAAAGTGTTTGCCGTTATTTTATTACCTTCATAAAGTATAGGTGCAACGTAACCCTTGGCTACACAAGCTGTTCTGGATCACCTCTCTCTGTGAGTAACACACACCGACACACACACATCAATTGAGTAGGCGGTCTTCCAATGTGGCCCAGGTCGTAGGCTTGTCGCGGTAGTCGATGTTACCGGTGTTACACGGTGGTTGGGCGTACACCGATTACATTACGTACCAAGCGCCCCCTACTGCCTTGGTGGCATTTCTATTTCCAGCCAGCTCGGCTCAGCTTCCGCTTAAAGGACATTATATATTATTCACTTTCAAGATCAATCACCGGTTCAGGAGGTCTGTCACACCACTGCTGAGTCAGCCCTCTTGTGGATATTCAGTAAGCGCCACGGGGTGAGAAGGTGTCAGTTGCAAATAAAGGTATGAAATGAAAGACCTTAAATGTGCCCTGATGTGCACATGGCTGGTTAAATGGCTGCAGATGACGCATGTGAATTCACATATATAATCACGCCTACCTCCAGAGTCTCCTCTGCCGTGCAGCCTGGCTGCTGCTGCAACTTGCCCGTGTGCAGAGCTTCGATGTATTCGTCACACTTTGTGTAGCCCTCATCCAGCAGGTCCTGTTTGGCCTTCAGCAGACCCTGGCCAGGCGTCACGTCACCGATGCCGATAGAAAAGCCGCGGTTGGCTGAAAGTTGGGGGGGGGGGTAAAACAAATCAAGTGAAGTTGCGATCAACATCAATATAGATTATCGAGTTTGCAGAATTGTTTTCTGTTGACGAATGATTTAAAATGACCTAATATGTACCAAACTACAACAGAGAGTCACTTATTCTATAATCATTTTCTAGGTATATTTCAGCAGAGATTGACACATTTTCAGAACACTGTAAGATATGAATAGTTATATTCCTGGAGGCCACCTACAGAGATACACCGGAGCGAGTCTTGCCAGGCGGGACATGGCATTAGCGGCCTCCAGCTGTCCCCAGTCTCTCAGCAGGATGTAGAAGATGTTGTTCTTGGAGCCGGACCCCAAGGTGCCCTTGTCTAATGCTCCACACATCAGCTCACTGTTGTGGATCACCACGACTGAAAATGTGACAAGACAATGTGACAAGCATTGACGTCAGTAGGTCCCAGAATAGAAACGCGTCCAAGGTGAATAAAAACACAGTGTGGTGCTCGCCTGGAGACACCTGGTGCTCTTTAAGAGGGTTGGTGGAGGCTCAAAGACATTCAGCTTGGGTGAATTAACCATGGAGGGAATTTTGACAAAAGAAAAGAAGGATTTAAATTATACAGAGGAAACTGTTTAGAGTGATCAACTGATCAGAGATCAACCACTTCTATGGATCAAAAAGCTTGGGAAAGAATCGTTCCTATACAAATACTGTTTAATTAATTCGCTTCAAGTAGTCCGCTTACAGTGTTCATTTTGGGTCTTTTCATTCATGACAACATATGGAAAAGCATTTTAAAACTACGTTAGACTAACTTTACTTTACTTGAAAAAACAAAAACAGCAATGTCTGATGCCTCAGGGAAAAGGCAGAAGAATTGTCAGCGAGCTAGTAAATAGCAAATCTGTCCGTTTCATTACTTTATATTAATTTAATAAATATACAAATGTCAATTAGATAAAATCGGTTATAAAGATCATCGCTTATAGTGATTTTTTCAAAAATTGACCCAGGCAGACGTGATCACTATGAGCGGTGTCCACTGTAATTTCATTGAATTCAATGGTTATGCTAATGAAAAAGTAGGGTGGCCGCCTTAGGCAAGAAGAAAATTACATACTATCCTTTTTATTTACGGTCTCCTAGGGATGGGCATTAATTCAATACGATTATTCATCGACTTCCACTGGAACCGCTGTGATGAGAGGAACATATTATGTTTGCATTTCATGTAATTATGTTGTCCAAATTGATGATTCCATGAAAACGGATCAAAAACTAACAAGTACGATTTTATTTCACACGTGAAGAGTTTTGTTTCATATTAAAAATATTTTTTTTGTTATATTGTTTTCAATCATATCACCCGGCTCTTGTGTCTCCTCCTAAAACATCATCAGAAAGGTGTGCGATTGTTTTTGATGTTATCCCGCGATGTGCATCTATTGTAATGTGACTATGAAAAGAGACAACTAGGTTGCTGTTGTGTTTTTCTTTTCTTCTCTTTTTTTGTTTTTGCTTTTTAGACCTCTAGTGTCTCAATCAATCAATCAGATTACCTGATTTAACTTCCCCTCTCTCACAAACACACACAAAGAGCGAGCGACGCTGCTGCGTTAAGTCCCTGCTCTGTAATTGCCTCATTCCAAAAGTGAATGAAAAAGATAAATGTAATAATTTCCAAAAATCGTAACATGTTTTTATCTCACGAAATATTCTGCTTCAGTCCATATTTGTTAACAATTAGCCTTTCAAAAACAAAATTTTCACTGCAGTCATAAACTGTTTACGCATTAATGAATGCGGTGGGAGATTAGGAGAGATGTCTATGAGACATAACAAATTAAGAAAACATTTAGAAACATTACATCCCAGTCACGTCAATGAGAAAGTTGTTAAAGATAAAGTTATTACTGAAGAAGCTCACATGAGTCGTTGTAACAGAGATCCTCTCCCTTGCCACAGTATTGTTTGCCCTTGGTCCGCAGGTTCGCCTTGACTGGACAGTCCTTGCTCGGCTTCAGAATGAGGCTGAAGATCTGTTTGCCCGTCCACAGAGCCATGGGCTGATGGACACACAGCAACATATTAGAGCCAGGCCACAAACAGACAGTTATGTAACAAGTTCACCAGAGTGCAGTACCTTCATGATAGCCGGGCGGGGGAGAGAGATCCGGATTTTTTCATCTTTGCCCACAAGGATTGATGCCACTATCTGACAGGTTTTTGACCTTTCAAAGAAGGTGTCCTTCAGCGTCAAGAGGTAGGCCCCTAGGAGGTAGAAATAAGCTATAAGGTTAGTCTTTTTTTACAATCGCCAACATCTGTTCGTCGAATCTGTAGTGACATTTTCTTTTTTCTTTAGATTATTATTTTTATGGGCTCTTTTTGCCTATATTCGATAGTGCAGATGAAGACAGGAAAGGGAGAGAGTGGGGATGGCATGCAGCAAACCCGTAGTGACATTTTCAAAACTCTAAAACACAATCAGCACAACATCTGTCTGTTGCTGTCTCATGTTGTTTTCACAGACGTGTCAATTAACATGTTTCTCTTTAAATATAAGCTTAGCTTACCCAAAACCAAAATCATGGATCTTTCTCGTCTTATTTACAAATGCTTACACACAGCCAGGAATGAAGACACCTAATATACAAAACCCTAAATATAGTATAGAGCTTCTTCTTCTGCAACAACAGCAGCTCAAAAGTAATATTAAAACAGCTGATAAGCATTTTTGAAGGAGCCTATCCTTAAACCATGTTGAAATGTAGAGTTGGTATTTAATGAAAAAATGTGGTTTTGAGCAGAAAATTAACTATTAGACTAATTGTGTGATGTAGGTGTGTTACTGTGTTAAGAGTTTATAAAAAGTATCTTAAGTATAGGTAAACGTTTGTTAGCAATTGTGAAAAACTGTAATGGAAATTGATTACAGTGGAAGTGCTCCCCCATCAGGTAGAAAATGGTTACTCAATACGTATGGATTAGTAAAATATTTTAATAAAAGAAAACTTAATGAACATTTTCTTATACCATCACCAATATCAATGATAAGCAATTCTCCGCCTGTAACTGAAAGCACCAGGAGCCTCACATCATATAAACCAGAACACACGTCACTGCACTGACCTGTCAGAAAGTCCTGAATAGCAGCAATCAGAGGTTCGCCATTTCTTGGAGTGACAAGATTCGCTTTGGTCTGGAAGAAAAGATGATTTGTGTCAAAGTGCAGTCAATTTCCTACGAAGAATACCGTTTCCCAGAGACACCTTTGCTGAACGTCAACGTCAACGCTGATAGGTGTTTGTGCTCTGATGATACAGACCCCCATCAGGATGAGGGCTTCGGCTTTGGCTTCTTCGGTCTGAGGTAGATGGAGGTTCATTTCATCACCGTCAAAGTCGGCGTTGTACGGGGTGCACACACACTCGTTGAAGCGAAACGTCCTGTGAGGTTTGACTCTGGCCTGTGAGTTTGGGAACAGCAAAAACCAGTGTCACACATAAAGAAGCAACTAAACAAAGACTTACTACTGTACGTGAGTAATCCCACTCAATTTTTTTACACATAATCAAGACAGAAGGGGAGAATGTTAACAACCTAGTTTAACCACCCTGATGAAGAACCGTTTGGTGAATAAAGCACGGTGTACTGGAGAAGAGTTGGTTTTTAATTCTGATGGACTTGCGTTAAAGCTCACACTGGTCTGCACCTCGCTGTGTGTGCTGTCAGGGAAAATGTAACAACCTCGTTTAACAAAATTTAAAACTCTCACAGTTATATTTTCTTGTGCTGGATTGCGTACCAGAAAAAAGAAAGCTATCGCAAAGACATTTTTGTTATGCTTCAGTTACGATCTTTAACATCACAAGGTGAACTGTCTGTTTGGAAGATATCACAAATACATTAAGTCAATTTTATACTACGGCTTTTATAGGGGTTAAGAAATGAGTTGTAGTAAAAAACTTACAATGTGGGCCATGATGCTGAGTTTGTGCAGGGAGGGTTGTCGATTGAAGAGGACGATGTCTCCGTCAATCAGGTGCCTTTCCACCACATCGCCAAACCTCAGCTCCTGAGCTATCTTCTCACGGTTTCCATATTTCAAAAACCTGACAGAAGTGAATGATACATGTTTGGTGGTGGACCACATCGGGGAAGCACTGGTTTTAATTTGCATAAGCAGCAGCCAGCCTCACCTCTTCATCTGTGTGTGACGATTCTGGATAAAGTTGGCTCCGGGATGAACCTCGGGACCGCTGCGGACCAGTTTCCTCAGTAGCTCAATATTGGCTTTGTTCACCTATAACATATAGTATCACCTTTAGATAGCTTTAGTTCTGACAGAGAAGTGGTTGTTTAGTGTAGTGAGGCTTACCTTCTCTGGGTACGTCAGGATTTTGGCCACGTGCACGGGGACGGCCACCTCATCGATCCTCAGGTTTGGGTCGGGAGAAATGACAGTTCTGCCAGAGAAGTCCACTCTTTTTCCTGAGAGGTTTCCTCTGAATCGACCTGATTTTTTACAGTAAACAAATCAGTCAGTCTGTACTTAAAATGTGCACTTTGTTTTGAGTACAAAATGAATACCTGCCAAGTGACAAATTACTGTAAAATGTGTCTGCAGTTAAATCAAATGTCACAACTCTCACAAGCAGTTAACATTTGAGAAGACATTTAAATGTTAACATAAAAATAACTCACTTTCTCGTAGTGTATGAGAGAGTAAGCTTGAAATTAGTACCAATATCTGCTTTACTGCATGTTTTACACTGTGCCTGATAACTTTAGTCTCTACATATAATAGAAGCAGGTTAAGGGATTGTTAAGACAATGTTCACGAGCCAGTTTGGCAGATAAAAATTAATCTCGGCAGGTACTACAGGGTTACTTTTTCTTTCATTTACTTGCTATTGGCATTTAGTGCACAGAGTTAATCGTGTACACTGTGTCCAAATTACACAAAAATAAAATAAAACATTTAAATATTGGTAAAATTAGATGTCACGGGTTTTAATATACACTATACCTTGCTTCCCCTTGAGTCTCTGCACGAAGCCTCTGGTCCATTTCTTAGGTGCCATGTTGAGGGGGATGCCAGAAAGCTCGCTGTTGATGTAAAGGGCACACTGCAGCTGGAGGAAGTCCCAGTCCTCCATGATCATCTGGGTCTTCGCCCCCGTCATACGATGCTAAATGACAAAAGAGTTGGTTCATGTGAGCCGTCTCCATGAAAATTAAGACATGTGATAACTGCATTTAAGACATTGTGTAGGCTGGTAAATTAACTTTCAGATCAAGGCCTCAACAATCATTCCATGACAACCTTGAGCAGCGTTTGGTTTGTTAGAATTTTTCAAACAGGCCAGTTTAGAAACTCTAAATAAGCAGGTATGATGGTGATGGAGAGAGACTTCGACAATATTCGACTCAGAGATTTCCCTCTGGCTTTATTGCTCAGAAACTGTATGCTCAGGAAAATGTGATATATTGTGGTCCGAGGCTGCTGGAATCTGAAATAATGGATGATATCAGTGGCTTATGGCCACTGGCCCACCACAGCTCATTATTTTTTTATATTAGATCAATCTTAGTTTGAAGTTTACTGTCTTCAAACTAGAGGCCCAAGTCTTGTAAGTCCCTGTAGATTCCCTATACTGAATAGAAGGTAAGTAGCCACCTTCAATGATAGACCACAATTGTCTTTTCAATGCGACTATTGTCATCTGATCATGCCAGGACGCATTAACCATCAAGTCTGCACGCTACGAAATCGGATCCTCCTCGCATTGGGATCCGATCAGCCAGACCACATGTCGAGTTGGCCTGGCTCGCATTGAATTCGGATCTCAGTGAGGTGTGGACAGCATGTGAGCACAATCCAGACAATTTATCAAACGTAGGTCTCATCTTCCCCCCCACACGGGAGTTCCTCACCCGAGCGAGAGCAAAGGGAAGAGAGGAGGAAAACCGGGGCTGGAGCACAGCTGAGACCCGCTGTCTGTGTTAAGTTACTGCTGATGAAAACCCAACATTTCTTGATTTTGCTGCTTCAAAATACCAGCTTTTAAATAACAAAATAACAGGGGACTTTTATTTTGAAGAATTTATAGCAAAATGTGTTTAGCACTGAATTAGCAGAGCTTTGTTAGCGACTATTTTTCAATAAAACAAGTCTACTTATACTGTAGGCAGGAAGAGTAAGCAGCACAAATAACAGGGAACTTTTATAATGAAGAATTTAGGAAAAGGTGTTTATCACCGAACCAGCGCAGCTTTGTTAGCGGCTATTCTTCTTCAATAAAACAAGTCTGCTAATACTGCAGGGAGGAAGAGTAAGCAGCAAAGATAATGGGGGACTTTTATTGTGAAGAATTTATAGGAAATGAAACGTGTTTATCACCAAATCAGCGGAGCTTTGTTGGCGCGTATTCTTCAATAAAATAAGTCTACTAATACTGCAGGGAGTAAGAATAAGCAGCAAAGATAACGGGGGCTTTTATTTGTGAAGAATTTATAGGAAATTAAACGTTAACGGCTATTCTTCAATAAAACAAGTCTATTAATACTGCAGGGAGGAGGAGTAAGCAGCAAAGATAACAGAGGACTATTATTGTGAAGAATTTAGAGGAAATTACATGTGTTTATCCACCGTTTTACAGCTGCTCCTTTGACCATGAAATACATCCAATCAGGCAGGTCGCATTGAAGTGTCAACCCTGGACACACATATGCGGATACAGCTGAGTTCCAGAAACCAACCTTTTTGATGACATCGTTGAGGAAGATTATCTCTGTGAGCTTCATGGTGAGGTCGTCCTCGTTGGTGCCTGACTTCAGGTCGCTGACCACAGAGGGCCGTATGCAGAGAGGAGGCACCAGGAGGCGGGTGAAAATGAGGTCCGCAGGTTTCCCTGCCTCGGGGTTCATCAGCAGCAGGGGAATGTCTTCCTGGGGAATCCTCTTGAACAGGTTCAGCGCCACCAGAGGGTTCAGGTTTTCCTAGAGCGGAAAGGCAAAATACAGGGTTGTAAAGGGCTTCTACCTAGGGCTAAGTCTGATAATGATACTTATATAATACTTATTTCCACACCATAGTTTGAGGAATATACTTATTATATTCTATCTCCGTGAAGAGGACCCGCGCCCTATGTAGATATAAACTGCTCATTCTAAGCTAACGAAAACATTCTTATTTTTAGATGATCATACACTAAAGAAAACATGCTTATGAATATTATATTCCATTTATGCCAAGAGATCCCCCTAATCGTTATACACTGTCCCTTTAATGATACCAACTGCACGGTGTGAAAGAGTGTAGAAAGTTCACCTGTGCTCTGGTCAGCAGAGGTTCCACCACTTTGTTGTGCTCAATGGCCGTATCAAAGGACTGCAGGAACTCTGACACAAAAGAATCCACCACCTTCTTGGTCGTTTTATACTTCTCATGGATGATCTTAAGCAGGCCGCACTTTTTCACTGATCCTGAAGAGTAAAAGAGACACATGACATCAGGATGGATCGCACAAAAAGTCTGTGTAAAAAAAGTAAAAATATAAAAAATAAAAAAAAAAGGTCTCTTTTCACCATTGTAAGCGGCACAGTTCAGACAGATTGTCCTTTTGCGGCATTTATCAGAGATCTTCTTCTTCAACCCTCGTTTCTGGAGATAGGGCAGGTTGGGCCTTTTCAAGAAGTCCATGAACTGCAGTTTCTCTTCTTTCGTCAGCATTATGCTCGAGCATGTCTTGCAAATCATCTGGAGACATGACAAAATACCACATCACAATGAGGAAGGTGAAACATAGTCTCACACGAATGCTTCAATTATCAAAGGTGAAATATGGCTACATTGATTTAAGATTTAAAAAAATACAGAAAATAATTACAACTACTACTACTACTTCAGGAATTTACCATATACAAAAGTGGGGTAAAACTATAATAATGCTTCAACTACATGATCTTATTGGTGATTTATACACATATTTACTTGTTTGAGATATAAGCATACACACACACTTGTCAAAAACAATATAACCTGTTTCAATTTTGAAACTCTAGTGACACCTATAGGAAAAGTATATTTCTGCTTGCTGCACTCCAGATGGAAGTATCTTTTTCAGTTGAACTTTAGTAATATTTAGAGCTCCAACAATTAATTGATTAATCAATTAGTTGTCAACTTTTATATTAATCGCCAACTATTTTGCTAATCAATTAATTGGTTTGGGTATTATTTTTTTTAAGTTAAAATTCTCTGATTCCAGCTTCTTAAATGTGAATATTTTCTGGTTTCTTTACTCCTCTGTGACAGTAAACTGAATATCTTTGAGTTGTGGACAAAACAAGACATTTGAGGACGTCATCTTGGGCTTTGAGAAACACTGATCGACATTTTTCACCATTTTCTGACATTTTATAGACCAAACACCTAATCGATTAATCGAGAAAATAATCAACAGATTAATCGACAGTGAAAATAATCATTAGATGCAGTGTGGAACCAGTGTGGGCCTTCTGACTGAATTTTGGTCCCCCTCTTGTTTATGCTAACCATCTGATATTGTCTTCCACAATGTGTGAGTCCCCAACCGACTATTAACGAAGTTTTATAACTAAGTTTGGGAACAAAGACCACGCCTCATACACATCCCCTTTCTGCAGCAAAAAGAATTTAAGCACACCTGATGCGTTCACTTCCCCATGACGCAGTTCTCACATCCCTCCCCCAGACACATTTTTTTCTTTTCTCTCACCTTTCTTTCTCTCTCATTTGATTACAGGAACCATTTGGAGGCTCTGTAAAAAATCAGAGCTCGCAAAGAGACCGCTTCCCCACTCAGAGTCTCGACTCCCCCGGTTCCCTCCGCCTCCGGCTGACAACGGTCCATCATCGCTCTCCTCCATCCATTCTTCTACGACCCCTCATCCCCTCATCCCACAACCCTTCATCCCTCTCCTCTCATCCCTGGACCCCCATCCTTTCATCCCTCATCCTCCTTCCTAACCCATCCCTCCTACATCAGCATTGCTCCCCTCCATCTTCAATATGTAATAAACCATTCTAAACCCGTATCATTATTGACGTGGTCTTTGTTAGTTAACTACTACTTAAACTTGCCTGTAAGATTCCTATGGTGGCTTTGAAATAGCCAACATGAAAACACGGCAGTTCCAGATCCAAGTAGCCATAATGTCCCAAGCAATCTGCCAGATTCTTCCCACATGTCAAACATGGTCTGTCTTTCTCACTGGTGCCCTGTGGGAAACATCAGCAGAGGGATCACTACAGCTCCATGAAGTTATATCTGAAATGGGTGACAACATTTTTTTTGCATTTGTTTTATTGTATAACTGCAAATAAGAGTTAAAAAGAGTTTGTGTGCATTGTCATACCATGCGGTGGTCCAACACGCCATAGGCTAGTGGAGTGTGTTTGGTGTCTTGGCTGTACAGATTCTTACTGACCACCTGGATGTGGGCCTGCTGACGCATCTGCTCAGCAGATTTCATCCCAAAGCAGATGTGGCTTCTGTAAACAAGCAATACAAAGAGTAGAGCAACGAAAATCACTGGGTTAATGTCTGCTTTTCTTGCCATATCAGCTGCACCGGTTGACCTTTTGTGACACAATTTTCCAACAAAGTGTGCAAGTGATTAGCTGAGCTACTGAGAAGTGAACTGAAACACAAATATATTTAATTGACTGTAAATTCTGGTTAATGCATGTTTACACACGACATTATCGTTGACTTAAATGCATTGATAGACTTTCATAATTACTGTCCCGATAAAATAACTTAAGTCAACTGTGTTTGACGACTGCGTCTCTTTGTACAACGCATGTTAGCTGACGTTAACTTCACGTTTGTATTGGAACAAGAACCTAACGTTAATACCATTAGGGCAGTTTGGTGGGGCGACTGTATCCTTTTTAATGTTAATAACGTACTAAAAACAACAATATTAGGCACATTTTAAACTGGCTAACCGGAGAGCTAACTAGTTAGCTCGCTAGCAGCGTTCCTATACTCACATTTTCTTCGCCACATCTGTCTCTCTGAACTGCTCCTTCACCATTTTGGCAGTTTTTACCTAAACAAATAACAACACGACAATTGAAACTTTTATTTTGTCCTCATTCCAGCGGGCCAGGCTTTTTTATTTTTCGCCAGCACGCTGTAATTTCACTTTCCCATGTTGTGGAAATGCTAGCAGCCAGCGACATGCAATCGAATGCAATGTGTTGATTAGCATGTGAGTTGCAGTGAGCGTTGCGTTCAGGGTCAATCGGTAATATCGCGACTTTAATCCTAAATGGTAAAAAAAAACTGTGACGAAAAGTATGTATGCTGGATTAAATTTCATCATATCGTCTATTTTGTTGTCATTTCCATTTATAGACAAACCCAGACCCAGAGTATTCTGAATCTGCTGGTAAACCCACAAATATTTATTTATGACTTATTTCGTAGAAACTGCGAGTTTACGAGAAGTACCTGAATGCAACACAAGCCTATGCGCCAACAACAGCAGGAAAGAGAATTCAAAGGAGCACGAGCACAATCAATCTCTAGTGAGTGCTGCCACCTAGCGGCTAAAATGTGTAATACTTCCAAAGGGGTTTGGCGAACAAGGTGAATAACTTTCATCTAAAACAAAAAATCACTGATATAATCCTTACTAATATATGATGTCATGGGAAGTTATTTATGTATTTAGTACTCAAATGTGAATTTATTGTCAACCTTGTCTTGCTTAAAGGAATAGTTTGGCATTTTGAGAGATTTGGTTGCTCACTTTTTGCCAAGAGCAAGATGAGAACATTGGTAGGCCTATATTCTCGAGAGTGGTATCAGTCTTTTCTCGACAAGAAAGCAAATGTGTATTTCCCAATAATGTTAAACCATTCATTTAATGTTGATCATATCTTCTATGTATTCAAAATAATCAAATATGAGCATGAGGGCTATTTGGGATATACAAAAAGCCTGGAATCAACTTGTTACCAGGGGAGGCAAGTTGCTCAAAAAATGTAGGCTACTATCTTACTCACATTCCCACACACAGTGCAGTTACAATGGTTCTGTGTTGTTGAGGGACAGGTGAGTTATTCAGTCTATTTGGATCACATGTGTAAGACTGAACCTGATTGAAAACACAGTTATTTTTAAGATCAGGTGTCAGGATACAGCTGGGGGTTTGGGTAAAGTTTATTGTGAGGGTTATGTTTATGCTTGAGGTGAGGATCAGGCAACAAATGTACTCTAGTAGGCCAAGATATAACAACATAACAGCATGTGTGTCTATATACTGTATGTGTGTTACCATATATTTTGATATGCATATATCTCTTTTTTTGCTTATATCTGCATTCATATTATTCAGTGGTGAAGTGGCACTAATAAGATTATGAGGATTATTTCCAAAGGAATATCTCCTCATTCAAAAGGCATCCCTGTTGGCCTATGGGTCATGTGTGTTACAGTCTGAAGTCCTGCCTCTAGATGGCACCAAATGCATTTCCAACAGCTGGAAATGTACAGACAGAGGAGGTGCAGAGAGAGAGAGAGACTGAATAAACCTGTTATACCTGTGTTGTTTGATGCATTGGCGTGGAAGCGCTGATGGCGTCTGATGACTTCCTGATGAGGATTTCCTTCCACAACGTGCTTGTGCTGATTAATTGTCCTGTCAACTGATAACCACCGACAGTGAAAATTGCCTGGCTGAATCTGATTTTCCATTTTCTAATTCTGCTGCCACTTACATCACGATGGGCCTCTAATTAAACCTCTAATATAGTATTCAACATGGTCTGGGCTTTCTAAATGTGCCTCTGGAGGCAACGCTTCCCCAAAGAGCTTGGGCTCTGTAAATCGACACATCTGGGGACACATAACTCTGGTATGTACAGATGTATTGGTCTGTGTAAATATATGTAAAGATCATAAGAAATGATCTCTAAAAACACTTGAGGGACTGCTGCTAACAATGTGTTTCAGCTTGAGAGGCAGCTCAGTGATCCTCCCTTAAAGTGCCTCTTGAGCATCTCTGTGTATAAACTATGTATGAAATACAGTGGGCTAATCATCCAATCATGAGCAAACACACACACTCACACACACTCCCTGTGGAGGAATTGAATATCACAGATTGAGGAAAGCTGGGTGTCTCTCAGGACCGGGGTTCCAGGGATTTGGTCACTGTCCCTGCTCAATACTGTATATTTAGATTTAGAGAAATGCTCTTAGATTAATTATGCAAAATTCACCTTTGCTCACTTGTATGTGCTGAAGCCCTCAGGGTTTGTGATGACACCCATTTTCCACCAAATCTGGAGATTAATCGCTATTGTTGCAGCTATCTCCAGATGATTTTTTTGTTCAATTAATTGGCTAATTATTTAGTCTATTAAAACCAGAAAATAGTGGGAAAGTTCACATCACATCACAAATTCCCAGAGCCCCAAATATCTGTGTTTTGGAATGATCAGATGAGATGAAGATGAAAAATGAGAAGAGCCTTCTGTGTTTTCCTCTTGACTTTACTCGTTGGCTTGCTTTCCTCACTTCTGTTTCTCTGCTCGGCCACTGATTCGCTTAAGGTGAACAGCCAATCAGACTGATTTCTCTCACCGACTGGCTCCGCCGCAGATTCAACATGCTGAATCGGCCGAAAAAACTCGGACACAGGCAGACTAGAGCAGACGGTGCGGCACACTCCGAAAACACTAGGCCGAAAGATGCTCACCGACGGTGAGCACAGCCTATCATGGGCTTGGTGTTTCAGGGCCTTTAGATACTGATGTACAAGGCACCCTTTAGCATTAGTATAAGACGCATCGGGCTTTCCTGTAACTACAATGTAAACCCATCCACTTCAATATTAAACGCTCAGGGAAAGTGCTGGTGACGTAGTTTAAAGAGCGTAAGAGACACACAAGGCGGGCGGGATGGGAGGTGGATGGACCCATCAAACACAAGGCTTTCATCCAGGAGAGCGCTGTTCCGTGCATCACGTTACAATCAGCTGTTCGTTCATGTCCCGTGTTCACAACGTTCAGTGTCATTTTCACTGTACAAACGTAGTAGTTTTAAGCCCAACCATGTTGTTTTTTCCTAAACCTAACTATAGTTGTTTTATTGCCTGAACCTAAGCAACTGTTTTTGTTTAATTCACAACATTAAGAACGTGTTTACTGTGACCGAAAAGTGACGCAGAGGGGTCTGACAAAGCATCAGTATGTGACGAGTTGAGAACGTGCTGCTCTCCAGCTTTCATCATCATTGTCCGTTTAAATACTCAAGTGCAGCCCCGTGTTTACTCATCATACCATTTACATTATGCTAAACCTATTTGTGGATCAATGTGACCACCATCTTTGTGTAATTAACATGAGTAATTACTGTGCTTAATTTACAGAGCCACCCAAGGTTCATAATGGGGCTGCAAAACATTGACCCATGACAATTGATTGATCCCTCCCTCCTTTAAAACCATGCCCCTGCTAATGACTAAGTAATGAGCAGATAGTGTGTAGCCAGGGTGGCTAATACAGCTCTCCATATCCAGATTGGCTGATCCCCCTCCTTCCCCCTCCTTCCTCCTCCTCCTCCTCTTACCATGTTTTCTGCAATGTTGTCAGCTCCTCGCTTAGAGGCCCCTCTCCCTCCTCTCGCTCATGTGTGTGTTGGTCTGCATGCATGCTCGGTAATCAGCCACACAGACTCGCCTTTGGTGGCTGGAGACTGATTCAATATTCCACTGGGTAATTTATGCAGAACTAATTCTCTACAGGAATGGAAGGGCTCGGAGGAAGGCAGAAAGAGAGGGGGAGAGAGAGAGCAATGCGTACAGAGGAAGAAATCTGTGGTGAAATAATTATCCCCGGTGTCACTGTAGCAACACTCTGTGAAGTTGGTGTCAATAAAATATTGAGCTACACAATCCATTTCAATTTCACCTCAAAAAAGATGCTGCAGAGGGTCGGTGGCTGCAATAAGGAGCACTGTGCACGTGGGAAAGGCATGCACATCCACACACACAGTGAGGCGGTGGCTGGCGACGTGTGCTGCGTACAGACTGGCTGGGAAGCACATCATCGCCTTTAGTCATTTAACTTGTCAAAACAGCAGGGCTGCGCGTCTCCTCATATTTGGATTTAGTGGGTTTGAATTACTGGAAATAAAGTGAAAGAGGATGAGATGAAAAATGAAATGAGGGGAGCTTCCCAGGAGAGCCATTGGGAGCACAGTATAGATTATGGTCATTTGTGACGGACGGGTTTGTAATAAAAGCCCCCCCGTGTCAGAGTGCATCTGTGTGTATGGATATGTATGCTATGAGGGCGGGGACGGAGATGGGCTTCATTGTATTCTCCTCACAACTCGTATTGATCGGCACAATGCATACGGAGTTGTATACCGGTGGTCTCACTAGAGCAGTAATGTTTGATCTATGAGATCTGGTTGGTCATCAATCAGCACATCCTGTTTGTGGTGTTATTCAATGAGCTGTTTTTAATGGATGCAACTGTTTGGACAATAAGATAAATTACCCAGATTCTGGATTATTTTAACATACAGATAGTATTGGATTAAAAATAATAGAAACAGAGCTACTGTGTAGAGGTGTTCGCTTTGAAGGCCCGAGGATGGATATCTATTTGAGAAGCAGGAAACAGTACGTGTTTGGCATTTTTGCTTTTTAAAGGATATATCCTCAGTCTTTTTATTTATGTCTTAAAACAATACTCATATGCCCATATGCACGTTAAAAGAGTTCCTGGTCGTCGCTATTGTTCCTGTACTCCATACTGGCCATGAAAATATCACTTCCTAACAGTTTTGGTGGAAGAGATGGGGGGGGGCAAAATCAGTCCTCAGTCCTCAGTCCTTAGTCCTCGTTCTGAGCAAAAATGCAGTCTTAAAGGGCGGGTATACATCTTCTTTCTTATCCGCTTTTTTTCCCCAAACTAATATGGTGTCCACCTAGCAGTGCATTACTTAGCTTCTGTGCCGGTACTCCTGTCTGATTCTCCAAGCATGCCGACCGCCATCTCAGTTACTGTATGTGACGTTAATACACTGACTATAAGGATGTATACATACTGTACATGTAGCAGCGTCATCATGCATAAACCTACGTCAGGTCACATGGGAAAAAGCTTTTAGAAGGGCTAGGGAGAATAGCATTTTGACGCTAAAACATACGTATTTCAACCAAAATTTGAATGTTCGGATTTTAATACATAAGGAACACCACTGAATGATATAAAAACCTGAAGAAAAAAAAAGAAAAAGACAAAGATAAATCTGCTAACTACACTGTGGAAACACAAACAAAGAGGAGATTTTGTACTAAAAGGACCATAACAATGTAGCAGGAGACCCGAGGCTCAAGATCAAGTGTAATAAGAAAAAACTAAGTGGAGAGCGGGTACAACGTTGCCTCCTTCCCTGTGGTAACGAGAATAACTTCAGGTATAAGGTCAGCATATACAGGAGAAGATGGCTCCAACCCCAACACTGCTGCTCCAAAAAGCCCAACTCAACCTAGAACAACAGAAAAAAAAACTTGTGTATTTGTCCTGATTATTGATCTGACAAATATCCTGAATTAGGCCATCAGTTGTCAGTCTCACATTATACTGAAGTAAGTGAAATAGTACTCTGGCACTTAGAGAGGTCCATGACCATTTTAAAATGATCATGGCTTTTATTGATCCCTGAGTGCATGTTGGGCTGCTGTAGAAATAAACAGTGATTATTATTAAACGTAAAATATTTTCATCATGTCAGCACACTCTCCCTATCGGCCACTCGTGTTGACTGTGAGCAAATTTAAAGATTTACACAGTTGTAGTTTTACAAATCCTTACACATGCAGGAGTAGCAAATGTGCATCACTGGGTATTCATAAAGGTATAAAAAATGTGGCAGAATCTGCTGTAACAGCCACATAAGTCCACACGCTGAGGAATAATGTTCTCGTTTCTCTCTGCCTCTCCGCGGACACCCCTGCGCTCTCCCTCCCAGACATCTCATTATTTTGCATCTTCGTCACTCTTATTAAAGCCATATATCTTAACCGGAGGCCAGTGCCCATCGATGCGGTGGAATACATACATGTCAAAACATTAGCAACGTATGTGAAACCGCGCTCTGCCCTGCACTCAGGAGAGCCATGTGCAAAATGAATAATTTATCCAAATGAATTATAATACCAGCATCTCCCCACCAAGGCTTTTGTCTGAGCGAGATTCCTGCTCACATTTCGGTTCATACAGTTGGCCTTGCATAAACTAGATACCTCTCTGGACAGATTTGCATAGAAACACCCTGCAATATGGTGAAAAGGGAGCAATTAGGATTCATGACGGCGCCTCCCCCTCCGGATGCTCTGCTGCCATGTGAGACGGCAGCAGCTGATTGAAATGGAGGAGCATGGCCTTGTTCATGCGCCTCTGTCTTCCCTCTATCTCTCTGTCCTCCTGAGGGGGGAACGCAGGGTCGACTCCAGCCTCCAGGTCCGGTCTGGTCCTCCCTCTCTCCTCCTCCACCAACCTTTTCATTGTCATCCTTCTCCCAAGTACAGATTAGCAATGGCTCAGGGCTGGTTGGAACTTTTGTAGGGAGCCTGAGGGAAGGGACCTCTCAACCGGCGGGTTAACAACATCATCAAACACAGTGTGATTAGTAGTTAACGGATGCGGCGGGTCACATTGTGCAGTTGTTTGAAACAGGTGATGAAGTCCTTGCTGTTGGTGTCTGGCTGCTCGGAGCGCGTGGGAGGTGTTTGACACAAACGAGGCTTCCAGCTCGAGAGAAACCAGGAACAGATGGTGCTGGAAAATGAGGCACCTCTCAGAAGCATTGAAACCCCCTCCAACGACCCTCCCCACACTCTCCTCCACACACACTCTGTTTTTTCCCTGCTGCTCTCTCTCTTTCATCCATAAATGAACCTTTTTTTCATGCCAAGATTATTTAAGAGCACTTGTTATTGCTCATACAAGTGTTTTTAAAATCCTGGGGAAAAAAAAGAGCAAATCTGCTGGAGGATGAGGATGTCTGACATCTTTTCCTCGCAGTGGGAGCGCAGGGTGCTTTGGGTCATCTGCCGGTATGAGTTTTTGTTCACCTGGTTGGAGCCAGCAGATGGCAGGGTTGGGTCTGGGCCTCTTCAGGGAAAAGGCAGCAGAAAGCCAAGAAAACAGTCACATTTCTTGAAGCACTCACTCTCTGTGCTCCTTTAATCCACCACAGATAAATGGCAGCATAATGTAAGAGGAGGAATATGCAAGTATTTCAGTGTAGCCTGCGTGTGGCATGGTTCTCGATTATTTATGTCATGATGAAGATGTGAAGGTATCCATAACGGGGGCTGTCTGGGAGGCTATTTCTTGGGCATAAATATGCACTAATTTCAGCAGTAATGGGAGATAAGAGGTGGGAGCCCTGTGAGGATTGATGGACAGATTGTGCAGAGCAGTAGGTTACTTGATAAGGATGATAATAGAGTACTGTAGCCTATTAGGCCTACCTTAGTTACTGTTGCTACGCCTGTCAAGCCGTAAGGCACTGTCACACGTAAGCGAAATTAACATTTCACTTCCATTCTTTGCGAACGAAGGGGTAAAAAAACATTTGCCTCCGGTGGCAAAGCAAATTTGCATCTTCCCATTCGCATGGAGTTAAACTTTAGTGCGAAGTCACTCACCTGCATTTGTGCATGTGTGACTGTGCCTTTATATAGCACTTAGACCAATAAAAAAGTAATGCAAATCTCACTTTTTACAATAAGGGACCGGAGCAACTGAGATCTGGAGTGAACCCAAGCTGCACCCTTATTGTGAAATCAAAGCTCCTACTTGTATCATTTTTTTATTTAATTAGGCTAATTTCGAATCCATGACGGGGGATATTAGCATGCAATGCTTCCTGGCACAGTGTTACTAGGAGTCACTGTCATAAATGTTCAAATCCTACACATTGGGGCTTTAAAAATGATCCCTATACTTTAAATACAGTTCTTTACAATCTGTTGAAGAAAAGGATAGGTCTCTTCGTGATCAGATTACAGTTGCATTGCTTTATTTCTTGCATGCCCCACCTCCATATAGCAGTTATATGCATGTGGACACCTTGAGATCTGTTCCTGTTTATTTTATCCGACCAATCTACCCTGTATAAATACAGGTTTAAAAGATTGCCATGCTATTTTGAAACAGGGAAGTCGCTGCTTTAGATAAAAAAAGTAACATATGTCCAGTATGTGATGTAGTTGAAATAGAAATTTGTGTCATTTTGTTCCTTTACCGTCCTATTTTGTTTATTAATGATAATATGTGAGACTTGGAAATTGGCAGATTATATTGAGAAAGTCGGGAGCTGATGAAGAAAGCACTGAGTATCAATCAAGTGTGTTGGATTTGTTTGTTTATGTATTTATTATTGCTAATATTCAGTTTAAATTCTAATGTGTGATCTGCACAGCTTGAAGCTTGAACCTTTTCTGCAAGGGGAAAATTATGCACTGTGAATATTACTGATGTTTTGTAAATGTGTCTTACTGTATAATCCCATGTGGGATAGCATGACACTCCCTGTAATGGTTTTACATTTATATTATGCAAATAAACTACAGTAGCAGATTAAGGAGTCAAAGATGCATGGTGATTCACAGTTTATTGTATAATTGGTTGAATAATGTACGCAATAAATGAACAAGTATTGCATGTTCATTTGTGTGAATAAGCAGTCGCATCATGGAAACAGCAAAATCAGTCACGCTTATGAGAATAAAACGTGAAAATGTTCCCGTCATTACATGCAATCCTAACGTAGCTTTATGCAAAGATGTGTTTATTGAACATGTTATTTTGGCTCTGCAAAAAATGTGAGATGAATGTGTCTTTCTTTACGGCCCAGCATTGCGGTTGGCTTCATTCAGCAGACTATACTGCTTGTGTTTCATTCCAGTCGTGTTTGCCTCCCTCCTGAGCTCCTGTCTCCTGCAGCAATCTGTCTGAAAAATGCATACATAACATCCTGTGAAAATAGCTTTCTGCAGGGACTCCACTAAAAAGCCGCGCTGCATCAAATGTTCCTGTCATTCTCCGCTAGGCTGAGTTGATGGCAAAACATTTGCATACCGCACAATCTGAGAGATCAGAGCAGTGTGAAAGCGTGTGTGTCAGGTGTATCTGTGTGTATTAATGCACATCTCTCCTATAATCCTGTTTTTTTATTTATCTAAAGGGTCAGTTCACCTACATTACAAAAAGATGTGTGTTTTTTAGCTGTTAAAAATCTTCATTGAAATGAGTTTCTACTAAAGAAATACTCCTATGATAAAGGTTGGCAGTGAGATGTGTGGATTATCCAGTGTAACCAAGATGTTGTTTAAGGAAAGACACATTGCTGTTGAGTTTTTAAAAGCCCTTCGGCTCTATTTTATCGGGGCAGTGGCAGAATATTCAGAGGCAGATATCTCAAAATCTCTGTGCACCTGATTCGACTGTTGTCAGGCCATTAAATAGGCGTTATCGTCGCTATAAGCACCAGAGATGTGGGTCAGTAGGGGCCTACTACACACCCACTAATAGGTTTTATCATCTATACACATGGTAGATCACCAAAAGAAGGTAAGAACACAACAGCAACCTCTAGCAACCGTGTAGTTGTCTTTGTGTTCAACGTTATGTATCATTTTCATTTTTGAAACATAGGTATTTTAAGCAAATGCAAAATGTTTTAGTTTTGTTGCGTAAACCCAACTAAGTGTTTTTATTGACTAAACCTAAAGAAGCTGTAGTTTTGTTGCCTAAACCTAACTGTTTTTGTTGCCTAAACCTAAAATAATCTACTGACCCACATCTATGGTGCTAATGGCGACTGATAACGACTATTTAATGGCCTGATACCAGTCGATTTGCATGCCTATACCACAAGTAAGGGAAGAGACAATATGTGTTTATACAATTTGGGTGAAGTGACCCTTTAAAGAAGCATATTCAACACTGGGAAGGCTATCTCATGCTATTGACAATATCAAGCCTGCACATTTTCTGTCTTGATTAATCAGAAGCTTGATAATACACGCCCTAATTAAATAATTTTCCAAATTCCACCAGAGAAAAAAAACAACAACTCCTGAATCTGTATGCCATTGGCCAAAAAGACAATTAAGGCAGAGAGGAGGGTTATTTCATTACAGACTCCTCTCCCTGGTGGAACAGGAGTGTGGTAGATTCGATTCTCTGGCTGTGATTACCCAGCCCTCGGCTATGAGATAGATGACTATGAATCAATTGTTTTCAAGGGGACTCTCACTGGGGCGCTGTAGTAGTTAAAGACGAGAGAGGGGAATCTACTGAAAAAGCAGCCGGCCTTGGTTAAACAGACCATCAGGTAGTCTCATCGACTGCATGCGGCACCTTAAATATTCATGCATACTTAAGGGAGAAATGAAACCAGGCGCGTTTGCTCAAACAAACGCCCCCCCTTTGCCTCCGTATCTGCCACGGTTAAATGAGCAGTCGCCATGACTGGATGGGAAATGTTTAGTCTTGCTCTGTGTCGTTCTATCAGGGTTTAATATGTGCCCAAGACAATACTAATCACGCCAGGCTGCTCCTCATTATGGGTTTACGTGACCTAATGCCTGGGAGAGAAGTCCTGGCCATGTTAAAGACTAGAGAACAACGATAAATAAATCTATGTGCAAAAGGTCTGCTGTAAGGTACAAGGTCTTTCTGCTGCTGTGCGGCAGCGGGAATTAGAGTTTTGTGGTGCATCATGTACAGCGTCATGTAATGGAGCAGCCCGTTCGCACGAAAAGGCGTATGAATGCCACGATAATGCGCAAGGCATTGAGCATGCAATAAGAATGCCTGTCTTGATTTCCGTGTGTCATTTGTACGCCATTAGGGCTATACGATTTTGTGTTATTAGAGGGAATGATTATTTTGTTAGGGCTGTCAAACGCAAATTCGTTTTAACGCCACTAATTTCTTTAATGCATTAATGCAACTTGCAATTTTGAGGTTGTAGTGGACTCAGTTTTAAAGCTAGACTGAATATATCAGATCATATGAAACTAGAAAACCTAAGGAACCATTGGTACCAACCATGTCATACTAGCTTGTCACCAAGGAGGCTAAATAACACTCTAAACTTACGCTAAATTTTGGCGAGGAACAACTGGCATGGCCATTTTCAAAAGGGTTCCTTGACCTCTGACCTCAAGATATGTGAATAAAAATGGGTTCTATGGGTACCCACGAGTCTCCCCTTTACAGACATGCCCACTTTATGATAATCACATGCAGTTTGGGGCAAGTCATAGTCAAGTCAGCACACTGACACACTGACAGCTGTTGCTGCCTGTTGGGCAATTGAGTTTGCCATTTTATGATTTGAGCATATTTTTTATGCTAAATGCAGTACCTGTGAGGGTTTCTGGACAAAATTTGTCATTGTTTTGTGTTGTTAATTGATTTCCAATAATAAATATATACATACATTTGCATAAAGCAAGCACATTTGCCCACTCCCATGTTGATAAGAGTATTAAATACTTGACAAATCTCCCTTCAAGGTACATTTTGAACAGATAAAGTAGGCCATATTGTGATTTCGATAAAATGGCGATTAATTGTGCAGGCCTATACGTCATGTATAAAACCTAACTAGGCTAGGTGCTCTTCTTGCCTGAACCTAAGTTAGTGGTTTTGTTGCCTAAATCTAACTGTGGACCTTGCGTAGTGTACAAATGACATGCGAAAAGGCTAAAATGCGCCCTCGTGACACGTGTAATATCCATTTAATGTTGTGCTATTTATACGCCTTGCTGTGAAACCGGGTTGAATGGAGAGTTATGCTTCGGAGGCATTTTTTGTGTCTTATTCAGAAGTGTTAGATATAAGCAGACTACAAGTAGCATTAGTGTACTTCCCTCTATAGGAGGATGACTCTATAGATCTGATGCTACCACTTGACCCATCTATACTCTTTATAAATTCTTACTCTCCCGGCCTTGATTTTATGTATTTCACTGCAGTCTTGGAATGGATCCCCCCCCCCACCACCACCACCACCTCCAGTGAAGTTCTTTTCTCTGACACATTCAATACCACCCAACACTATTGACCTGACATATTGATGTGAAGAGGGCCTGGCTGCTAAGAGGCATCTGGCCGCAGCATATTGAGCACGCAGTCGGCTGGAGGAGACGACTTCCACCGCAGTCCATGGAAGAGAAACTGTACGACAGATACAATACAATACAACATATACACTTGCAGCCGGTCAGCCAGTCAGTATGTGAGTATTAACAACAGGTGGCGCTAGCTCACCAGCCATCACCATCATCAAACCAGGCCTCAGAGCTGACACACTCAGTAGCATCAGTGACACAGAGCGGATGAAAACACGGGCTGCTACACTGGGTGCAGCGAGAAACGACATATTTTCCCCCTTGCTGATGCACGGAGGCTGACACTGAAATGAGCCATACCACCCCCAACACTCACACACACACACAAACACACACACACACACACACACACGCCACCACCACCACCACCACCAATCCCATCATGCTCTCTCCCTCCCCCATCCCCTTGAGGAATAAGAGGGGATTATGTCAATGCAATTCAATTGTATGAGTGGAGGTAATGAACTCTTCCTTTTATCTATTCATTTGCGTATTAAAAGTATTTATTTGTGCCTGTTATCTGTAGATACTAATCAAGAACGTGGGGATGTGAGGATAAAACACTTTTGATGAAAAACAAATTGGCATAAATTTCAGATCAAGGGGCGTCTTTTTTGTTTTGGATTGATGTAACTGTTGCCTCTTTTCTCACATTTCTATTAAAAATAGTGTCTTGGAGTGTGGAGACACACTTGTAGTGAAGTATTTTAATTGTCCGTACACATAGCACACATATTTTCCACTCCAACGATAAGACAGCCACTCCTTGTTTAGAGTTGGCCCTTTCCTATTTAGGTCAGTGGTCTCTAGTCCATTTCATGTTCTGTTGCCTCTACAGTGTCTAAATTGCCCAGCAGGCAGGTGCCATTAGAGCAGTTTGTTTGCAAGGTAAGCAGCTATGAGAAGTGACAGCAGTAGAATTACTAATGCACTTTGGCTGTCATTTCTCTCTGAAAGCCCCTGCAGGGAGGGCCTGATTAAATTGATATTCAACCTCCTGCATGTTGTGTGCCCAGGCCTCATTAGCATAGGGTTTAGATGACACAGAGAGAGGGATGGCATTAGTGTTGTAGGAAGCGGTTAGACACTGTGCTGTAACTAATTTTCCAATTATAATGGGTGCCTACAATGTAGCGTATTAATGATTCAAATCACATTATTAACAGAGCATGTATGTTTAAGAATCGAGAGAGAACGTGTGAGAAAAGAGGAGGCATTTCACACAGCGGCGGTTCACAGGAAGTGTCAGCAGCACATTAAAAGGGATCAAAACAGGAGTAAGCTTTGTGTAAGCCATGTGACAAATAGACAGAAATAGCATACTGTCGGTGTCGACTGCATCGTTATACTGCATAGGTGAGGCACCGTGCAAAGGTCGCAGTTAAGGCAAAAAGTAGCACAGCGAAATCCTGCGGGTCGTCATGAAATATAAGTACCTTCTGCTGTTAAGGTAATGTTAAATAAATGGCGGTAAAATATTAACAGCGGAAACACTGTCGCGCCTTTTATTCCTCAGTTTAGTTAAAGCTTCTGTACACCCACTCAGGTGTTTACAGTTAAACTGTCCTTTTAGACGTCTTCTCAGGACTGTGTGGGTGTAGACTAAATGAGTGACATCTTCCTGAGTCTCCTATTAGCTTTGTCGAACCTGTTAGGGCGGGACAAATTGCACCTTTATCATTCTTATTGGTAGATGAAGATTTGTGACCTAATAAACACCCATCAAAGCCCCGCCCACCTTCAACTTAAGCAGAGGTCTAATCAGCCAGAATAAGTGAAAACACCTGAGTGAGTGTTCAGAGGCTTTAACTTTTCATTAAAGATATTATATTATTAGCTTTTTCCACTAAAATCTTTTATTTAAAACAGCTAGTGACACTTTTTAGTGTCACACATTTTAGGCCTAAAGGAAGGACAAATAATATATATTTTTAGGTGTACATTCCAAGTATGTTAATCATCATGACAATATTGAACAGTATTGTGTATTGAACCTGACTGTATCACTTCTTCCCCTGGTCAATACGTCCTTTAACTTGAAGCTTGTCATGTACAGCAACGCGGTACAGTAATGCAATGGGAAACCCATTGCTCACTGACCTCTGTTTAACCTGAGTGGCTGTTTCAACGGCCACACACTGGGACAAGCTGTCCATCATGTGTGCACTCAGTGAGGACAAATGCAGCCTGACCCAAGCTACGTTCAGGGGCGGACAAAGTGCAGGTAAGACTGATGTTGTTTACAGAAGATTTAGTGTACTGTTTATCCACTTTCCTGGCAGCACGGACGTACAGATTAGAGGATTTGTCAAGAAATAGAAGCAAAAAAGTGCACACTTAGGGTGTTAATTTGCATTATGATTTAATATTTGCATGTAAATTCTGTTTATTTTTCCTTATGCTGCGTGGCATGTAAATAATCTTCTTGACAGCATCCTTCTTTACACATCCAGTAAAACCTCCTCAGTGCTGCCTCCAGCATTAGCTGCGTGTTAACATCACACAACTGTGGTGAAAGCTGTGGTTAGCACTGAGCAAATATTTAAAGTCACCGCTAAAGACATCATCACCACTGCAAATAAATGAATTGAATTCTGCTTATGGCCTCCCCCCTCCTCTTACCTAAATGGATATTTGATCCCAGGGGAACACCTAGTGCTTTGCAATCTGCGCCTGGCTTCCTGGTGGCGCTTCCCCATCTCTCTGAGAAGCAAGCACTGACTTTGAAGTCTGTGAAGCTGATGATAAATATGCTAATGTGTCTGGAGGTGACTCGACGTAGCAGATAGCGCTGTGAGGGGAAAGTGCCACCCATCGTTTAATATATGGAGAGAAGGAAGGAGGGTGAGGCGGAGAGGACGGAGGAGGAAGCATCACTCTGCTGATAAGGCGTAACAAGGATAAACAATGGGAGTAAAAGAGCACTTAAATTGTTGTTTTGTCTGATCCGGGGCAACGATCTGTGGATATATGACTGCAGTGGGAAGTCATAAGCAGAATGTGATGTGTGTCTTTTGTGTCATATAGTCATATAGTTCCCAACCTTTTTGGCTTGTGAAACCTAGTGAGTCATTTTTCCATTACTTATTATTTGGTCATCATTTTTTATCAGTTATGATAACATTGACTACGTTTACATGCATACTAATCTAGAGCGAGGTTGGTTTCTGCAAGAAGTAGCCGTTGTAAGAGTTACGTTGCTTTGTTGGAATGTATTTCGAACGCCGTAGCTGCCCCTTCAAAGTCCCTAATATCTCTGGTCTGTTGCATCACTCCATTGTCAGACTGTCCATCATGAGTCCAATAATGTTGTAGGAGTGCAATGCTAAACTGGTGGAGTACTCTTTCAATCATCTCACGACCCCTCGGGTTTATCTTGTGATCCTCGGGAGGGTCCCCAGGCTGGAAACCACTGCTTTAAAACAATCTTTTTAACTATTGAGTGCAAAGAAGAAGAGAAAAAACATCACTAAAGTCATATAAGCGTGACATAAGCTCTCAGACTGCCATGAATGATTTAACAGTGCGAGTGACCATGATTGAAAGAGATGCATATTTTGAAATAGAAAACTTTCACATCAACCTGAGGCTTAAAGAAGTACATGTGCCAGTTAATGGAATTGTACAATTCATACATTTCATGCCTCTGGGCTTTTTATTTGTTATTCTACTCTGTGTGCTCCTACCTCTGTTTACTTCTCTGAGTGAGACCTTCTGCTTGGCCTTCTCCTTATGTCCTTATGTCTGTTCTCCTTATGTCTGTAGCGCAGACAGCCGTTTCTCAGCCTGAACACAGATTTCATACCCTCAAGGTGACAGCAGCAGATCTGTTGCAGGTGTTGGAGGCAACATCAGGGTTGTCAGAAAGCATCGCGGCACTTGACTCAAATCTCTGAGCGGCTCCGACATATTTAGGATGCAGAAAAAACACGTAAACACTTGAAATTCGTGGCACATTTCTGAATAAAATGTTTGGTACGAGGATCCGCAAAGTAAAATCCATTCTGCAGAGAGATCTCATCCCTTATCAGCTTGTGTATCTCTCTGATATTAACGCCCCGCTTCAACTGTGTGTGGACAAGCTGTAGGTGTCACTGTCGACGTGGCTCTGAGCTCCACCAGCCGTGGTGGCTGTTGGGAGTCCAGAGCGCCACCCAGCCCCCTTTGTAGGAGGCGTCGTAAGTCAGATGTTCAGAATGCATGGGGCATTGTCTGCCTGGATGTTCGATGGGCTGGCAGCAAAAGGTGACATCTGGTGACTAATGTGCTCAGATGTGAATGCTGCTCCCTCAGTTCTCTGGGCAGCAGCTGCTCCGCAAAGGCATAAATGAGACAGGGAGAGAGAGAGAGAGAGACAGGGAGAGATAGGAGGAGAGGGGGTGGTCGCCGGGCCGAGGTGGGGGGCAGGGCTCCGGGTTTGAGGAGCGTGTTCTGTATGTGAGATGGTGTGCATGTTCACCACGCCAGCCGTCTGACTCTGAAGGGGTGTGTTTTGGGGGGGTTGGGTATGTCATGGGAAAATCAATGACTTTCTGTCTGATTTCTCGAGGAGGTGAAACGCGGCGGCCTACCCCCTCGCTCCCCGCGCCACAAAAAAGACCACACAGATCTACCAGAGCTTGTTTTGATCTGCTTTGTGTTTCCTGCAGCCAAGTGGTGCCTTGTAGTCACTGTGTCAGTTGAGTCACAGCATCTCCTCGAATACTGAGTGAGTGCATGTTTGAGTCACGAGCCTCGTCATAAAGACGTGAAGGATGTGGTGTGGCTGACGCAAAGGTGACGGAGCTTAAATGGCCACTTCACCCAAATTACAAAAAGACCGATTTTACCTCTGGTGGTATCTGGACATTAGGATAGTTGTATGTGTCCAGGTCTGAGATATCCATTTGTCAGATTGCTGTTGTCAGCCCAAACCAATAGAGTGGTGCAGGGATGACGTATTTTTGTAGGCAAACCAGGAAGTTAGCATCACCCTGGGTTCCCTCGACAAAAAGTGAATGGGATTTTTCCACTGGGTTTTTGGATTATTGCAGAAAATAAGCTCTGTGGCAAACAAAATGATAATTATACGTTTTGTTCAGCAAGATAATCTCCAAAAAGAGCACCACCACCATGATTTTTGAAGCGTAAACGCAATCGCCAGAAGTAAAAAACTATCGTTAGGCTATAAACAAACTACACCATGGTCGCACGACTTCACGTCACCACCACGAAGCTAAAGGCGGACTAGTGGTCGACGTGATGACGTTTAGTAGTCTCATTCAGCCACTTGTTAGCAACCACCTTTTAAAGACATGTAAAAGCTTCAAAATGTACACGTTGACACCACTCTCGGCAAGAAAGCGAGTAGGCTAGAAGCAAACTATTTTAAGGATTTGAAAAACTCAACTGCAAGTCGCCTATTTAGAGACAAAATCATGGTTATTCTGAAAAATCCACAAAGCCCATTGTCAACAGTTTGGGTAAGGCTTAAAATTAAATTCCAGTCACCTCCATTGCATTGAGACAGTGGAAAAAGTTTACAGATATCTCAAAACCTTGACACATAACACCAAAACTATCTACATACGTCACATCACAGATAAAAACAACAACACCCGAGTAACAAGCCATCACTGCATCCATCACACTGCAGAGATTTCCCATGAGCCAATTGGATTTGGGGTAAAAAAAATCTACGGCTGTGATGGCTTCATCCTTCTCCTGTCATTGAAGCATCCATGTTTGTTGAGCTGCATGTCACAACTCAAAACATGTCAAGGGTTTGGATGACAGACAGCTGTATGAGACCCCTTTTTCCTTTCTGTATCCATGTGTGTGTGTGTGTGTGTGTGTGTGTGTGTGTGTGTGCTCCGACCCCCCAGAGGTCACTTAAATGTAGAGGTCCTCACGACCTCTGCGCTCCTTCGCCGTTCTAAGTAATGAAAGGGCCCCCTGGCTCTGCTCTGGCAGTGATAAGGGTTAAAACATGGAAGACAGTGAGGGAAAACAACACCAAAAAAAAAACATGACAAAAATTACAGCTGAGGTTCGATCCGGAGACGCATCAGTTAATCACCTCTACAGAGCTGATATCGCGGCACACGTTGGCGTCGTTTCTGTCCCATAATCTTGCCAAAATGATTTGTATCCTTTCTTTCCAGCGAGGGGATCACACCCTCAAACATGTGGTCATTTGTGGCATTCATATGGACATGCTGCTTCTTTAGAAGACACTTGAGCCCCACTTAAAAGGCGTCATGGGCTGCTTTCGATTAGGGAGGCGGCGGGCTGCTTTAGATTTGATGAACAAGAAGTGCATATGCATTCCACAAAGAATGTTAATGAAACACATTCCTCCCGGTTTCTCATGGAAACCAGCTCGGATTTAGGGATAAGGAGGTGGAGAGAAATGGGGTCCCCTTATACCCCTCCTTAGGAAAAAAAAAAAAAAGCTTACAAGATGCAGGAGGGAATGACTCTTTTGAGGAAAAAGGGAAGGAAAATTGTGTGGGATGAGAGTGTATTGAGATGTGACCTAGTGGGGTCCCGTAGGTCCACTTGTGTGTTGTATTTGTTGTGACAATAAAGAAAAACAGAAAAGTGTAAGAAACCCATGCAACAGTGGACTTAATTATTTACAGCAACTGCCTTACAAATAGATAAAATAGAATAAAAGCAGAGACAGATGTTGCTTGTTGCATGTTTTTTTTTCATCTGTAAGAGAGACATTCAACCTTAAATACTTGATCAGGATTAACGGTTAATTGTGGATGTTAAAGTTGCTCTTTTCCATCTACAAGTTTTTAGGTGCATTTTTCATTTGTGCATAAAAAAACATAACATGCAACTAAGTACAATGGAAACAGCAAATAAATCACGCCGTACAAGAAGCATGTGACTTAAACGTCCCTGTAGTCACTGGCCAGATGAAAAATGGCATGAGGCTTTTTTTGTCTTCCATTAAATGGATGCAAGTGTGGAGGGAATTGAGACAGTGGAATTGTTTGAAATGACAAAAGCTAATGGGAAGATTTTTTTAGAGAGATGCTTGTGTGATACAGTATCATCATGAATTAATATCACTGAAGAAGAGCACATTGATGCCTTAGCTTAGATTAAAAAGAGCAGCTCTGAAATACCTGAACACTGTTTATAACATCCAGACCTGAAAGGTTAATGGCTCCTATCATCTGGAAGTGAAAAATAATGTGAAACATTGCAGGTTAATGTGTGAGTTTTCTCCCGTTGTTGAGGCCGGTGCCTTGTATGGTAGCTTGCAGTCATTGGTGTGTGTGTGAGTGTGAATGAGAGGCAATTTTAAATGCTGTCCATTAACCATTTATCCAAGAAGGGTTTGTTGAGCAGCTAAACTAGAGCAGTGATGTGTTAGGCGCTTTGCCCAAGAGCACTTCAACCCTTATTCACTTCCCCCTGACTGTGAGGAAATCCACCAATCCACCATCCACACTTTCTGTGTCCAGTAACCCACGAAATAACCGAAAGAAAGCTATAAAACAAGGCCAATAAAATCAATTTTTTCGAAATAAAAAGGCTTAATGTTGAATTATTTGCTTGTCATGACTAAGCATAATAATTACACGACGTGAATGTGTCGTCACTCACTCTCGGGCTTCAGTGTTTGTGTCATTGAGGTGTTTTTTTTCCGTTATTGATGTTTTGCTAACCTTCTGTCCCTGTCACTTAGCGGTGTAAGGTCGGGTTTAGCTCTTAATGGGCTTCTACATGACATGTGCAGTCTTGAGTGATGTGCAGACTTGTGCCTTTACTGGGAAAAAAAAGGCCACTTCAAAAATAAGTTAAAAAAACAATGAATACAGTTTGTTTTTGAAATCACTTTGTAAGATTTCTTGAAATAAGATGTAATATTTAGGCCTTTCAAGATAAAAAGAGATCTTGGAATTAGCCGGGAAAACGCATTTTATGTTGTATTTCACTAGTATTAGGAAGTGTTGTTTGTTATAAAAAGCCTGAAATGCTCTAAAGTTTTTTTTTTTTAACACTTTAACAAGATATTCAAGATACATTGCCTAAAAACAAGTCTCTATATCTCACTGAAATGTTACATGTTAGGTGATTTTGAGTAGATTAGACAAATATACTTGTTAAGATTTTGCGTACTGTCTTAACTGTAACATCAGGAAGTGGTGGGCGGGTCTGTGCGAGCCTATTAATCAGTACGGTTTAAAATATCTAAAAATAGATGTCATAGGAATCATGTTGGTGTGTATAAGTGTTTTTTTTTTATTTTTTATAAAAGTGCCATTTTTTCTCATTTAATTTGGAGGGCTTGTTGGGTGGCCACTTCACTCTTCAGTCATGACATAACATGGCCTGTAAATCAATTCAGATCAACCCACTGGAAGCATCGGCAGACTGCAGCTCAGCTATCTCGCTGCACATCGTATTTTGCCGTTGGAGGCATATTATGATGAGAATAACAAGTACTTTACTATCTGGACAGCACAGATACTGTACGAGAGACTTCCTTCATGTATGTGAACCACATTACCTCTCCTAATTAGGACACAATTAATTCTTCTGAGTTTGCATAAGAGAGAATCTTTTCAGTCATTAGATATTATTAGTCACGCAATTGCCCCCGAGCCAAAGTCAGATTTTTATGGAGACACACACACACACTCTTTCTTTCTATCTGTTTTATATCAGCTTGTGGTCACAAGGACGTGGCATGCACTACAGATACGGAGAAAATTATTATTCAAACAATTTAATACAATATCTCATAGAAAATACGCTGATTTATTTGCATGAGAAAGTCAACGTATCCTCATACAACGGTTCGTATGATATTTTATGAAAAGTTGTTCCTCATTTCTCGTGCGTCTTCCTACGAATGTCCACCAACACGTGATGCACGTGTCTAACTTGGTTAGGTTTAGGCAGCAAAACTGGTTTAGGAAATGATCGTGATTTGGGTTAAAATAACTCCGGAAGTGGCGTAACTTAAGTATGGAAGTAACGTGACAAATAAATCAACGTTGACTTCTGGTTTCACACGGGGTATGAAAACCGGTCTCCTGGGTGAAAGTCTGGTGTTTTTTGACCCACCCATCCACCTCAACCTCCCTACGCAGTGTTTGTCGCTCTTTATACTTCCTGTTTCACGATTACATACACATTGATTTCATGGGATATATACAAATTACAGTGCATTGTTTTTCGTAGGTATAGCTACGAACGGTGTGTGAGAATAGCCTGAGCAAAATGTAAGAATATCCAGCCACACCTGCACTGTATTTCCTATATATGTAGGCATCATGTTTGAATAATGGCAATGGTATTTGCATTGAACAAACTGCTCTGCATCCATTTTGCTGATCGCAGAAGAAGTGTGTTTTCATTACGGAGGCTTCTATCCGATGCAAATGAGACACTTTGCCAATTAATGAATAATGCTATTAGTTAAAACAACAGGCTCGACATCACCATTGACGAATACGATGTTACAGCAGCATTATTGACCCGGTCTGATTATTTGCTTTCCATTTCACTGACCTTTTCTTTGTGCAGAATATACGGCCTAGCCATAATGTGCTGCTTTAGTACTTTAACGCATCAATCATGTGATCATTTATACAGTGTGTCCGGATCATAATTCTATTTACCAGGGGCACTGTAATGCTGTATTGATTTGCCAAACCATTAGCATTTATACAACCATCAATAGTGAAAAGTAGTTCTCCTTCTGCTCTCTGCTTCACTCTGCCATGTGGTAGCAGCTATAAATGGCCATGTTATTGAAAATTCCCTTTTCCTTTCAGTGCAGAGAGGGGAAGAGGCCGGCCAGATCTCTATTAGCAGACTGGGATTTTCTCCCATGTGTCACTGTGAGTGTAATTGCAATGTCACACTTCAAGGACTTCATGTGGGTGGACTGGTGGTCTACCACAAGAGAGGGGGACTGTAGTCAAAATACCAATTAATGAAGGCCAGAGAAATATGACCTGAACCGCTTCAGGTCCGTACCTACCAATGACTGAGCCTGTCGATTGAAATTGTATCCCATCAGCCCTTGGTCGCGGGTCAGCGCTCAGTGTCGGCGCTGGCAGATTACACTTTCCTCTCGCCGGATCCTGGCTCGTGCCCTTGGGCGCACATCCAGGAGTTCATCCCGTACTTACTTCATGATGATGAATTCACAACTTTAGAGAGAAAATGAACTCCGGCTCTTCAGAAATTCTCTATATTATTATGCAAACCGCCAAGTCAAGCTCAACCTCGACATTTCTTACTGTTACTGAGGTCACCCAAGGAAATGCATTCCTCTTGTGCCATTCTATCCGGCTCTTTGCAGAGGTGCAACCAAACAACTTACACTGACGCTGCCTGTCTGTCGTCTTTCCGCCTCTTGTGATGCAGCAGCATCATGTTGTTCCTGTAGCCCCGGGCTGCAGGCTGTGGCGTATTGTCTTGGAGTATCTGACCACACATGTGAGCCCAGAGGGATGACACCTCTCAGCCTTTGTGAGCATACAACCCACCACTGCCAGAATTAATTACCACAGCGGGCTGTGACCTTGCCTCGTCTGCTCTGGCCCCAGCACCGTTTGGAGATAAGTCGTCATTTGCATGTGGCGCCAAGTGAACCTCAGATATTGAGTCTGCTTCATGTGAATGCCCTGTGGAGGCCTGCTGTGTAGATTCACTGCCATGCAACAGATCCCTGTAAATAAGCCGAGGAAGCATCCAGGAGCAAACCTCTCCCTGGTGTTTGCCCTTACAGCCTCACTAATTACATTTTTTGTTTGTTTTTTTTGGTTTTACAGCACATTTACTGTAGAGTCGGTCTCACTGCCAAGTGTGTTGGAGAGCTCCGGTGGCTGACGCTAAAACGCAAATGTCCCTCTCCAGAGCCAGTTGTTGTAAGAGTAGCGCGGGTCATTTGCTACAGAGCCAGTGCTTCAAAATGTGTGTATACAGGGAAGTGAGTGGTGAAGCAAGAGAGAGAGAGCGGCGGCGAGTGAGTAATGGTATCGACTCAAGCCGTTGTGGGTTACTGTAGAAACATGGTAGACTCCATGAAGAGGACCCGCTCCTTATGCAGATATCAAGGGCTCATTCTAAGGTAACGAAAACACAACGATTCTTAGTTTCAGGTGATTATACACTAAAGAAAACATAGTTATTAATATTATATTCCATTTCTGCCAATAGATCCCCCTAAATGTTACACACTGGTCCTTTAAGTTAAATCTGTAAATGTATGAAATATATAAACATTCAACATAAAGAGCAGCAAACTGGTGACTTCCCGAAAATGTCAATGATTGTTACCGTAATATATTTTTTCTTTCGTAACCCAATGACACCTACTTAAAATTAAGCCAATCATCCAATGTATTTACAATTAGACAAATTGTACATTTAGCACTCGTCGGTGTGACATACTGTGGTTAAAATACACGTGTTGACAAAGAGTTTGGTTTCTGTTTCTGACAGCTGGGTCCCATTATGACATGAAATCAGAGCCTCCTCAGGGTCCAACGTGAGGACTCTCGCACTGCCCAGTTATCAAAACACAGCATGGAATCCACTTAAGCCTCGTCGCTGGCTTTGTTTCAAGCCACCACGTGTAAAATAAAGAGACAGAAAATACAGAAATTGTGGGAGCTGGTGTAATTATACAGGTGAGAAAGGAAGTAGATGATATAAGGTGATGGCGTTTACACTTTACAATCTGAACTAAATGAACGTTTTGATTGTCACGCTGCCTCCTTGACATTGCATGAGCTCCAATGTGATTTATTTTTGTCTTGATGATAATCGTGTGCAAATACACTAAATGCATCTCCCCCGAGATCGGGACACGTATTATACGAGGAGCAAACAGCACATGTCCCGAACAAACAAGGTTACAGAATCTCTAATGCTCCGGATTTCTCCGCACAAATCCACATATCCAGGTCGTGGCTGCGACTCACAAGAATGCACCATCCAGATGATTATGTCTAATTAAATTAAATGTCACTTACAGGCAACGTGGAGTGATTCCACACACACACTCTGCTGCAGTGACTGCACCAATATGGCGGAAGCATCTGACAATACAAACCAGAAAGACTCTTTAATGATGCTGCAACAAAGAGGATTTCACTTCGCCGTACCACAAACTAAAGACGCCCGTCTCTGTTTTTGCGAGACGCTGAATATTTCATGACACCACGGGCTGACCTGGGGTCATCCTGTGTGGAGGCCAAGATACTCAGACGTATAAATGATGCATTGACAACAGCAATAGCTGTGCACGACATTAAGGGGCCTCTTGGAATGACTGCGTGGAGTGTTTGTGCGAAAGCAGCAGGGACTTTTCCTTTTGGAGGCTTGCGATGACGGTTATCCACGATAGGATGATTCATTGAGGCCGGCGACAATCTGAGTGTGTGGGATGAGACCCGGTGCTATCTTTACCCTTCCCTCCACCTCTGCCCATCTCTCACTCTCCTCTATTTATGGAGCACTGCAGTGTATCAGTACTGGACTGCAGCCCACGGGGGACCCTTCTCCATCTGAACAACCGGCACCTTTTGTGCACAAAGGCAGCATGAAACGAGAAAAGGGATTTGGCTGTCTCACCCTCCCAATTAGAGGCAAACGACGACAAATACTCACATGTACATTCAAATGTGCAAGTGTTAAGATGACGCCCGACTCTTTGTTTTCCTCACCAGAAAGCTCCAGCAGCCGTGAGACAAATTGCCGCGTGGCATTAGCGCTACAGTGAAGGATGAAAGTGCACCGAGCAAGGCAAACAAGCATCCCATTACAACCGCCACTTAGCAACAAACACATCTATTACAGCGGGCTGAGCAAGGCTGGAGGTGAGCCTGCACACACCTCCAACAAGCTGCTATCCGGGGCAATGAGATTCAGGATGCGCTACGCTGGGAATTTCAACGAGAATAAGGAGGGGGAAAAAAAGAAAACAAATGGCCCTCCCACTCCCTCTCCCCGCTGAGGAATCAAGGGCCACAAGCCGCTGTTTACATACTTGAAGAAAGAGTCTCTTCATCAGATGATGTTTTATGATTTTTTTTTGCAGCCCTGCTGAGACTCGGAGCAGCCCCCTTTTCCACCATCATTTTTTACTACGGACATGAGCATGACATCACTTCCACAGAGACGTGGCTGCTCTACTCATTGGTTCCACTGTATCATAGTGATTAATGGAGATCTTAATACACTGACCTGATACATCTCTGCTTTTCTCTTTGTGTGCTACTGGATTTTTACCTCCCTACAGGTTCACCCCCGAGGGCTGCACCTTACACTCTGATGTGTGTCATATCAATTCACACAAAAAACGCATAATTCCCTCCTTTTTTTTTTTAACCGCACTAATTACTGTGGTGCAAATCCTGACTGCTGTTGTCATGGTAATTGCCTTTCGGGGGGGGGGGGGAGGTTATGGCGCCACTAAAGCTCAAGTGACTGCGAGTGAGAGAAAATGAGAGGAAGTGAGGGGAAGATTTGCGAAGGAGACTCACACTCACCGCTCATTGTGTGCCAACATATTTCATGTTTCATCTTGTTTCATGGCGTGTACTATTGGCAGTTTACCTTGACTCGAAATGATCTGACCACGGTGCTGCTCCGCGCGTCAATGCCAGAAAATGAATTTGATGTGGGTGAGCGGGGATAAGTGTTCTTTCAGCACCGAGCCGAGTGCCAAGAGGTCCCAGAGCAGGGACCTGCTCCCCGCCATTTATCCACTGCATTAAATGGATGTGTTGGGTTCAAGGAGGGGTCATTGAAATATAGGGGACAACATATGTCAAACAATATATATAGGGAGAGAGAAGTAGGATCATAAAAAGCCTTTTATCATTTGGCAAACAGGGCTCCCGGTAGAGGGGGAAAAAGAGAAAAGCCTCGCGGATTGACGCGCTTGATCATCATTATGGAGCAGCAAGAGGCACCTCTGACAGTTGGCACCGACATAACGCTGAAATGAGGATGGTTTAGCTTCTCCAAGGTCTTAAGGTTCAGTGCATCATCGTGTGTGTGCATACGTGTGTGTGTTTAGTTGTCGCAGTGCCCTCAGGATGTCCTTGTGTAGAGTCAAGTGTCCTGCTGGACCTCAAGCATGAGTGGCTTTCTGCTGTTCACACTTGTTATTTAGACACTTCATCATAATGTTTTCTGCTAATATCACTTTAATTAACTGCTGTGGTCTCAGTTTTTTATGCTCGGTAAGTTTTGTTTTATGAACACTGGTTTGTTTTTGTTTGTCATAAAACACTACAGATAGATATATAGATATGTAGATAGATAGATAGATAGATAGATAGATAGAGACAATGCATAGGAACAGTAAATATATAATACATATCAACACGAGAGATAATATCTTTAGAACACACAATATAAAGAATATATTAGAATACACTATAAATAATGTGTAACAACATCAATGAAACATTAAAAGCATTCTTTCCAATAGCCAGCAGGGGGCGACTCCTCTGGTTGCAAAAAGAAGTCTGATTGTATAGAAGTCAGTGAGAAAATGACCCTGCTTCTCACTTGATTTATTACCTCAGTAAACATTGTAAACATGAGTTTATGGTCTCAATCGCTAGTTTCAAGTCTTCTTCAATACAGCATGATGTTCATTTAGTAAATTATGGTCCCATTTAGAGTCAAATAAAGCAGGGGATGCTGTACGGTGCGGCTACCTTGTGATTGACAGGTCGCTACCACAGCGTTGTCCGTCTGGGAGTTGTCTGTGTTTTTGTCTTACAACTTTAACACTTTCACACTGTGTTTTCAGTTCATGAAAGTTAATTATAACATTTTGGTCGCCTAAAAATGTCTTATTCAGTGTTCATTTGTACTTAGCTCAACCCTCTCGTGTCACTTCTGTTTGCAAAAAAACAAGATGGCGACGGCCAATATGCTGAATTCGAGGCTCCAAAACGGCAGTCAACGGGTGACGTCACTTCTCATATGGTCGTATCTAGCCGTGTGGATAGCTTTTGCTTTTTTTGCTCAGGTTTTGAGATATCCGTCTCTGGATTTCTTCCTTTGTCGAATTAGTGAATGCGTTTCTTTATTTACTTGTGTTTTATTTATTAATTTCTTCTAAATGCTGCACATGTGTTGTCAAAGTGGTGAAGATGTTTTCTTTATTTGCTCTTGTCTATTTGCATGCGCTCTCTGAAGTTGCATCTGGAGACAGACTTCACGGTTTTTAGGGACTATTCCCTCGGTAGAAAGTAGCTCCATTCATCTCCATTTTGTTGGGCCAAATTTAACCAAAATGATCTGCATGGCTACACCACTAGAGTTAAGTGGAGAAATAGTTGTTGTTGTTTTTGCAATTTTGGTGAAATGCCCCTTTAACGTAATTTATTTCCATAATCAATTCAGTATTGAGTTGTCTTTTTTTATTTCTTGGTGAAGGACACTGTGAATAAATAAAGATCCCTTCCAGCTGAATTCTTCACATGACAGTAATAGCTGCATTTTGTTGCACACACACACACACACACACACACACACACACACACACACACACACACACACACACACACACACACACACACACACAGAGACTAATTCAATGTACCAGCCTCTGTTTGTTTAGTCATGAACAAACAGAAGTCTGTGCCAGCAGCTTGTTGGTCTGAATGGGATTTATTTCACTGAGTTTGAAAGGAATTGTCAAGAATTTATTTACAAATCAATTCTACACACAGAAGATCTACTCTATGATATCACACACACACACACAGAGAGAGAGAGAGAGAGAGAGAGAGAGAGAGAGAGAGAGAGAGAGAGAGAGAGAAAGAGAGCTTTAATACAGTTTAGCCCTATGACTGGTGCAACTTCTGCAAAATCATTGCAACCCTTTCATGCCAGATGCTGTAATGGTGTAATAATATGTTCTTTGAAATTGTGTTCATCTTAACAATAACTCATTGTGCTGTAGTGTTGGAAGTAAGTAAATAATTTAATACATTGTATGTCATTTTGATTGTTAAAGTAATCATGAGATTTGGAGAACGATGTTTGAGGTGGAATTGTTACCAAGAACATATAATCCCTTATTAAGAGGAAATGATTAAGTGCTTAAATAGAAAACTGTATTACGCACTAGAGCATTAACATATTATCTTCAACCCTGGGAAGACAAATCACTGCAAAACTTTCTGGGACTAAACATAACGGTACATTTAGTTACAGCGTAAGTCCTTCATTAACGGAATAGTTCTACATTTTCGCAAATACGCTTTTTGTTTTCTTATTGGATGAGAAGATCAGACACCACTAAGTTAAAAAGAAAATACAGCATCTCTAAAGCTCACATGTTGTGTCTTGCTTTTTTAATCTATACAAAAACAGAAATGTAAAAATGACAACTTGTAGTAACCGATATCCTCATAGAACTTGAGTGAGCTAATTTCCCAAAATGTCAACTATATTAACACAGTCACTTTTGACCTTGCAGCATCTCTTTAGCGGAGCAGTTAATGCTCAAAGATATGCATGATAGCTTCCTCCATCCATTTTAGATTCTCTTGCTCGCCGTCACATCAAATGTCAGCACTGTTGAGAGAGTTTTCCATTAATGCACCTGGTTCGACTGTTATCAGCTCATTAAATGTGCGTTATCAGACGTTATAAGCCTCATACATGTGGGTCAGTAGGGGCCTGCTACACCTACTACGTTGTGAAAGAGAAAGCGAAACTTAAAAGCGACATGTTATAACATTGTGTTTTTGTTAGCTGAGAATGAGCCGTTTGTATCTACACACGGAGCGGGTCCTCTTAGAGCCGGCCGCCATGTTTCTACAGTAGCCCAGAACGGACAAACCAAACACTGACTCTAGATAGTGCCATTCGCGGTTTCACGTTTTTGCATCGGCCTCCTACACGCTTGGCACACAGGAGAAGTTTCAGTTGGTTGCAACCTGCAACCTCACCGCTAGATACCGCCATATCCTACACACTGCACCTTTAAATAACATTAAAAACGAAACAAAAAATTGGCAATATTCTAGAAATGTGCAAACATATATCATATACATACTCTGAAACATAAATGCCTATAGCATCTACCAGACACTGCATCTGTTATTCACATTTTAAATGAAGACATTCATGACATTTAGTCAGGAGTTAGCGTTATACCCAAAGTCTACATCCGCTGAGTCAGACTAATCTGCAGGTAATCTCTGTCACAACAGAATAATCACTACTGTCACTCTATTGAGATGTGAAATTCTCTCTAAAAAAAAACTGAATTTAGACCTCATGAATGTTTTGACAATGTGTCAGAAATAGAGGCCAAGAGGAGTTTCAGCCCTCACAACTGCCGGAGCTATCTCTCACTCCATGTTTTTCAGATTAATTCAAAGCATCCCACTGCCTGGGAAATGACAACACTGCAGAGACAGCCTGAAGTTACACTTTGATGGACACAGTGGTCTATCTCTGCCGTCGACTTCAGTGGTGAAATTGTGACCCCCCGGTCATTTTGGCGGGGCCTTATCAGCGCCGGCCAAATGCAGGGAGTCAGATGGAAGGACTAAGGAGATGATTTGTGGACAGTCTAGCACACTAATGGTGCTAACGCTGCATGCTGTCCACATTGTGGCTGCAGAATATATCGTGGAGATGGGATGGTGGACTCATCCAATTTGATCAGGCTGTAATGGAAAACATAGAAGACAAATCCTGCTGAATATTTGAGACATTTTCCCGCTGCTATACTCACTCACCTAAGACGAAACAAATCATTAGCACAATGTTTTAGTGTTGGAAAACAGGATTTCGGTGCTACCACAAAGATAAATGTCAGCTTAAAGTTTATACAGTACAGTGCAACCTTTTAGTCTGTGATCCTAGCGAGCAAAGAAAATCCACTGGGTGCAACCTTTAGAGGCAGCTGGATCTTCAGCCCTACCTAACTCCTCGAATCAGTGGCAGAAAATCTATATTCTCTTAAAGAGGGGGAGTCACATCAAATAATAGATATATAAAATCCATCTTGTTTCTGAACTCATGTCCTTTGTAGGAAACAGATCAATGGGAAGGCCTCTCCTTGAATTGAATTGCCCACAGTGACACAAAAATCAAACACACAATGAAGGTACAGACCGAGGTAGGGTTGCCAACTTAAGGGAAATAAGGAACGAGGAGCTCCGACTACTGTGGACCTATAACAAATATCTGATAATTTTGTCCAAAACAACGGGTCTCAACGGACACCTGCATTACCCTTCAAGATATAACATAAAAATGCCAACATAGGCTACTTGGTCCAACAAACACAACGCTTTCATCAAGGACACCGCTATTCGTTTCCCATGCGTTACGTTTCACTTTCACTTTACAATCAGCTGATCGTTCGTGTCCTTTGTCACATGGAAGACCCAGGGTTGCGAGAACATCATCATCAGCACCTCAATACCCAACGTCAGTGACACCAGCGACACGACCAGCCTACATGTTGTTCAGCGTCTGCTGCTGTTGAGCTTCTTCCCTCAGGCCGTGAGACTCCTAAACTCCATTTGAACTCCTTCTCAACAACACAAATAAGGTTCTGAGACTCAAAAATCTCTTCAACTTCAACTATTGCACCTATTGCTCTCCAGGTTGCACTGCAAACACTGAACTATCTGGATATTTATTTCCCTTGTTGCCTCTTTGAAATCACGAATAAACACGGAGCTCTGTTATTCGGTGCAATATCTCTCACCAGCATGATGTTGGAGAACTCCTTTTTATCATGTTATCTGCTCGTGTTCATTCAGTGCAAAACGCCATAATATTTACATGATGCTGTAATACGACACTACTGCACAACACAGCAGTCATAGTTTGTATTCCTTATTTGATTGTTTTTTATTGCGTTTTCTTGGGGGGTATTTTCAACCTGCATCTTTTATTGCCACAGTACATTTCTTACCCTTATTCTCGTTTTTTTCCCCCTAAAATACAGTATATAGCGACAATGTAGGAGCTACAGTACAACTGCATTTTGCTGCTCCATCCTGCACTGTTTACATGATAATAAAGCTGCCCTTGACCTTGATGCTGAAAGCGTTTGACCTGATCAAAACAGTGGAGGAAATACACCGGTGAACCACTCACTGAAAGCACCGGTATGGATAAAGCCTTAAATACACATTCTATCTAAACTGCACATTATTATACGGTATATGTACTTTTTTAAAACAAAATTACTGATATTCTTGACAGTCATAATCTGTAATATGCTAGTCATAACAAGTATTCTTTTGCAGCAGTGAAAATGTTTCCCGTGTTTGTTTATTTTTTACTTTCCTCGTCGGATGTTATCAAATTATGATTCAGATGCTCTCCTGATAAACTCCCCTGCATTCAAACACCCATTTATTGTGAGACGCTGTTCTCTTATTTATCCTCTCTATGCTGACTTAAATGCTTATTAACTCATGGCATCTCCAATGAGACCCAAAAAATGCCTAAAAATCACCATAAAAGTATGGCAACTCAGAAATATGCTTATATTTCCAAGAGGATTAAACCTTTGTGTACACTTGTAGGAGTTTGCTTTTTTTTTCTGCATGATGAGTGCATGTTTTTAGTGGAGTCGACAGAGCTATGCAGACAAGTGCCTGAGCGCCTGGTTGGTCTCTCTTTCGACATGTCAGGTGCCGTGTTTACGCAGCCTGTTGCCCGGCAACCCCTGCCAAACAGACTGGTGGATGAGGGCCGCTGTGAAGCAGCAGAAGTAGATGTTGTCATGAGGGCGTCTGTACAAATGTGTGAGTGTGTGTGTTTGCATGTGTGTGTCAGCAGGTACTACTGCTGCCCTCCATGGGGCTTCACAAGTTGTGGCACCTTTCCTATTATTAACCCCCCCGTTGTCTAATATGGCAGTGACTGATTCTACGAATAGTTCAATAGGAAGCATTACACAGGAAGGGGCGTCAAAAGGTCAAATGGTTTGGTTACGTTTATATTTGCTCTTGTTACATAATGTTCAGGCAAAGAGGAATAAATAGAATCAGGGTTATAGCTGCCAACACGAGGTCAGCTCTTTTTTTGTGGGGTCTTTGTGGGATTTACATTAAAATACATTAAAGTGAAGGAATGTAAGTGATTTCGGTGGTATTCAGGAAATGTAGTCCAACACCCTCAATGCTTTATTGTTCATTTCTAAATGATCTACTGCACACAGTGTTTGGCAAGCATTTGTAAACTGCAAACAATTACTCATTGCATATGACTCACTCAAAGATGTATTGCAGTACTTTACTAATCAACAGCTACTGAGACTGCTATTACTTTCGTTTCTCAGCCCAGCTCTGTCAAAGGTGCCTTTAAACAACCCCAAAGCCTCCATACCGACACATCACATCCTCTGTATTAGTTAAAACCGATTTAAAGGAACAGTGTTTAGCATTTCGGGAGATCTATTGGCAGAAATGTAATATAAAATCATAACTATGTTTTCACTAGTTTATAATCACACGGAGTCCGCCATGTTGCTCCGCCATGTTTCTACAGTAGCCCAGAACAGACAAACCAAACACTGGCTCTAGCAAGAGCCTTTCGCGTTTTTGCATTACCTGAAGGCCACCGTAGTTCTCCTACACGCTTGTGAAACTGTGGTAACGTGAGCCGCAGAGTGTAAAACCGTGGTACCGCCAGCCGCTATCTGACTTCCGTTGCTCCTAAAGTAGTGTTATTAAGGTAAGGATGGCGTCTGTTTTGCAGACTGTTCGGCGGCTCAGATTACCGCAGTCTTGGAAAGGGAGGAGTGTGCGGAGGGGTACTCAGTTGGTTGCAATCTGCAACCACACCACCAGACGCCGCAAAATCCTACACACTGTGCCTTTAACATTGCACTACTATAACATGGTATTCATATTTGCAATGGACAGTTTAAAAAAAAAAAATCGATGCAGCAGAACCAGAGGTATCGTCTTTTTTATTCTACACATACTTCTTCATCAAAACCTGGTGACTACATTACCCACAATGCAACTCAACCTTCAATTTCTTATTGTAATTGAAAAAAAGTCACATTACTTTAAAATTACGACCCAACACTGATTGTTGACTGAATGACTTTCTCGGTCTGAGCAGAGCACTTTGCCATCAGGTGATCGACCTCTACTCGATCAATATGAAATGTATTACTGATGTGTTTGTAAACATAAGATCATTATTGTAAAGAGGAAAACAGACAAGTCAGGCAGGTCAGCAGGAAAAATCCATCCCAGAGTTATATTTCTCATTTATTTCAAACACAGCTCTTGCATTTTCCATTTTCCTCCTTTGGTGAGATGAACTCTATGCAAGCTAAAGTATAGATTGATTTCAGAAACATGTTCTAGTGCTCTGAAACATCAGAGGAAAACAGCAGCTTTTAGGGTCAGTTCCTTGCTCCTTTCTGCGTTCACCAATTTGCACCAACGATGACACAAGAGACATCCATCGTAGAGGATATGGAACATGTTGCATCTTCAGGAAAGGGGCACAGCTCTATCGATATTGCTCTGTCGTACAGAGCAAGACATGCAGCAAGTTCACACCTGCTCTATGGGGGTTTGGTGAGAGTTAGAAATCACTAACTGATGGTGGATGTTGACCAGCTGAGAAGAAAGTAGATAGAGAAACTGCAGCCCAGGGAAGCCTGATGATATATCACACGGTTTCTACTTTTGAATCACACTGTAGATCTTCGCTATCTCAGATCATGTATGTTGATATCATGTCGTAGAAGTGAATTATCACAAGAGGGAATCACTGAGCTAAGCTCCTTTGATGAAAAATAACTGAAGAGGTTCAACCTGACCTTAAAAACATGTGACATTTCCCAGTTGAGGAGCTGGAACCCATCCGCTACGATAAAGAGAAGGAGAGCAACTTACTTAAATGTCACGGCGCTGGACGGACTGATATCGTTGAGGAACTGCCATCTTGGTGAGATACTTTTTTTTTTATTATTATGAAACCGTAATGTAATTTACTGTGGTATCTCATTAAACCCTATAATGTCTTGCTAATAATTAAACACTCACATTTAGTAGAAAATGTTTCGGAGATCACAAGCGCGGGATTCTGACAAACACAGTATGCTTTGACTATAATTGACTTTTCACTCTGCCCCGGAGTTACAGGAGAATAATGGGGCTGGAAAATAGCTAGTTAACCTCCTGTCAGGTAATACATAAAAGAAAAACAAAAAAACAAAAGTCTCTCTTCCTGCAATATAGCTGCACCTTTTCCTCTGAGAGGGAACAGAGGGGGTGTCAAGGTGGGAATTGTTACACTAAGTGATTTTATTAAGTGGAACACCCACTGTGAGCTCAATCTGCCACGCGGAGATTGTTTGACGCAAATTACACATAATTCCCAGTGCATGACAAAACATCTATAACCCACACATACAGGTATGATTCGACAGCGCAGCGCTCTGCCATGAAGACAACAAATAATTGAACTTCACCTGTAAATAAATTTTAAAAAAAAACACTGTTTGAGTACAAGGTTAAACAAATGATTGATCAATCATTAAAAATGAAAAATAAGGTGATTTGAGTATACTGTGTTGAAAAATGGATATTGAACCTTTTTACTCATTGATGGGTTAAAATGAAAGATTTGCTAAAGAATACACTGAAAAGATGGTTGTTATATTACATGCTTTGTTTTTAAGGTCCTTTGCTGTGTATCCACTAAGAGTAAATATGGTATTCTTTTAAAAGGATGATGATGATAATGTTTTGTATATATCTACAGGTCACATGACTTATCGGTGGACCGCATACAAGGAAACTAGAAACAGCCTCAGACATCATCCTGATGAAGGAGATATTGCCGTTAAGTGAATTGTGCAATGAGTTTTAATTTTGATGAATAATTTAGTTAATAATTAAAGCAATTTCTCAGACAAAATTGCCAAACATTATGTTGCTTTTCTCAGTTTTATGCTTAATTATATTTCACTGTTTTTGAATATGAGTTGAAATGATAGTCGATTAATTGTTTGGTCTATAGGCAGAAAATAATTAAAGAACAGTGTGCAGTATGTAGGGGGATCTATTGGCTGAAATGGAATACAATATTATTAACTATGTTTTCTTTAGTGTACAATCACCTGAAATTAAGAATCATTGTGTTTTCGTTACCTTAGAATGAGCCGTTTATATCTACATAGGGAGCGGGTCCTCTTCACAGAGTCCGCCATGTTTCTACAGTAGCCCAGAACGGACAAACCCAACACTGGCTCTAGATAGGACCATTCACGTTTTAATGTTTTCGCATCGGCCACCGTACTTCTCCTACACGCTTGGCATAATGGGAGACGTTTCAGTCGGTTGCAATCTGCAACCTCACCGCTAGATGCCGCCAGAACCTACACACTGCGCTTTTAAACAATTATTAATTCCCCGACTTTATGGAAGTGCAAGCCTAAATCACCGGAGGTCCCCTTTAATTGATTAGAAGACTGGCAGAAAATCAAGCATATGTTTTGTTAAATGTTCAAATTATTGGACAGAAAACATTCCGCTGATTTTCTTATACATTGGATTTGCTGCTTTTTCTCAGTTTCAGAATATTGTTAATTGACAATATTTCGGTTTTGGTTGCAATTTTTTCAATACCACCTTGGCATTTTTCACTATATTTTTGGATTCTGTTGTCTGAACTACTAATCTATTAATCAAAATTGATTAATTGCTAATGAAATGAATCACTAGCAGCATCTCTTAAACAAGCATTATTCTATTTGTACCTGTCAGTGAACCAGTCAGTATGATATTTGCTGCATGTCAGTGTTGCAGTGATCATGTTATTCCTCTCAGTATATCGCAGCAAAGGAAACATGTTGTCAACCCCCTCGCCTCCTTCTCTCTCTGCACTGTCTCTCCCACTTCTTCATTGCCCGTGGCCTGAGGGAACAGTTGGCTTTCTGAATGCTCTTCCCCCTTTGTGAGCACACATTGATTGGCTCTGCGCTCCCCCAAAAGCAGAGCAGCATGGGGTGCCGGCAGCCAGCTTTCTGCTGGTGCTGCTCAAAAAAAGTCTGAAGGAAAGAAAAAAAACAAGGGGAGGAAATCATCAGGAGGCTTCACCACAACCTGTCTAGGTATGTCTGTTCTCTCTCTCTCTGCCTCTCCTGCTGTAATGAGAATCAATGGGGTTTATCACATTCCCCTCATGTCTTTTTGTCAAATGGAGTGCAATAGTTGTCTCCTGTTTGCAGAGCCCTGTCCTCCTCCTCCTCCTCCTCCTCCTCCTCCTTCTCATTGCCCTGCTGATTCCCTCCAATCCTATTTGTTGACCAGACTCCTGCTCAGTCTGCAGTGCTGTCACCGGGGTCGCACACAATCCCATAACACAACACCGCCCCAATATGTTCAGGGGAGGGACACACATGAACCTAAGGGGCGCTTGGTAAAATGAAAGCACAAAAGCTGTTATCTGCAGCTATAATTTAAGTCACATTTTCACGTTTCAGCGAAAGAAAGTGGAGCAAAATATGCCAGCGCAGCTCTTGGACATGGTAGTAAGTAGACCCCTGGGGATGCATGACTCCAACACTATCTCTCTCCATATTTTCGGACATAGCAGCGAGCAGCATGAGCTCTCTGTCCACGGCAGAGGAAAGTGTGCACTGTGAACACATTTGGACTGGAAGACCGCCAGCGGTTGGTTGGTTGGTTGCGGAGGATATGGGCTGGTCTCTGGAGCCCGCCGGTTGTTCATTCATAAACCAGGTGGGAACTGTAAATGAAAACACAGACACATCTCCCTGCCTACACTTTCAAAGATCACATTGTGCTGTTTTTACGTAAGGAGCGGCGGGACGAGCGGGTCCAGCATCGACGATGTGTTTTGTAATTCTCCGAGAGATTTTGTCTCCATGTGGCAAATATGATCCCAAGTGAAGAAATGCAAGAATATTTATGTAATTGAAACTTTGGTCTTAAAGGAACAGTGTGTAACATTTCTGGGGAGCTATTGGCAAAAATGGAATATAATATTCATAATTTATTTAGTGTATAATCACCTGAAACTAAGAATCGTTGTGTTTTTGTTACCTTAGAATGAGCCGTTTATATCTACATAGGGAGTGGGTCCTCTTCACGGAGTCCGCCATGTTGCTCCGCCATGTTTCTACAGTAGCCCAGAACGGACAAACCAAACACTGGCTCTAGAGAGAGCCTTTCCCGTTTTTACGTTACCTGAAGGCCGCCGTAGATCTCCGACACGCTTGTGAAACTGCGGTAACGTGAGCCGCAGAGTGCAAAACCGTGGTACCGCCAGCCGCGAAATATAGAAAATAGAAATATAGACAGGGAGACACTCCTGATGAGGAGTTGGGATAAGGGATGAGTTATCAGTTATCTCCTAAAATGCCGTTCATATCCAGCATCCTGCGTGTGATCAGGTTTAGGCTAGAAACACATTGTGATTAATGTTGGGGAAAGATTGTGGTTTATGTTAAATTAAAGACTGTCTCGGGTGACCACGTTGATATTTTACATTTTTATCAAGACTTTAACAGGTGCTTTGACTTTCATAATCATGTTTAAGTTTATTACTACGAGCGACCCCTTTATTTTTTCCAATGTTAATATAGGAATATGAATCAGTGTAGCTTTAAATAAGAAAAGTGATTCGTAATATCCACCTCTAAAGCTTTTGGATGTTGTCAGGAGAAGTCAACATGGGTCAAATACAGACAATCAAACGCGCGTACGTCTTGCTGTGGTGTGACCGTGTTAACCGCCGCACCAGCACGCCCCTGGCAGCAAAGCATGTTGGGTAAATCTTGTCACACTGAGTCTGCAATGTTGAACATCACTTTGCGTATGATTTTTAAAAACATTTCAGTCTCCTTGACCCAGTTGTGATAAGGAAAACTCCCCATCTATATTTGGATCAGTGTGTCTGTCACAGGCGTCACATCGTTTTGAGAGATAAGGTGTCACAACACTGTGATCGCAGGTCTGACAGGGTGATCCCTCTTAAAACATCCCAGTGGAACACTATCAGGAACGTTTTACAGCATGATGGTCAACTATTCTGTAGAAAATGATAAAAGTATAGAGAATGCAGTCATGTTTTTCACATCAGTAGGTGAAACATGCATCACATTTTGATTGGCTGTACAGACCATACAAGAAATCCCTCTCAAGATTACCTGTAGTTCTTCCAGCTGAGTGTGACAAGCTCAAGTGGCCTGAGACAAATTGGTGAATGGGAGCTATTTTAAGCTACTTAATAGGCGACAATTTAGGAAGTCCTATCAGCGAGAGCACCAAACTGTTGCATTTAAAATTGGCTGTTTGGTACGAGATATAACATCTAAACTACTCCATCTTCTGCGTTGTTGGTTCCCAACCTGGGGGTCCTGACCCCCACCAGGGGCCGCGAGGCCTTCTTGACTTTTAAGGGGTGTAAGACAGCTTTTAAAAAAAATATACAGTTGACCTATATCTCAGCATTTCACTCATTTCTGTAAAGAAAACTAAATGAAATTGTCATTTTTAAAGTTTGGTTTATTATGTAAAGGAACACTGTGTATTCACTTCTGTATTCACAGAGCCTTTCCTCTCTGCTCAACAGCCTCATCCTGCATTAGAAAAGTACGTGGTTAAAACAACTTAAGAGCTGAAGAAAGCACTGAATTTGTCAAAAAACAAGCCCATTAAGTATGTATGATTGTTAAAAATAAAAAATACATAATACAGAATTGTATTTAAAGTTGCTACAAATAACAAGAAAACTTATCTCTCATGCAATATTCACAGGAAATAATCTGCTCAAAATGCATCCAAATCGCTTGTTTTACGCAAACTTCCTGCATATATTGCGTTCACTATTTGGGTTAATTGTACAGTTTATGAGTTGTTCTGTTCTGTTATTGTTATGCATTGAATATAATATGAAATATCCATAAAATATGTCACTTAGTCAGGGGTCATCAGTTTACTCAATGATAGAACAGTGGTCCCTTAAGGAAAAACACTGGGAATCACGTTATGTTCTAAGTCATGCTTTCATTTGGAGTATATGAATACAATGTTAACATTTTGCCTGTTCTTGGCTATAAAAACAACAGCTATTAGAATTAGATTTCACCTCAGCTGCAGACTCTAAAGTAACTTGGCTGTTAGACTGGCTTTAATTGGACTAAATGGTTAGGAACTTTATTTTTGTTATTCCCACTCTCTTTTAATATAGCAGCCTTTTGTATAGATCTAAGCTGTTTATGTTGCACCTTGCAACAATCACATATTGAACATGCAGGGCTTTATTGCTTTATTTAATGAACAGCTCAATAAAATCGACGGGGCTTTCAAAAGTTTGCTCCCGCATCCTGATGCAACTCCTGTGAATCACAATTACCTAAAAAATTTTCCAATCTCCGTTAGAGGGAAATGTTCACCATTAGCCAATTCAGGGATGGCTTACAAGCCTGGAACGGGCTGAAATCAATGCTTCCTGTCACCTTTTAGCAGGACAAATGGGGCCTATTGTTCCAGCGTATCCCTCCCCCTAACTTAGACAGCTGGGGTGGATACACACGGGCCAGAAATCAGGGACTCGGAGGACTCAGCAGCAGAGTGGGGACTTCTACTATAAGAGTAAAAAACTCCACTCTGACCCTAAAATCACATCCCGACTCTAAAGAGTCAATCACAGCAGGCATGGGTGGTGTGTTTTTAACTTCTGACATGGGGTGCTTCCAAACAGGCCACAGTGGCAGCAGCAGGTCAGTGTGTGTGTGTGTGTGTGTGTGTGTGTGTGTGTGTAGTCTGGATGCTGCTTGGCACAGTCATGGCTCCTTGACGTCAGCGCTCAGCCCAGACTGCTGCTGCTGCTGCTGCTGCTGCTGATGCCGCTGCTGCTCTCAAACATGTCTTTGTTATTCAGAGCTTTCCATCAGAGAGCGGCGACCTGCAAAACACGGAGGGTGGCGTCGGTCGGCTCCGAGGAGGATCATGGGACGGCAGCGCCTGCGCGCGCGCGCGTGTGTATGCGTCAAATGCGCCGGTGTGAGGGCGTGCGCGTGTTTGTTGTTGCTTAATAGGCTATTATATGTGTTATAGTTGATTTACATTTTTATATTAGTAGGCTATTGACAAATTGTATAAACATCGTAATCAAAGAGTTAGTTTTAATAAAGATTCATTAAGATGATGATTATTATTATTATCATTATTTGTATTGTTTATATATATATTTTTATTAATCAGTATTTCATGATATTGTTATATTATATATATATAATACGTTGGTTTTATTTTACAATAATAATAATATTATCATTATTTGTTATTATTGCTTTGTTACTGTTTATTCTATTTTGACATGTTTATGGCATTTTTTTTTTTTTTATATTTCATTATTTTATATATATTTTTCCTAATCAGTATTTCATGATATTGTTATATATATATAATATTTTGGTTATTTTTTATTTTACGATAATAATCATAATAATAATTTATTTTTTTGTTATTTATTTAATTATTATTGCTATTTTACTATATATTCTATTTTTTGCATTTCTATGGCATTTTTTTAAAAATTATTATTTCTTTTAGCCATTACTATTATTGACTACTACTATAAATAAATAGCCGTGTAATCTTATAACTATTACTTTGTTGGATGCCATCACGATAAATAATTCATTTTAAATCGCAATAAATAGCAATTATGTGTCGTTGAGTTAATTTAATCAATAAAGAGATGCCAAATAAAACACCCAGCATGCCCCAATTTCCATTTTAATGTGTGGAACCACTTATCAGTGCTGTGTGCTCGCTTGTAAAAAAAAAAAAAATCCCCCAAATCAACAATAATGTCCACACAAAGCTCCAGCACATAGAGCTGTAGTGGTCGGTACCACCAGACTGGAAGAGCGGGTCGCTCCAGCAGATCCAGTGAAACCAGATGGGCTGCTGAGCTGAGCTGAGCGACAGTCCGGGGCTCCGGTTCCCGGCTCTCTCTCTCTCTCTCTCTCTCTCTCTCCGGTCTCCTGACGGCTTCTTTCTTCCAGCGTGGAAAAAAATCCGCGACACATTTTGTCAGCAGCCACCGAGCATGGGTCCCTTTGGTAATAGAATAGCCAATGTAATTTGACACTTCAACTTACTGCGCTCTCTCCGAGTCTATTCAGTTACTCACCCACTGACGTTGAGCCCATTCTCAGTGGCCGTGAGGGGGGGAAGAGATTTAAAAAAAAAAACACACAAGAGAGCCCAACATTACCGAGGACTTTCTCCGCGTAATAACCCGGTGAGTAAGTGCAAACTTAACGCTGCTTGTGTGCGAGGCTCTCCTCGTCTCGAGGTTTTTGTTTCCACTTTTGGCTCAGATTGTTTCTAAACAATAGAGTGACCACTTGAACTGGCACCGATCGGCGCGTCGGAGGTGCTGCGATAATAAACCCGCAGCTTTTTTTATTTACTACCACCGCCGCTCGGTGCCGTCGGGATTGAACCGGGCGGGCTGTTAAAGCAGGTTGTGCATTTCGTTGGTAACAGATGCCGCGTTGATCTCCAAAAGCGTCGGGGCTTTGGAGGCTACACGGTAGCAGCCTGGATGCGTTTTGCTTTGCAGAATGAATCATCAATCTACGTGTGCTTGTGTGTTGCTTTTTTTTTTACCTTCTGATGTGCACATGGTTTGTTAAATGTGGGTTTATGTGGGTGCTTTACATGCACGGCTGCAGAATGACTGTAGGACATGGTCAAAGACAGCGCTCACTGCTGCTGCGCGTATTCTCCATCAAATGTCACGTTAAATTGTTTATTTCTGAACTTTCTTTACACATGTGCACACTATTGAATATCGGTGTATTTATGTGTCAGCGTGGAGTTATCTTGCTGCTGCTGCAGCTTCACAAGGGGTTTAACAAGTTGACTCCCCCAAAATTCCTGCTGTCTGAACATGGACCCAGTTGGGATTGAGAAGGGGGCCTCTCATATATATATATATATATATATATATATATATATATATAGGGGCTCATTTTGCTGTACATCTGTCCAGGAAGCAAAAAGCATGGGCCAAGTGGAAAGAAAGTAAGCTGCCTCATAGTCAATGAAAGAGAAGGAGTGTGCTTACACACATGTAATGTCTGCTTCTGAAAATACCAGTTTGGGAGCAAGCAAACAAAACACACGTGCAGATGTTTCTCCTCCTTTTTTTTTTTGGTGTGATGTCCAGGAGAGCTCTTCCTGTTTTTGTTATGTTGTTGAAAAAGTTCATTCTCCTCTTGTCTGCTGCTTTTAGCTGCTGCTGCTGCAGCATCCAACTGTTTGGACCCAGCTGCTGCTGAGGGGTCGTGTAAAACTTGTGTGGTGACACCACTTATGGAGCGGGGTTGCTTGTTTACATATTTCATGTCATGTAATCCGAGGGGCTTGTTGGGTTTAATAGCGTTCTGAGCTGACAGGCTTCTCCACTTGATGTCAAACCTGTCATCTTTATTCACCTGATCCTTTGATTTCCAAGCACGTGTGATGAAACGCCGATTGAGCTCCCAACATCCAGTGGTTTCCCTCGTAGATTAGTGATGGTGTCAGACAGAGGAGGAGGTTTTTCTGTGCCGTCCCCTCCCTCCGCGGGGCCCCCACCAGGTTGGGGCTCCTGAATAACCATGGGGCAGACCCCACCAGGCTGACCTTCCTCTATTCAAGTCGAGGATGTTGAAACACCAGCCGTCAAACAAAAGACACATTGAAACGGAGATCTGCAGCCCAGCACGTGTGTCTGGAGCGCCGGAGTAGACCATTTATTAACTCTGAGTGACCAGAGAGGAGCGTCGTCGCAGAGAGGCTAGAATAGAACTGCTTCTGACACAGATTAGTGAACCTAAAAATAGACACATTTTTTTTTTTTTAAATCAAAAGATCTCTTTTTGTCTGGAGGTCTGTGTTTGTGGCACTGCTGTGGATTGACACGTTTTTTTTTCAGCCCAGGGTGGGAGTTTTCGCTCTCGCCTTTCCAGCCCCGGCCGACGAGGTGAGAGTAAAGGCGGAAGCTGGAAATGGCTGTGCCACATGGGAAATTATTCAACTCTCAGATCAGAGAGGACACACAAGAGGCCTCATTACCTCCAGCAGAACGCCGGGCCGGCCTGCGAGGAGAGCCGCTGTGTCTCCGCCACACTCACCTTCTGAAATCTGTATGCTGCATCTGAAAATATCCCTGAAACACAACACGAGTGTCATTTTACACCCAAACAGTAATGAGATAAACACTGTTTCTGCATCATGGCACCGCTCCCAATGGTTAGCAGGCCCTTTACCAACAATGTGTGCTTAAACAGCGCTGTTAGACGGCGTATAATGTCATAATGTTATTGATTCTTCTTGGGAATTCCACTTGCGGCGAGCAGCTCCTGCGCACGGAGAGAGCCCTCCTCTGAAGCACTCCAACAGGAAAAAGAGGCTGCGACCGGCCGCGGTCAGAGCCTGTGGGAGGTTTGTGTAGGTTTCGCTCAAGGTCCTTTTTTTTTTTTGTGTTGTCTTTGCTGGAGAGAATAAACTCCTGGGGATGAATCACAGCGCTGGTACGGCTATTTGCAATGAGCGAGGTAGAGTGCAGGGCGAGCGTGGCACACGGAAAGTGTGTCAGTTGTAGTAGTAGCTTTATCATGAAGTTTAGTTTGGTGTCAAACGGCCGATCCTATGAATATGTTACTTGTGAGCAATCACAACACTGTAGAGGGTTGTTATGATACTGCAATATCTTTGGCAGTGAGATTGTTTTGGATAACTAGTGGTGCACTTTGGGTAAATTTTGTGCTACTTTACACCGCAGCTCCACCACATTTCAGAGGGAAATATTGTGGGTTTTGACATTTGTTTTAGAACTATAGTCACTAGTTGCTTTGCAGATATAGATTTAACATGCAAAACTGATGATACTTTGATAAAATATGATGCGTTGTTATAGATTGAACACGTGTTTCCCAACTTTTTTCTTCCTGCACGCTGTCGATCACTTGTGAAGGTCCAATTTTACAGAAAACGCTTACAAAGCGGGCACAAGTGTGCAGGAATTTGGGTGATTTTGGTACTTTCACAATCAGTCCATAAGACTTTCTGGCGTGCAGGAACTTTGTATTGAGTGTCACCGGCTTGTGACCCTTTAAAATGATGCACTTAGGGCTGCAAATGAGTTATTATTTTCATTGTTGATTAATCTGTTGATTAGTTTCTCCATTAATCGATTAGTTGTTTGGTCTATGAAATGTCAGAAAATGGTGAAAAATGTCACATTTTTCATGATCAGCGTTTCCCAAAGCCCAAGATGACGTCCTCAAATGTCTTGTTTTGTCCACAACTCAAAGATATTCAGTTTACTGTCACAGATGAGTGAAGAAACCAGAAAATATTCACATTTAAGTAGCTGGAATCAGAGAATTTAGACTTTTTTTTCTTAAAAAATTATTCAAAACGATTAATCGCTTATCAAAATAGTTGACGATTCATTTAATAGTTGACAACTAATCGATAAATCTATTAATTGTTGCAGCTCCAGATGCAACGTGTACTTGCAACCCCTTGTCACAAGTTCCCCTTCTAACTTCAGGTTATTTGCATTTCAGCGTGACTATCTAATATTTCATGAGAAAATGAAGTAAAGATGATAAAAGTCAGTCAGAATGAGTTCATATACCTGTGTAGAAACACAAGTTTTTTCTTCTTTCCAATCCTGGTATTCATGTTGTGACCCCTCAGATTTATCTTGCGACCCCTTGGAGGGGTCCTGAACCCGTATTTAACTGTAACTTCCCAACAGTAAACACTATAAAGTAGTTTAAGTTAGCTCCACTTTGAGCAGTTACAATATTCAAATGTTGCTTTCATGAGTAGTTTAGGTACTTAAGTACGATTCGCTGATGTAATTTTACCTGTAATATAGTATTTTTACACTGTAGTATAGTTGTATTCCAATAAGGTATCTGAATACTTCGCCCACCGCTCAGAATAACAAAATAAGCATTTCGTCTACCACCGAAAACTCCACCACGTGTTTTATTCTGCATTCCTCATGTGTGCGTTTGCGATGATTTGTGACGCTCCACCTTGGCGACACGGCGCCGCAGTATTGGTGTGTGTGTGTGTGTGTGTGTGTACTCTCTGCAGGATATCCAGCGAGGGCTTTTTACGACAGAGAGAGTGGCCAGACTGTACCTGTCAGCCTGACTGTTGACTGTTAATATGAAGCTTCTATTTTCAAAACACAGCTCAGGGAAAGGGAATCTGTGTGTGTGTGTGTGTGTGTGTGTGTGTGTGTGTGCAGGAGGGAGATAGAGAGCGAGGCAATGGATGGGAGAGGTGCTGGGAGTGACGCCAGACCACACATCATTTAATCATGTTAGAGTGTGCAACCACTTTGTGCATATTTTCGGTCGCATTGGTGATAGGAGTTGTTATTGTACAAACTGTACGCACACAGAGAGAGAGAGAGCGAGGGCTTGACAGGAGGGATGACGGTTTGATGGAGAGACGAAATACAACCCTATTTGAGGTTTTCAGATTTGTAGATTAATCTCAGTTTTATGACCAGAATATGGTCATAAAAATCAGATTTTTGCAGCTTGTGAAATGTGAAGCAGCAACATTTGAGACCACTTAAAAGTTGAGCCTGTGGACGGATGACCATTGTGCATATTAGCATTGGATTTGAACGTGTCCTTCTGGCTTAATCCCACTGTTGACTCGCCTGCTAAGTACCGAGTGTGTTATTTTTGCTCTTTTTAGGGAGCCCCTCTCTGCATAATCTCACTTAATCTAATCTATCCCCCTTTATAATAGACTGGGGAATGATGTGACTTTATAGAAAAAGCTTCAGTGTAGATCCACACCAAACAGACGTTGTGCGCCGGCTACTTCCACCAAACCCCTCTGGCAAAGCTCTTGTGAAAATGCAAGTGACCTCTGCGCCCCTTGTTAGTCCGAACAATAGACCTGCCTCCTCTTACAGCTGCAGCCATGCTGGAGGGGAAGTTAGCCGGAACAGAAAACACACACACATCTCCTGATTAATAGGTACAAATGCTGTATTTTTGGCGCCTGCTCGGTACACCCGGAATATTCCCTCTTTATTTAAAATCAGTCAATTATGTGCAGGTTTCAAGGCTGCAGCTCTTTTCACGATCAACCGTCTAGTCTATAAAATGATAAAAACAAAAATGCCCGTTATGAGCTCCCACATCCCCAAGGTGACACTTTCAAATGTCTTGTTTTGTCTCGCCAACGGTACAAAACCCAAACATATTCATTTTACTATCATGTATGACGAACAAAAGCACACAATTTTCACATCTAGGACGCTTGAACCAGCAAATGTTTGACATTTCTGCCTTAAAAAAAAAGTGATTTTTCGATTCTTACATGAAGATTCGTTTTCTGTCAGTCGGCTGATGGATTAATTAACTAATAGTTGGAGCTCTAGCAGGTTTTGTTGTTAGTGCTCTTTTTTTTAAATTAATTAATTGCAATGTTTCTTTCATCATCTTCCAAACAATTGTTTACTTCAATGTTCATTGCACAGTTTTATACTTGTTTATGCAAGTTAAATTAGATACACAGAACTCAACCAAAACCAAAAGCTAAACAACCAAAAAGAAAAAGAAGGGATTGAGATGGGGGAAGAGTGCCTGTTTAATATAAATTATTATTATATATTTTTATTTTACGAGGTCTATCTTTGGGATAGATCTTACTCCATTTTCTCATATGATCTCTGATTGTAAAGGTTAATTTTTCCATGTCCAAAATTTGTTCTATTGTTGATATCCATGAATTTAGTTTTGGTGTATTTGGCTGTTTCCATGTTGTTAGTGCTCAAAGTGACCGACAGAGTTCTGGAAGATATGGATGGCATGAAACAATTAGTCAATTAATCAATTGGTCAATTAACAGTCTTTGGTTCCTGCCTCTGAAATATGAGGATTTGTTGCTTTTCTTTGTTTTACGGTATTGCACTGTGAATTGAATGCCATTGGATTTATTAGTCTCAACTATAGGCAGAATTCTTGTGATTGAAGTTATTTGTGCTAACAGTGACTGTCGGGTTTCCTGAAGATCTGGATGAGACATGAAAATCTCACTTTTTCAGTGCTTGTGCTTATACTGTACATTTGGGTATCTGGAGTGCCGACCAACCCACAAACTGTGAAATAAGACAACCCAGTCAGTTTTTTGTGGGCTACCCAGATCAGAAAACATGTGATTCAACAAGCCATTCAGATTTGGCTCCCCTTCCTATGTCACATGCAGGCTCATTAGAATATACCGCCCCTTAAAGAGACAGGCGCTAAAACGACAGTGAATACAGGTATATTCAGACAGACATTATGAGAAAAATAATGTGTTTTTTGAACATTTAAAGCATGTAAACTTGTTCTAGTAGAAACCCAAAATACAAATATGAACCTGGAAATGAGCATAATAGGTCCTCTTTAAGTAAGAAATTAAAACGCACTAATGCTTTGTTCACGTTTGTTGCCGTCAGCAGGGTTTGGGAGTTAAACAGGCGAGTCAGAGAGAGCGACATGATGGTTGTGAATAGATCCAATCTGCGAGTCTTAACCCACGACGGATATAATTGGTGCTTTCGAGGCCCCCAAGCAGTTGCGGACTCATGCATGTTGAATGTGACATGCTGTGAAAAACATACGCGGATGATGTCACGGCGCAGCGCCGCAGCGTTAAGTGTAAATGAAAGGCTCTGAATCATGAATAACATCCGGCTCCTCCAAAAGTCTCTATAAATTAAACAAGGGTCCAAACCCGGGAACCTTGGAAGGGTTGTCAAGTGTTGCAGCATTGGATAGTATTGCATGTTTCAGACTGAGAAACTAGCAGCTGTTGTGGAAATGTGAAAATGTCTCAAGAGGTGTAATCTCACTATTAAAAAAAAAAAAAGAAAAAAGAAATGGGTGCTGGAAAGCCTCCTGAGGGGCTCTGGTGAAGCATCACAACGAGAGAGAGAGAGAGAGAGAGAGAGAGAGAGAGAGAGAGAGATCCACACCTCTGATGAGTAATGAAGGTGATTCTGAGCAAGTGGTGGAATTACATTCAACAGAGCCCGCGGGGGTCCATATCTCATTGTTCTCTGACAGGGAAAATTAACTGGGATTTACTAATACACAGGGAACATCCTCCCCCCCCCCCCCATTCTCTCTCTCACTCTCAAAGAAAAGGTCTGAGGGTAATCTCTTTCTCCAGCAACACCCCCCCCCCTCCTCTTCCTCCAGATATACCTCCCCTACTACCCCTCTCCACTCCACCTCAAACACAAATGTCAAACACTTTCAAGTTTGTTATCAAGATGTAAAACACAAGTAGATAAAATCCCCAACATGTTGCACCGTTTCTGTCGACACAAGAGAGGCTTCTATTTAAATATTGTTTTGCATTTCACCTGTTTTCCTTTTGCATGTGACAAAAACCTGAGATGATTCAAAGTAAAGAGGGCGTAATAGCTTTTTATTCTCACATATTCTAAATGATGACGCTCCTTTTTAACAAGGTTTTGAAATGGATTTTGTTCAAGTTCTTTTTACAGCACTTGGTATGTCACTAGTCATGATTTATAAGGGATACTAATTTAATCTTGTGTGTTAAGTCATAATAATTTATACATTTATAATAATAAATCTGCTTTGTAAGGACTCTTTGCGTGTGATTTGATCACATTTGACTGACGTGGCGTACGAAAACAACCCACCAGCTGTCATCAGATTCTCTTTCAGCCTCTTAAACGTGAGGATTTGCTGCTTTTCTCTGTTTTATATCGCTTAACATTGAATATCTTTAGGGGTTAGGACTGTTTGCTAAGTGAAAAACAAGCTATTTGAAGACGTCACCTTTGGCTCTGGGATTTAATGATGGGTATTTTTCACTATTTTCTGCCATGTGTCAATTAATAGACTCTAGTAGACGAAGCTGCGATTGTTAAAGTCTGATTGGTGCATGGAAATACTTGTTGTTTCGTTCAAACTTTGGTGTTGCCAAGAGGAAGAACCTGATTAAGAAAACTGTTTTTCAAGGTTCCTAATGTAAAACTGTGCCTAAGTAGAGCTACAACACAGAAAAGTGTCTCTCTAAGTGTGGGATACAAACTCTTCTTAACAGCCGCAGTGGTTCATCAGAAAAAGCTACAGGATCCTTTAGTTTGTACAGTAGCTGTGTTAGAACAACCAATACTTATTTTCTATCTATCAACTATATTTTTAGATTATTTGTTGGGTAATTTTGCCTATAAAATGTCCTTCATAAGTTCCCAGTGGTCAAAGTGACAACATCTGTTTACTGAAGTTCAGATTTCTTGCTTCTGCTCAAACAAAACCGTCTGACCGATGATGAAGCGCAGACAGCAGCAGCAGCAGCACCACACCCACAGCAGTAGTGTGTCAGCTTACACCGCGCCTTCACTCCAACATGCTGTCTGTGTCTGTGTGTGCGGTCGGTTACCCAGGTGCAAGCCATGCATCACAGACCGGAGCTGATACACTAACGTGACAGCTGTGGGCAGTGAAAGAAGACCATGACAGGAGTCTCAGCTCTGGTTGGGGTGGAATACATTAACCCTTTAGCATCCGATTCATGCATTTTGGATCAAAAATTGCACCCATTCTGTTTTTGCTTTTTTACTCTTTCCAGTATTTCTGTTGTCCTTACTGGATAAACGTCCATAAATCTGCCTCGAAATTGTACGAAAAATCTACGATTTTTCCATATTTGTATGCGTTTTGTAATCAGCATTGGTTAATGTGGGATGGGAGCACTTTAGCTTCCATGTTTTTATGGATGAATAAATTCAACCTTGCACCTTTGATGCAGGTGATTGATGTCTGTAGTGTGAACAGGAAGTGCCAGAAGCTGAAGCAGACCTGCCACAATGTAAACAAACGTAGACATAAAAAAACTGTGCTCAGGTATAGCCCACGGCTAACTTGCCGTCTCCGTGGCAACATAATAGGCCTACTTCCTGTTTACATTACCCAAAGCTTGATGGGAACTGTAGTGCCAAAGCATATCTCATAAAAAATGGAAATAAGAAACTGAAAAAGACAATAGGGACGATGACATTTTTCATAAAAAGTGTCCTAGAACTAGGGCTGTCAACGCCCCTAATTTCTTTAATGCAATAACTTATCTTTCTTGTAGTCGTGTAGTAGTCAGTTTTGATCCAGAGTGAAGATGCTGCCATCATATGAAACTAAAAAACCGAATGAATCCATTAGTACCAATGTCATACTAGCTTGTCGGGAAGGAGGCTAAATAACGCTCCAAACCTACGCTAAATTTTGGCGAGGAGAAACTGGCATGGCCATTTTCAAAGGGGTCCCTTGACCTCTGACCTCAAGATATGTGAATGAAAATGGGTTCTATGGGTACCCACGAGTCTCCCCTTTACAGACATGCCCACTTTATGATAATCACATGCAGTTTGGGGCAAGTCATAGTCAAGTCAGCACACTGACACACTGACAGCTGTTGTTGCCTGTTGGGCTGCATTATTCCATGTTATGATTTAAGCATATTTGTTATGCAGTACCTGTGAGGGTTTCTGGACAATATTTGTCATTTTTTGTTGTTGTTGTTAATTGATTTCCAATAATAGATATATACATACATTTGCATAAAGCAAGCATATTTGTCCACTCCCATGTTGATAAGAGTATTAAATAATTGAAAAATCTCCCTTTAAGGTACATTTTGAACAGCTAAAAAAATGTGCTATTAACTTGCGATTAATCGCGATTAACTAATTTAATCGATTGACATCCCTACCTAGAACATGTATAATACAATTTCCATGTCAAATAAGAGTATTTCTGGGGAGCCTAACTTATTCTGAACATAATAATATTTGACATGCCCATGGTGCAAAGGGTTAACAGCTAGGTACACTGGCGAGTGTGTCTCCGAGTGACCTGAGTATTTTCAGGATATGAAACGTGCGTTTGTGTATCAGCACAGCGTGTAAAACGATGGCTCGTAGCCACGTGCGACGCCGTCCCAGTGGCGACTTTAAATAACTCTTCTGTAAACATGTCCTGTCTGTTTCCTTGTCTTCACTCGTCCGGCGGCTGGCGGGCCGTCCCGTCCTCGGCGGCGGCGGCGGCGGCGGCTCCTGAAAGAGATTGTTTCACACGCTAATAGTAATCACGGATATCACAACAACCACTGCTGCTGCTGATGAATGCTAATTAATTGTGTTGTCTGGATGTAAACACACAGCGAGACACATACGCAGGCACGCTTCACACTCCTATTTATAGGTGCAGATTGCATAAGCTCCTCTCTAACAACAGGGCGTTCTCACTTTGTCAGTATCAAACAGAGAGGCGCTGTAACTGACCAGATTATTTTTACACACTCGCGTATATTGCACCCCCTACTCCTTCTTGGCAAACGGTGTGTGGCCCAACGGGTCCCACGGCTTACGAAAGATGTTGACGGCGGACGCTATTTTTGACCATCTGCTCTAAAAAGGAGGGCATGTTTGAGTCACAGACGCTGTGGTGTGAGGCTGCGCCCGCGATGTGCCTGGCATGTGGGGAGAGACGGCTCACCCGAGGGCCCAGCATCCTTCGTGTCACCGTGGACGTACACAATGCGCGGCTGGTTTCACTAATGTGTGTTACATTAGCATGATGGAGGTGGAGGGGGTGTGTGTGTGTGTGTGTGTGTGTGTGTGAGGGGAGGGAGGGGTTGATCCTCCACATCTTGGACGAAGAACAAGAGAGAAGATCTCCTTGTGCTTGACTTCTGGTGTAAACACCGTCAGCGAGATGAAATAGTCCGAGGTCAGAAATGTCTCAACAAAAGTGTCTGTGTCTCATTCCACCTCTCAGTCTCCTCTCTCTCTAGTGAGTGTGTGTGTGTGTGTGTGTGTGTGTGTGTGTTTGTGAGGTAGGAATGTGAAACCTAATCTGAGCTGGCCGGGGGGGTTTGAGCACTGTGGGTTTCTTTTGGAGAATTACCCCTATGTGTGTTGCCACTTCTCACGCAGTTTACGACTGCTTTCACATTTTTCTCTGTATTATTTTGACTTTTTATGCTCATCCTTATGATTCTGTACTTTCAAGACATTTCTTCAACAGCATGTTTGCAGATAGTTTTCCTATGAAGTCTTTTTCGTCTGCCTCTAAAGTCCTTTGTGCAAAAAATCTGCCAGTGCATTTAACATAATTTCAACCTGTTTAATACGAATCAACTTGTTTCAAGTATTTTCTAAAAAAAAAAGAAGATTTTTCTTAATTCAACTGCAGGAACCACTTTTTTTTTTCTTGTTTTGCCTGACCAATAGTCCAAAACTAAATGATATTTAATTTGCTGTAATAGAAAACCAGCAAATGTTCACATTTGGCACTTAAAGAAAAAAATACAAACGTACGAGTACAACAGTTGCAGATTGATTTTCTGATGATAATCGTTTCAGCCCTATTTGAAAGCATCCATCCTTAAAATGTTCTCTCCAATTTGCTGCAGCTGTTTCTTAAAGAAACACACTGCTGTTTGTGGTTTTCGCTTGACCTTCGGTGTTCAAGGTCAAATGGCACGTCTTGGTTTTGGTGCCACAGTTAGACCACCTTGAATCAGAAAACATACCTGCTGCTATCAGGACCTTTATAACTCGAGCGCTGATACATCCGTGACACTGTGTGGCTTCGTTGTTGTTTTTTGTTATTTTTATGGCATCAGCTGGATTTTAAGAGCAAATTGAAAAAGCAAATCACTCGAGGCGGCGTGTCATGCGTCCTCTTTGTGTGGCGTCGGCAGACTCTTCTTTTCGGAGGAGGGAGGTGGAGAAGATCGTGTGAGCTGTAATTATATTTATGTTGGGTCCCATTCTATCTGTCACAGTAAATTTCGCCTGACTTGTCATATTGTAAATCATTACAGCGGATTAAATGCTGGTTATGAACTCAAAAGGCCGGGGGAAGGGCTCCTCTTTTTTTTTTTTTTTTGTCCCTGTGATCGCTGTATTTGTTTGTTTTTGACAAGCTAGTTGTGATGATATTAGCCGTACAGTGTTTCCTGGATGTTTTCAATAAATTTTAATTGGGAGGAGAATGGGTAATGTCACCGGCGTTTGCTTTGAAGAGGGGAAAAAAAAAACGCTTTCAAAAGAGCGGGCAGCCTTCCAAGAGTGGAAGAATGCCTCTGAAAAAGCCTCCGTGTTTCACAAGCCGTCCTCCACTTTTTGTTTTCGCATTTGTCTGGGATCAAAGACGGCGACGAGCGGCGATGATGGAAAGTTTGACTCAGAAACTGGAGCGGCAGAAAGAAAATGATTCATCTCAATCAGCTGCTCAGTGCTGAAACAGACTTCTGATGAAAGAGTGATCGCTCCTCAAACACTCGCTGTGTCCAAACCTCAGATAGCGATCGACTGTACAGCTGATATTACTCACAAATATCCTAATGATTAGTTCAGTCCCTCATTCATTAGCGAGCGGCACGAATCGCTACTCCCAAATCACTAAAAAGATTAGTTCAGAATGAATGAACTTTTCATGCTCGCTCGCCGCACTTCCACCGCTCTCACACAACAACACCATTGTCAGGCTTCGTTTTATCCCCCCCTCCCCCTCCCTTCGTAAATTTCCGGCAGTTAAATCAACTTAGGAGTTGTCATGCATGTGTTCTGCCACCTTGGGCACAAAGACCGGGTGGCATGTCTGAGCAGTTTGCTTCATTTGTCTACAAAATCGCTTGTTTGGAGAAGCCCCTGAATGTTGCATCCCTCCATTTGTATGCGGATCGCATCAACGCAAATAAAAGCCTCGGATATTTCCCTAATGTTCGCTGCAGTGAAATCCAGCCTTATTTATGCCACTGTCTATATACCTGAAGACATAATTTCATCCTTAATCTTTTATAGACGCTCTAACTCGCTATATATTATGGATTTTAGCGCTCTAAGAGGGGAAAGTATGAATTATTTGTATCATTACTTTTGCTGCTTGATAGGGAATGTTTTGCATAATAAACAGCCGAGACAACAAGTGAAAAATTAATGAGCGATATATAGTTTATGACGACTAAAACACACGCTCTTTGGAGTGATTGTCAACCATCAATTTTCATAGTGTCATTGTTGGGCTACGAGTGTTTGTTTTCATTAATCTCCACAGTTTGCATTGTCATGTTAATTTACTCTACAAGAGGATGAAAGCCAAGAAGGCGAGGCTCGTATCAGCGCATATTGGAGAGGGGTAGTTTGCTTAGCCCCCAAAAGCTTCTTTTTTTCTTTTTTAATATTTAGCTCCTGTCAGTTAAAATCAAAAAGTTTCTCACTTTCTCTAAAGCTCAGAGAAAGAGGGGGGGGGGGACTGCTTCACGGGTGAAAGCCCTCGCACATGAATATTTAATGGTTGCATTTTAACCAAGAGTCATAAAATCCAAGAGGATGTGGCTGAAAAGAGAGCAGTGAGGAGTGTGCAAAGTAGGCGACATTGTTTCTTTATAGTCTCGAGCTGAATGCCTGAAAGTCATGTCGCTCTGTGTGGATTGTGTGTGTCGGGCTAATTTAAAGGCCCGGGCCACGTTTAGCGATGTGTTGCGGCGTGTTTTTGCAACGGTAAGCAGCTTGTTCTACAGCGGGGGATGAAGAAATCTCCGACCTTAAGGGGGCTAAATTGACAATGTTTCATTTTGACACTTCCTCAATGCACTCAGGAGAAAATGGATTTGATACACTTAATCCATTTGGCCAGTTGACCAGATTTCAGAGGCAACATCTATTCAATACACATCAATTTTAGCTTAATGGAGTCAAAAAATGTGTGGATATTTAATATCCAACCTCTTCTTCTTCTTCTTCTTCTTCTTATACTCTTGTCATGCATTTTTAAAATTCTGCTCAGCCCTCCGCTGAGCCAGACTCGCAGCAGACAGACACTGAGCTGATTGTTAAGTTTGATAAAGCTCTGTATTTGTGTGTAGCGGGGGTTATTTTCGTGTATGTAAGCTTTACTCCACCAAGGTAATCATTTGTCATCCAATATTGAATCTAGTTAAATGGACTCATAAATTGCAATCACTTAACTCGGCCCGACTATTACGTTTAATATTGCTTTGCGCAAAAAGGTCAGCCGGCGGTGGATCAGGTTCCAGCAACCCAGATAATTCAGCTGCCTTTTATGAGTCTTTTTAAGCTCCCAGAAAAATCAGCTGCCAGGCAAACTGACTGTACAGTGCTTAACAGCAGCAGCACCGGATACGCAGCGGCTACTGTTTATGTTTTCCACCCTCAGATATCCTTAATGCAGTGTTTAAAGTGTGTGTGTGTGGTTGGCAGCTCGCAGATAAACCACAGTGGATGCCCTTAAGGGGAACAAAATAGAAGGCTTTCCCCCGCTGAAAGGTCCAAAGTGCAGTTGTCCACTCTGCACGGCAACAATGGAGCGGTTGTGCAAACGGAGCCATCAGCGGCGCTGGCAAAGCCTGGCAAACCAGCTTATCAGGAGGCAGGGAGCACTGAGCGGTGGGTGGGGGTGGTGGTAAGTGGAGGTTAGAGTGCATGTGTGTGTGTGTGTGTGTGTGTGTGTGTGTTGAGTGGTATACAACCTCTCAGTTCATTTGGAAGCTGTGTGCTTTCTAAGGCTGCAGAGACACAGCTGGGTAGTGCTCTCCCCATGACCCCTTTGTGTTCACATTGTATTGACAGCTCAGATTGTTGTGAGTATATGGGTTTGCACGTGTGGGGATCATGTATGAGCTACTTACCAACCCCATTAAAGGAATATCACAATAATAAAAAAATATATAACAAGTGGAATTTGACACGTGTTGCTGGACATTCGCAGGAAAACACACGAAAAATCAAATCAAATCAAATCAAATCAATTTTATTTGTATAGCCCAAAATCACAAATCACAAATTTGCCTCGGGGGGCTTTACAATCTGTCCTTGACAGTGCAACCCTCACATCGGCTAAGGAAAAACTTAACCACAAAAAAACCCTTTTAACAGGGAGAAAAATGAGGAATAACTTTTTGCAAGATATCATACGAACTGCTGTGTGAGGATACGTCGAACCATTAATCAAGAAAATAATATTCAAATAAATAAATAATGAAAACCATGTACTGTAGTTCTAGTGAGGAGTTTTGGGTTAAATGTCAAATGGCAGGAATGATGCAGCCGCTAATGCAAGCACAACTGAACCTGAACACTATACTCTATTGAATTATCAATCTTTTAGTTTAAAAAGGCTCTTAAAAGTTTGTAGCTCCTTTTCCATTAGAATCCATTGTAACTGCGACGTCCTTGAAGGAAGAAAGCACAAACTTTTCAAAGCATCTTTTGTATTTGACACTTAAAAGATAGATTTTCCTCCTTTAACCCCCCCCCACCTGTTATAATACTGAGCAGATGCTAAATGGCTCTACCTGGACAGGTCCAGTGGATAAGTGTGGCGATAAATATCACAGTGTCAATATTAACATTGCTTTTCTTGTCACAGTAATACATTTACTACTGTCTGCCTTTTTTGTGTGTAAAAACTGCAAAAACCAAATGAATCCCCTCTCGTCTCTCTGACACTCTGATTTTCAAGCAGCGCAGTTTGTTGGTGGCGGATATATTTTCTTCCTCAGAGCTGTTTGAGGTGTTGGAGGAATGCGTTGTGTGCTCAGAGAGTTTACTCACTTGCAAGATAGTCTGTAGTGCTTTCACTGCGTTTCCTTTGGGACACAACACTTGGAAAAAAAAAAGGGAAGTCTCAAGGTGCCTGTGTTCGGCTTTAGATGTGACTCTGGGTTGGTAAATATTTAGAGAGCAAACATTTTGATACCAGCAGGGATTATAGTTGAGGGAAACATGTTTTTCTAAGAATGTAAATGTCAGCATATTGCAAGGCATAATGCGACATATTTTCATTTTAATGCCAGTCTCCAAAAAAAACAGCAGTTTAGCAAATCCTGCAGAGGAAATCAGATTGTTTTTCCCGAGTCCGGCTTATTTTGATGTAGCTCGCCCACATCCTCTTTGTTCAAAAAACATCCAATTCATCATCAGCAGAGGGGATTGTTGCCGCCCACAAACGAGCAACATATTTGTTCCGCTGCTTCACCTTGTTGGCTTTGTAGAGGCGAAGGTGCCAAAGGTGGGTGTTAAACATGTCAAGTGCTATCTGCCTTATTTACTTGGTCACTGAATATTCATGGGCCTTGATACCGGTGTCCGCCTTCAGCCAGCCGTGCAGAGAACCAGCAGCAGCCTCAAACAAGCTGTCGACATGCAACTCCTTCCATCTTTCGCGTCACTTTTTACGTTTGTTTTCTCACAAGGTGGTGATTTCGCCCGAAGCTGACAATCGCTTCCTGTTCCAATTTGCGTGGCATGCGAGGGAAGCCATGCTGATTCTCGCTCTGAGGCGTTCAGGGACGAGTCAGTGAAGGCACCCCTGCGACGAAGAGAGGGAAGGCAGAGGGAGGAGAGCGGGTACAACCCCCGTGTTCTGCAGTCATGCCCATTTACTCCCCCCGACACCTCCGGGGACACGCTCTGACCTCTGCAGGGATCTCGCTCCCTCTTCGCTCGCACTCATGCGTTTCCCCTCTGCTCCGAGGAAACCGCACCAAATTCCTTGTGCATTACAAGAGCTTTCGGGAGGCCCTCGTCGCCGCTCGGCCTCGTCTAGACTGCCGTGACTGTAGTTTGGCAGCGTGGCCGGGCTGCGGTGTGGGGTCAGACTCACTTAGCGTGGCTGCGGAGATTGCAGTGGTTGTCTCATTAAATATATGTTTCCTGTGTTAACATGAAAAGCTCATGCTCTTTGTTGTTCCTTGGCTCAGATGAAAGACACCCTCTTCAGGCTGCACTCTCTCAGAGCGTGACACTGTCAGCATGGTTAATGCTCTGGATTAATAATTTGCAGGGTGTTGCAATGAGATTTGGGCAGTGGTGGAAGAAGACTTAAGGTCCTCTTAAAATACTCCATTACAAGGGCTTTAAGTCCTGCAATCAAAACTGCCCAGTGGTGGAATGTAACTAAGTCCATTTACTCAAGTACTGTACTTAAAGGAACAGTGTGTAACATTTAGGGGGATCTATTGTTAGAAATGGAACATAATATTAATTGTTTTCGTTGGTGTATAATCACCTGATAATAAGAATCGTTGTGTTTTCGTTACCTTAGAATGAGCCGTTTATATCTACACCGCCATGTTTCTACAGTAGCCCAGAACGGACAAACCAAACTCTGTTTAAACTCTTTTCCTGATTGGGCCGATAAGTCGATAACTTTTACAAACCATATAATAGATTAATAAATAAAATAATCAGCAGATTAATCCATAATGAAAATAGCCTAATAATTTCTTGCAGCCTTATATAAAACATTTTAAAATTTGCTCCGCCTCAACCAACAATTGAAGTAAAATGCTGCTTACATGCATGCATAATAATAATACAGTAGTCACAGGGCATTTTTCTGAGCTGAATACTTCTAATTTTGATACTTTAAGTACATTTACCTGATTATACTCACATGCTTTTACCTAAGTAACTTTTTGGCCTCCCGGGGGCAGCACAGCAAGCTGTAAACACAATACTGATAATTAGCAAGTTGTTACGGCGACCGTGTTAGTTAATAGTCGTCTGTTTACACAGACATTAGCATTTATTAATTATTACCAGCTGTTTTAGGGAAATTACTGATGATGAAACTATTTATAGTGTTTTTACGTCTTCAGTAGGAACCAATGGGCTTGGAGCTGAGAGCCACGGACAGGAAGTCAGACAGTATAGAGAGACGGACTAACATGTGTCTGGTTTGATGATGATAATGACGACGATACAGTCATGCTTCTGTCCACCTGATGAATGTAAGTCCAATATTGTTTCTGCTTTTAGCTCTGTTTTAGTCAACGCTATCTCCTGAGGGAAATATGTGTCTCTACGTGTTAGCTGCTCGCTAACTTAGCAGTTTGGTGCTGCGCAGGTAGGCTAACTTAGCGCACCTTTGGTTCAGAAGTACATGTACGTAGTACTTTTATTTTGTTCCTGGGTTCCTTGTTTTCTAATAAACCACCAACTTTGCAGTTAAAAATGACAATAAGTTGTTAATAAATGAATTTTTGGTGAAGTAAATAGTCAAACTGGCCATATTCTTGCTGAAAGGAAGAGCTAACGTTAGCTAGCTAAAAACTCAAAGCTAGTTGTGCTTGGCTATCCAGAAGTTGTTTTTATTGGTGACTTATTACTGGTCTATTGAAAATTAATAAATGATTTATTATTTATTAAATTAAAACCTACATGAAGTCTACAGTAAATGCCTTATTCAAAAGTGGTTCCTAGCATGTTAATGTTATAGTAGGTCGAAGTGGAGCTAATTTTGTAGGCTAATGTTAGTTTACCCTATAACAATGCGTCTTATTTTTAAAGATGATCATATGACTTGTATGTAAACTACTAATCTGAAAAGTGACTAGAAATTGTAGCTGTTATTTGAGTAAAAAGTACAATATTTGCCTCCGAAATGTAGTGGATTAAGTAACATATCATGGAAATACTCCAGTAAAGTACATACTTTAGTACAGGACTTGACTAAATGTACTTAGTTATGGTGCCTTCAAATGGGGGTCGTGTTTACCATGTTCAGGAGGAGAGTCCATATGAACGCCCCCCCTCTTGTGATATTCACGACCCCGTAAGTGGAAAGTTTCTGAAAGCCCCGAGTTCACGAGTTGTGACGTGTTTGTTGACGTTGTCAGAAATGGCGGAGACCATGGAAGTTAATTTTCGGCGCATAATAAGTTAAGATATTGTAATTTTAGTTGTATATCGTTTTTCTTCATAATTTTATAATAGGTTGATGAAATGTTGATATTCCCAACAGCCTCAACTGTTTTTTCTCTGTCATAATGCCTTTGCATTTACTGCATTATGTTATCGGCTTGCTAGCTTACTAAATTGTTAGCCTCTGTGGCTTCTAGACGCCGACAGTAACAATGGTGTTCTCATGACTTAACCACCTGAACGCCAAGCATATCATGTACACGACTTCCCATGTTGTAAATACAAGCTCCCGAGTTTCATTTGAAGGCACTATTAGTTTCCAGCACTGGATTTGTGAGAGGAGGAGCAGAGAAAGCCTGAGTGCCGGCTCTAAGTCCTGATACACGAGTGTTTGGCCGCAGCAGAGGGAATTTCATCTCCTGTCATCTCCCCGTTGATTAGTATTGATTGGTCGGGCTGAATTGGCCTCTTGAATGGGAGTTGGATCAAATAATCCCTCATTCTCGTTTCCCAAATCCACTGCGAGGGCCAGAGAACGATTGCATCAGTGGCTTTCCGAGCGTGCGGAAGCAAACTGAAACATTTCCTGGGGGGGTCCGAAAAAGACGGCTTTTCTAGCCTCAGTGTTTTACCTCTTAATGAGACTGGGGGAAAGTTGACCTACCGAGTAATTGTGACAAACATAGCCGAGGGGGAGCCGAGTGTTGCCCTGCCCCCTTTTCACTGTGGTTGGTTTAAAAAAAAAAAATCTCACTGCACCTGCGGTTTGTAAAGACATGAATCTTTTCCCAGACAAAACGAGGAATTCACTGCAGCTTGGAAGGATCCCCCCGCGGTGCACGGATGACACGGTCTGCTGTGTTGCTGCCGCCGCCGCCGCTGCTGGTTGGCTTTGGATGGGGGCAGCTTGAGTGTAATGATGAAATGGAAAAGTTCCAGCGCAGTGAACACTTGCACGCAGAAGGTAATTGGAGATTGCCACCAAAGAACTGCTTTCAATTCTGCTCCACAGATAGACAGACCACAAAGTTTGATTATGTTTGCTGTTAACCAAACGCCTGCTGTAGTCGAGCGAAATGGGATCCTGTTCAGACGGGATGCAAGATGGGAAGAAGGCAGCAGCTTGGGCTGTTTTATTATAAAAGTAGCATCAACATTATTATTTCATTCTGATTCAATCTCAAGTTTTCACCGTTGAGGTGTTTTTCAAAACACAAGGACACGCACAGGAGCCAGCACAAATGGGTTCTGGCATCCTATTCTTAATTTATGAGACCAGAGTGTTGTGTATTAAATGATTGACAGGTTACGGATTGCTTGGGATCTCCACATTAGTGGAGCATTGTTGATCGCTTTGAGAGCAGGTGTTTGAGTCTCATGTCAGACTCGTTTAATTAAGGAAAGACGGCAGATTGGTGGTTCTTTAGCCACTTCAAGCCTGATTTGACACTGGAGGATCGGAGTGTGTTCAATGGAAAGCAGATGAATGATTGATAAGAGAAGCAAAGCTGCTTCAAGTCGTGCTCCGAGGACATTAATAATGAAGGACACTTTGAGCGCCTCAGATTTCATCACCTCCTGTATTTAGCACGGCCATTTTTTTTTCTCGTATTTTATTATTTTGCAGTATTATTTTATTGTATTTTTTTTTTTATTTTTACTAATTTTTTATTCATTTTGATTTTAATATAATTTTGATTTTTTAATTTATTTTTTATATCTATTTATTGTAAATAAATCCACTTAATGGTTGGCCTTCTCCACTAACATTATCATAACACTATCACTTAACACTATCATTCACGCAGGTCATAAAACTTTTGATTTATATATTGTACACAATCTGCCCCAGGGGTCTCACAAACCACTGGCTCGGGGGCCAGATATGGCCCGCGAGACAATTACATAAGGTCCCCCACGTGTTTTGATTTTTTTTGCTAAAGCTGCTTTATACAATATCCACAGCATTAATATAGCAGCAAACAACTATTTGCTATGTAAGGATATAGTGGAGTAATGTCTACCTGAGCAGAGAATGAAGTCACTCCCTCTGTTTGTGTTGTAATCTGAGCTTCTCCTTGCTTTGTTGCCGGACGTGCATGCCTTTTAGTGCATTTGTGAGCATGTGAGCGTGCCCCACTGGCTAGCTCACAGTCGCTGCTCTGCACTGCTCTCATACTGCGGTTGTAGTTGATAACACCGTCCCGACCGACGGTGTCATTGCGGATGCGTAGCACCCACCCTCCGGTCCCCCCTCAGGTTAACACTGTTAGCTCTTTCACCAGTTTTGCCATTGTTTTGCTGTTAGCACCATTAGCACGGTTAGCTACGAGCCACCGGCTCAGCTGTTGCCCTTTTGAGAGCGTATGGAGGCAATAGAAATGCTCCCAATCTCACATTTAAGACCATTAAATCTGACCCACAAATTATGTTTTTATTTTTCCCATTTGGATTTTTTCCCCAGATGTTTATTTTAGGCAGTTGTTGAAATGTATTTTTGGAAAAAAACAAACAAAGAACTGGCTCCCAGGAAATTTGAGTTTGAGACCCATAAAGTACATCATTAAGTGCTTCCATCCACCTATTTATATGCGCATTTGAATTTGTGCAATTTTATATTAACGTGGCCAACTCCAAATATTCACTTATCAGCTAGTGGATGGAAACGCATATTTATTCACGTTTTCTGGAAAGTCTGTTCAAATTTACACCAGACTTGGATTGAAACTAGTGATACCTTCCGGTTAAGATTTATTTAGCTCATGCTCAATTGTTCGGCAGTGTCTGGCTCATTTCTCTCCACGAGCTCGTGCTCATGGTGGTGCTCGAAGTTTGACTGTTCACTTTTGAGTTATGACTGCCAGAGGTGCCAAAACACATAAAAGATGTTGGAAGAGGAAAAAGGAAGATGAGGATATGTTTTTGGCAGTGTTGCTGCTCTGTGAAGCTGCCTCTCCTGTCTGCAGTGTAGATCCTGCTGCTCTGTGTGTGTCTGTCAGGCTCCATGTCATCCTGCCATTGTTCAGGCCAGAAATCAGCACAGGCTCCCATTGTTCTACACACAAATCTGCAGCTACAGGCTGTTCTGCCCAGTATCTCTGCACTCTGTCATGTTTGTAAAATAGAGTGTCATCTCGGCTGTGATAAGAGGTCGCCACGGGTTCCGCTACCTCTACCGTCTCTTTGCGGTTTGGAAGTCACAACGACACTGAATCCTTTCAAACTTGCCATAATTACTTAATCATATTTGGGCTTCAAGTGGCATTGCGGCAAAGAAATTTGCCGCTGAGTGGATGCACAAGCGTCTCCTCTCCCTCTAGAAATCCTAACCCGGCTCTTGACAGTAAAGGAAGACATGCCTCAAAGTGGATCAAAGTAATTCCTCCCTCCCCCTGTCTAAACAGAGCAACATGTTGACATGGTCCCAGTCACAAGCTCCGTCGTTTGTGGAGGAGGAGAGCGACTGAGGATTGCTCCGGCTCGTGGGAAAGCATTCACGGCTGAAAAGGCGTCCTGACATTTGTTTTCTAAACTGCGTTTGTCTGGCTTCGTGTTACGGGGCGGCGAGGATCTTTGAGTGTTCGGCGGCTTTTCTGTCGTACGGCGGTGTTGATGCAGGCCGACTTCTCTTATGCGAGCCGATTGTATGTGCTTCTTTCATGTGGTTTTCACTTTGTGAGGTACCTAACTTAACACTTTCACTCTGCCGCCCCCTCTCTTCAGCCCGGCCAGGCTGTGTGCCGCATTCAATGGCAGCGCAGCACGGCTCCTCGACAGGCTACAGCAAGTAACCTTTAGTTCAGAGGGAAAAATCGTTTTTCTCAGTAAGACATTCACTTTTATGCCACATGCACTTCTTGGCCCTGGCAATATTCCCTCTTATACACTGTAGTCATGAGGCGGCCTCGCATTGAGCAAAATAAGCGATTGTGTTTGCATTAAATCCTGCAGAGCTGTGCCTGATGCTCTCAGACTCTACAAGGAGAAACGCGCAATGTAATACATACTGTACTGAAGTGAAAGTGATCATTTTCTCCATACTGTAGATAATGTTATGTGACTGACAGTTGGAGCGCTTCCAAGGCTTGGATGGGCATGAAACTTTCCCAGTTGAATCATCAGTACACAACATGAGAAAACATCTGGTTCTTTGACAAAAAGGTACAAGCCTGTGTATTGTACATAAAAAGGAAGATCCCAGAATAGTTGTATGTTGTTTACACATCCAGCAGATACCGAGCACCATTCATTTGGAGCCATGTTTCTAACAGTCAGCGAATATTTGTCCAATATTGTCTCTCCTTTTAGTCTCTGTTTTGGTCTCCACCAACTCCTGAAGGATGCTCCACTATGTTAGTCACTAACTTTGTCTGTGTGTATTTTGGTGCTGGGCATGTCAGTTTATCAGAGCTTTTATTTTGTAATACAAGCAGCCTGAGGGGGTTTAGACCATAGAAATAGAATTGTAGAAGAACGGACATTGAACTGTTTTCCGCGGTCATTTGACTAATACAAAAGAAAATTGCCATTGTTGTTAATTGTTGTGGTGACAACACACGTCAATGGGGTCGTAAAGTGTGTTCGCAGCTCGCCGGGAAGAGAGCGGACGCAGATCCAGAGACGGATGGCTGGCTAGTTAGCTAGCTAGCTAGGTAGCTTGTCCTGTGAGCGTTGGGTAGTGAGGTGGAGGGACCGTTAGACCCGCTGGCCACATGCCCTCTTACGCTGCGTGTGGATGAAGCATTAAGTTGTTTAATTGTACTCATTTACTCTGGCTCTCTGTGCTTCACACTGATTGACATCCGTTGGTCGTGCTTCTTGTTTCAGTTCCTGTTAGTATGTAAAAAAAGATAAATACATTGCTTTTTTTGCATGCTAACTGCAAAAAGAGTGCACAATGAATTACGATTACGTACTGTATATTACTTATGAGTATGTATGGAATCTGGCTTATGTGTTTATTTAGGGTCTTTACATCCTCATAATTCAAGATAACTGCTATGAACAGCTTGAATGTGATCACCATTTGATTGAATTCTTAATTTGTCCTTGATTGATGCCGAGTGCGTGAGAACATATGGCTCTGGTGTCTGTAATGGCTTGCTGGCTTCTGATGTTTTGCTCCCAACAAGCCACCAGGCATTTTTCAGCCAGCGTTGCCTTCCTTCGCTATGACACATGAAGCGGCCGCAGATGAGAATCACCTGTCTGCGGTGAGCCTCCGAGAAGCAGGGCCCATCTCCTCTCGAGGCGGGTTGTCACCGCGGCTATTAAGACTAATAGCGGCGGCCTCTGATAAGCACAGTTAGCTGAATTCATGACCCGAGCGCGGCTGCGGCGGCGAGATCATTTCCACTTGTGTGTTTTTCTGCTGATGCGTTTAATTTTCATCCTGTCCGGTGCTGTGACACGAGAGGGAGACCAACGAGTGCCAGAAAGAGAGAGGGAAATAGAAAGGGAGTGATGGATTCTTGGGTGAAGTATTGATTGGTACAATCCAGGGTGAAAGCACCGCAACAACAGAGGTACATTGTAGTCTCTCATATGACACAGATAAAGTCTTCTCTCTGGTGTTGATTGCATGAGACTCAAATCCATCCCTTTTTTTGTCACTGATAGTTTCTTGTTTTAGGCTGACGGTCTTGTTCAAGGCAAATTACATGAACAACGTCCTGGCTAATTAGGATAATTCACACACCTTGGTGTGAACACCGGAACTACTTTCTACGGAAGAAATAGTTCCTATTGGCCCTTTTTTAAAGGTAAAGTGTGTAGGAATGGCTGCATCTAGCTGTGTGGCTGCAGATTGCAATTTAATTGAATGTTGTAAAGGAGATCGGCAGAGGTGGAGAGACACTGAAAAGGCCAGACTGCCTGTCTCCAAGTAGCAACGATCTGCTGAGTGTATGGCTATTTATTTGTGGTTTAGCACATTTTTAAATATTTAGCAAAATTAAGCTGTTTTGTTTTGTATCATCCCCTAACAATGTTCCTAGAAAGGTTCCTGCGATAGAAAAAAGGCTGTTGAAAATGGTGAAACATGTCGATCAGTGTTTCCCAAAGCCCAAGATGACTGTCTTGTTTTGTCCACAACTCAAAGATATTCAGTTTACTGTCATAGAGGAGTAAAGAAATCAGAAAATATTCACATTTAAGAAGCTGGAACCAGAGAATTTTGACTTTTTTTCTCTTAAAAATTTACTCAAAGCTATTAATCGATTATCAAAATAGTTGGCGATTAATTTCATAGTTCACGACTAATCGATTAAACGTTGCAGCTCTAATAAAAACCAGCCAGATATTTGTGGAGCATCAGATGCTTGCTCCCCCTTCCTGCCCCCCCCTCTCTCCGGTATTAGCCGATTTCCTAGAGATCACTGGAGGATGCCGTCGGAGCCACTTGTGCTCCTCTTTCTCCCTCTCGTTCGCTCGGCGTAGAGTGGCCCGCTTAATGCATTGTAATGGTTGACCATTATTTACGCAGGGGATAAACAAAGAGAAGCGAGGAATTGATGGAGTAATCCACTCTCGCAGTCATTAGGCATTGAGATGGAGGAGCTGGTTGGGAGCAGCCTCCTCCTTGTGCCTCTCGAGTCGAGCAGCTAATGGAAATGGGACTCATTAAGACACCTTATACTCCGACGCACCCAAGATCATGAGCAATTGCTAATTGATTGTCGTTAGCGCGCTCGCAATGAGACGCTCTGCCTGTTTTCTCATTTGTTATGAACGGCTTTGTTTTCTTCCCCCCGTCTCCTTCACTTCATTATTGATGTTGCTGTTTTTCTTTCTCTTTCTCCTCTCCCTTTTTGCCTCGAGAGTCCTCTGCAACGGAGTCATCTTAACGCTGTCATATACCTGGTTGCAGCAATCACAATCCTGAGGAACACCTCCTCCTCCTCCTCCTGAGTAAAATCTGAAGTATTTCCTATAATTAGAAGGTAGCAATGTTTTAAAGATCAATATCCTGGACCCCGCTAATGACTGTGCGTGCATGAGACACACATGCCATGGGCTAGTGTAAAAGGGCGGATGTAGAAAATGTGCTTGTGCTGGCATGGTCACGGTTGAATGGCGGGGAGAGGCAGGTCTCCCTGTGATGCTTTGCTTATTGGCTCTGGAAATTCCTTCCTCTTTTCCTCTGGAACCAGCGGATTGTGTTCATCTCAGCCTTTAATCATTTTTTCCCTCCCAATAGTAATGCGATCTCTTTCCCCCCTCCCTGGATTCCTCTGTGTATATGTCCGCTCCCCACCTTTCTTCCCTCTCATTGCTTTTCCCTTATTACGAGACGGAGGAAGAAAAAGATAAGGGAGGGGGATGAAGGAAGGGGGCTGAAAATGCAAATTCAGGACCGCGGTTCTTTCTTGTGACAGATCAGGCCTCATTACACCCACCTCTCCTTTGCAATTGGCTCAGGACGATCTCCCCTCTCTATTTCTCTCTCTCTCTCTCTCGCTTGTCTCCATTACATTATGAAGTCTTTCACCTCTCGTAAACCCTCCACTGCTCCGGGGGCCGGTGAAACGGTGAGACACAGCCAGGTGACCAAAGAGGAATCTCTGGCTGCGGGGCACGAGATTTGCTTTGCAGATGAAGCAGGACAGAGTACAGGGGGAGGCAGGGGGCATCACTTTTTACGTCTGTGGTCAGACGGTGCGGCGTTTCTTTGCTTTAGCGCTCTGCCAGCAGCCTACACCTCTATCTCCAGCTGCCTCGTGGGAGTTGATACCACCTTCTCGCTCTGATAGGGAACGACTGGAAACAAAGGAATAAAAACACGGGCGCCCTCTTGGGCTGCTCTCGCTTTTGAAACAAGATATAGTGTAGAGAGAGAGAGGGGGAGGAGAGGAAATAATATTGAAGCCATCAATTCATGTAAGACTCATAAGCATCCGCTCACTCCTTTGAAATGAAAAACACAGGTATTTAAAGGGACATTCTGTTTTCGTACTTGTCTTATTTGGCCATCGTTGCTTTCAGTAATGATACCGAGTTGGCTAGTTAGCTACAAGAGGCCCCGAGGCCCCCCCCCTCCCCCCCGGTAACTCTTAATTGAATGAAATGACAAGACTGACTTCCTGGTTCAACTTTGAACCACCATACTTTCCGTAGTTGTGCGCTCGCCAATTCACTCTGCAATGAGTGATGATTGTCAACATTTTGAATGCGCTAACTTTCAGTTTTAGTTACTTCGGTTAAACCTTTGGCTCGTTTACCACCTGTCTGATCATCTGACTGCTCATTTCTTGTCCTGTTGGACAATCGCTGTATTCCCATATATTCCCTTATTATCACATTATAATGCATTATAACAGTGATTATAATTAATTATGAAAAGATTATAATGTATTACAACTGTGAAAATTATAATACCTTGCAAAAAACAATGCCAGTGAGTGACCAGCAATCATGAAGTATTATGATACTCTACCTTAAAAGTCATTATAAAATGCTTTATAATGTGTTATAAAGCATTAATATAAAGTGCTACAGTGCTATAAGCAGATTATAACGCATTATAAGTATGTTTAAAATGCATTATAGACATGGCCGTCATATAAAGTGTTACCAAAAATATAATAATAAACCTTTAAATGAACCTTTTAAAATGATTCTCTATTGAAAGAGAAGCCTTTTTGGGATACACTCCATTTGATTGTTTCACTTGTTAAGGTGATCAACAATACAAACATCTGATGCCAGAGGGCAAACACACTGGGAAGTTGTGCACAGCAGGAAGTAAATTACCTGCGTTTGCATGAATACGACACATAATTGGCAGTTGCTGTGATGCTGATCTGGTGGCACACAACATGTATACGGCTGCACTGTTGTTGCACTGGAGTGTGCGTGCTGCATAGGTTATGTGTGTGTGTGAGGCTCCACATAATTACAGCAGCGGCGGTTAACAAGGCGCCGGCATTTGTGTTAATCAGTAGAGAGTGAAGACCGGGGAGCTAACTGAGCTGGTGTCTCATGCGCTCTAAATGTATCACGCTAAAAAGCATTATCTCTAAACCTGTAATCATCACTGCAGCACTCATTCACTGCAGTGTGTGTACACTTGATGTTTGTGGCCCATAACTACATGTGAGTCCGTCTAATGTAATAACTCCAGCAGCTTGTGTGTGTTGGGGAAATGTTCAATCCCTCCTCTGCTAACCTAGATTTGGGAGTCAGTACAGTACAGTACATACAGATTATGCAGGCATTATAACTTTACAGCTATAAATTACAACAAAATACTCTATAAAGGGCTTACCAGTGGGCAACCTCCGGGTCTGAAAAGTGAAGCCTATGCTGAAGTGCCTTAAACTTGCATTCTTTCTAATAGCCAGCAGGGGGCGACTCCTCTGGTTGCAAAAAGAAGTCTGATTGTATAGAAGTCTATGAGAAAATGACCCTACTTCTCACTTGATTTATTACCTCAGTAAACATTGTAAACATGAGTTTATGGTCTCAATCGCTAGTTTCAAGTCTTCTTCAATACACCATGATGTTCATTTAGTATAATATGGTCCCATTTAGAGTCAAATACACCATAAAGCAGGGAATGCTGTAGGGCGTTGCTACGTTGTGATTGACAGGTCGCTACCACGGCGTTGTCCGGTCTGGGAGTTGTCCGTGTTTTCGTCTTACGACTTTAACCCTTTCACACTGTGTTTTCAGTTCATGAAAGTTAATTATAACATTTTGGTCTTCTAAAAATGTCTTATTCAGCGTTCGGTTGTACTCAGCTCCACCCACTTGTGTCACTTCTGGTTCCAAAAACCAAGATGGCGACCGCCGAACTGCCGAGGCTTCAAAACAGCACTCCACAAATCAATGGGTGACGTCACGATGACTACGTCCACTTCTTACATACAGTCTATGGCAATGACCTGACTTCCCCACCCACCAAAGTTTACATGATTTATTTAATAACTGGGTTACTTGTGTCTGTGGGAAATGTTAGTATTGGTAGTGCCACAAAATACATAATGATATTTTTTATGTTGATTAATGTGTTCAGTTATTAGTTACATGAAAGTATATTTCTTCCACCACCATCAATTTGGTGATTCACAGGTCAAGGCTTCTAGGCATCTAGGTTAAAACCAGGCCAAAATTTAGTTGAATAGTGAACGTTTTTAACTGCTATTTTTACAGTATTACAATGACAGTATTTGCATGTGTGGTTACGACCTGCTTTACATTGAAATTTACAGTCAAATCAATTTATTAAAACAGTAATGAACATGTTCATGTACAGTGAAATTGATAACAAGTTGCAACCCGTCTAACATATAATTCGAAAGTGTAATGACTTATCGACCTTTAACCTTAATTCCAGTAAAATAACCCAATTAAAGTGTTACATGACAGTTTCAGAAGTCATGTTATTAGTGTAAACACACTGACTGTGAGGGTGAGATGATTACCATCGTGTTTCTACACAATCCTGCTTTTATCTTGAAAACCTGCTCCTCCGCAGAAAAATCATTACAAACGACGAGCTTGTCATTCCTACATTTGCTGTTCCAGCGTTCCTCCTTTGACTTCAAGTGTCTTTGTCGGGTGTCTTTTTTGAAAAGCAGAGATGCGTATCTCGGTTGATCTTGCGCGTCTTGAGCATATCAACAACAGGAAGCAGCAGCCTGAAGGAGGCGTCGGGATTTCTGTGCTCAATGTAACACCAAGTGGAAGTGGAGCACTGTTTAGGGAGGTGAACGGGAGGTCAAAAGTTCCAGAGATAGTATTTACTGAGAACATAGTGGTGCGATTAAAATAGTTCCTTTTTCACACATTTATCTGCTTTTTTGCAATAATTTTTTGCAAAAAAAAAAAGGGCATTTGAAGTATCACCCTACCATTATTGATTTCACTCTGCAAACCGCACATTCAACAATGCGAAGTAGCTCTGTGTATTAAAATGTTTCTGAGCTTTTTTTTTTTTTTTTTTATCACCTTAGCTCATTGTCTCCCTTTTTTCATTGAGGCTGAAAAATCCTCTTTAATCCTGTTCCATTTGTTCACATCCATGCGCATTCAAAACCTACTGTATTTACCAGTTAAAATGCAAATGTGGCCCACTGGGAATAATGGCTCCAAAGAGCTGGCTGGCTGGACGGACAGCCTGCGGCTCTCGAGAGCTTTCCCCACAGCGTTGAGAGCAGAGCCAGGTGAGAGTTTCTCCCCAGGTGTCCCTCTACCGCCATTGTCCGGGCTTTAGCGGGCGGCGTTCAGCTCCCACCACCCGTCTGACTCACCAGCGGGTTTCGCGGCCACTTTGCACAGAACGACTGTTCTTCATGCAGCCAGTAAAACCCGCTGCTGACTGGTGAGGAAGGAATGAGCCTGTCCAGTGCCGGTGGCTGTGGCGACAGCGGGGATTTTGACTCCATGAGGACCCAATTAAACCTGGGAGGGCCTCTCTGAAGGAATAATAACAATGATAAATGCACCTCTGTGGCCGGCTTAAGAGAGGCAGGGAGAAATGTTTTATTGTGCCCGGCCTGTCTTGACACAATTTACTCCCAGCTACTGTTTTTTTTTTTTTGCAGTATCAGGAGGTTTTAGAATCTCACCTTGTGAAAGTTTATTCTTTTTCGAGGTGAAGCCGGGTGTCATCTTTTTAAACATTGTGATGACTTTGCTTTATGCAACATCAAACCCGCTCTGCATGTGCTTTGAATTGGCTCGGGATGCCGTGACTCCCTGCCAAAACTACAAATAATGTGTGTGTGTTTAATCTGTGTGTGTTGGAGTTGCACGCATGATTAGAGCAGATACGTGTGTGTGAACATGATGTGGGTGTGAATATGATGTGGATCTAATGAAAATATATCAATCAATCGTTTGAGTCTTTTATCAAGCAGAATTGCTGGTTCCAGCTTCTCAAATTTGAATAGCTTGCTGATTTTTTTTTGGTTTTATATCTTTATGAATTAAATATCTAAACAGTTTGGTTGCTTGGTCAGACAAAACAAACAATTTAAAGATGTTAAGCTTGTCGCCAAGGAGGCTAAATAACGCTCTAAACTTGCGCTAAATTTTGGCGAGGAAAAACTGGCATGGCCATTTTCAAAGGGGTTCCTTGACCTCTGACCTCAAGATATGTGAATGAAAATGGGTTCTATGGGTACCCACGAGTCTCCCCTTTACAGACATGCCCACTTTATGATACTCACATGCGGTTTTGGGCAAGTCATAGTCAAGTCAGCACACTGACACACTGACAGCTGTTGTTGCCTGTTGGGCTTGAGTTTGCCATGTTATGATTTGAGCATATGTTTTTATGCTAAATGCAGTACCTGTGAGGGTTTCTGGACAATATTTGTCATTGTTTTGTGTTGTTAATTGATTTCCAATAATAAATATATACATACATTTGCATAAAGCAAACACATTTGTCTACTCCCATGTTGATAAGAGTATTAAATACTTGACAAATCTCACTTCAAGGTACATTTTGAATCGATAAAAGAAAAAAGAAGTACAATTAACTTGTATTTAATCGCGATTAACTATGGACATGAGATTAATCGCGATTAAATATTTTAATCTATTGACAGCCCTTAAAAAAAGTATAATTAATCGATATTGGCAAAAAAAAAACATTGACTCAATTAATCTGAATAAACTGGTTGTAAGTAGGAGTATTTTTTCAGATCATCTTATGATAGCGAAATGTTTTATGTTTTTTTAAACTCTTTATTTGGGCTTTACTTAGAGAAGATATGCAGTCATTTGAGACTCAACGTGTATTTTCCTCTGTCAGGTGGTAATTCAGAGAAAAACTCCTTTAATTAGATAACAGGCGTCTGTATTTCAGATATGCACTTTGCCAGCAGTTTGTCAATTACTGCTTGTGGTTTCATACTGCCAGTCAGTCTTTGTCTGGGCCCGAGCCTCCTCCTCGCCGCGCCGCAGAGCCGTGTTATTGTACTTAAACAAATCAATTCTGTTGCAGTTGAGCTTTTTTCCCTCCATCCCCCGTCATTATGAACTGTTTGCAGTGCAGAGCACATTGATTTTTCACAGCCCTGGAAAAGCTGTTGATGAATAGCACGGAGGTATCTGGGGAGAATCTGGCTCTAAAAAGGAGGCACCCAGCGTCAACCCCTCCTCCTCCTCCTCCTCCTCCTCCTCCTCTCTCGACCCATTGAGCCCCCAGCGCTCCTCCACTTTCTCTTTTCAGAGAGCGGCACTTCCAACAGGGGAGAAACGCTGCCTGAAAAATCTTCCAATGATTAAAAAAAACACACAAAAAAAAAACCAAGGCACAAGGGTCCGCCATCTCCTGCTGAATGTGAAAATGCACCTTCTGGGTAGACAGTTTTTATATTTGGAGCATTAGCCTTGTCCTGTCAACCAAAGCATGAGCTCAGGAGAAGCTCTGGTTGCGGATAGAAATGGCGAGCATGCTGCGCGTCACTAAGCAGACGCTTTGTGAAAGCGATACACTAACAGGATACAGCTATAGACTTTAAAGGAGGGCAGGGGTGGGAAAAAAATGGCATTCGTCCCGTACTAACACACTTCAGACATTTTTTATTCTTTCTTTCCTTCTCCCATCCCAATCAGCTCCTTGAAATGTCATAGTTCAACATTTCACTCCTTGAAAATGAGCGTTACGCTCTCTGAACAAAGTGGAGAGTTTAAGGAAAAATTGGGAGCAGGACGTGAACAAAGAAAAAGGCCAATAGTTTGTTTCTACTCTTTCAACTGCTACCTTTAAAGATCCTTAAGCACTACCTTAACTTAGACCCTTCACTCAAAGAGGGGTCGAGGACTTTAATATAGCTGAACTCTCTCGTGAAGACCTGAATAATAGCTTTCGACATCCAAAGTAGTAACTCCTTTCTTTACACGTAAGGTCTCGTGGAACTTCAAAATAAAGTTACAGCACTAACAGAACAGAGGTCAAACACTCATTTGGGTATTGGAATTATTGCAAATGTAAATATTCAAAGTGTTTTTTTGTTTGCTTATTCTCTTTCAGATGCCTGCGGAGGCACGCATGCTTTATGGAAAGATAACACGTGCTTATTATGCTAGTAATTACAACTACTCACAATGATTAATTCACTAAGGAGAATGAAGTCTGTACTTGCTTGGTGCGATAAACTGCGTTGCCCTTAAATACAATGTCCTCTTTATTTTCTGGGTTATTGTATTAAGTCCTTAACTGGCTTATATCTAATGGTTTCTCACACCTTTTGAACTTCACCAATAACTAATGTGGTCATTTTTTTTAAGGGTCTGAATGTCACCGGGCATTCGCGGCGCTATGAGCTAAGTGCAAAGCTATAGTGAAGGCCTCTCTTATAATAGGCTTATCTGTCAATCGGGAGTGAATTGTGAATGTGTGCCGCGGCAGCGAGCTTACTCTGTGGTGGATGTTTATGATACCACACTGATCATCGGTTGCTCTTTTGATTCGTCCTTCATGGGCACGAGAGCGTGAAGGAGCTTATCCGTGCCGGGGAAGAAGAAGTGTATCACGTTAAGCAAGGCGCAGATGGAGCCCAAAGGAATCTGCGAGTGGGCTTGATTTTCCGGGGGGGGAAGAAAAAATGCAAATGTAATAATTCAGTGTTTTGGAGATTGGTGGATAATGCAGCGGTGATTGATGTATTTTTCCTTTTCCCCCTCTGATTTCTCTCAGGGGCAGACGACGTGAGGCGCTGAAGTGTTTCTCCTCCTGATGTGTGAATGGGTGGGGGGGTCCTTCGTGGTGAAGAATCAAGGATTGAAGTCAACGCAGGTGAGACTTGTTTTTCTTTTTTATTATTTGGCGGGACCTGCAGAGCCCAGCAGGTTTCAGGGGTACGAAGTAGAAATGGATGCTTTCAAATTAGTACAAAAGCTACAGGTTGTTAGCGGCAGGCTAGCGGTTGTGTTTTGATGATGAGGTGCTCGCAGTGAATTTATTGCTTTTATGCTAATATTATTAGGTTGTCGCATTCATTTAGTTCGTCCTCTACACTCTTTTTAATGCAGTTGTGATGCTACCAGTTGTGTGCATAGCTGTAGCCTACAACTGTGTATCCCTGGCGTGTTCCATTAGCATTTCAAAGGAGGCAAATCTTTCACATCAGGTTCAATTTTGGTGAACTCTGACGAGCAAATTTGCGCCGTTGACCAAAATAGCAGCCTTTGACAGTGCTGACCTTTTTAAGGGAATGAAGCCGGAGCGTCCAAAACGGAGGAAGCCGTCGGAAATTATTAGCTATGTTACACCATCCACTTTTGTTCAACCCCTCCTCTGTCGACGTGTGAACGTCTCCTCAACAGAAGAGCGGTTTACAGACAGTTATGAGACAGGCCTCAAAAATGTTGAAGTTTATTTTGAAAAGACTGTATGCATGTAACGTGAGGAAATTGACACGTGTTGCTGGACATTTATAGGAGATCGCACGAAAAAATTAAGAATAACTTTTCACGAGATAACTACGTTGCTCAGTGAGCATCAGTAACACTATATTTGATGTATTGTCCTGAGAACAAAATGCCCTGGGGGAGCAAAAGGCACAGTAGAGAGAAAATAAAAAGAAGCATGGAGAGCTATTGTGGCTGACATGTTAGCCAGAGCTTTCCAGGTACAGTAGTTCACAAACTAGCACTGCGAATAGCCACCTCTAGCACATGAGAAAGCACGGGTGATCTTTAAGTTCTGTGAATTCGAGAGCAGGAACAACTAATTTGTGTGAAAGAATTAAATAATTTTGAGCGCACAGATTCTTTTTTTTTCTTTCTTTAAATCCCTGAGACTTTGCGGCTCTGTAAGGACCTTCTTAATTAAATGTCACTTTGTCTGGAATTAAACAAAGCTTGTTAGTGGAAACAGATATCTACCTCCCCTGCCACTACACTTGATTTAAAGACTACAACTTTGTTTGCTCGGACACGCTCTGTCCTCCGCAGTGCTCCGGTGTCTTTGGTAAACATTTGATGGCAGCAGTTTGTGTGTGGCCTGCGTCGGCTCACCTTGCAGAGCATGTTGATTTCATTAGGGAACTCCTGGGGGGGCTCTGAGTAACAAAGTGCTGAGATGTTGCGTGTGTTTATGTTTTTTTTTGCCGAGTCCATATGCAGTCGGATGGAAGTGTACACACACACAAAGAGGAAGGTCATGGCGATCCTCTTCACCAGCAAGCCACCAGTTTATCCTTATGCAATATGTGGCTCAGGGTACGTTCAAACTAAAAGGGAGAATTATGTGGTGGAAAGGGAATGTAATTGGTTCGTCCACTGTATTATACAATACAGCTATGGCTTCATGGATTAGGAATTGGGACATCCAGCACACCCACACACACACACACACACACACACACACACACACACACACACGCACACACTGAATAGATAAGAGTGGTTAATCTTGATTAGAGCAGTGTGAACGCTGAGAAATACGGCACCCTGACAAACATCTGCCCGCCACAAAGCTGAGTGGGATAAACCAAAGTGATTATTGTGGAAATGTCAGGCGAGGTAGACAGCGAGAGCAAGTGCAACGAGGGTGGATACGACACGAACGGGGACATGACACGAGTGCTTCACAGTCAGTTCCCTCTCCCTCACTCTCAATGACAGATTTTCCTCCTCTCGCTGTCGACGTACGGTTGCCTTTGCGGAGGGGAAAATCTAGCCGAGTTTGACGGAGAGGCTGCAGCGAAGAGAAATAGCAACAGTCTCGACTAGAGAAGTGTGATCTCTGAGGTTGAAATACGATCTCCAGAAATGAAGTGTGTGTAGGGCTCTGAGTTATTCTTTATTGATTAATGTCTCTGTTATTTTTGGGGATTATTTGCTCAGTCTATAAAATGTCAGAAAATAGTGAAAAACGATATCTTCAAATTGCTTGTTTTTCTCCGACCAACAGTCCGAAACCAAAAGATATTCTGTTTACGATGATATAAAACAGAAAGAAACGGCAAATGTTCACATTCGAGAAGCTGGAACCAAAACCTGGTCATTTTTGCTTGATAAATGGTGGAAGGCTGTTTGCACGAAAAGGCGTACGATTGACACGTTAATGCGCAAGGCATTTAGCGTGCAATGAGAACGCCTTTCTTGATTTTGGCATGCCATTTGGGGAGTAGGATGGCTCAAATAAACCCACAACTCTCAACTAGTGTTTGAGACCGGTGTTTAGGTTTGTTAGTTATGTTAGTGATGTTTGTCACATTTTCTTTACTGATGTTCGTCTTGTGTTTTCCGTACATAAGTTACGTTGTTTCCGTACTTAATTTACTTAGTTTACGTACTTATGTTAAGCCCAACCATGAGGTTTTTCCTCAACTTAACTAAGTGGTTTTGTTGCCTAAACCTAACTGCGGACGCTACTGTACTTTTGTTGCATGGCGTAGAAAATGATGCACGAAAAGCCTAAAGTGCGTCCTCATGACACGCGGATGTCCTTGTAATGTTGTTATTTATATGCCTTCCCATGAGACCGGGTTGAATGGCGATAAACAATTATGGAAATTATTGACGAGGTATGTTCTTTCAATCGATTAATCGACTAACTATAGCAGCACTAACCAGCTTCGGTACCCAGTTTCATTTCACTTGGTTGATGTCTGAAGGTTGCCAGGTTGGTCTTTTTTGTCTCTGTGCGCCAGCCAGTGTAAGCCCTAATGAATAATTGCTTTCCTCTGTGAAATGTGAAGGGTGCAGACATTCTGTTAACCTCGCTGAAGGAAAAAAAAAAAAAAGGGGAAGGAAGGAAAAAAAAATCCCCTTCCTGTCAGTGGTCTCTCTTTCTCTCTGTTCTTGTGAGATCTGGAACTGATAAGTGTGAGGCCTCTGGTAACTGAACAGGAAGGATAGAGGGCCTGGCCTCGGAGCCCCCTGCCTCCGCCTGCACACATGTCCGCCTCCCCTGCACGGGCAAACAAAGAGAGCAGCCACTTAACTTCAACTTCCAAAAACATTCAAGCCTATTAGAAGGATTATTATCACTCGTTGGAGTGAACTCTTGTTCTGAGGAGATTTCTGTTGAATATAATAACAGAGAGGCGTTTTGATCAAATAGACCTCGGCCGAATTAATGCTCTGCAGCAGCTTCACACCCAGGCGCAATCACAACTCCCTTGTTCCACTGACCAGTGTTGAGTCAAGTGGAAGTACTTTATTAAACAAGCACATGGCAGAGCAGTGAGAGTTTATCATTCAACCAAAACACCCAGCGGTCTGAATGACAAGCTGTAAGACTGATAGCTGTAGTAGCGTCTGGACATAGATGTTTCCTGAGGCAGGTGCTTTAAGTTTCACCCTTAAAATGTGACATTTGTTTGTTGAAAAGAGGTTGAAAAAATCAGTTTTGTAGAACTCCAAAGTATGTGATGAGTTAACTTTACAAAAAGTTGTTAGGAACTTCTTCGAGCTTGTCGTGCAAACGGAACAGACAGGACACCATTTGTTAAGTATTTACTGCGTGAAAACAGAAATTACAGACAGCCTATCTGTAACTTCAGAGTTATAAACAACAGATTCCTCAAAGTTAGTGGAAGATCAAAGTGTCTGGAAAGGAAAAAGAAGATCTGTAATCTTTGTAATGATTATCTTCTAGGGTAGGACTACCATGATATTTTATTTATTTATGTAAAAATGTCATAGTAAAAAAAAAAAAAAGGTATCACAGTACTATTTAAACCATCCCTCATCCCAAGTTATATGTAAACTAGGTGCTTTCTTTAAGAATTTATTTAATTTGTGTAATTTATGCTTCATTCGTGCCATGTGCCATTGTTTTGGCATTATTTTGTCATACATCTTGTTGTCTGTCTGCACTCCATACCATGTTAGCATGGTCTTGAGTCAATACTAAATCGGAAACTAGAAAATCAACCATTAGGAATGTATTTTACCTTCCCTTTCCGGTGCATTTTATTCCTGCAGATATTCTGTGTGTGTCCAAAAGCATTCTGGGAAATGCAGGAACTCACTTAACTAGATAGTAATCACACAGCTTGTGTAAAAGTGGCTAAATACAAAGCACTTTATCCCAATAAATACCCTGTGGAATGAATTGAACAACTGGTGGTGTTAACAATTATCCATGGATTTTGCTCTTGAAGCTTTTGTGTCACCATGACAGAGACGGTGCAGACTATTAACTCAAAGTTTCATCAATAACATGTAGCAGATGAATGGAAAAAATGATTTTCCTGTCCACTACTAGCTGAGTAACCGAACATGACGAGATAGCACTCAAGCCAGGTTGCCTTGTCGCAACCTCTTTGAGATCCATCTGTTATCTTATCTTAACGCTCACGTGGAATTCCACTCTGATCCCGCCTCTTCACAATTTTGGGAATCTTGAGGCGCATCTTTTTTTTTTTCCCGAGCTGAGACTGTGGCGGAGATGTTCCGGGGTGGTATCCTTCCCACGAGAGACTGCGAGATAACGTGCCAGGGTGACAGCTGAATTATTAGCCCATTAGTCACCGGAGAGAGAAAGAGGTGGACGAACATGGCATCCGTCAAGAAAGTGCCTCCTTTTTGGAGATAGCCTCCCCTTAAACTGCCGCCCAGGAATCTTGTAAGTCTCTCCCACTGATGTAGGAGCCGGAGGGCCGGGGGTCACGGAACAGAGTCGGAGCTATCCCGGCGCTCCGCTGCTGCTGATGACCCGGGCCGCCTGTCCTCGGAACAGAGCAGCATAAACACAGAGGCAGAACTCAGTGTGCTGGACTAAAAATAGACACGGTGGCGTCAATTCCTCTCTCCCCGTAGACGCACACAAACGCGCGCTCGTGCTTGTACGTGCACCCTCAAACCAGCGTGGGTGCAACCGCCGGTGATAGTCGGTGTGACACGTCAGTTTGATTGACAGGGTGACTGCGGCGGTACAAAGTGTCTGTGTGCTCGGGACAGATGTGCTCCGACGGTCTGAGTTGACATACAGTGCAGCAGGAGGAAGCCATTAAGCAACACTTGGCTCCGAGATGAACTTCCCAACCGCTTCGTGACCCCGCCGAATCTCCGAGCCGCCTCCACGCGTCTTTGTGTCAGATATCTGCCCGGCTCTGATCAGACGAAGAACGCCGCAAAGAACACGAAGAGTATTGAACGAATGGAGTGGCGCTCGCTTCCTTTGATGCAAAATTAAAGCCGATATCCCTTCTACATGCCTTCCACGGATAACTTGTCAATTTCCTGCTCGTGATGAATAGCTTGAATACGCCACGCTTCATAAGCCAACCTATTAATTAACGGCATGGCGTAAATTGTTCTAAGAACGCTTGGCGTTGAGACGCTGTTGGCTCGCGAGTGGTCTACCTCGACGCTGCTTCTTGAAATACGACGACATCAACGAGCCTTTTTCGTCTGCCGTATTATTGCATTTCTCTCCGTCAGTGAAAGCAGCCGCTGTGGTCTCATTAGGTCTGCTACATTCTTGTTGCTAGAATATAACCAAGACCCAACGAGCTTGACTTGACGCCGCACAGCTTCTGCTAAATGTTCTATTTGTAATACGTCTGCGTAGAGCTAATGAAATGATGATGGTGGCAGCGCTGCAGGGCCCTGAATTAGCCCATCAGCTGGTCTCAGTTTGAACATTTATTTACAGCAGACAGACAAATATAAGCCCAGATCCTAGCAGTCGCTGTAATTTAAGTTCGTCAAGTTTTTGCACTACCATTTTGTCCCTTTATGCTTCCTCTCTAGTACATTTATGAGGTTTTTTTCCTCCACTATATTTATTTGACAGCTTGTTACTCTACAGATTTCAGCATGTTTACAGAACTATTTGACTGTATATAAAGTAGTTAAAGCATCTATAATCAACATTATTCCAATAACAATATATGAAACGACAGTAGCCATGTTTCCATTCACATATTTTTATTCAGATTTTGAAGTATCGCATTAGAAAAGCTGTAATTCCTGAAGACCTCTCTCCTTTTTTCTATCGTAGATGGTTAGATGGCCAAGCCGACTTGTTTTGTTTCGCAACCTCTACTTCTTCTTCTTCTCTGTTTACTGGCAGATTACAGCCACGCGTAGCCTGTAGCGCCGTCTTCTGACCTAACTACGCTGTAGCTGAGTTTATTCGCTCCAAACCAGTTGATGGAAACGCGCCTAATTCGCATTTCTTTTTTTTGCGACATTTCAAAAGTTTGCTTAGAAATCGCTTGACAGTTGAATGGAAACACGGCTAGTTTGACAATGTGATGATATGAGATTGGTATCGATCTTACTTACATCTAACTCTTGGGAAGAATGTCAATAAGTGCATTTCCCAAAACTTCAAAACTATTCCTTTAAAGTTAGCTCCAGCTCGACCAGCTACAAATACATTACATTTACTTGTAATTGATATAATTACATTTACTTCATTCAAAGGATCTGAAACTGATCCACAGCTCAAGAAGATGAGTATTCACAGATATGGTATGCAACACTTTGTGACTTTAAAAACTTAAATAAATTTCCAAGGCTTTGATACCAAATATATTACCATTTTATCTCTTCAAGCTCCGCAGTCGATGATCGAGCGTCGCACAATGAAGTCGGATCTTCTTGAAAGCTCAGGAATTCGTGGCAGACGGGCTGATAGTCATCAATTTGAGACTTGAGTTTGGTAATTTTTGGGATCAAAGGCGATGATGAGGATGATGATACTGATGCTAATCCCACTGAAGGGGATGATTGAGTCATCAAGGCAAAACAGCTGTCTTATGTGCCGCCTCCCCCCCCCCCCAACCACCACCACCACCACCACCACCCCAACTAATGGCTGATGATGACGGTAGCAGAGTGTAAGTGAGTGCAATTGACAGCGGAGTTGGAGCTTCCTCTGGGAGGAGGGAGAAAGGCTGAATCTGAGCGGAGGGAAGAAGGCAGCAGGGTGGCCATGAAACATTCATGCACCTGGGGACTCTCGGCGTAAGGAGAGCAAGCTGAGCCAGTAATGAAGTAAAGAGCAGAGGACTTTTAATGGCTCTGTTTGTCCTTTTTTATGAGATTAGCTTCGGTCGGGCTTCTTATATAAATTGCGTTAAAAGCCTAATTGCATGCAGTGATGTAGCGATGCTGCAGCGCCTTGTAGAAAATATTACTTACATTTGGGATAATCTAATTGTGGTTAGCTACGAGATAATTGGTACCACAGGTGTGCGGCCGGTTATAGCGAGTTATTCCCGGCCCCTCGGCCCCGGACTTGATGACTTGACAACGGAGCACCAAATGTGGACATCCCCCAGTTGTGCCGGTGGAACAGTTGTCCCTCCTAAACTCAGCGTCTGAGAGCTCGCGTAGGGACAGAAAAGGCGAAGAGAGGAGCAGAGGAATGGCGAGATGAAGAGCAGAAGAAGGGAGAAGCAATATTTAGACAGCTGCACGTGTATCGCTGTCAGAGGAAGGAGGGGGGGGGGGGGGGGGGGTAGAAGTGGAGGGATATTTTGGTGTCCTCAGCGAGGCCTCAGACAAACTCCCGCTGCAGTATTGATGTCACTGCACCCTCCTGACAGCACGCTGTAAATCACGAGTCGCAGTCGTCTATAGATTTACAAACACCTGCTACCTCTGTTCCTATATCATGGCAGTATATTATCTGAACGAGAAAACTTGTTCGAACGTGTTTTAAAGAGAGCTCACTGTCAGCGTCTCTGCTCCCAGTACAGTAACGGCGGTTGTGCGAGAGCGCCGGTCACATGTCTGCGGTCCTGTGCTAGACTGGCCCTGTGCCTTGAGGTGGTGGATGGCAGCTGACTGCTCTGATTCACTGGGAACTCGACTCGTGCGTTGTGCGCCTCACAATGGACTGACTCATACGGAGTCGACGCCGAGCTTGTTCAGTGTCCATCGCTCAGACGTTTCACTGGAACTTTCTGTTTGACTCCTTTGTTGCCTCTGTGTTTTGATGGAGACAGTGGTCTTTTCTTATGACTGTGTATTTTTCAGCATTGTTCCTTTTTGTTTTTTTTTCATTCCAACGGGAGCGGTCAGTTTCCCGCCCCTCCTCGCACTGTGGTTTCTGTTGTCCTGGGGAGGATGTGGACGGCCAGTCGGTCGATACTAGCAGCTTCCTTTCACCTGACGTGCACCCACATTTCACGCCCACTCCACACAGTTCCCCTTTTCAACCTGTATGATTCACGAATGATCCCTCACTGGCTTCCCAGCAAACACTGCTTTCACTGTTAGGCCGCGTTTAGAGCAATGAAATTCAAACCAGTCCAGTTTGAATAATATATTTGAAAGCTTACCTTTTAAGGGTGGGTCCAACACCCACTCAGCCGTTAGCAAAAAGCAGTGACATAGGTTACCAAAGTGAGCTAATCGAAGCTAATCAAAAAGGTAATGAATAGTGTGAACGCTAGCACTGGCTGAGTCAAAGATAGCTGTGCTAAGTTTGTAAATAGCTGAAAGGGTTAGTTTGGATTCTTTGAAGTATGTATACTCCGCGTTCTGCGAGGTAAAATTATTGTCTTGTGAATGTAGTCTGGTGGCTTTGAAGAGAGCGATGTAATGGTTTTACTTCCCCGTAGGAAAAGGCTGTCTGACGGCGAGGTAAAGCGGCTGTGGACGGAAGGAGCAGAAAAACGTGTTTTAGCCACCTAAAAAAATCAATGTCAGTCAAGTGTACGCTATATTCAAATTATTTTTACTGCTTTACCTCGTCATCAGACAGCCCTTTCCGACGGGGAACTGAAGCCGTTATCTTCAAAGCCACCAGACTACATTCACAAAAACAGTCATTTTAGCTCGCAGAACACGGGAGCTGCAACGTGGCGTCCACCTGTCTGCTTCACCAAACTGTGAGCGTGCCGGCGGCCATCTAAGTTACTGTATGTATACACTGACCATAAGGATGTATATATACTGTACATGTAGCAGCGTCATCATGCAGAAACCTACGTCAGGTCACGTAGGAAAAAGTTTTTAGAAGGGCTTGGGAAAATAGCATTTTGACGCTAAAACATACATACTTTGACCAAAATTTGAATGTTCGGAAGCTACAGAATGATATAAAAACCTCAGCCCTTTAAGGATAGGCCAACAGTGCTGCAAGATTTGTTCATTTACATATTTGAATGTGTGTGTAGAAAAGCGCGGCAGCAATTACAAAAACTATATTTCGTGTCACATTTTCAATGTGCCGACGCAGTGTTCTCATTGAAATGAATGAGGAGGCTTTGGTTTGTTTGGTACGTCAATATTTGTATGAAATAGGGATAATGATGGAACCGTGTGCTCTTTCAGTGCTTTATCTTTTATGACAGCTTTTTGTGCTTCCTTTTGAAACTGTTCTCTGTTTCGCCACGTGTTCTCCGCTGAGTAACCAGTCGTCTTTGTGCTCTTCAATAAACCGTTTTTGCTTGGCGACAGCGTTCAGAGACATTAAATCTCTACCTGCGCTCCCTCTCGCTCCCCTATCACATAATAGCATGTGCAACATCCGCACAGCAGCCACTAATTGCCGCTGGATATTAGAGCGAGGTCTCCTAAGATACTGACCTTGCTTTAGCCAATCATAACAGAGCGTGTTACCGGGTTGAGCTGTGATCAGAAGAGTCCCCGCAGCACGAACAGGAGGAATTAATTATTCAGACTGGCTGCTCGCACGTTTTGCTGGACACCACATTTAATGACATCTATAATGGCATCTTTGTGAGAGATTAATGGCGATGTGAGACTATCAAAGCAGAAAACGCACAAAAGTCCAGCCAGGTGGCTCTCTGCGTGCCAGGTACAAACACAAAGGGAGCGATGGGTGCATTTCATGGCAGCATCCAGATTTTTTTTTTTATTCCATTTTTTGTTCTCAAATTCATCACCCAGGATCTTACACACCTTGTTCTCTCATTCTGTGCAATCTGGAACATTTTGTTTCAAACTGACACGCATGAACCCATAATGAGATGTGCTTAAATATTTATTATACGAGGAAATGAAGAGGTAAAAGATTAGAGCCTTTTCCTCACAATATTTACATCTCTGCCACCGCTGTTTAGCTTCTACAGCTCGGGGGAAAGGCTGAGTTTTATAATGATCAGTCAGTAGTCGAGTTTCCACTGACCTTTTACGAGACGGGGGAGCACTTGGACGGATTGGAAATGTTTTTGTGTTAGTTAGGAAAAGGGGAAACATTGCATTTTTTTGCCTGGGTGTCATCTTGATCCTCGACAACTTTACCACTCATTCAGCTAACAAAACATTTTTTGTTGTATCCTTTGAATTAGTTATTTCTCTAATGATAAAGTACAGCAAAGAAACTGTTCTCTTATTAAAGAGAAGACAGAGTTTCTGTCAGTTTCAGGTGCACTATATTTCTTAATCTGTGGAGGAAAATAGCGGAATTGCAAGAGCTAAAAGAGATTGGAAACTTGAGTCAGTATTAATGGTCTGCATGTTGATAGTAGCTCTGGATTTGTGACTTAAAGGTCCAGTGTGTAGGATATGGTGGTATCTAGCGGTGAGGTGAGGAGATTGCAGCCAACTGAAGTCTCACTCGTGTGCCAAGCATGTTGGAGAGCTATGGCGCCGAAGCAAAAACGCCAATGGCCCTCTCTAGAGCTATTTGGAGCAGAGCCAGTGCCTAGAATGTGTGTCTACGTGGGAAGTGAGTGGTGAAGCAAGAGAGAGAGAGCGGCGGCGACGGGAGCGAGTAACGTTATCGACTGTGGCCCAAGCAGGAAAAGTTAACAAAGTTTGGTTTGTCCGTTCTGGGCTACTGTACAAACATGGCGAACTCCGAAGGGGACCCGCTCCACATGTAGATATAAACGGCTCATTTAAAGGTAACAAAAACACAGCAATTCTTATTATCAGGTGATTATACACTAAAGAAAACATACTTATTAATATTATATTCCATTTCTGCCAATAGTCCCCCTAATTGTTACACACTGGTCCTTTAATGATGAAAAATCTGGTGTCAAACACGTAGATACAATTTCTTATAGATAGATACTTGTAGATACAATAACTTATACTTTTTTGAATTCTAATATATATATATATACCAAGTATATAAATAGATACACTGATGCATTGATATCATATAGCAAGAAAGTAGGTTAGTAAAGAAAAACTGTCCAGCGCTGCAGCTCTCACAACTTTCTTTATGTGTATTTGCTGTAAATAGTGCTTAGCAACAGCAAGGTTACTGACTCTGGTTGCATCTGCATTATGCTAATGTAATGAGAGCAGGAAGCCAACGGAGGCTAGTTGCGCCGGATCGCTGCGGGGACACAAACGCACAGAGTCATCATGCAAATTAAGCTAGGATGGCTGATCGCTCAAAAAAGTTTAATGAGAGATAAGCAGCCAAACCGGACCGCGCACCTCCACAGCGTGGCAGGCAGGTCAGATTCAGATGCTCTGCTCTTGATATTTCTTCTCTCTATAACCAAATCGCGACCCCGAGCAAAACATGCAAAACAATCTGGCCTGTGTGTTTTCAGTCAGTCACATGGGCCTGGAGCGCGGGAGACTCAGCATGTCTGTCCTGACATTTCCTGAAGCTTCGTAAACATACACACACACACTCTCTCTCTCCCTTTCTTTCTCTCTCTGTCACACACACACACAGGAGCTTATCTTTAATCTAATATATAATGATCTTCTTTATTTGTATAGCAAGGCAAGTGATTTGCAGGTAGTAAGTAAAAGCTGTTACTATAAAACAAGATGGAAAAATAAGACCTAATAATCCAGCTTCTGTTAGTTTGATACTCTTTGTTATTGTTGCCTGTCTTAGCCAATGATTCTTGAAAAATAGATGTTTAATCTCATGAAGGCTTTCCTGATTAAACCTGCATTAGACAGAATATTTTTGGCATCGTTGGGCAAAATTTTCATACTTCTGCACCTCCTCATGGCTCTGTTTTCAGGCTTTAAAAAAGAGAGGTCAAACCTACAATGATCTCTGTCACACAAACATTCATGAATCATGAGTTACATTTTTGAACTTGCCTTTTTTCCTTCAAAATAAAATTAACCATGTTGTCGTTGTAAGTGGAATAAATGTGTGAATCTGCTTCCAAATCGCGGTCACTCCTGACTTAGAATAGAAAAGAAAAACAGAAGGAAGTGTGACTTCTCCTTTCTTATCGTCTCACACTCATCCAGAAACATATTTACAGTAAATACACTAAAGGCGGGTTGAAGCTCCAAACTGTACACCCTGTAAAGAAAGCTTCAACATAGAATCCACTACTACCGCATTTAGTGCACTAAAAAGCATATTTAAAAGCAATTACGCCACCGTCACTAAAGCCATTAATGGATGTTGTTTGTGTGCGAGTATGATTATTGCGCTGGACTTAGAGGATGGCCATGCATTAAATCATTATTCGATTTAACCAGTTGAAATGTGTGTGTGTGCGCGCTGGTTCATCTAATTGATTTGGAGTGTTAAAGTGCAGGGTTCAATGAGTACTCTAATCAAAACCTTAGAGGCTGCTGCTAAATGGTAAAGAATGATTTAATGTGTCTCAGCCTCTCTTTTTTTAAAGCTCACGGCTTTAAGTGGATTCTTCTCCTTGTTTAAGCTTTGTGTCGTAGTTAATATACAAACTGTAAACACAAATGTTTAGCTGTCTAGTTGGAACACAATTAAATAATATCAGAGGCCGTAAACCCACGTTTCAACCTCCAGATGCATTAAGAGTTTCTTGCCACTAATCCACTTTTTTTTTTTACACATTTTAGTTGCCATCTAACGCAATTTCATGGTACTGATACAGAATCTAAAATTCAATAGCTGAGCATGTATGCTGGGATTATAATTTGGAGTCTCTGTGGGGGATGTAGGTCAACTGAAAGGCTCTATTTCCTCAAATATTGTAATCCCCATTTGTTCTGCTTTTTCACCAGAAACACAGCTTTGAGGTCTTTGTCAGATGACAATGCCCTGGGCAGGACGCTGGCTCTTAATGCTGTTGTCTCGTCTCCAGACGATTTCTCATCTTTTTGTTATTTCCAAATAAGTTTTAAATCATTTGCTTAATTTAGCTCCCCCTGTTTCTAACAATTTGGACCAAATACTGGAAAACACAGCCTCTTGTTTGCCTCTGAGTTGTCCACTCTGCTCCGCTGTAGCGCGAGAACCAAGGCAGGTCATGTTTATGGTTGAACTGGGGGAACGGGGTCATCAGCAGGATGTACCCATTTAACCTTGCTGGAGACCTGCACAGCTCAGAGAAAAAAGGGAAGTCATTCATTTAGTCTGGAGTGATAAAGCGCGGTTGAATAGTTAACTCTGTCTGTCTTTTCATTGATAAAAAAAACAAAACATCATCACTTTCCCCCCCAAAACGGTTCCACTAATTCAGCCAAACTAATTTGGTGCCTGTTTCTCTGGGCTGCAGGAATAGTTTTGTGAAACCATGCATGAACATGAAAAATTGATTTGTTTATATATCGTTTCAGTATAATGGGTTTTTGGCCTGATTCAGCGACAGCACCTGAGAAAAAGGAGAGGGATTACTCCACTCTCCTGTGTTGTCTAAACCTGATAACAAGTATGGCACAAGACAAGGCTGTCCATTGTGGAAAAGGGGCTTTTTTTTCCCCCACAAAAGTCATTATGCCGAATCAATGCTCCCCAGAGAAACGGCAGGCTCAAACGCCACACACAGAGATGGAGGAGCGCGTCAAAATATGTAACCGCCTCAAGGCTTCTTTTTGATGGTTCAGCAAGCCAAGGTAAAACACCACACACCTGCAATTATGTGGATGTTTTTCAGCTCGCAGAACTCAACTAATGTCTGTCATACCTTTCTGAAAAGTGACCAAAGGAACATTGAAATGACATGAAATATAACATATTTTCACATTCACCTCTATGCAGGCTTTTAAGATATTGCCTCCGTCTCGATACAATGGACGTGAATGGAATTTTTCACTGACAAAAAATGAAATTCACCAGCAAGATATCTTTCCGGAAACGGTGTCAGGGTTGCTCTGGATAATACACAGACCTTATTGTTAACAGTCAAAGGGACTACCTCTTCACAAGTTCCAATGAAAACAGTCCAGGTTTGTATCAAAACCTGAGCAAATAAAACCATAACTGTCTGCATGGTTATTATTACAGGATAAGTTCAGATTTCTTCAGCAGTCTGAGTTCAATAAATCAAGTGGATATCTTCCAAAGCCAAGTTACAGTCTTAGTATGAAATTCCCTTTGTTTTACTGTCCCTCTGCAGCAGCGGCTCAGCGAGGAAACACCGTCTGGGGAAACACAAAAGGGGAATATTGAACTAAGAAAGACTTGATTTGCCTAACGCAGACTGCTGAAGCCTCGTATTAGCTTCAGCTGTGGGTTTTGTCCTCCATCACTTCCATTGGAGATGGGTTAATAAGGGACAGTATGAACAGGAGGAATGATTACAGCAGCTCTTTTCAGTGTACATAAGAACATGTGGTTAATGTTTGGAGATTGATTTGGAAAAAATGTAAACCTAAAATATGTTTTTTTTCCCAGCCGATTAGACTGTTGTCCAATGTTTTTCCCTAGTTTTGTTGCCTAAACCTAAATAAGTTGTAGTTTTGTTGCCTAAATTGAAATACGTGTTTTGTTGCCTAAACCTAAAGAAGTGTTTTTGTAGCCTAAACCTAAATAAGTTGTAGTTTTGTTGCCTAAACCTAAGGAAGCCTTTTTGTTTGTGTTCAAGACATTATGTTTTATTCAGTGTTAGAACGTGTTGCTTTTAAGTTCCGCTTTCACTTTTACAACCTAGTAGACGTAGTAGGCCCCTATTGACCCACATCTATGGTGCTTATAGCGACCGATAACGTCTATTTAATGGCCTCATAACAGTAAAATCTGGTGCTTTTGTGTTCTGGGGGAGCCAGCCTTTTAAAATAGGGAAGCCTCATATCAGGAAACGAATGCGCGCATGTACTCTAGTGTCCTCCATTCATTAAATCGTGTCTGCCGGTCTGTCTTTGTCATCAGCCTGCAGCCTGTCTGGGGCGGTTCCACATGACAGCGGCATGTGTACGTATGGACAGCGGCGCATTTAGCCTCTCTGTCTTCTCCGTCTCATCCTGAATGTTTACACCCAGGGGTCAAATAACATCTCATTTAAAAAATAAAGTCAGAAGGTTGTGTCGGGGGAAGTAAGTATTTCCCTGTTATAGAAGGACGGAGCTCTGAAAACTCTCCCTCCATCTGTCTGCATGACTGCACGGTGCATGGAGCTGTGTGGTGGTGGATCTGCTCGAGGGGGTTGTAGAGGCAAGTTGGGGGGGAGCAGGGCAGGGGGGGGGGGGGCGTTTCTGTAAATAGCCCACCCTGTATTAAGAAGCGGCATGCTGGGGCTGCGCTCTGTGCAGTCCTGACCTCGCCAACCAAGCCGCCGCTCACATTTCCTAACAGCGCGGGAGAGGCTGTGGAAGTCAGCGCTGACTGTTTCTCCACTTTATCCAGGTCAGATCTGATCTACTCTCGCTAGTAAAGCACTGACGCTCGTGACCCCGGTGCCCCCCCATCGCTGCCAGCCAGTGTCAAAATAACACAAGCAGCTCCGCGGAGGGCCTCCGCCGCTCTGCCTGCTGTTATGAAACCGCTCTCATTTGTGTTTCTTCTAAACATCCACACTCGGATAAATAGTCAGATCAAAACAAAGTGTCGGCGCGATTTTGATTCCCGTGTTTCTCCACATTAAGCTGTTAAAAGAGAGTTTGCCTCGCAGCGTATGTGCAGTGGATGTGTGTGTGTGTATGTGCTCGGAAGTAGGTCATTGATTCGAAACTTGGACACTGATTATGTGCTGGCCTAGAAATGGGCTATAATCGGGTGTCTCTCATACCAAAACAGCTTTTCATAAGTGGCAGTTATTTCAAGGTCAGGACAACAGTTGCGCTACACATGCATACAGACTTTATTTATCTTTCTCAGTTTCAACAGATTGCTGCTTCTAGAATCTGTTCAATCTTGTGAGATTGCTCATTTTAGGATACATTACCACTGGCGGAAAAAAAAAAGACTCGTATCGTATTCATCTCTGTTTATGGAGACCAGAATGTGCCAAATGTGCAGGCATGCCCTGTTCTGTCCTCCATGGGGGTTTGATGCACTCACTCGGATGCCATTTGAGCCAATAATGTAAATATTCCTGGTCTTTTTGAACAAGCCGAGACGTGATCTAATCTGTCTCTGACATCCAGCAAACTCTCCTGCAACACGTGTAAAAAAAGAAAAGAGAGAAGGGAGTTTTCATCACGACCACGTTGGAGTAAATCTTCTCAAAGCTGGGAATTAACTGTCAGCCAGCATCACCACAACTCCCTCTCTCTGTCTCTCTTCGTAGCTTGTAGCGAGCGCCGTATTAGATCCTGCAGTGGATTTTTCCTGAGACACCCTCAGGATGAAGCCTTGATATTGTTTTGTAAATGTAGATTCAGCTCTGCTTACAGTATGAGCTTATATTTAGCTTGAAGTCTCTGAATGGTGGTTGTAGGAGGTCAAAAGGGCATGTTTGTGTACTTCCTGTTCTCTTCCTTAGACTTGGCAAGTGTTGGTCAAGAATAAACACCGGGAAGCGTGCTAGCATGAATGGAGGTCTCTTTCCCTGGCGTGCTCTTGTGCTGTTGCGTAGTTATGGGAGCGTCTTTTTCATAATGACACCAGGAAGGACTCCAAAAGAACAAATCTGAGTTTGCATATCATCTCGGGGTTTGCATGAGAGCAACGTCGCTGCTGCACTCCTCCTCCTCCTCCTCCCCCTCCTCCGCGTGTCCCACATGAAAGATCCTCAGCGTGCGCCTGTTTAAATGAGCCCTCGCCGTGTTTGCATTTGTTTAGGCAGAGAGGCAGAAACCAACAAGCAGGCACAGACAAAATCCTATCAAAAAATGACATCAGCCGCAACAGCTGCAGGCTGTGGCGCTGGGAGGAGAGGAGGGAGAGAAAGAGGAGAGAGAAGAGAGAGAAGAGAGAGAGAGAGGGAGAGAGAGAGAGAGAGGGAGGAGAACAATTGACCAGAAGCGACACGGGAAAAGAGAGGTGACCTGATTGCTCAGCTGGCCAAGAGCACGGGAAGGAAGCAGCAGGAAAGGCTGGTCCCCTCAGTCTGGCCTGGCTCTCTCTGCTGCTGCTTCTGGTGGGTCCCTCTGTGGCCTTCCTCTCCTCCCTTTCCCCCCCCCCCTCCTCCTCCTCCTCCTCCTTCCCGTCCTCCTTCCCGCACTGCTGCCTGTCACGGCTCACTACATCGGAACAAAATGATCAGCTCTCACCTCCTCATGAACACGGGTCATCATGGTAGCCATGCAAAGGCTGGGCCCTTTGTATTAGATAGGGATCACTGATATCTGGGAGGAGGAGGAGGAGGAGGAGGAGGAGGTGCTGCAGACAGCTGGAGATGTCAATATTGTTTTGCGTTTTACAGCACATATATGTTTTATTATTACATTTATTAGCGATGGCCCCGAGGTTACCAATTTTGCGGCCGCTATTAATTTCATCTTTTTCGCTCTCGAGGAATTATTGGAGTGCGTTTGTGATTCCGCAAGGAAGCGCGTCAAGCACTTCTTTTCTCAGTTCCTGTAGCTCATAATGTAATTAATTCTAATCGCAATCATCGTAATAGCTTTTCAGATCAAATACCCAAGAGCAAAATAATCCATTCCTCTGAAAAACAAACACCTAAAAACTCTCTCTCTCACACACACCCTCCCTCTGTGTTTGGCTTTGGCTCGGAGAGAAGAGCAGTCAGTTGGACGGGAAGGGGGGAAAAAAACATCAGAAAACAGAAGGACCTGCACATTTGCATACCTTTTTAGCATGTGGCTGAGGGAGCCTTTATTAAATTCAACCCCCCCTTTTGGGGTGGGCCCGACCATGAGGGGAGGGAAAGGAGGGGTGGTCTCATCTTGGAGACAGGAGGCACCATCTGAGCCAGCAGACAAACAATGTTTCTTGACACGAGAACAAGGTGGCAGCAACGGCAGTGTGTTTTTCAGCAGACCCTGTCGGGTCATGGAGGAGGAGGGGTGGTCGGAGGACCACATCCAGACAAACATTACACTTTGGGCACAGATTAGTGGTGCTGAAATGACTAGCTGATTAATCAATTAGATAGAAAATTCATCAGCAATTCTGAAAAAAAAGCAAAAATGCACCAAAAATGGTTGGTTATAGCTTCTAAAAAGTGAGAATTTGCTACTTTTATCTTTTTCAAATCACCGTAAATTTAATATATTTTGGTGTTTGGCAGCTTTTTTGGGGATAAAACGAAACACAGAAGACATTACCTTGGAAATTGTTGCCCTAATTTGTTACATTTTATAGACCAGAGGTTTGGTTGCAGCCCCACAAATCAGCACATTAGCACGTCCTAAAATGTCTTATATGTTTCTGATCATTATAGTATTAGAACACTTAACAATGCAGCAGTCTGTTGATGTGAAAATCAGCCCTATAACTGTACGTTATAGAGGTCTACAGCTGTTTTCACTTTCACGTTTACTTCAATGGAGAAATTGGCTGCATGTTTTCATTTTAGCGTTTAAAAGGTCACAAAAATCTGGAGTGCACCTTGATGAAAATTGCAGGCACCCTGCTAGCCGCCTATTAGCAAAGCCTGCACTCCTTGTTACCCCCACTGTAAGAAAACAAGAAGCAAGTGATTCGATTAGAGCACAGAGGTGCTTTGTGTTTCTGTATCCTGTGTGTGTGTGTGTGTGAGTGTGTGTGTGTGTGTGTGTAATGTATCCGAGGTGAAGTGGGGCAAGCCCAACAAGCTGTAAGTATCTGTTGGAGCAAGCCGAGGCAGCTTGTGGTTGTGCTGTGTACCTGGGAAGAGGCTGAGATAATGAACCAATGCGGTGAAGTGAAGCCAGAGAGGGATGAGCTGTTAGCACGCTACGCTAGCTAGCCCGTTAGCTCCCCTAATGAGCCCAAATTACAGGTTATCCACGAGCAATTATCACCGAAAGCCCTCCGCCTCTTTGCCTTTTTATAGCCCAGCAGTTGTGATTCTTTGTGATTTAAATATACAGCATGTTTTTCTGGTTTCTCTTGATACAACCAGGCATATTCACAGAGATAATTTACTTCTAGTTGCATTTTCTAATTCAAATATAAATGAATATTAAAGGTATTTAATTACACCCTAGGTATGACAAGACAGAATACTTTTCTATAGACTACTTTGAATCTACATTTTGAATATTTGTGTACATTTACAATTTTTATTTTTTTTATTTTATGATTGTGATTTGTAGGTACAGATATGAGACAGACATATATTTAGCATTTAAAATATGAAGGTTCAATGTCAAGACACCAGACATCAATCAATCAAACTTTATTTGTATAGTACCTTTCATGCAGGTTAATGTAGTTCAAAGTGCTCCACAGATGACTGACGAGCCGAACGTAAGACAGAACCGTGAAAAGAACAAAAAAAGAGGAAAACAATTCAACAGTTTAACAATGTGATAATTTGAGACCAATGCACACAAGACAATAACATGATAAAATGTAATAAAATTGAATTAAAAGCTATAAGAACAGTAATAGTAAAAAAGTGTGAAGTAAAAACTAGATTAATAAAAAAACAATAAAATAAAATAAAATTATACAAATTAAATACAATAAAATAAGTGATTCATAAAATAACAATAAAATATATTAACGTTTTACAACTTAAAAACAATTAAAAAAAAGTGAATAAAATAAAAACCATAACAAGAAATTGTGCAATAATCCTGTTCTTTGTATCACATATTATACTGCCATTTCAGTGATTTTATACACCGCTACATCTCAGATTTAATATAGGATCTACGCTTAAAAAAAGATTCTCGTCTCCACATCTTGACCTGGAAATATCAAGTGTAATTACATGTTATATAATGTGTTTCGCTGTTGGAAACTGATTAAATAATACAGGTAGCTTGCTAGCTACTGCTGACTTTTCAAAATAGTTCAGCACTGAGCTATACCAGCGTTCTCCTTTCCATGTCTCATTTTATCTTAACTGTAGTTCACTACTATTCAGCTTGTGGCTGTCTGGGAATCATGAATCATGAAGACGTTTTTGGACCTCTTGGTCTAATACACAGTTTCTGACAGACTTTGATAACAGCATAACATAACTAATGTTGTTTGAGTTATATTCCAAGAAAAGCTCAGGCACCACATGGCCACGCACAACACTTGTGCTAACCAGAAATTACCCTCGCTCTTTGCTGTTTTTGTAAGCCCCACCTTAGCATTTGGCACACCCAAGGCAAGGGGGATGGGAGCACGAGTATGAAGTGAAGAAATATCACAGATGTCAGTCTGCATGAACCCCTTCCCCTTTTACAGCCTTCCTGCTCAATCTGGCCTCTTTAGCGTCCGTTTTTTTTTTTTTTCCCTCGCTCTCTCCCTCCACAAAAGACAAATGACTTCTCCTAACCTAATTCCAGTTGCAGCATGCGAGGGTCTGCCTCGACGGCTGCCGGTCAATAGAGTTTAAGTAGACACTGTGCAGATTCGAGCCACTCTGGAGCCCAGCTGGCTAGTTGTCTACCCACAGCGTCCTGACTTCTGACTTTGGGAGGATTTTTCCGTGGATAAAAATCCAGTAAACAACTTACATTTTCTCACATTAACTTGTTTTTGTGCGCGCTTGCTTATTCATGCATGAGAAAGCGTCTTTTGCACCACATGCTGCAGGGCCAGTTGTCTGTTTCGAAGAGTGCGATGGAAACAGCAGGGTTAGGGTTTCAACCTACAACCACACTGTGTGTGTGTGTGTGTGTGTGTGTCTGCTACAGGGGTCACAGTTGTGTGACATGCCAAGCCCAGTCTGGTAGCGGCGAAGGCGGTGGTGCTGTCACTCATCCGACCACTCAGTGGGTCAACTTGCACTGTCATCCGCGGCGTTAATCTCGCTCTGCGTTTAATTCGGTTAAAGCGAGCAAAGCCGTCTTAACCTCATCACGGCCCAGAACTGGGCCTGTTGAGATGCTCTGCGCCGATTAAGGGCAGGAAGTGGCGGGGTGTCTTTGATTATTTGGCCTTTCTCTATTTCCCTGGGGAAATGTTGCTGCTTCGAGCCTGGCAGAGTCTTCGCCATGACCAGGAGGGACCTTTTGATTGGTTCCTGATGTGTGGACAGCGGTCGTGTCTCAGGGGTCCACAGCAATTTATCTAGAGGATATTAAATGACCTAATGGCCATATTATTCGCACAACCTGAAGGAATTTTGTGTGTTTGTAAGGTGCTGAGATGTCGATCCGCTGCTCTCACTCGGTGTCTGAGATGCAATTTGCTGTGCTGCGAAAGTGTATATATTCTGCAATCAAGCAGACAAGTGGATATTGAATTTCAATGAGCTGGATATTTTCCTCATTTAGCAGGATTTTAATGGAACGGTTTTCTCAGACTAACATACTATGTGAGGATGTAATAGAGGCCTGAGAAACGTCGTAGTAAAAAACTGTGCCGCATTGAAGCTGAAGCTGGCCTCTCGCAGCTCTCTCTCTCTTCCCCCAACAGGAACTGGCTAATTTCCTGAACTTGATATACCATTTGGTCGACACGGAGGGAAAACATCTGAGAGAGGGGATCTCGGAGAACTCTCCACTTTAAAACGCTTAATGAGTGTTCAAATCTCTGGGTCAACGCTTTTTAATGTTTTACAGGTGACGCAGGGGTTTTTCTCGCTGACTTTGGAGGAACCTTAAAAGAAGAAAGTGAGCAGTCAGGAAATGAAAGTTTTGCAGGGCTAAAGAGGAGGAACGGCTTTATTTTAGTTCTTCGGATTCCCCTCTCATGCTCAGCCTCATTAGCGGAGTCATTCACAGATTTCCTCCGTCTGCTCTCGCGATGTCAGAAGGGCGTCGGATCACCTGCACCGGCTTTCTGTGTGTAGTTTTCAATCGCTGCTTCAAAGAATCTGATGCTTATCTTGGTTCAGTTTACGGAGAGCGAGTGTGTCTTGTTTCTCCAGCCTTGATAGCGCTCTGTGTCAAAGGTCACAACCTTAGCTGGAGGTCATCTCTCTGGTCGACTCCTGGTTGGCAACATGACCCTCTCTCCTGACGCACTGACCTCCTTCCCCCTCTCTTTTTCTTTCTCTCGCTTTCCTTCCCTGATGACCCTACAAAGTGGCTAACACGTGTAACTTCCTCCATTGATTTAGATGAACCCTTGACCGCCCGCGCCGATCCCCCCCACCAACCGTAGAGCTTTGGTCATCCTCGTCTTGTTTCTTTAAACAGATCTAGTTGCTTTTGCTTTCAAACGGTGATGCTGGTGCAATAAAAAAAAAAAGGAATAATTTCCAGACAAAGCGCTTGTCTGCCTCTGTACAGCTCAAGCATTAAACTTGTGCAGAGTATTACTTGAGCCTATTGATCGGAGTCCTCTGCAGCAGAGAGGGCAGTGTGCAAAATCAATGCTTTATTTTCTCCTAGGCTAGCCTTGTTCATGCTTGTGTTTTTGTCAGTGAAAATGAGAGAGGAAACAAGAGGAGAAACCATATACTTCCACTCTCTTCCGTCCTTTCCTTTTACTGTAGTGACTCATTCAGCCTCGCGCTTTTTCATCTCTTTGGCCCTCATGCTTTTTTCGCTCCTTATCTCCGTCGCTTTAACGAGCGTGAATCCACGTCTTTATAGTGGTGGGAGGGTGTTGTCACGCTTCGTTTTTGCAGCGGTTGTATCGTGAGTTTACATGTGTCACTTTGCCACTACATGTGTTGAGTGCGTTTTCCGTCCTGGCTTGTTTAAGGTTGTCTGTGCATGCAGCCCGTTCTCACTCGCAGGGCGTCAGATACAGATGTTTTGTCACGGCCTTCGGCATCTGATACCGACGCACAAGGTACCCTTTAGCATCTGTATGAGACGCCCCAGGCTTTCAAGTAACTCCGATATAAACCCATCTGTGGCAATATTAGACACTCAGAGCAACTGCTCCGGAAGTCAGATGACGTAGTGTATATAGAACGACAAAGTCCACGTAGGGAGGAGGACGGGATGCATGGATGGGTCAAACGAACACAGGACTTTTTCCCAGGAGACCGCTGTTTGAGTCCCGTGTGAAACCAAAAGTCAACGCTGATTTATTTTCAGTTCAGTTTCAGTTGATTCACAACACAGTTAAGATACAAGTGCAATCATAGAGACATAATGGAGCTATGTGAAATGGGACACCACGATAAGATATCAATATGGCAAGTGGAAATAACAATACAATTTAAGAGTGGAGTAACTAGTTTAGAAGTCCGCAGCCATTTTTTAAATTATGTAAGTACGTTCCGTAAAGTACCTTACATCACATACGTAACTGAAGTAGGAATAAAGGTACTTATTTTAACCCATACCACGATCTTTTACTAAACCTAACCCAACCCAAGCCAACCTAACACCTAGCACATGCAATTGTAATCAACAAGTCCATCTTGCCCTTTTCCCCCCAAGCTTTTAAGATAAAATGGGACCCACAATCCACTTCTCCCAGGTCTATTTTTCCTCCTGAATATCTTCGAATCTGCCAACCTCAATAGCTAGAGGAAGAATAGCAGCTCTTAAATGTGCAACTAAAGATCTTTAGCTTCCGGATATGAAATATGGAAATACGAGTAAAAGCTTTTCTCTAAAAACACCACAAGTTATTTATGTAGACACACTGTACAAACGTATATTAACCTCCTCCATTGTGTAGATCTGAGGCGCAGCATTGGTCGGACATGAAGTCCGAGAGAGGACGGAGTCAAACAGAAAGGGGGTCAGCGAACGGGAACACGGCCGGTGACAGGCTGCCTGCATGTGGGGTGGTTTCGCTAACGAGGAGCCATTGTGCCCTCGGTGAAGGTTAACTCTCTGATTCAGGGAGGCAGGAAGTGTTAGCTGCCTCCCCTGCACTTTTCCCATCCGCGGCCTCTGCCAAGCCTCAGCAGAACAATCCAGCCCCTGTGACTAAGAGGGAGGAAGGGAGAGAGAGTCAAAGACAGAAAGAGGGAGAACCAGAGAGGAGGAGGAGGAGGGGGAGGTAAAAAAAAAAAAAAAAAAAAAGAGTAGAGAGGTCCAATTCTGCAGGGTAACATCAGGCTTCCTACGTTATGCAAGTGTTCCCTTTTTCCCTGCCTCACCCGGGGTTTTGATACAGATTGCATGAAGCATGATGGTAATGCAGAACATTCGGGCCTGTCCCCTCTTCACCAGAACAGCCTCCATTTAAGGCAACTCAGACATATTTTTCCTCCACAATTGGAGCTGCAAAGTGGCCAGCTGTAGCCAGGTTCAGACAGGTTTAAGCCCCGCACACACAGCACAAAATGAATATCACACAAAATGCACTCAGAGACAAACACCCACACAGAAAATAGATACCTCAAACGATGCACACACAGACAAACACACAGAGAAAATAGATACCTCAAAATATGCACACACACACACACACACACACACACACACACACACACACTCATAAGTCACAACACCTCATAGCGAATCAACAATCGCATCTTTGTTAAATTATCCAGGAAATTGTTTGCGGTGCTTTGATAACACAGGTGTTTATATGGTAATACCTTCAGGAGGCTGGATAAGAATGAAACAATAAAGTCATTAGGGTGTTACAAGACGAAATGAAACCAGGGCTCCTTCACACACTGCAACTCATCACACACACACACACACACACACACACACACACACACACTGTCTGAACCAGGAGAGGCTGAACTCTTATACACAAATTCATTAAATGAAAGCTTTTGTCAGCTGCCGTAATGACCCTTGATGTGTGTGAACCTGCGCCAAGTTGTCCGTGGAGGAGCAATTTATCTCCACTAGTGTTGTGCTTATACGGAAGATAAAAGAAAATAGAATAGAATAGAGTTTACACAAGATAGAATAGGCCATTCTTAGGAAGGTGGTCTCACCTAAGACATCAGAATAGCTCCACTTAAGGGCTTTTATCTCAAGTGTCGTGCTACGTAAGTAATCACTGATATGAGGTGACCCCACCACCCAACCCCTCGTGCGCTTTTCTTATTGACATACGGCTTATTTCCCATCTGTCAACATTTCATATCCTCAGTCGTCTGTTGTAATTCTCTCCTTCCGCACAGGCGGCAACCTTTGCTGAGCTCCCTCTGCTCTGAAGTCGTGCGAGATGAGCATTCGTACATCTGTAGGCGTTTCTTAGCTGTTCTCGCATGTTCGTGCAATGGTGAGCCAGCCAGCTACAAAGTATCAGTCGTTTTTTATGCTTTTTTCATGCTAAATGACTTATTTCTAAGAAGCTTATGAGCAAATGGTCGAGGACAGCCGTAAAAGAAATGCCATGTAAATTATAGACAACTTTTTGGTTCCTCCTCTAGCATTTCTTTCACCTAGTTTGACATAGCTGATCCTTGTCTGGCCCTTCCGGCCCAAAGACCTTTGCACGTCATGCAGCTTGTGAACAAGCTAATATTGGCTGCGGATCAACGGAGTCTGACACGTCTCTTGGTCAAGTCACAGCAGGTCAAATCTCCTAATCTGACATAGCGACCATCTGGAAAGATCCCAGCTTACTGTGAATAGTAATTACTAAATTTGAACTACTCGTTACTGAAAAAAGTAATCGCGTTACTGTACAACGTATCCTCATACAACGGTTCGTATGATATCTTACGAAAAGTTATTCCTCATTTTTCGTGCGTTTTCCTACGAATGTCCAGCAACACGTGTCAATTTCCGCTCGTTACATGCATAATAAAATGATAAAAAGCAAAATAAACTTCCGTCTTCAACTACTTGGTTAGGTTTCGGAAAAGATTGTGGTTTGGGTTAGAATAACTAACCTTGAAATACTTGGTTAGGTTTAGGCAACAAAACTACTTGGTTAGGTTTAGGAAAAGATTGTTGAAGTGGCGTTACTTAAGTACATAAATTACCTGACAAATAAGTCAACGTTTGGGTTAAAATACGAAAGTGGCGTAACTTAAGTGTGGAAGTTATGTAATTCATATGAGAAACGGAGACGGTCTTGTCTAAGGTAACCCCCAAATTGTGAATTGCAAAAACTCTAGCAAGACTTGCTGCCCGAAGACTTATCCTAACCTTAACCTTTCAAGGTCAATGCCTAACCTTAACCATCTCACGAGAGTTTTTCAATTTGTGCTTTACCCTCTAGACACAACCTACAAACAGGCAAAAGTCTGGTGTTTTTTGACCCGCTCATCCACCCTGACCTCCTCCCTATGCTGTGTTTGTCGCTCTTTATACTTCCTGGTTCACGATTATGTGGATTACATATGAATTGATTTCATGTGATATATTTGAATTACAGTGCATTACTTTTTGTAGGTATAGCTACGAACGGTGTGAACAACCTGAACTGTAACATGTTGCTGTCCAACGCTGCTCTGGACAAGTCAAATCATCACTCCAGTCTGAAAAACCATAGATGCATTTTGTCTGTTTGTCCGAGTGAGGAGCAGTACAGGGCGACAGACAGGCGGGGTGTGAACAAAGATGTCTATCCACAAAGGTGCCCTCTCTCATCTGATCCCGACACATCTCTCCTACAAAGGAAGGGCTGTGCACAGCGTGCAGACGCTGCTAGCCTGCCTCTGTAGGTAAATAATGAATAGGTCACACCTGGTGGTCTCTTACAGGCTCGCTGCAGCCTCCATCCCTCTGTCTCTGGTGGTGGTGGTGGTTTGGGAATATGTGCGTGTGTGTGTGTGTGTGGTGGAGGTCTAACATTAATCAAAATTCTCCTGCAGTCTTCATTTTTGTTGTGTTTTTCTTTAACCTTTAGCTACATGGTGTCCTCTTGTATCACACTCTGAAGTGCTTTAACAGTGTTTGTGCTTTTAGTGTGTGTGTATGTGTGTGCAAGGCATTTACATTGAGACCCATAAGAAGCATTAGCCGAGCCTGTGTGTGTGTGTGTTGCTGGATATGACCACGTGAAGATGTGCCACTACAAGCTGACAAATGAGTGGCTTACGTCTCTACAGGCAGCTAAAAGAGAGACTGCGCTTGTCCAACAATCCAGCGTCCATCATGAGAACGGTTGATTTCATAAGAGATGTCTCTAATGCCTCGGGACCACAAATGGCTAAAAGCTAATTTAATATCATTATTTGCGATCACTTCAAAAGATAGAAGGGACCCGCATAAAAGATTTCTCAAATACCCAGTTGAGATGTAACGCACCATCAGTCATGCCAGCAGAGTCCCTCTCTATCAAGAAGGCTTGTCTCATTAAAAATACATGTGGTGTATTGAGCTGAAGTGGACCAATCATAAAAAAACTCCTCGTGCTGCTTTACAATCAGCAAGTAATGAGCGGCTACATGCTGAAGTGGATTCTCTATATTTTGCAGCAATCGAGGAAGGGACCAGAGCTGCTATGAAGAAAGCAGTTTCAATTTCGATCAATCAATTTGGATTAATTGATTAATGTTTATAGGGCTAGGCAATATGATGATATACTGTATATCGTCAAAACAATATAAAAATGTCTGTCGTATATATTTTCCTATATAGTTTCTATCGCAATATACGCTAGGCCTATATTTATATATTTTTTCTCTATAATTTCACTTAAAACTGTTATGTTGCACTCAAGTTCTTAAAATGAGAAAATACTCTGCTATACGTCGACGACTACGTCTACTATACTTTTCATTGTCAAGTATTTAATTCACACAGGAGTATACAAAATAGCTTTACCATGTGGTTGTTTCATATAGACTATTTATTGAATTACAAGAAAACATGCTATATTGTGATATATATCGTTATCGAGATATGACATTTTGGCCATATCGCCCAGTCCTAAATGTTTAGTAGGGCTGGGACGATATGCTTATCTCCTGATTCAATACTATCACGATACTTGGGTGCCGATTCAACATGTATTGCGATTTTTAAGTATAATGCGATTCGATATTTAGGTTTATTGCGTTTTTTGTTAACTTTTTTAACACTAGACCATGGGATAAAGTCGAATTGTACACTTCTAGAAACTTTTTCTTTGGAAAATCTCCAAATTGATACAGAAAAAAAGTAATGATTTTCAGAGCGTATGTAGTCAGAGATGTCCTGAAGCCAAATATATTGGCCATGTTTAGTCTATAAAATGTTAACAGATAGTGAAAAATACCTATCAGAAGTTTCAAGAGCCCGAGGAGATATCTTCAAATGGCTTTTTTTGTCTGATCAACAGTCCAAAACCAAAAGATTTTTAATTTGCAACAACATAAAACAGAGAGAAAGCAACAAATCCTCACATTTGAGAAGCTATTATCGATTAATCAATGAATTCACTAATTGTTTCAAGGCTAAAAATGACACTACAATTTTGATTCTGTATTGCTGTCAGTCAATAGGCTACTGAAATCCCGGAAGCACCTGAGCACTGATGTTTTTTTTAGAGGTAGTTTATTTATTCAAGAAGAAACTCTTCCAGAAGAGGTAGATATGCCTGCTTCAGCCCTGCTTATCAGCAGCGCGGGCCGTGTGTGGCAGAGATAGCGTGCGGGGAGTGTGCGTCACGGAGAGCGTGTGATTGGAGCCGGATTCAGGAGTCAAACAGCGTTTTATCTCCCGTATATCAATCACGGTGCACTGTGGCCCCTGCGCACACGAGCGCCGGAGCTCACCGCATTGTTTGTTGTAGCAACAAACCTGCTCTGAAGTGGTATTGTGGTGCCCTTGTTTTTTCATATTTTTTTCTAAAGGTTACTGCTCCGTTGTCAGTGAAGCCGGAGAACAGAGTCCTCAGACTGCTGGTTCACGAAGCTCAGCAGCAGCAAGAAGAGAAATCATAGGAATGCCATTGACAGCAGCTCCTCCAGTCAATAGTCTTAAAGGGTTTTGTGTTAACACACGAGGCAACAAGCTGCACTCCACTCCTGCAAGATAAACTCTTGTCATCAAGGAATTAGAGTAACTATCTGCTTTGTGTGTTCTCCTTGCGACACGGCGAATCAAAAGAATGTTTACTGGGCTGCAAAAGAGAAGAGGTGGAAGTGGAGAACAACGCCATGTTTCCTGTCTAGTGATTTGTAAAACTCTTGAATTAATTTTGGCCTGGAAAGCTGGCTCTGCTTCCAGGGAGTTTTCCCTATAAACAGTGGAAAGGAGACTCCTGCCCCTCGAGTTCTTTCCATTCTTTCCACTAGTATGAGTGTGTGTGTTTGCACACGCTCACACACATGCACACATTCACAAACATGCGCCTTATTCCCTGTTAGGATTTGAGCTAATTTATGATACCAGTTAATAGTTGAAGAATAATTCTGTTTTATTACAACTATGATTTTGTCTTCACTGTTTGGCCATCGTTTCTTTCAGTTATGATGATAACATTATATATCATGGAAAACGGCAGCAAGTTTGATAGGGCAAAAAAATAAAGATGATGATGAAACAGGTTGCAACCATAGACTGTATATAAGAAGTGAACGTAGTCACCGTGACGTCACCCATTAGTTTGTGGACTGCCGTTTTGAAGCCTCCAGTTCGGCATTTTGGCCGTCGCCATCTTGGTTATTTGCAACCAGAAGTGACACGAGATGGTGGAGCTAAGAACAACCGAAAGCTGAATAAGACATTTTTAGACCGACCAAAATGTCCCAATTAATTTTCATGAAATGATAACACACTGTGAAAGGGTTAAAGTTGTAAAGGCCTTTATACAGGTTTTTTTGTTCGTACGATTCATTTGCACGTCTTGTCGTTTATTCGTTACGCCCCCAGAGTGTGTAAAGGCCTTAAGACACGCCCTAAAGCATCCCCTGCTCTATGGTCTATTTGACTCTAAATGGGACCATAATTTATTAAAAGAACATCATGCTGTATTGAAGAAGACTTGAAACTAGCGATTGAGACCATAAACTCATGTTTACAATGTTTACTGAGGTAATAAATCAAGTGAGAAGAAGTAGGCTCATTTTCTCATAGACTTCTATACAATCAGACTTCTTTTTGCAACCTATAAGTATATAATATAATCAACAGGCTGCCCACATTTCTACTTTTCATTTGCCTTCCTTGTACTTTTTGTTTTGCTGTGTGTGATCAAGATACTAAAATCTTTGCCCGAGGCGCTTTTCCGTTTTTTTTTTTTTTATATGTTTCTCCCAACAGCACTCGAGTCCGCCGAGGCCAGGAAGAAAAACAACTTTTCCAAGTTTAGTTGTTGAACATAATATTGAATCTTGAACACTGGTATTGACTCGTGTCCCACCAGACCAATTTAATCGGTGATTCAGCTCGTACAGTGCATCCAGCAAAAGGAATCATGTTATTAAGCCCCCTTAATGAAACAGTCAGGGTGGACTCTCCATATCTCCTTGCACTAAAAAAAAAAAGCTCATCTAAATGGAAAACACATTGTCTTCATTATTTGCAAGTGTTGAATGAAGGCAGTTGCCATGGTTACAGCCATCGGAGGCTGAAGCCTGGTTTGAGGCCAGAGGGGCTACAGGAACAAAGTGGCTCCTAATGGTGAGATTGTACAAATGGCTCTCTGAGAGGGTTATATATCGCTGGCATTTCCATGTTGGCCAACACAGTCGCAGCGCGGCAAACGATCACTTTCACATCATATCCCCGCGTCAGCGCCGGCTCCGGTTAATGAAACATGATAAATCTCACCGAGTTATTTGCTATTCCACAGCGACGTCTACTAAATATTCGTAGAAAATCCATTTCTAAATGGCCATTCTGTGTTGTTTTCCAATGCATCCGCTTTTAAAAGAGCCGTGCGGAAACTTCCAGTGTACACCAATCAAAATGCAGATTGTCTACACAGCATGGCGTCCACCCAGGAGAATTACAGCTGAATACTAAGCAGGAGAAAGCTCTCCGTTTTGACTGCTGTTTATGCTTTTGAGACAGGAAGAGGGAGGCAGATTGGGAGAGAGGGAGAAACGGCAGCGCTTAATTCATTTCCTTGTCTGAATGTAGGTTAAATTACCTTTAAATCCCACACAGAATTGCACATTGCAGGTAAATGAGTCACTTGGCAGCTGATAAGCGGCAGCAAAGACACGCTGGGAATCGGGGACAAGGTGCCTTTTCGCGGAGAGAAAGAGACACATCGCTAATAATAGAGGAAGTGGTCACGTGGGACCTCTTTGCCCCCCGATTCATGTCGGATAATAATTGGTTTACCTGATACGACGCCTTGTGTTTGGGCAGCGGTAAAACAAATTACCAGGGGTTGACCTTTGACAGCGCGGTGCTGACCCCAGTCGGGGATGCTGCCTGACAGTAACACCAACACACCTCAGTGCCATGCAGGCCAATCTGGATGTTACTGGGTTGAATGGGATCTGACATAGACACTTACAGACAAGAGTGTGGGTTCGGTTAACACTGTTTCCTGCATTTATATACATTTATATAGCAAATGTAACACTATAATGAAAGTGGTTATCAAGCTTTCCATAACAATGGTAGTCTATCAAAAGAATTTGAAATGATATGCAAATTGCTGTAATATTCATGCATCACTCTAATGCAGTATCGTCTCACTTACTCTTACTGTATTTAGTGTCATTAATAGAGACCTGGCACTCAACGATAGATAATGTTGACTAAAAATAGTTCTCTCATTTACTGTCTTATCGTGCTTTTTCAGCCCTGAGTAGCACCTACAGGTCTTCTGATTGGCAATGTCTCGCCTCAAATTTGTTCCGAAACAGATTTTGACGGACTGTTGAGGTGAAATAACAGAAAGTTTGCTAGCATATTTCCCCTGAAGAAATGCATCGAGCGCATAGAATTGCGGGTGTTTAAGGAGCGCGGAGTATACACACATGCATCCTTGAAAATCCTCTGAACGAAAGACGGAGAATTCGAAGGATCCTCGACATTGGAACGATCCTTCGGCGGGATTCGATCACGTAGCATCCTTGAAATTCAGCCGTTGATCAGAGGACAGCCAGTATGTAGCCTGACAGATGAAACCCAGGGCAAGAAAACACTATCACACTTATAGAGGTGTCATTCAGAGCGAGTTTGAATAGTTGCAACAGCAGATTTCTGATCGTCAGCATGAATACAAGCGAGCAATTGAGCTCTGGTGTTTGCTGATGCTTTAAAAAGCTCCTCTTTATGTAAGATTGTAAATGCATTAAGGTAGCGGCAGCTTGCTGCGTCTTGTTTGTGCTAGGTTTATTTTACCCTCCGAACAGGTTGTTCACACGCTTGTAAAGCGCTCTGTTTGTGCTGTAGCCGACCTTAAAGCCCGTTTCATGTCTTTGTTTATCCGAGTATAGAGAAGAGTTCTCAACTCTCAAGACGTGTTTGTCCTTCCTGAAGCTCAGACGCTCCGCGGCGGAGGATCGAGCGGGACTCCTTTTCTCTTGTTGGTTTTCTCTACGAAGCGTTCATTCATGTGATGAAAGAGATCTAGGGCTTTCAGAAAAGGCCCCGGCGTGACGTCTACGATATCCATTTTTCTGTAGATCAAGACTAGATATACTCCCAATTTGAATTTAAATCCCGGGGAATTGTGTGCGGCCTGCGAGGCACGTAGCACTGTCTCAACCAGGCGCCGCTCGATATTATAACACAATTTGTATGTTAAAAAGGTGGCCCCTGTTGTTTGGATGTGTTTCTAAGTGTGTGTGTGTGTGTGTGTGTGTGTGTGTGTGTGTGTGTGTGTGTGTGTGTGTATCGACCAGCGGAGGATGTGTCGCTGACAGGGCAGCCTCTCTGGCCATTGTGTCGGGGAGGGGAGGCTGCTTGCTTTCAATCCATTATTGACTAATCTCATTAGTCGAGGATCCTAACGCTGAATGAGCCGCAGAAACTGACTTCTCTCCCTCCCGCTCGTCGAGACACACACCAATCACGTGCGCGCACACAAACACGTCCGGGGCATATTGAAGCCCTCTGCCACCGAGAAGAGGGAGTCACTTGTAATTATAGACAGCAGTTTTGAAAGAAGGAAGTTTTTTTATTGCCCTTAATTAATCATTTTAATTAAGTGACTGCCTATCTGTGCTTTCTACCGGATTAGCTAATTATATGCTCAGCACTTTCTACTCCTGTCCTGACGTATGTGTGCTCCCCATCGCCTTTGTCCCACGGCCGCTTGTACTGTATCACCGTGACAGCCTGTTCGCTCTGATCGCTCTCACCTGTGCGTCTGTAAAAAACAACCCGCTTTGCATATCAGCTCGGCTCCTGACAGCGTAAACTTTGCAGTCACGGAAAAAGGAGATGCAAAGTGTCAATTTGATTTGCACGGAGGGTTCATAATAGTCGCCCGGCAGCTTCACGTTGTTGTTTTTCGTGTGTTTGTTGGCGGCCAGGTGACTTAAAGGCCGCGCACCTCTGCGGCAGCAGAGAGAGAGCAGACCACTGCAGAGAGAGATTCATGACCCAGCCAGCCTGTAATTGCTGATGGTTCAGCAGTTTTCGGGGGCTGAAACAGGAGGATACGGAATTTCTCAGCCTTTTCCCGCTTCTTGCAGCATTCATTTCCTCCTCCTCCTCCTCCTCCTCCTCTCTGATCCAGTGCGTCTCTCTCTCTCTCTCCCTCCCTCAGCTGCCTCTCACACCTTCTCCTCTCTGTCTGTCTGTTTATGTGTTTGTCTTTAGCTGTGTGTGTGTGTGTGTGCCCGTACACTTCTAGAAATGCTACCGCAGGCAGCATTGTTTATGTTCACCTGTCAAGCTACCTCAACTTCCCTGATGGATGATGTGGAGCTCTGTTGTTTGCCAACAGCTAGAGACGGGTTGTAGCTAAATAACACCCATGAACATACAAGATAGGGATATTATACAAAGCGATCGATCCACAATAGAAAAGTCCTCTCTTCAATAGTAAGGTGAACGGGCGCTTAAACGTCGATGAGTGGAGTAGTCGGGTCGACTGAAAATCGATTAATCGCTCATTAATCGTCATTTGTCGAGTCAAAATGCCAAATGTATTTGCTGGTTTCTCAAATGTGAGTTATGTATTTAAAGGTCTTATTGATTACATTTTTATGTAGACTAATATATTTTAAAAAAAATAATACATCCACAGAGCCTTTAGGAAGGTGCAGAATAAAGTATGGCTTTTCCTGAAAAAATTATAATTGTGAATTAATCATTTAAAAATGTTATCTCTGTGGAAGATATCTGACGTTTGGTTCCCACTTCTAACAAGGCTTGTGAGCCAATAGTAAAACGACGTTGGTATCACGTGGTATCTCTGTGTCGTCAGTTAGTGTGGAAAAAACGGATAAATGGCTGAGATTGACAGTAAGTGCCTGGCAACGGCTTGTTGTGAAGTAAATGCAATGGAAAGGGGGAGGGAGAATGCGACATAGTGGCCTAGTGTCATCACTGTTATCAATAGCACCTTTAATATATATATTAAAGGTGCTAAGGTACTAATCGGTACTGAAAGAGTGTTCCAGGGATGACGTATTTTTGTAGGCCAACCAGGAAGATAGCATCACTCTGGTTCCCTCGACAAAAAGCAGATGGGATTTTTCCATTGGCTTTTGGATTATTGCAGAAAATAAGCTCTGTGGCAAACACAAGTTTATGATACTTACACGTTTTGTTCAGCAAGATAATCTCCACAACTGAACACCACTTCTATGATGATTGAAATGTGAATGCAATCGCCAAAAGTAAAAAGCTAACGCTAGGCTATGAACGAACTACACCACGGTCACACGAGCGCCTTTTTCAAGACATATAAAAGCTTCAAAATTCACGAGTGGGGTATTTATCGATTTATTTTATGTCGTAGAATAAAACGTTAAAATCTCTTCAGTTTGTGTTAACCACAGACCTTATTTCAGGCATCTAACTAAAAACCCGTTCAGAAAACCCTTTCACTTCGATACGAGGGAGCCGGAAGTCCTAAACTGCTAACTCGTTTCCGGGTTTTAGGACTATGACATGGTGAAATAAGCCTCTCTAGCTCACCATCGCTCTATCTAAGGAGTGATATGTCGGTTTGGGTGTTCAAATAAGCTTAAAGCTCCATTTGATGACACGTAATGGCATAAATAAGCAACTCCTCGCATTATATCCTCGCATTTGTGCAAGCTATTGCGTTTCTTCAGCGTGTGTGAAAGAGATTATGTGATGTTTTTTTGTGTATATATGTGTGTGTGAAAGGACGGGGCTGCTATATCGCTCCATTTGACAGTCTTGGATTGCATAACGCCTCCTCTGTCCTGGCATTCAATATTCATTTGATGTTATTTTTAGCTCGCTGTAAGGTTATATAAAATGAGACATACTGTTCTGCAAACATGTGATCCGCATCACCGAGACTACTTACACCACACAGTAGGATAGGGGAGATGATATACATTGAATGAAATAAATCAGGAGGCCTCCACTAAGATGTGCACAAAAAGAAATATTGAATAAATGTCTTCAGTGTTTGATTGAGGAGTCTGCTAAGTCTACTCCCCTGGAGAATCTCCTCTTCCTCCCCAGACACATTGGCATTCTTCGCAGCCACACGTGAGATGAGAGGCTTCCCGATTCATTTACACAATGGCAATCAAAGCGTGGACGGCCCGCAATCTCTGGCGAATGCAAGTGGCGAGGTGGTGGAGGTGGAGGTGGAGGTCTATCTGTTCATCACGGCTCCATGAGGAAGATTTGTGACTGATGTACGGCAGCCAGTGCTACCTAACCTCTACCTAACCCCCACCCCTCCTTTACATTACTCGGACACAGACACTCTGCCTGGTCACGGACGCGGGGCGTGTAGGACGGTGGTGTATTGGGGGGGGGAAGGGGAGGGAAGAGAGGCCGAACTGCTGCAGTCAAAAGCCTCCTCTCTGCGGATCAAGCGTCCGCCTGTCTGGTAATGTGTTGTCATTGACCAATTAGGAAATCCAGATCAAACAGGCGCAGGGAATGGCCCCTCGCTGCCCCTCTCTAAGCACTCTGCTCTTTTTAATTGAGCACATTTGTGGAATGAGAGGCTTCTCCCCGGAGGGGCCGATGGCTGCAGATACGAGCAAGCTGTTAACACAGGATCAGTCCGCTCAGCAAGGTTATCAAACGATCTGCTGATATATAAAAAAAAAAAAAAAATTGATCTTAATGAGCCATGCCAGTTAGAGGATCCCGATGCAGGTCTGCGGAGTGAAGGAGAGGATCGTTTTTTAAGTTTGGACACAAGTTAATGAAAAGAGTGGAGTTTCTGTGTCCTTGCTCTGGTGTGTTTTAGCAAAGTCAATGGAGTAGAAATCTGTCGAAAGTCGATTGATTAGTTCATCACCAGAAACATCAGACAATTATTTCTATAATCGATCATTCGTCTAAAGTGAGACTATGCAACTTTTGTTGAACATTGGTCACGGTGGCCACAATTGACAATCACGTGATAGGGATGTCAATGGTTAACCACCGAGAACATGTTTGACTGGTTACGCATGTCGGTCTGTCGGTTTATTTATGGTCTATACAGTAGGGGTAGGGGTAAATGATGATCAACAATGTTTTGAATGATACTATTAGGGTTAGGGTGGCGTCACCTGATCGGCTCTTCTGATTTAGGCTGGGCGATATGGCCAAAATCTTCTATCCCAATATAGTATACACTAAAATATAGTGTAGCAGTAGCAGTTAGAGTTGAGTCATCAAATCAGCTAACTGACTCCGCATCTGACGCAAACGCTAACTGACGCTACTTCGAGCTAAAGTTCGCTAACATTAGCCACCATAAGCTACTGGTCATAACAGACCAAGTAAGGCTGTAGCAGTAAAATCTTTGAGTGTATTGAGTTAAGCAATGGTGTATTTTATTGCTCATGAATTAAACTTTTCATTCCTAAGAGGAATACTTGTTATTTCCTCCTTCAAAAGTTCTATGATATTGCTTTAATATATTTGATTTAACCAGGAAATGCTTCACAAAGATATAATATATCCTAGAAGTCAACCGAATAAAATCTAGTCTAGAAGTCTGCTGGATCAAATCATAAAGAACGGTTTGAACTAGTTTTCTTCTTTATATCATTGTGAACTGAACTGGATTTTGTCATCAATAGAGACACGATAGCGATTAAACAATTAATGGATTGATCAAAACGATAATGGATAGATGAGCGGATAATGACAGTAAGCCGAGATACAGAAACTCTGCTCATGACATTTTCAAACAGAGACGTTAGTGAGGTCGTTACGAGCGCTGGCAGTTTGATGGTATGTCTTCGCAGGCGTCTTCGGTGAAACAGAGAAAGCTCATGTTGCTGCTGTCCATCAGTGTCTGAGCAGGTTGAGCTCATGCACTATTTAAAATCTCTCCCTCTCACTCTCCCTGCGTCTCCTCAAAGTCACAAAAGGCCAAAGGTCACCGGCACGATGGAGACAAGGAGGTCCTCCATCCCCCTGCCCACACCAATAACCCCATCAAACGCGCACACGCAAGCCAACAAACTGCCCCTAACTTATCACCGCCGCCGCCCGCACACCGGCGTACACACTTTCCGAGGCAGCGAACACACAGACGCGCACGCCCTCGTGTTCTGCTCTCAGCCTTCTTTGAATTCCTTCCCATGTATCTTGCAGCTCGCCTGTCACTCCTCCCCCCAGCGCTATCAGTCTCTCTCTCCCAGACCTCATAATGGCTCCTCCTGGGTAGCGGCTGCGTCTGCGGCTCCCGCTATTTCAAAGTTTTAGCTGGCCGGATTAAGCGTGGTATGTGGAAAATGAACAGCCACTCACAGGAGGGACACATGAGCTGAATGCATAATAAACCAGGAGACTGGCGAGAAAAAAAGAAAGCAGAGAAAGGAAGGAAGGGGAGGGTGGAGAGAGGGGAGAGGGGGGGAGAAAACACTCACTCACAAGTTGTCTGAAGCCGTGTCAGCACCTACACGGCAACAATATCACTCACCCAAATGGAAATCTCTTTGACTTTCCCTCTGTGCTCACACAATCAAAGGCAATTTTTAAAGTGTTTCGAGGGGCTGTCGTGACGGCTTTCTTTGTGAGATATTGAGTGCGAATTCGCCCTCGTATCGCAACAGCGAGTGCAGGTTTACACTTTGGCTCGCTGGTTTCATCATCATCACATGCCTTCCGAAATTCCTGGAGGATTGCAGAGCGGAGAGGGGAGCTTGGCAGCTATAGCGGCGAGGCTGATAGAGCAGCAGAGAGCGCGAGGCTAGCTGTTAGCTGCTTCTTTTTTTGTTGTTGTTTGGTGGGGCTCTTTTGGAGGCGACACGCAGTCATGTGGCTCATCTGTGCTGCCTCCAGCGCCCCGGGGGAATTGACCCCCACTCACCCTCCTCCCCTGCTATTAGCGTAAGGGTGGAAGGAAATTAAACGAGTATAGCTGTTTGGAGGAGGCGGTAGAGGGCAAAGAGGAGAGGGAGAAACCACTACGATGCTCCTCATGTTAGGACCATCTTTCGCTTGCTCTGGTAGCCGGGCGAGTTGGAGGGTGGATGGTGGGTGGGGGTGAAGAGAGACTGGCCCCCATCTGCTTTTGTCCTTTTTTTTTTTTTTTATCGCGGGCGGCGATCGGCCTCTGAGACTTGGTGAAATGTTACACTTGGTTAGAGAGGAGATATTGCTTAGGCCCCTCTATGATCCCCAACCCTCTGTTTTCTTCTTCTGCTGCTGCTGGGGGTGTAGCAGCAGCAGCAGCAGCAGCAATGGTGGGGGCCTCAACCACCCCACCGTCCTGCCCCCCACCACCACCACCACCACCACCACCATGCTCCCTTTGCTTTTCTAATCACGCTGCAGATGTGCCTGATGGCTGAACAATCTCTGTGTACTGAACGTGGGGCTCCCGCAGGAATCCAGGAGGCTTGCTTATGTGAGCTGTCATGAAAAAAAAAAAAAAAAAAAAAAGTGAGAGGGCAGGGAGGGAGTGAGGGCGGGAGGGAGGGAGTGAATGTGGGTCTGCGTGAGAGGGAGAGTGAGTTAGAGGCAGAACGGGAGATGGAGAAAGACAGAGGGGGAAGAGGGAGAGATCAGTGAACAGCGACAAACGCAGCAGGGCTCCTTGGATTGTGTGTGAGTGAGTGAGTGGCACAACTGTGAGCCCACCCTTGCTCACGGTTGCCGCTGGAGCCGCACACCAAACCACATTAAATAAAAGAAATCCATTCCCAAGCCTGTTAAGGAGCCATGTGGGGAGGTGTGAGAGCGTGTGTGTGTGTGTGTGTGCACTCGAGTGTCCATATGTGTGTGCAGCAGAGAAACGGGGGGAAGGGTGGAGGAGGAGGAGGTGATGGAGAAGGGCTGAGGGGAGGGGAGGTAGAGCAGGGAGGTGGGACAGGCAGGAGGCAGCTCACATTATCCTCCGTGCCAGCTCTGGATGGAGCCTGCCGAGGATTATGGCACATTCTGTAAGGCAACAATGGAAGCGGCGCCGATTCGTACACATTTCCATCCTCTCTGCTTTTTCCTCCGTCGAACAAACACAGCTTTGTCCTCGCTGCCTGCCTGGCCACTTACCAGGCAGAGAACCAGGCAGACACCTGGAGTCCTAGAGCTGCCCTCTCCAAACTAAACACCCCTCCCCTCGGAGCGAGCAAACGGCGTCTCTACAATGTTGGGATAATTAAAGGGGAGCTTTTCACGCGGGGCCTCGGCCGACAGTCGGAAGAAAACAAGACATATCTCGGAATCAAAGCTCATTAAAATCATGAGGGTGAAGAGATGCTTCCTCATCCTCCTCCTCCTCCTCCTCCTCCTCCTCCCTCATCTTTATCGCCCTTAAGCAAGTGCTGCAAACAGCCGAGCCCTAGTCAATGATGGCGCAGATTAGCCCTTTATTGCCTAATTCACCTACAATAGACGACACGCGGGGACGCGATCACCTTGAGCAGCGCGTCTCGACGTGTCCCCATGAGGTGCGAGAGTGATGCTGATTTCTCTGCTTAGGCCACCTTGTTCCGTTTTAATAGTGTCAGCAGTACTTTCGATTAGTGAGGTGTGTGTGTAGCACTGTGTGTGTATGTGTGTGTTGGTTGAGGGGGGTGTTTCACACAGCTCTGCGGAGGTGTAACACCCTGCCTGTAGTGTTGTTGTAAAGCACATTAGGAGTGACTGAGGGTGTTGTTATGGTATCATGATGCCGGTCCAGCACTCAAGGGAAGGTGAGAAGATGTGTGTGTGAGTGTGTGTGTGTGTGTGTGTGGTCGGGATGGTGGCCAGCGTGACTTGCTGTCTTTCTACTCCTGCAGCCGCCCTCCGACTCTCCTGCCTGTGTACGAGACTTCGGCCGAGTCCCTCGTGAGGCGGGTAATGTGTCTTTATTCAAACGCTGCACCTGCGTCTCCTTCAAAGTATCTACATCCGGTTTAATTAAAGTCACCCTCCTCTCAAAAATGTGTTTAGCTTATTGTTACTTCACTTGGATATTTGTGCAGAGTGATGTATGTGTGCAGAGTTTGACAATAGGAGGCTTTACTGTATGTTCTCTTCGGCCCAGATGTCAAACAAACATCGGACTTATGCAGAAGTCCAGGTCCGTCCTCTCCCACTCATGTTAACATGTCGTTTACCTGTGTGCATCTCAACAAATGCCAGCGCTGTCAGCCTGTAATCCCCTGCGTTTTGGTTCACTTCCTGCAATCGGGTCGGATTACGTTCTCACTGCAATCGAACCGCACTAGGGTTCGCTTCGATCGAAACGGTCACCGAGACCACGTCTCACAAGCGGTCTCGGACCGGTTGTTTTGGTCCGCACCAGAGTACGATTACTTCGTTCCCAACCGCCCAAACGTACCGCACCGGAGGTTGAACCGCTCCAAATTTGTATTAAAACTGACTAAATGTTCGCTTGTGAAAGCGACCTTAATCTAATAATCTGGCTAAACTGTCGGTTTGTTTACAACCTGTTTCATTTCTTGGAATTTGTTGTAGCACCATGTTCCCAGATCTTAGCGATTACTTTGGTGAGCACAATATTATCATAACCAATGGCCACAACTACGTAAATAAGACCCAATTTGTAATAAAAATGGAAGTATCCTTTTAGGAGCACCGTGCCCGGCCCCAGAGTAGTCTGACTGTTTTGGTTCACAAGCCATTTATATGAATAAATTAAATCTGTTTACCACTTCCCTGTGCCTTGACAGCTCAGCTGAGAGACTGTGTAAAGCGGCGAGGGTTCGTGATCCATTTGTTCTGCTGTGATGGTGGGATAAAGCTAATCATTGTCTACTCCTCTCCCCCTCAGACTGTTTTCATCCTGCAGAGCAGAGGCGCGCAACTCGTCTACGTTACATTAACAGGCTAGAAGCTCTCTTTGAAGATGCGCAGGGTTGGGTTTTGGGTGTCTGGAATAATGTTTAGATTGTGACAGTTCAAAAAAGCAATCCCTCTTACTCACCGGAGATAATGTTCTGCTTTAGTGTCTTCGTTCAACATTGTTTAGCGTCACCTTTTTTCCGGTCCCCGCCGCACAGTTTTGTCATCAAATTAAATCCGCAGCCCTTTTTTTTCAAGGTACACTTATGCAACATGATCACGTAATGAGACAAACACGGACCGAGCCTGACGGGAGACGATCCCGTCCTCCGCGGGGTGCCGCGTGGAAACAAAGCTTTTAAAGTGGTGGTACAGGGGGGGGGAAGAAAAACATTGTTTTACCCTAGAGGTGGGCTGTGAAAAAGCCCATTTGAAGAGGTAGGCCTCATCTGTCACTGGGCAATGGAGGAGGCAGCCATGCAGAAGCCCCCTGATTATAAAGAGATAATTTCATCCAATCCTCCGGTGGTGCTCCATCACCTTGCTGCCATCCTCCACTGCCTTTCATATTTGTTCCCAGCCTGCATCTCCTCACCCGTTTCGTTTTATTACAGCTCCCACTCAATACATATATTTTAGCTCCCCCTTGAATAGGGAAGGAAAGCGGGTCTCCCTCCTCCCCTCCCACTCTCCATCCCACCTCCCCATGTGCCTTTTGTTGCGCAGGAATCCGCCGCCCTCAACTTGTTGTGTAACGCCTGCCGCGCAATTTAGTAAATCAAGCTCAAGTAACGCACCGATTTCCCCCCCTCACACACTCAACAGGATTTCTGGGGTAACTAACTGAATGATAACATCTGTAAGATTGAAAAAAAAAAGCCTGTAAATAGGGTGAAGCCTCGTAATTGCATCTGTTGTTATATCTCCACAGCATCGCGGGTTTAATCTTTAATTTGGCTCTTGTTAGTCATTAAAGATAGAACAAAGGAATAGTGTTTAATTAGAGCAAAAATTAAATTACTCCACAACACTGTCATCTCGTAATAATCGTCATGGGAAGAAAACAAATGTAAATATGTGGACGCGGGCTTTGCAGTGCGGGGAGGTCAGAAGTATCATCACAATGTGTGTTTAACAGGGGAAAAAGCCGGGGTGGTGAATGGCAGCCCAGCCTCTTTCTTTCCCCTCATTTTAACTCACTGCTGGAGCTAAGAGGGATGACATGGAGAGGAGAAAGAGGGAGAGAGAGAGAGAGAGAGAGAGAGAGAGAGAGCGAAGGGAAGGGCAGGAGGGTGGAGAGAGACGGAGAGAGCAGGTCGACTCGCTCATCAATAACCACAAGGTCAGACAGGCAGTGCCGGGGCTGAGTGGGCCCTGTTAGGAAGCAGCAGCTGAGGATTTGTAGAGCTTGTAAAGGCTTAAAGCAACACCGCTCCGCCTTCTTTGTGCCACTAGACGGGCCTTTGAAGGGCCAGGGAGACACCTGCTGGTGGCTGAGGGGCACGATGGTCCAGGGATCAGCTCACTATCAGCTGGCACGGAGAGAGAGAGGGGACTGAGGGGAGCGTTATAGCAGCAAACACTAGAGGGGTGTGTGCAGAAAGTCAGTGCATGGACATATATAGGCTTTTTCCTCTTGTGCGAACGTTGTCATTGATTCTATGCTAGTAGTGGTGGTGTTGATACATTTTAAGATTATTTATTTAACGTATTTGAATCATTGTTTTTCTTTTCTTATTAACCTTTTTTACCCAGATAGTCTCTTGAAATTACTTATTAGTAGGGCTGCAAATAACGATTATTTTCATTGTCGATTAATGTCGATTATTTTCCCGATTTGATCGATTAGTTGTTTGGTCTATAAATTGTGAAAAATGTCGATCAGTGTTTCTCGAAGCCCAAGATGACGTCCTCAAATGTCTCGTTTTGTCCTTAACTCAAAGATATTCAGTTGACTGTCATAGAGGAGTAAAGAAACCAGAAAATATTCACATTTAAGAAGCTGGAATCAGAGAATTTTGACTCTTTTTTCATAGAAAATGACTCAAGCCCATTACTCAATTATCAAAATAGTTGGCGATTCATTTTAATAGTCGATTCATCGATTAATCGTTGCAGCTCTTATTGAAGAAAGAACATATTGAATCAGGTTTATTGACTCCTGAGTCGCAAATGCCTTCAAATTGCCTCATTGACTCCCCCAAAATCCTGCCAAGTCACGAAGGTGTTCGACTAGTGAGCCCAGACCTCCCTCAAGTCTCGACTGTGCGACTTCAAAAATGTCAACAAACAAATACTTTCCGTCTTGCAAAGAGAGTCGGAATGGAAAAACTCCTCGGATGTCTCTCTCTTTTTTTATGAGCTTTCTAATTTATGGAGAGGAATGCACTGGTGTGCCCTTCTCTCCTCTCAAGTACAGGCATGAGCAGCTCCAATAGGTAGCATAAAAGCTCTTTAGCTGTCTAGTGGAGTAGATTACTGGCCCTGCCGTTAAATCCAGCTAGAGACCCCTAAGTGAGCATTATCAGTATGGTGCAGCATGCTGCCTCCTCTCTCTCTCCCTCATCTCACCGGTACTTTGTGCAGTGAAATTTCTCAGTGTGTGATGGTAATGGAGAAAGATGGCGTGTGGGGGGGCGGGAGGGGTCTGAGTGATGGGGGGGGGGGCGAGTGTTTGAGTGAGAGATGATGCGCCGCAGGAAGAGATGTCGCCGCAGTAGCGAGAAGGAAAGATCGAGACGGGATGAGATAAAGGAGGAGTGAAGGGAGGGAGAGGATGGAAGTGAAGATGGAGCTCTCCACCACCACCACCAACACCACCCATATACGTGCTTGTTAATCCACTCGAAGCTGCAGGTCACTATGAGTTATAGACGACAGTGTGATATTTATTTTAATGCTGAATGCAACATTAAATCAGACCCCCGTGGGCTGAAAATTGATAACCTTTAATGTAGCTTGTAATACTTTTTAACTTGTGATAATGTTATGTAGCGTGTCAGATTGCAGCTCCATTGTTTGCCTTCTGTGAAAAATTATTCCTCTGGAAAAAAAAAAAAAAAAAAGTGAGCGAGAAAGAGGTTTTCCATATAAGCTGCTGCTCCCAAAATCAATAGTGCGCTGTAAGGGGTTTTGTTAGAGGAACTCTTATGTAGCTGGAGAGCGGTGGGAGGAGGGAGGAGGGAGGAGGTGGGGGGGTGGAGGGAGAAATGAAATGTAGAGCATGTCTGGGCCCAGGGTACAGATAATTGTTAACCAAAGATTACATAATGGCTAAGTAATGTAAACAGAGAGCCACATGCCAAGTTAATGTTCTCACAGGCCGGGATGGAAGGCTTTCATGCAGTTTTTTCTGTGTGTGTGTCTCTCCACCTCTGTTCATTTTCGCCCCCGAGGTGCTCTAAACATGGTCAGACATCCTCTCTGAGCCATCCAGTGTGTCCTCTCCGAAGCGTTCGGGGGCAACTGCCAGGGCTTGTTAAGGGTGTCACAGGAGCTGAGAGGAATGTCATCCTCTGGGCTCTCTGAGGTGCTTGTCACCTGCCAAATCAATATCTCCCTGCTCAGTTCACAGCATCTCACACACACAAACACACACACATATGTACACACTGAACTGCAATATCCTGGTGGTGATGGGATTGGCAGCTTCCCTGGGAAGAGGCGATCTTTAACACGTGTTCTGTGTTTTCTGTTTGCAGAGCGCTCCAGTTTAATGGCTGGCAGGTAGAAGAGGCCGAAGAGGGACAATCAACATGAACTCGATACCGTCGATGGACAGACACATACAGCAGACCAATGACCGTCTGCTGTGTATCAAACAGGTGAGGGTGTCAGCTGTCTGATCTATTTACATCATGTGAGGGTTTCACACATAAGGTACATTTATGCCAGCTGTTACATGTGATACAGGTGGGAAGTAACAAAGTACATTTACATAAATATCGTTAAGTAAAATTACAGTTTATTTTAGCATTTCCAGTTTGGGAAACTTCCTACTTTTACTCCTACATTTACATATTTCAGGGGGAAATGTTCCTCCGTTACAGTAATCTGATGGCTGTGGTTGTTTGTACATTCAGATTTTATGTTAAAACATGACAAACACAAACGCGTAAAGATGACAACTTTTCAGGATTTCTGAAAAAAAACGTCCGTTTTATCTTGATAGGGAATCATGTTTTACATTTCAAAGACTTTTAGCAGGAGAAATTGTTCAAGAATCTTCTGAAACGAGAGCAGGAAAAATTCCTAAGACTAGATATACAAGGTTTCCCTTGACAGTGACAATATGACATATTGGGGAAAGTCTGGCACGATATCAAAAGTACCGCTTACAGGCTTACAAACTAATCTAAAACATGTTTTACTTTGATACTTAATTGCAGCACTTGTTAAAAATACACTGTGATATTGCTACTTGTACATAATTTCAGTCAGCCGCGGGACGTATTATTGTGTAAACATAGATTATCTACAGCGTTGATATTTGGCATCTGGGCTCTGACCTCGTCATCCCCCACGAGGGAGCTCAGCACAGCGGGGAGCGACGGTAATAACTTCCCCTCAAGGAGAACGTAGAATCAGAGGCTACAGGTGGATGCTTGGTGCAGGGTTGTTATAGTAAAGTAAAACTGAAACTAAAACAAAAATAAAAACTATATATCTTTTAAGAAAAACTAAACTGAAACTGTATTGCCTGGGTAAAAAACAAATAAAAATGAAAGTAAATTCATTTTAGTTTTCGTTTTTTAGCTGTAATATATCACTACCAAAAAATGAGACATGAATTATCTAATTAATTAATTAGGAATCCATTGGTACCAACCATGACATGCCCACTTTATGATAATCACGTGCAGTTTGGGGCAAGTCATAGTCAAGTCAGCACACTGACATACTGACAGCTGTTGTTGCCTGTTGGGCTGCAGTTTGCCATGTTGTGATTTGAGCAAATATTTTGAGCTAAACACAGTACCTGTGAGGGTTTCTGGACAATATTTGTCATTGTTTTGTGTTGTTAATTGATTTCCAATAACAAATATATGCATACATTTGCATATGGCAAGCATATTTGCCCACTCCCATGTTGATAAGAGTATTAAATACTTGACAAATCTCCCTTTAAGAACAGATAAAAGAATGTGCGATTAATTTGTGATTAATCGTGATTAACTATTTGAATCGATTGACAGCCCTATTTCTTAGTTACTGACACAAGTTGAAATTGCAGAGATGTGAAGTTCTCAGTACAACTTATATGGACAGATGTTTCATTTCCGTATTTGTGGGATTTCTCTACATGTTTGGCTAGTAGGAAAGTGAGAAGCTAACACCCTTTCCTTTTCTAAGTTTGTGCCTGTACACGCATGTACACACACTCACAGTCTAGTCCCTACTAGTCTTCCTGTTTGGCCCCAGTAAAGTGACTAATCTGTTGGGTCGTCCTATCAGGACTGTGGTGTGACTCAGGTTACTGACTGGGGTCAAAGAGCGGAGGCTCCCCTCCCTCCCCCATCATCACCCTCCTTCCTCCCTCCACCACCGCTGACTCCCAGCGAGTCCTTTTGTTCTCCTCTCCCCTCCGTTTACTGCGGGACGAATCTCTGGCAGAATGAAACAGACATACTTGCGTAACCCCGGGCTACGGGGCTCTCTCCCTTTGATCTTTTCTCTCAACTGACGGCCCGTTTTGTTTCTGGGCTCTCTCTCTGTGTGCCGAGGTTCCACCTCCTGAAAAGTGCATCAGAGGGCCTTTGGGACAACGTATGGGGCTTGCACTTAAGTGTGGACGTGGCAAATTGTTTTACCCTCGGCGGGGAGTTCCCAGCTATTACCGAGAAAGAGACGAGGTGAGGCAGATAGCAAGACCGGGCGAGTGTTGAGGGAGCAAACAGAGGGAAGCCCCTATGTGCAGAGCCAAGCTTTGATGTCCTTAAGTAATAAGGTAGAGAGAGGTAAACACTCTCCGTCTCCAGACTGTGTTACCTTCTTCACAGCAGGACATTAAATATTCAACATCCCCTCCTTCTTTAGTTGTATAGTAGGTGAAATTGGATTCTATGAATGCACTGTGCTAATGAATTATTCTGTAAAGGAAGAACAGGAAAAAGGGGATTTGCATCTGTCTTAACACAAAAGTGTAATTCAAATGTTGCGGGGGTTAAATGTATTAACCTCCGCGAGGCAAAAATTTAAACAAACACGTCCCGACGTTAGCGGCCGGGGGAAGCAGCACATTGGGTAAACATGCCAATTAGAGAGATCCATGGCATACAAGGAGGCCTCCAGTCCGTCTAATAAATGGTTAAGCGCCGGGTCATTTCAAACCAACCAGTAAGAGCCAGCACCCTGCTAATAGAGGCAGCTTTGTGCCGCAGACAATCAGGGTTTGGAAGGCCCGCATAATAAATACCATTTATGTCCTGCCAATTAGACTAGCAGTGAGCCCATTCAGCCGGCCGTCTATTCTCCTCCCCGCGCACAAAGATGATCATCGGGGGAGATCAGAACAATTAACTCACTATCTTCTCCCCCTGCTCCCCATTGTCCAATATCCAAGCCATTAAAATAATTAAGGAAATATTGTAAACCAATCCAGCTGTTTGCTTTAATTGAAAGTGTGCACATGCTGAAATTTGGCATCTCGGAAGGCAAACGCGGACGCTTAGCGGGAATATAAATGAAGCCTCCTCCATTGTGTTGTTGTTTTCTGGGAAGATGTGACATGTCTGTCTGAATGCTCCCAGCCAGTGCAGCGGACAGGGGAACAAATTGATTTTGTTGCTCAAATGATAAATTACTGCTGAGCGTGATGATAAAGTAGAGGAAATTGGAATCTGTCAGGCTGATTGAATCATGGGTTGAAAGTTAAATCAGAAATCATTACGGTGGTAATTTTTAAATTGCCTTCCTGTTGTGAAATTGCAATAATGTGATTTATGAACAATAACTTAACCAAACGGTTCATAAACTATGAAAACATGGTTATTTTTTACACCAATACACAGATTTTTGTACTTAAAGGGAGAGTTCGAGTGTTTTGAAGTGGGGTTGTATGAGGTACTTATCCATAGTGAGTGTATTACCTACAGTAGATGACGGTCGGCACGCCCCCAGTTTGGAGAAGCAGACAGGGTTTACCGCACTGAAGCAAAGCAATGTACTGCTGTGGACGGGGCCGGCAGCAAAACGTATTTTAGCCGCATAAAAGAAAGGCCCACCTAAAAAAAACAAAACAATATCAGTTTAAATTTACGCTATATTTAGACTATTTTCATCGCTTTACCTTCCTGTTAGACAGCCCTTTCTGACGGGGAACTGAAGCCGTTGCTCTTGCCTAAGCCACCAGACTCCATTGACAAAAACAGTGATTTTACCTCGTAGAACACGGGGGTTGCTGGTCCGACCGATCGGGGCAGCGGTAGACCACCAACTCCCGTGTTCTACGAGGTAAAATCCCTGTTTTTGTCAATGGAGTCTGGTGGCTTTGGCGAGAGCATAGGCTCTCAGTTCCCCGTTAGAAACGTGGACTGTATAGCTGTCTCACTGCAAGGTAAAGCGGTAAAAATATTCTAAATATAGCGTACACTTAAACTGATATTGATTTTTTCGGGTGGGCCTTTCTTTTAGATGTCTAAAATACGCTTTGCTGCCGTGCTGGTACTCCTGTCTGTTTCTCCAAACTGGGGACATGCCGACCGTCATCTACTGTAGGTAATACACTGACTATGAATAAGTACCTCATACAACCCCACTTCAAAACATCCGAACTAACCTTTTAAAAGTTGCAAATTTGTTGTGTAATTTACTTCTGCTTTGTTTGACATTCTTAAGAAAGTAGGTAAATAGGGTAAAAAGACGGGAGTTGTGATGGCCAATTTTCACTATTTTTGAAAAACTTAATTAATCAAATAATCGGCAGATTAATCGATACTGAATTATTAGTTGCTTCCCTGATACGTTTACGTTGATATGTGGAAAAGGTAAACAATACGGATGGTGTTTGTTTCCTTGCGATGTGTGCAGGTGGTGCTAAATACCTCAAGGGACCATATCTCTAACTTTTAACAGCAAAATAAATATGTTCGCTTGTTTAACCTCCAAACAGAACGAGGATGTTTAAAAAAAGATACATAAAACCAGTTATCTGATTTCACCGCCGAACACACAGTTTCTCAGTGGCAGTTTGTTTTCCTCCCGCATCCTGGAATTGCACCGTTGTGAACACTTTGGGGGAAGATGGGCTCCGTGATACTGCTGGTATCTATTTCAGAGGCAGTATTTTTCCTCTCTCTCGCTGCGGGGAAGCCAGCTCGCTGTCAGTCTCTCAACTCAGTGATTCGTACAGTACAGGGCTTTGGCGGAAACTATGAACTCTCCTCTCGCTGCAGGGGCACTTCCTCAAACCTGTAAGCGTCAATATTTCAAGACATACTGGAAGACAGCCCTCTCTGTGCTGCTGCTGCACTGGCTATGCAGCTGTTTTTGTCTGCCACTGTGTTCTTTCCAGGGTTAATTGTATCCATTAATATGTTTTCAGTGCTCTGGGGCGTCGCTGAATAACAACATCACCAAAAAAGCTGTGATTTTTGAAAGGGGAAGGGGAGTCTTTGCCAGTTTCGCGTGCGCTGTCACATTCAGTTTAGCTGCAGATGTGCAGATCAAGTCGTTTCCAGACGTGACTACAGAGGATGATTGTAGAAAGCTGTATTCTCAGGACACCGCGAATCCCGTCCGTCTTTGTTTCCCCCTCGAACTGAGCCGAGCTTTTACTGGAGTGTAAACGCTGGAGGATCATTCTCACCCAGGGGACGAGGATAGAGGGGGGGGGGGGGGAGAGCGAGGGGGTCTCTTGGCCACTAGTTTAGGTTTGATTGGTGGGTTTTGGCCGGAGTAAGGGGAACATCTGTGGCGTGGCAGTGCCAAGCTCTCCATGTGACAGCCACACTGGTGGGACCAATTGTTCTGAGTGCAAAGAACAGTAATCACTTCAAGCCCAAGTGTTGGTGGTGTGTTTTTTTTACCCTCCCCTTCTACATATCCTCCCTCCTCCCCCTTTCCATCCTTGGTGCGCTGATTGCGTGTGTTGTCTCGCTTCCAGACTCGTCTAAATTTAGCATCTGTGGATGTTTCTCCAGGAGACTTTATCCACTTGTAGAATTTACACGCTCAGCAGAGCCCGCCACGTGTCGTCCATAGCCTCCCAAAACAAAGACATGTAGGGCGAGCGGGGGAACGGACAGAACATGAAATAAACGAGACTGGTTTCATCCGGCCCTCGTCGAACGGCGGCTTTGTAAATTGATATGAAAGCATGCCTTATCAAATCCTGACCTCTGCTGCCCCCTAAAGAGCAAACAAGAAAAGAGCACTGCGAGGTAGTGACTGTACCGCTGCTGTCACTTCCTCTTCTCCCTTCTCTCCCCCCCCGACAGTGAAATCAAAGCGCGTTGTTAAGAAGGCAGCCATTCACCTTAAGCTGACAAACCTCTCTATTTACCTTTGATGCCGTGGAGTGGGAGTCCATTTGTTCCCGGTGTGTACAAGTGCACTGCGAAAGGCTTGTGCATGTTATCTGTCCAAAGGCAACCGCAGAGTGGAGGCGCACGTGTGCCTTCTGTGTAGAAAGTGATTCATATTGAGGTTTGAAAGCTTTTAGAGAAGAAATGACCAACAGTGAGAGGTCCATTTTTCAGTTTCCTTTTGCCGCTCTACAGCGAGACGGACAACAGTTGTTAGCGAGTGAGCTGCTGGCTCCAGTTGGGGGAATGAATGCCATAAAGGGGTACCTGTAGGTCAAGGAGCCTGTTGTCAGATAAAGTCACAGCACAGCTCGGGGGCCGGCTGGTGAAATAAGGGCTTCCTCGGCTATTCACGCGGCCATACAGGGAGATTTATTGCACTCAGTGGCGAGGCGGCGTTACAGAAACCTGGGGAGAGTGAAGAGGAAGCGTGACTCTAATGGGGACGTGCTGCTCCAGCCCTGTGTGCATTAATGCTTTAAACCTATACAACACAAAGTGTAATAAGATCAATTTTGGGAAATGTGGTCGTTAAAATGCTGTCTTCTTTTTAAGCCACTCTGAGTGCTTTTAATTATTCATCATGTTATTGGCGTGGCCCTTGTTTTGGTGACACTGTCTCACGATGCATCCGTCCATTTTCCGTCTCATATCCGGGCTTTAGGGAGGCAGCAAACTAATATGGCATAGTTTATGCCGTATTAGGATTAGTGTTTAATAGCTATAATGACTATAATCATTTAAGCAGGCCAGGACCAATATGTAAACCAGTATGTATCCAGTGCCTTCTCATCGTGTCTTACTATACTGATCAATATTATCCACCAATAATGGGTAACAAGACGATACAGACAAATTCATTTTTCATGCACTGGTCAATTTTGAGATTTTGGGCTATTTTGCTTCCATAACATGTCTTCTTTCAGACTAGTGGAAAGAAAACATCCAAAATACACATTTGAGTGTTTGTTTTACTACTTTGTCTATTTGCGTCTGTAGATTTCTCCTAAATTCACCAAAAGTTAGCATTAGATAATGCCTCATTTGCATATTTAAACATAACATTTAAAAAAAACTTGTAATACAAAAAAGTATTGCCTTAATGTAAGTAATCAACAGGAGAAGTTTCATGGTGATATCTATTAGTTACATTTTTTACCCTATTCACCTGTAGAGTCTTCAAAATGTATGGAATTCTATAATCCATATCTTTAAAAGCCAGTTTCTCAAAAGGACGTTTTTCTCATACTATGAGCCAGAAATCTCCACTTCAATACACCAAACTTTCCAGTTTTGTTCCTATCTATATTCTGAAGGTTTCTACAGAGGGGATTGTTCATATATCATTCATAGCCTGATTTATAACAACATTTTAATCCTAAAAACATGTCAAAAATTGTTTTTTTATGGTTGTTGACAGTATTTTCTGATTTATGGAGTGATAAAAGAGGTATCCAAAATTCCCTCTGTAAAAACCGTTGACTAATATGTCAACAAAATAAAACGAGAATTTTAAACCTTTATTCTAAGATTTATGTTGGAAATCTATGCAAATTTGCACAAATTTAATAAGATAATGCCCCATTTGCATATTTAAACATACGTTTTCAGAAAACTTGTAATACAAAAAATAATTGTCTTAATGGAAGTAATAAAACGGGGAAGTTTCATGGTGATATTTATTAGTTTAATTTTTTAACCCTATTCCCCCGGGCTGTCTCCCCTTAATATACTGTAGATATAATCTCTATTCTGTTTCCTAGGGACCTTTGAATGTTCTTGGACTCTAACATATTCCCAATCTTTCCCTTTTTTCCCCCTCCAGCACTTACAAAATCCAGCAAATTTCCAAACAGCGGCGACCGAGTTGCTGGACTGGTGTGGCGACCCCCGAGCCTTCCAGCGCCCCTTTGAGCAAAGCCTGATGGGATGCCTAACGGTAAGTCGCCGGTCTCATACTCGAAGGTTCAAGGACAATGAAAAAGGGGCCGCTAAAACAAATGCTGCATTGGCTCTTTCCACGACTCCCTCAGGGTTACGGGGGGAACTAATGTTTAGCTGGCTGATCTCCACCGAGGTCACTGGAAAATAAAAAGTATTTCACCCTGTAGAAACTAGTGAGATTCAGTCACCTCTCAGTGACTTCAGTTACAGTTTGTGCTGTGGCTCATGAAATCGGCACACTGGAACAGGAAAAGGAGAGCAATAATGTCCTCAAACCACAAAGCAATCAGTGCTTATAGGGAACTACAGTTACAAAGCCTCTAATTCCCCGACCTAAATGCCTAGGGGCTTTTGATTAAATGAATAATTATTATCCCATGACATTTGAAAAATAGACTCGACTGTTTTGAGACGTATACTGTAAACAAAGAATGATTTTGGCCGAAATGCATCAGAGTAATTTCATCTAATTAGATTCAATCACACACTAAACTGTCGAAAGAGGTAAATATACACTTGTAGCCTGAAGAATCCATTACTCTCTCTCATGTTCAATGTATATTAAAGGGAATACTCCACTAAAATACACTTAGCCTCTGTAGGCTTAAAAAGTGGTTCTGAAAAGTTTGCAGCTTCCTCCTTTGCCGAGCTTGGATTTACAGCAGTTACAATGGTTACCAATGACAAACGAATGTCTATAGAAACTTCTCAAATAATTCCTAAATCAGTCCTCCCACTGTCCAACACTCAATATGGCTAAATACACAGCTTCTGTTTTTTTGCTAGCCATAACCAATGTTAGCAAATATAGCTTGTTACGTGGGTAACACCATAATGCATTTTAAACATACTTTAGTGCGTTGTAATCTACTTAAAGCACTGTATAATCATAGTTATAAGCACTCATAAATATTCATAATAAACATACTCATGCGTTATAATCTGCATATAGCACTGTATAGTTATATGTATAAGCACTCATAAATATTCACAATTAACATACTTATAATGCTTTAGAATCTGCTTATAGCACAGTATAGTTATAGTTACATTATTAACGCATTATAAGTATGTTTATAATGCATTATAGACAACGGTGTCATAGAAAGTGTTACCGTTCCGTGCAACAAAGATAAACCGCTAACTGCTGTAACAAGAAATGGAAGCTGTCCATTTAGCCATATTTTGGTATAGTTTTGGCTAAATAGTATTTGAGACATATTGAACATTCAAAGGGACAACAGATCTGTGTTTTATCAACCAAACTATGCTTAAAACAGCTAACTGTGCTAACAATAACGGCTGTTACGTTATCCATATTTTGGCTAGTGTCAAGAACATGCCAGGCTTATAGATAGGCAGATACGTGTTTTAAGAAGTTTTTATGGACGATGGAGCTTTTTTTTGTTTTGTTTGCCACCATTGGAATCCATTGTAACTGTTTCGAATCCAAGTCGACTACAGCTGCCCTCCGCCACAAAAAAGCAAACTACAAACTGTTCAAACCTACAGGGGTTGAGTATTTTTTCTTAGATTTTTAATGGAGTATTTCCTCAATAAAAACCTCTTCTGAATTATTCTGTGTCAATGCAGACAGGAGAGTTACTAAATGAAGAGATGACTGTCTGTCCTCTGGAAATTTTGGGCCAGGAGAGAGAACACACAGTCAGGTAGAACAATGGACGGACTGCGGATGTGTCACTCACCTGTCACCTTGGGCCATTCTGTGCTTTAACATGCTCATTTCCATACCGCCTCCAGCAGTAGATAAGAGATACATATAGCTCCTGTTGGGTGCAATTTGTAACCCCGTCGAGGGAGCGTGGCTACAGCGAGCGGAGGAACCCGAGAGATTTGTACTCCAGCGCCACAGTGAAACCGCTCTGACACATCCCTCCATTCAAGTGATTGTTTGTGTTACCGCTTTAATGTGCAGCAGCAGGTGCCTTTCCCTCCATTTCGCCAATTCAATTTGTTTCCTGCCGTGAAAATCTCAAGGCTTTTTCCTTTTAGTTTATGGGTTGTATAGACCTTAGCGTGAACCACACTGGGAGGGAGCACAGAGAATCTGATGTGATTGTGAAATTACCCGGTCTCAAGACTGTAATGGTAAAACACTTCACCCTGTTGCCTGCATGTTTTCTATCTCACTGCTGTCTCAGCGTTGGCGTTTAGTGATGTCAGACAGGTGATGCCATCTTCTGCAAACAGCTAATTATTGTGAGAATTTTGCTACAGTGCTAAACAACAGTCTGTCAGTGGGATAAGCAAAAAAGTAACTTGACAAGATTTCTTGAAATTAACCGAAAAATCAAACATAACTGACTTTAAAAATGAAAACATTTCAAAGAAAGAGGGTGCTTAAAGGGTGACTTCGGAATTTTTCAACCTATTTTCTCATGTTTTTGTGTCTAAGTGACTAATGGGGACAACATTTTTTGAAACTGGTCCAGTTTTGAGGAATAACGCTGTAACCAGCAACCACAAAACGAGCTGTGAGGGCAAGTGAGCAGCATCAATGTAATGTTACGTCCAATAAAAGTGCTTGTTATTCCTTTTTTTTTCTTACCTTTCACTTGATCTGGTCTGTTCCCCACTCAAGGAGAAGTCTTGTGAAATATCCATATACTCTGGCTCAAATACAAATTCAAAGACCTCATTCATATTGTTGAAATCATCTAAATATTAATATAATATCTTTTAGATAACACTAAGCTACACTTTCTGTACTCCACCTATGTCTTCCGGGAACACGTCACCTCGCCAGATTCCAGAACGAGACTTCTCCTTGAGCGAGACTCTTTCCATAATGTTGTCAGACACTTATAATAACAATCAGAGCCCGTCATGGCAAAAACAAGCACTTTTTAGTGGACGTAAATGACGGTGCCAGCTTGCCCCAATAGCGCCATATAGCAGCTTGTGAGCGGCTGCTGTCTACAGCGCTCTCCCCTCAATACTGGACCAGTTTCAGAAATTGTTGTCCCTATTAGTCAGTTAGACACAAAAACATCGGAAAACAGGGTCCAGGTTGAGAAATACCGAAGTTACCCTTTAAAACAGAGTTATTTTTCTTTCAAATCATCTTAATGAAGGAGTTAATTAGACATTTTCTGCTTCTTTACACCTAAACTTTGAACAGGAGGTTGAATTGCCCGTTTTTAATGCCGACTTCATTCTAAGGCACGAAGAATTAATAATTTCTTGTACACAGAGTTACACAAAGAATACAGTGTAAAGTTTGAGTGACTTCTGGTAAACAATCCACCACCACAACTCCACTGTCTGGGTACAATTTTAAGTCCTGAAATTAGAACTACTTGTAGCTTCTTACACTAGAATTACCATTTGTAGCAAAATGTCCCTCACAAGTTTAGATTCTAATTAGGCAGCCTACACTCGTATATCTTCTTCTTAATGGGAGATTCCTATAAATAAAGGCCAGATATACATGCTCTGTTTTGGTGTCACGTCAAGACTATACTTACAGGAGATAATGATATGGTGCAGGGAGCAGCGTTCAGCTGTGCTATACCTCAGGGCTCGTCTTGAACTTCGGATCGCGGCTATGAAAACCAGGCAGGGAGGAGAATCTGTCTCTAGTGAGGCACGTTGGTCGACACAGGCCTTAGTGTGTCTTAGAGGTCTTAACGTCTTGAGCGGGTCTCTTTGAGCTGATAATGGCGATGGTAAATCAAAGCAACATGCGCCACATAAGGGTGATTTACATCACCTCCTGTGGCATGTGGATGTTTCTCTTAATGTTTCCTCTCAGTGGGCATCGCGGCACCGGAGGCCACATTTTGTCCACCGACTCATATGGAACTGATAAACGTGTCGTGACTTTATCCTTTAAGTTGAACTGGATCTTTGATGCTGCCGAACTTCACTCTTATGTAACAGCGAGAATCTGGTGAAGAAAAAATGTGAAGTCCTTTGATGAGTTTAACCACCAGGATGGGCCTGTATTCAATGTATTTTTCTTGCGTCATCTATGGATGCAATGATGTACCTCTTTAAAATCTGAATTTAATACCCATTTCAGAGCGATATTATCACTTTGGTCAAAGAGATTATGTATACATTCCTGTTTATTTTTATTTTGTATTATGGCTTGTTTTAGTTAGCAAAATATTTCAAAAACTAGTTAGCAAATATCAATTAAATTTGTCTTTGCTGTTTAGCCAGCCAATTTAGACTGTTATCAGGCCATTAAATGGCCATTATCAGTGGTTATAAGCTTCATAGATATGGGTCAGTAGGGCCCTACTACACCAACTAGTAGGTTTTGTCGATCACCGAAAGAAGCAATAAAAGACGACAACAGCAACCTCTAGCGACCATGAGGCGCTGTATTATAGATGCATGAAACTTCATATGGAGTGGAGGTCGGGGGTGATGGATGGGGAGTTTCACTTTCACTTTTGAAACGTAGTTATTTTAAGCCAAAACACAATGTTTTTCCCCAAACTAAACCAAGTGGTTTTGTTGCCTAAACCTATAGAAGTTGAAGGTTTGTTGCCTAAACCTAAAGAAACAGTTTTTGTTTGTGTTCATAAAGTAACGTTTCAAGTACTTTTATGTGTAAGAACATGTTGCTTTTAAGTTTCGTTTTCACTCTTACAACATAGTAGGCGTAGTAGGCCCCTACTGACCCACATCTATGAGGCTTATAGTGAGTGATGACGCACATTTAATGGCCTAATACCCATCAAATCGGGTGCAGCAGCTTGTAGTCGAATTGGCATTTTTATGGCTTTTTTTATAGGAATAAAGATCATCAGACATATCTTTAAGAAAATGCTTTATCTTCCAAAGACCCTGGAATGAACCTCACACCATAACAGAGCAGAATATGTGACATTGTCCTGACTGAGTGCCGCATGCTGTCGTTGTGTTTCAGGTGGTCAGCCGCGTAGCAGCACAGCAGGGATACGACTTGGACCTGGGCTACCGGCTCCTGGCCGTGTGCGCTGCCAACAGGGACAAGTTCACTCCAAAATCAGCAGGTAAGACCAGAGTTTTCTCAACCGCCGTCTCGGGCCATCTGGCCATGCTGGCCTGTTTGAGCTCAAAGTTCCTGCCTGTCTGCATTCTTGGCAGCATTTCATGATACCCACCCATCGCTGCTAGACTGTTTAAAGATCCTGTTACTCCAGAAAAGCAACAGACACAGTATTCTAAATGCTCTCTTGTATGTTTAATTCATGTCTTTTTAGTTGATTATCGGGATCTTGCAAAGATTAAAAGAGACAAATGATGATCTTAGATTACTTTAAGGCTCTCTGCATGATACAAAATGAACAAAAATAGTGATGCAAAATCCCTTTTCCTTTGCCCTCTAATATCTGCATAAACTTTGACTTCCTCATGTCGCATCTCACATCCAAACTTGTTCCCCACATGGAGAACTACAGCACGATCTGGTTTCTTCTCTGGAGTTTTAAGACAGAGTGCGTACAGCAGAATACTCAATTTGTCACACGCGACAAAAAACTACTTTATCAGTGACGATGAGTTCCTGTTTTCACACAGCACCGTCATCTTGGTGCAGTGATGGATTATTGGGACAGATGTATACTGCTAAATGTTGTTATCAAGCTGGCGAAAAAGGCACGCTGAAGCACGACGGGAATGAAGATGTATCGGCTGTCAGCGGCTCGGAAGATAACAGGAATATTTTGTGCTCCTTTTACAGTTTTTTTTTGATTTGTGGTTTCCACCTGTCTTGGGTTATGAGGATTGTGCAGTCGCTTCTGTGCGCTCGGCCTCTCTCCGCTGATCTTAAGTCGACTAAGACATGAAAGTCAGAGCCACATATTGTTTGAATTTTCACTTGTGTGTTGCCGTTTCTGATTTACGGCCTCCGTGGTTTCATATGCGGTAATACGAGGCTTCAAATCATGCAGTGTCACTCTTATGTAGGCCACGAGAGGGGAATCATTCTCTGCCTGCAATTAACTCGTACTGCCAAATGTTCTAATTCTACTTAATGCTAAATCAAATCTCAGGCCCTAATTTATGGGCTTAGATAAGATTGCCAATTGATTCTCTGTCTGAATAATTTCCTGCAACAGTAGTCATTTGGAAACCGGCAAGTACTCCAGTCTAGGCAGCATCCCAAAGTGCATTTCATGGACAATCATGTACCTGTGTATGCATGGAATATGTTGAGAGGCCTGTAGAAAGAGAGAGAGAGAGAGAGAGAGAGTCAATGGAAAGCACTGAGGAGAAAGCCCCCAGAAGCTCTTTAGAGAGGAGGCCCCAGTCGAGGAGGTTGTAAAGGCGGAGAGAAAGCCCTTAAACAACACTCCCCACAGGGCCCCGGGGGCAGGACCCACTCCCCAGCATCCCGCGGGGCCGTTGCCGAGTGACGGGGGAAGGGAGGGAGTCACATGATGGGGGCCAGGATGGCGGCAGCAGGTCAGCCATCCAGCGCCAAAGACAGACGAGTTAGTGTTCACCGAGGGGCAAATCTGGGTAGAAAAGACATAAGATGAGGGGAATTTTCTGTCTAATTGAATACAGCGTCATGTGCACGATGTTCTTTTGGCGATAATTAAATTAGCCAAATCTGACAGTTTTCCTGGATGCGATCCAAGTTTTTTCAAATTCTCAGCTCAGTCATAAATACGACTTTTTGTTGCATAACAAGCTTTTTTTTATTGTTCTGGATACAGACGGCTTGAAACTGTTCCACCTTATTTTTGTTCCTTATCTTCTGCTAACAAAGCCAGCGAGTTTTCTCAAAAAGAAAAAGCAGAAAATAGTGCCCAGGGAGCATTTGAAGCCAGATCTTACTCTCATAACCACTGGCCTGCTCGGTCACATCGTGCATGTTGTAATCTGCTCTGAAAATCTATGTTGAAAGTGGGCGGGAGGGGAGCAAGATCTGTGGTAGTTTCCGGCGGGGCTGCCTGCCACGGAGGACGTCGGGTCAATGGCTGAGCACTAATAAGTAAATCAGATTTGGTGTCCCATTTTAACCAGGGCTAACTCGTCTTGGCTCTGACACACGCGGCCGCGGTCGCGCTATTACATTTTCTGTTATGTCATCTGAATTCCTCTCCCGAACATGGGAGAAAATTGAGGGGTAAATTGCGCTGAGGGGAGGGCAGAGCGGTAGGAAATCAATGTTCACAGTCAACTTGGAGCTGAAACAGGTTGTAGCTTTGACACATGTATTCATCATGAAATGCCTCCAACAGTTTAACACATTAGTTAGTTAATTCCTTTGTAAGAAAAGGCTTAGAAGGGCAAAAATAGACCTTTATACTAATGACACCAGCTTTATGTATCTTCTCGCCTTGAGGAAAACTTCATTATCAGCTCCTATTGATTTCATCAGTTAGCATATGTACCTGAGAGGTTTATAAGTTGACTCTACACACAGTGTGATTTAGTGGATGTACTCAGGGGGATCGGCCAGTTGTAGTCCTTTTTGCAAGCGGCCCACAATGCTCGGGCCGAGCTGGGGGAGGGGCGTCTGTCTGCTAGTAGTGACCTCTTTGTGAATGAGATTAGCCTGCTCTATTAATCTGTGATTACTTGGGACTGTCTTACCGCAGGGCGAAGCCACGCACGTGGAGCCGTGGCTGTCGACATCAAAAGCAGGGAGATCACTAGCTCGGTGTGGATAAACTCATCAGGGCCTCTCTCTCCATCACAGGGTACATTACAAGTAGGCCTCTTTCATCAGTGTCACACCCCTCCTGCAGGACGGGTTCAGTCTGGTTCGACAAAAACGCTTAATCACGATTTTTTTTTTCCTCCAAGAGGGTCAGAGTGGCACATTCCCAATCGTTTGCGCCTCAGCAAGCTCTTGGAATTCCTCAGAGTGAAAGGAGGCACGGCTTATAAGAGAGGGGGGGGACCAGTCGAAGAAGTTTTTCACTTCATTCTCTCATGTAACAAATGGCTGGTAAACCAGCTATTCAGCAGATAATTAGTTGGGCTTCGGCTCTCGCTCTTTCAGGCTGGTTTGTCTCTGCGGTTGTTTTACACAAGTTTGATCAGAAGACATCGTGGGTTGTAGTCAACAGTGTCAGCATGATGAAAAATCTCAGCAGCAGAGTTTTTATCCTTTGTTTCATCTTGTTTAGTTGGTTTGGTATTGGATTTTTTTATGGTGGGCAACCTGAGAAGGGAAGCCAATGAGGAAGTGCCTTAAACTTGCATTCTTTCTAATAGCCAGCAGGGGGCGACTCCTCTGGTTGCAAAAAGAGGTCTGATTGTATAGAAGTCTATAAGAAAATGATCCTATTTCTCACTTGATTTATTACCTGAGTAAACATTGTAAACATGAGTTTATGGTCTCAATCGCTAGTTTCAAGTCTTCTTCAATACAACATGATGTTCATTTAGTAACGTATGGTCCCATTTAGAGTCAAATAGACCATAAAGCAGGGGATGCTTTAGGGCGTGGCTACCTTGTGATTGACAGGTCGCTACCACGCCGTTGTCCAGTCTGGGAGTTTTCGTCACAGTGTGTTTTCAGTTCATGAAAGTTAATTGTAACATTTTGGTCGCCTAGATTGTCTTATTCAGCATTCGGTTGTACTTAGCTCCACCCTCTCGTGTCACTTCTGGTTGCAAAAAAACAAGATGGCCACGGCCAAAAACCAAGATGGCGACGGCCAAAATGCCATAACCACAAACCAAAGGGTAACGTCACGGTGACTACGTCCACTTCTGATATACAGTCTACGGGTGGGACCTCTGGTAGTGTAGGAGGGGATGTTGTGTGTGTTTGCCATTGTAGATCAACATTAGGCAGTGTGACCAACTGATTCATACTATAGAAATCTTTAAATCTACGTAAGATATCCATCATAACAGTTAGCCAAGTAAAGTCAACTTCATCTATATGTGTAAAATCACTCAAGAGCCCTTTAAAATATGTACAGCATGTACACATGCCACAGGTGGTGTATGTGCAGAGTAGACAGAGGTAGTAGGAGTAGATTTACACTATATAGTAAATGGTTTAATATTAAGTACAAAACTCATAACATTAAATATTAAGTGTAATCATTTAAAGAGTTTTTGGCAAAGTATAAAAGTGTTTGGAATGAAGACTAAATGGGAAGAGGAACATTATCTTCATGCCAGTAATACTCATTTCAAAGCAAGAAAGACGGTTAAGGTTAAGATAAATTAAGTGTGCCGTCAAGCTTTTATACTTGAAGTGGTTGAATTCTTTTGTCAGCGTGAGTACAAATCTAACGTAAATAAACTGCAGTTTGAAGTGCCGATCATACGTCGGCGTTCCACTGAAGTGGTGCGGAACACTAAGTTGTCATTGAGCTGTGGAGAAGTCTCTGATTGTACGCACAATACAGAGGTCAGATACACACAAACACGGGCCTGAAGGGCTGTAATTTCTCTTCCCGGAGCTTCCCACACCAAAATGTTGTTTTTTAAATTTCTGTCCGTCTCTCCGCCTGGTGTGCTTCAACATATAGTTTAGCTGCGGCTTTTCCTAAATAGAGAACAAATTGTTGGTGGCCGAGTGCTTGTTTGACTGTCAGCAGCAGTCGAGTTGTATCTGAGGAATAAACAACATTTAGTTAATCAGATTTAAATGCACATTTAAGGCTTTATTTTTCCATTTATGGAAGTTTTATTTCAGATAGTGGTGAGGCACACGTGGTTCCTCAAGTGGTGTTGGCTTTTATATTAGTCCAAGAACTGAGATCCAGTCTAAGGAGTGTAAACACCTCATACATTATAATCATTGGAGGTCTGTACTATTATTTACAAGCTAAAGTCCATCACACAAACAGATTTTCTAAAACAGATGACTTTATATTCATGATTCATTAATGCTTGATGTTATCAAACTTTCAAATTTTCTTTCTTAAAACTCTCGACCTCAAGATTTTCTTCTTAAATTCCCCGTTAACTCTCTTTAAATTTTGATAATATTCTGTAAACTAAAAGCAGGGCTGGGCGATAATTCAATATGATTATTTATCGTCTTTACTGGAATCACATCGTGATAAAAATCATTTATCCAGATATTGTGATACACAATTACATCGTCTTAATTGATAATAACAAATACATACTGACTCAAATTTCTCAGAAAATCTGAATTGATAAGAATTACGCTTATCCCAGTGTAGTTAAATCAAACTGTTGTCTTAATCTGATTACTCTGTGTTTGTGTACATGAATGTAAACATAGTCAGTGTATAGCTGGAAATATTTTTTCCGTATAATTTAACTTGTTATGTTTATTTTGCACTAAAGATCTCAATTAAATGAGAAAATACTCCTTACTCATTTGTCAAGTATTTTATTCACATAAAAATAGGATTTACCATGTGGTCATTTCATATAGACTATTTATTTATTTAATTACCAGAAAACATGCTATATCGTGATATATATTGTTATCGAGATGCCAAATGACCTATATCGTGATATATATCGTGATCGAGATACAAAATGACCTATATCGTGATATATATTGTTGTCGAGATACCAAATGACCTATATCGTGATATATATCGTTATCGAGATACGAAATGACCTTTATCGTGATATATATCGTTATCGAGATACAAAATGACCTATATCGTGATATAAGATTTTTGCCATATCGCCCAGCCCTAGTTACAAGTTACTTTATTCAAACCCAAGATGCCATGTATTTTGGGCTGCACCATTACATCAAATGGAGATATTCTAGATGTATTGTGCATTATTTTATACACATTTCTCCAAAATTCACTGCAATACATTTGTTATCTTTGGAAACTTTTGGGTCTCCACTGGGAGAACAGTTGAACAGAAAAAAACAGTTGGATTTAAAAAGAAGCTCGGTTGCACCAGTTTGTAAAGACGGACCCAGGACGTCAGAGTTTACGAGGTTAAAGGCTTATTATATATGACACGAGTGTCACAGAAGCTATAAATCCACACTGTGTCCACTTTGGACCATCAGTGTGTTTTACACTCCATGATCACTGTTTGTGAAGTCTCCCAGCCAGCTATGATGGATGTGTTGACTTGCAGTAAGGGTTCAGGGCTGTAAGTCACCTGCCGTGCACTTAGCTGATAGTAAATACCAGGAGAGCAAACACAGACCGGAGATAAGAGCTGTTGAGCTCCTCTGTCCTTCTCTGCAGTTATTATGTCGGTGGCGGCGGGAGGTGATTGGTTACATCTTCAGCCGTTCCATATGGCTCCGTCTGTAATGTGCGGTGCAACGAAATGGGATGTTTGCATATTAGAATTAATTGACATTGTACCTCGTTTCTCTAATTAAATGCACATTATTGTATTTTAGCCGCAGATCAGTTGACACCTGCAGCGACTCGCTGCTGGCGAGTGTTTTTATTCTCAGATGACAATCCGGACACAGTTTACATGTTTTATATGTGTGTAATTATTTATCCAAAAAGCTCATGTGTGCTGAAAGACAAATGTGGTCTAATTGGCCCCTCCCCTCTCTGAGTGCATCAGGAAGCCACAATACCCATCCTCCTCCTCCTCCTCCTCCTCCTCCTCCTCCTCCTCCTCCTCCTCCTCCTTCTCCTGGTCCTCCATGCCCCTTAATTACAATGACCAGTTTGATGGATTAAGTCGACTGTATGCAAAAGGTTTGGGTGCTGAAATCACCGCTTAATGTTCCCACCTGAACCGTCTCTATCGCCACTTTTTGGGCGTCTCCCCCCCTAACAAACGCCGCTTTAAATGAATTGATTGAGGCTTCTTTTACTCGTTGCTCTGGACGAGGGCCAAGATACAGGCTGTCTAGCACATTAGGCACCACCCCCCTTTGCAGGTTTGAAATGTGAGCTGCCTGCATTTTTTTTTTCCTCTCCTCCTCTCCTCTACCTCCCTCCCTCCTCGCTTCCCCTCCTCCCCTCCCTCTCTCCCTTCTGGCGAAGTGGCTGTGGCTGCTTCTGTGTGATGTGTGTATTGGGAGAGCAAGCAATGGATCACTAGACAGAAAAAGAAGATACATCAATAACTGCTGCATACATCCGAGGTGAGGAGATAAGCATTTCTCTCTCTCTCCCTCTCTGCCTGTCCTCCCCCTCACCCACCCCCTCTCCCCCCCTTGTGTCTCCCCCCTCTCCCCCCGCCCCTCCCTCTCTCTCTCTTTAACCCTTTACTGCTGCCTAATTTTGCTAAATTATTTGTACCTCTCTTCTTGTGTCCTCCTCCTCTCTTCGTATGAAGTTTCCTCTCTCTTTTTTTTTTTTTTTTTTTACAGCTTATCCCTGTTTTCCCTCTCATTGTCTCTGGGGTATTTGTTGCTTGAGTGCAAAGAAGCCGGTGGCAAGTACAGCAGGAGCCCATTAGCAATGACTCCATCTGTGATTGGTTTTTGCCTGCGAAAACGCAGAGAGAGAGAGCAGCCATGAATAATTGATGTGTATTGTGCAGTCAGTCACTGGACACGCAGAGGAGAGAGGAGAGGAAAACAGAGAGAGGAGCTGCTGCCCTGAGACACCGAGGGAAACGTGGGGGGAAGAAGGAAAGAGGAAGGGAGGGGAGAGGAAGAATGTTAGAGAGAGGAGAGGAAGGTGGGAGGGATAGAGAGACACAGAGAAAGAGCTTTAAAATAGCTGCTGGCTTCAGTAGTGCAGAGATTAAGGCTGCCCTGTATCGCCTTTGTTCTGCTGTTGCAGATTTGTGCTCAGAAGTGTTTCTAGACACATGAGTTCCCCTTTTTCTCTGTGCAGCGAAGAGTGAGAAATGAGCAGGGACACTGCCGGAGTTAGTCGGGTTGAAATGCGGGTGGCATTTTAGACATAGAGAGGTGGGGGAGGGGGGGGTGGCTGTGAATAGGACAGAGCTGCAAAGCTGTGAGCTGTCAAAAGGAGGAGACAACAGTTAAAGAGGGTTGTGTTTGCAGGGGGGGATGCATTCAGTGACAAGAGAAGGAAGGTGGATGTGCTGCTGATGCTCAGAGTAACTTCACATTATTTCACCCCGCAGATTTGAGTCCTGCGTCGGTCGGTGGGTGCAGGGCAGGCGGGCACGTTGCCACGTCTTGAACTAACGGAATGGGGTCTGACAGTATGACGAGTGCCTCGCAGCGCCCCGCGTGATAGAGTTGCAACAGCTGACTGCTGCGTTTGACCCACTTACAGCTCACACAGAAGGGGTCAAAATGGCCTTGATTATCTCTCTCTGAGTCGCGCTGACCTACTTGAGGCGGCGTTTTCCGCGAGACTCCTGGCAGTTTATCACACCCACTCCCCTCTCTCCGTGCCACACAGCACAACCAGCCGGGCTCACGCACAGATTCCCTGCCCGTGTAAGTAATTCACTGGTTTCAGATCAGTGTTTATCATGGTCCAATCATGTCTGGTGCACTCTGTTTTTTTAAAACCGAGCAACAGGTTTAGATGCTAATGCACCTGTTCAACTTAAAGGAATAGTTCATCAAAAATCTATATTCAGGGAGCATCAAATGCTTCTTGTCTTTAGGCTTGAAAGATGACTCATTCATCCATTTATAATGGATTCCAATAGTGATCCAGAAGCATACATAGAAAGTTGTCAAACCACAGCCCACCATTGATCTATATGCTCATTATGTTTTCAGCACTCATAGTTTCTGCACTTCATAGCTAAATAAACTACTTCCATGTCACTCTCTCGCCTCCTCATAGCTCCAAATCTCTGTCGGAAGTATCATTTTAACAATCTATTAGCAAAGCGCTTATTGTTTAGACCGTGTTGGACATACAGATCAATGACGGAAAAGTGGAACAGGAGGTTCTTTTTGATGAGTTTCTTTTGACATTTTGATTCCTTATGACATTTTTTTTTACTCTGACTGTTTCACCATGGAATCCATGCAAGCTACAAACTACGCTAACTAACAAAAGATAGACTTTGGGTGGCATATTCCTTTAATGAATGAGTTCCTGTGGAAGGGTAACTTTGGTATTTTTCAACCTCGACCCTATTTTTCCATGTTTTTGTGTCTAAGCGACTAATAGTGACAACAATTTCTGAAATTGGCTCAGTGTCGAGGGAGAACGCTGTAACCGCCAGCCGGGAAACGAGCTGCGAGGTCAAGTGAGCAGCGTCGATGTAATGTTACGTCCACTAAAAGTGTTTTTGTTTTTGCCACTAACAGGCTCAGATTGTTATTATAAGTGTCTGACAACATTATGGAAAGGACCCTACAGAGAAATAAAATGTTTTTCTTACTTTTCGCTTGATCCGGTCGGTTTGTTATTGTGTCCATGTCTCAGGAGACGTCTCGTTGTGAAATCTGAATATCCGTATACTCTGGATTAAATAAATACGGGCGGCCATCGAATTCAAAGACCTCATCTGCATTGTGGAAATCGTCTAAATATTCAGCCGTGACATTGAAAATATTTTAGATAACACTAAGCTACACTTTCTGTACTCTGACACAACAAACTCTGCCTGGCTGGCACTCGCGTTTCCACCATGGATGTATTCCACTATTCCACCGTTGTCTTCCGGCAACACGTCACCTCGCCAGATTTCACAACGAGACTCCATAATGTCAGACACTTATAATAACAATCTGAGCCTGTTATGGCAAAAACAAGCACTTTTAATGGACGTAAATAACGGTGCCAACTTGCCCCAATAGGATTACATTGACAGTTACAGCGTTCTCCCTCAATACTGCACCAATTTCAGAAATTGTTGTTCCTATTAGTCAGATAGACAAAAACATGGGAAAATAGGGTCCAGGTTGAAAAATACCAAAGTTACCCTTTAAGAGACCCAGTCAGCTGGTGTCATTTCTTTCTCCTCTTGACTTAACTTGAGTATTATATGTTGGTTGGCATGTTGGTTTCTTTATTGTTCACTTGGTTTTCTCTCCACTAAGACGGGTTTTTTATCAGCCGAACAGTAAAGTCCTGGTTTGGGCAATTATTCAATTCTTTTTTTTTCCCCCTAAAAATGTGTGTGTGGAACAGCTCCCAACATGCTAAGACAAGAGAGGTTTTGCAACAGGCGGTGTTGTTAAAGAGACGTCTGGCTATATGCACAGCACTCCACACGTCCAACTATTCATTACTGTTGTTTTGTCAGCTCCGATGAATCTCTTGTTCTCTGTACGATTTCACCGAGGTGTGAAATTACGCTGACCTTTTTCTTAGAAGTTTTTTTTTTCCGATAAAGTCCCAAATGAAAATAACAGCAATTGGCATGCAGGTGCAGTTGATACCATTTGTGTATTTGCAGATCATGCAGGCTGTTTACATGGGGGTTTTTAATGGAAGAACATCCAGCCATAAGTAATGACAGGATGTTTACACCTCTTCATAAATTGTGATAATCCAATCAAACCCCACATATGATTTTGATCACTTTTGATATTGAATCCTCCAAAGATCAGAAGAAGTAAGGTGGCAGGGCCAGCAATAGTACCAGCCAATCGGTATAGTGGATCATGAATAATTAAATATTTTTTTATTTACTACTACAGATCTTGAGTCAGTCTGATTCAGTGGAGGTTAGTGTGGAAAAACCCAGTGATGTTTGGTGAAAGCACAACAACTTTTGGTGAAATAGTCATTTATTTGACATACCTATTCGTCTCAAAAATGGGACAAAGTGTGATGTGATCTTGGAGAATTTTGATAATCAGAGTTTTTAAGTTGCGTTGAAATACCAGGCGTAAGGTAGAGTTTCCTCCTCGCATCAGAGGGGAACACAAGCGCATCCGCCTACTTGTTATTCTCTCTGTAAGTCCTGTAAAGAACAAACAACAGCGACCAGAAGCAGACTTCAGCCGGTGCTCTGTTATTTGATCTTAATTTATGATCAATCGCATAGGTGGAGAGTAGTCATACATTTGGTGTGGATCAGGTATCAGAGTGCAGAGCAGTGGAAACACTTGATCTGTATCTACAGCAGAGTGAGTGAGTAATCTTTTATATGTTGTTCAAAAAGCAGTGGAAAAAATGCTTTCAGAGGTCAGGTAAGAGAGAGATCTGCGTACTTAACTGGTGAAGAACCAGAAAATGAGGCTTGGACGATGCTTAAGCGGCCTATTAAAGAGGCATTTAGTAATCTGTGACCTTTATCGACCTCTATAGGTGAACAGCAGAGATTTGAACTGCATCAATAATTCCTCTTCCACACGTCTATGGCACAATCCACCATCCCCCCTTGCACACTCAAACAATACTTACACATCATTGTCCGATTCTAATCAAACCTCGTTAACTGCTCGGATAAAGAGCTACGTATTCAATCAATAATAATAGAGAAGAGTCTGCTCATTGATTAGCAGATATGGTGATTAGATGTATCACTGCTCCCGTCCACAGCCGCTTTACCTCGCCGTCACACGGCCCTTTTCGACGGGGAACTGAAGCCGTTATATCGCTCTCTTCAAAGCCACCAGACTACATTCACAAAAACAGTAGTTTTACCTCGCAGAACACGGAAGTATACATACAACCCCACTCCAAATAATCTAAACTAACCCTTTCATTTATTTTTCAAATTTAGCACAGCTAACTTTGACTCAGCTAGTGGTAGCGTTCACATTATTCATAACCTTATTGATTAGCTTACTTTGGAAACCTACGTGGGCGTTTCCGTTTGAAAAAAAAAAGGAAAAGAACGCAGATGTACCCGCCCTTAATTTAAAGTTTTTTGCAATTCCGTCACATCCATATTTTTTTCTCAATGTTCAATCATTCTCTCCTCTTCTTAGTAGGTTTTTACGCAGTCTGTGAATTATAACTTGATTGAATAAGGGAGCGACTCATTAATCAAATGTCTGTCATTTACTGAATATCGTAGACATGTGTGTAAAGTCCAGTAAAATGTAAAATTTGAACCCTACAGAAACCAACTGCTGCAGGAGGTGTCAGTCTGACTCAGGTACTTGCTGTGTGTCGCACAGGAAACTCATGCACATTGGCTGAATCCAACCAATCATCCTCATCACCACAGTCCTTACATTATGTCCTCACACTGGGCCGTGTCGACATACTGTACGTGGAATGACATCAGATGTGCTTTTTTTTTTCTTTTTGGTTGGTCATTTAGAAAAGCTCCATGGCTGCTGTTGTGTTGTCTGTCGGAGTTTTACAGTATGAAGCATGTCACACATGTTGTTTTATCATCCTGCCTGCGTTCACAGTTCACACTTGTGTTCTCGGCTGTTCATTGCAGCCATTAACAACCTAAGTTTATGCCTTGTTCTTCTTGGTGGTTTTTATGTTAATTAAACACACTACACACTTTGGTTAGTAAGAGTTGTGAACAGAGCTTACATCAGAATAATGTGATGAAACTTTAATGATCGCTCTAAGGAAACTGGGACAACAAGCATACATGAGAATATAGCAAATTGGATGTTATATACAGTAAACGTGTGCAACAGAGTTGCAGTACTGGGCAGGGTTATTATAGTAAAATAAGCAGTATAAGCAGTAAATAAGCAGAAAAATATTGTTAGTGAACTGAAACTAAATAAAAACTATATCTTTTAAGAAAAACTAAAACTAAACTGAAACGATAGTGCCTAAAAAACTAATAAAAATAAAATAAAAATGAACGTAAATTCAGTTTTAGTTTTTTAGCTATAATATATCACTACCGAAAAAGGAGACAGAATGAATTTCCGTCAACAGAAACTGAACGGACTTGACATTCCAGGAGACGGCGCTACGCCGCAATCGCTTCACTACAGTAGCGCGAAAATTCAACATTATGGCCATTCCTACACAGTTCTCCAACTATTTTGTATGTATGTAGCTACATACTTCTGAAACATTATACCTGGCTGACACTAACAAAAACAAACTAAAGCTAAATATATGAAAAATAATCCTTTCTGAAAAACTGAAACTAAACGAAAACTAGCAAACACACTCTAAAAACTAACTAAAACTAAAGTTAAATCGAAACGTCAAAACAAAAATAAAAAAATTGAAATTCAAAATTCATAATTGTTATACTTGGTACTGGGCCACATATAGAAGGGCAAAATGAAATGATATTATGTGTATATGATATAGATTTTGATATTATTTGTATGTGGACAAAATACCAGAAACTTAACTGAGACAATAAGAATGTATAAAATAAAGTAAAATAAGAAATACATTTTTAAAACGACATCTATTCATTATCTGCTGCAGTATAAAATAGATTTTAAAAATATTAAAAAATTAATAGAAATGCAGGAATTAAACTTGAAGGAATGAGATGAATATGTGAAAATGACAGAAGCACATTATTTTCAAAATGTATATATTTTTTATAATTCTGCCTGAGGCCATATGTACTGTCGTTTAAAATGGATACGGTTTGAGTTTCATTGTTTCCATTTGGCCCTGAGTGTTTACCACGAGGAAGCTTTTTATCCAAATGCTGCGCTGTTGCACATATGGATGACTCTAATGAGCCTGGAGGGGTGCCGGGACCCTACCCAGGCTCCTCCAGTGTCGGCTCCTACTGTACCTCTAAAGGGAGGCTCTGACCCCGGGCCCACTGTGAAAAGGTCGCAGGTGAATCAGCCACCAGCGTATGCCGCCGCGACACCGCCGGCCCTGCCCAGCACCCCGAGGTGGGCACTAGTCCGGGCACATCTGCTCCGTGCCTAATTAGTATCATTGTGGACGAGGGCTTAAGGCCGGGCCTTCCATAATAGCAGCCTGTTGCTCGGGGAAACAGTCTGGCTCCTGTAAGCAGCTTCTTTGCGGGTCTGCTCGTCTGATAATCTGCTGCAGAAGTGCACGCTTAAAAACACAGTCGGCCTCACTGGGCAGTGTGTCAGGTGAAAGGGTTGGCAGTTAGATGAGTTTAGTGATGATTTTTCTTATCCCAGCGAAACGTAATTGTCTTGTGGCACACAAAGATTTAGCTTCATCTTTTCCTAGTCATTAAGGGTGCTTTTCCCTTTTTAAATGCAGTATTTTTGCAAGTTTTAGCTCCTTATTTACAAATCATGTATGCATTATGTTTTTGCTGACTGTTTTCAAATGCATGCTGTACTGTTTTATATATTTTTTTAATATTATTTCCATTAATTTCCACTCATTTCTGTACAGTATGAAAATCAGTTAGCTAACTCTTGAAACTTCGGTTGAGTAATTAACAGTGAATCATATTAATCACATAAAGTGTATTTATATTGCACTTGTAAAACCTCCAGAAAAGCAGCAGAAAACAAGATAATTAGTAAAACTTCAAAATAAAAAATGAGGAAATGATCAGAGGTGGGACCAAGTCATTATTCTGTAAGTCACAAGTCTTTACACTCAAGTCCTAAACTTTGAGTTTCTAGTCCTAAACAAGTCACAATGCAACCAAATAGAATGCAATTTTAACAATATAATAATAATATATTCAATTCATTCAAAAAAATCATGAATGCTTTTTAAAATTTTTATTTATTTGTTAAAACAAGTGCCACTGAACTTTATCATAAAAAAGTAGAATTGATTTGTGGCACACTTTTTAAGCTTCGCACTTGGGGGGGGGAAGGTATTTTCAAGTCAAAAGGCTCAAGTCCAAGTGAGTTGAAAGTCTTTTTTGAGTTTGTCAAGTCGAGTCTAAAGTCATCAAATGTTGTGACTCGAGTCCACACCTCTGGAAATGATCACTGGTAACACAATCCCAACTTTTCAATAAAAGCTGCACTTTAACTGCATTTCCACACAATGATAATGTGACAAAAACAGCTCACTTGATGTTTGCTGTGATGTGTTACACAACTCCAGCAAGTTTATAGAGTCTCTTTATAGAGTTTTATTTTCATACGGTACCAAAATGAAATGAACGGTTGGAAAAATACATCAAAAACGCAACGGCATGCTTTGCAAAATGGTTAGCTGTTAAGTATATATGATTTTTAGTAAATGTGCTAAAACATGCAAAACCACCGCTGTGGCTGTTTGAGGAAACTCGACCTCAGACACTTAAACACGCTGTGGCCAGATTTTAGCTCCTGAATTAAGACATAAAGATGTAGGTTTGCTCCCAATCAGCTTACTGCGGCGACACACAGTAACAGATTGAAGATTGAATGTTGGTTTGGCTTTAATGCACAAGGAATTAATTCTCACCAGGGGGTGAAAAAACGCTATAGATTTCCACCTCCGTGCTTTACTGGGACCCTGAATGGCGTGCCCATGTTTTTAATGAAGAGATTTGTTGCATGTGCCAGGAGAGATTATCTTTTAAAACACTGGCCTGCTCAGGCGAAGGTTTGGTTCCTGTGTAACCATGACCAGTCAGAGCGATGAGATCTGCATAAATCATCTTGAGATTGTGACGCGTATTGTATCATGTTCCAGTTCAGTTAGTGCCAAGTGGATTTCTTCAAAGATACACAGTATTATCTTGAATCTGTGAACACAGATTTTATTTAACTGTTTTATTGTTGACATTTTTATTTAGAAATCCTGCATTTTCCGATGGACGGAATATGGATTACCCGCACGGAAGCCAAGCAATGTGGACGCCACGTTAGTTCAGATCCAAACGTCACACAATAACACAAACTAACTAACCGATCGACGTAGCGGTAGACCAACAACTCCTGTGTTCTGCGAGGTAAAATGACTGTTTTTGTGAATGGAGTCTGGTAGCTTTGAAGACATGTCTTATTATTGACATTTTTATTTAGAAATCCTGCATTTTTACATTTGTATTGATAGAAATTTGCCTCACAAAGCTGGATAATTTGATACTAAGTTATTACGACAGCAGAAGTGGGAAGTTTAGAGGAATAAGGGACATATTTTCTATCTGTCAGTGAGGTTTTTGATGTTGCGACAAAGAACGCAGGATGTCAAAACACAGCAACCCAGAAATCTGCCGCATTTTCTTCTTCTTCTTCTCCTCATGCCGCTTGGCCTCCACATGGCCACACATGCTTGTGGCCTCACTAAAACCTTTTTGGCACGAATCCAAGCGTGCCCCCCCCCCCCTCCCCCTCCCCACGTTCCCCTCGCCGGATGGACATGGCACGACATTGCGGCCATGTGGCCAGCAGGAGGCTGTATTTAAGCCGGGGCAGCTCTGAAATGGGCCATAAAACCTAGCCAGCAAGTCTGGCTCCCCATGAGGCAACGGGCCTAAGTACTCATTGACAAGACTCCAACATCACTGACTTCCCAGAGAGAGAGAGAGAGAGAGAGAAAGAGAGAGAGAGGGGAAATAATGCAAGAAAGAAAAAGAGCTGCAGACAAAGATGAGGTGCAGACAGGAGGTTGTTGTCTGGCCTATATAGACGGGCTGTTTTATAACCGTTAGCACTTTCAATCCACAACACGTAGCTGTTTTCTCATACTTTTCCACAGCTGCACACTCACTGTCATTATGTCTTTTCCTTTAATTTGTCTTGCAGCTCATTTTCACTTAATGAAACAGCTCCTTGGCTGCATATGTTTAAGGGGACCTCGGGGGAAATATGTCACATTTCGATGCCACATGGCGGCCATGACATTCACATGTTCCCACTTCACACATCCTCCATCAGCTTTCTGAAAACATCACTCGCCCTGAAATTAAAGTCTCAAGTAACCGAGCTAATGAAGTCAGTTTACAGACTCGGCTTTTTACGAGTTCGCGCTCGCTTCCGCGCCGAAGTGTTGAGAGAGAGTTGAGAGGGTGACCGGAGAGGTAAAATGTGTGTTTAAAGGCGATCCACCTGTGATGGTGTCACGGCTGTGACAGGTGCGTAACCTGTTATACCCGCTCCTCAAAAAGACCACATGATGGACGACGAGTCGCTTCCATTTCATTATCAAATTGGCATTGATGAATAATTGGTGGCATCTGTGAGAAGACAAAAGAGAGGTTTGATGGCTGCCAGGCGGGCATCCACGGCTCTGTGGCGTGGAGTGCCGCGAGGCGAGAGAGCGAGATGATTTACGATCCAGCCGGTAGTTTATAGTTTGGCACCGGCTGTGAGCAATGTCATAGCAACCGGTTATTCATGCAGTTTTCTGTATATTACGAGGTAAATCCCTGAATTTTACAGTTCCGGGAAGCCTATAAGAGAGGAATTCTTTGGCTGAAACTAAACATGGCTGTTTTGCATGGCCTCTTGGGCGCTCTCAGTAACCAGGGATACTAGGGCTCCCTAGACTCTCTCTTATTTTAATTGACTTTGGCCTGCAGGAGGCTTGTGTCCATTCAAACCTTTCTGGGCAGAGAGAGAGAGAGAGAGAGAGAGAGAGGAGGGAGGGAGGAACTGAATGTGAATAGAGCTCCCTCAGAAACTAAAGAGTGCAGCCCACTAGAGCCGTTCTTGTTAGTTTGCTCGTGGTCTTTGTTCTCCTTTCAGCCCTTCTGGCTAAATGTCTTCAAACAAGCCGTTTGGGGGTTGTGATTCTCTCCGACAGGTTTATAGCAAAGAAATTGGACTTATAGTTAGTGTGGGAATAAGTGAGGAAGTGTGATGTGACGACTGGATGTTTGTGTGGACGTTAGTGACCAAGTGGGACGACGCCAGGTGGGAGTCCGGGGTTGACAAGGGAGCAGGTGTCTATTAGATACAGAGCAGAGGGGGGGGGGGGGGTCTTGGCATCTGCCTCACCTGCTGCCTCCCCTGCAGTCCACCCTGCCAGGAAACGGAGGGAAAGAGGGAGGGAGGACAGAGTAGAGAAAAATGTTTTGGAGGAGGCAGCAACCTTTTTTTAATGGTAGCCATTCATGTCATGTTTGTGGAGTTATCCTCTCCCACAGGTTGTTCGTGCAGCACCTAGTAGCCACTATTCATCGTGTTTGGGTTGCTGCATCTGTTTTAAAGGGTCACCCAAGTTACGAAAACACATTTATTTTTCTTCTGCCTCCACCCTAATACAATGGAGGTGAATGGAACATGTTATCAAGGGTTTTTATAGAGACTATTCCTTTGGTAAGATGGATTTATAGTTGACGCAAAGGGGATAACTGGAGCATATGTTTTGATTTATACTGCTGCTCCACTGCAACAGTAGAAAGATTTATCGTCAATAAGCCTATATTCGCCACAGTCCATGGTTTACATTCTTTCAGTTACTGTGTTATGAGTGACGTTGGGAACGTCTGCCTTGTTTCATGACTAAAAAGACTGCTGAGCCTTTTTCTTTCAACTCGCTTCATGTTGTATTCACTCTCAACAATCTTTACCGGCATCAGAAACTTGAACACACAAGTAGCCCAAGCTGACCAGTCACGGGTCTTGCAGTCCCCTCGTGGTCAGGCTGTTCTCATACCCCGTTCGTAGCTATACCTACGAAAAATAATGTACTGTAATTCGTATATATATTCCACAAACTCAATTCGTATTTAATCCAAGTAACCGTGAACTAGGAAGTGAAAAAGAGTGACAAACGGAGCGTAGGGAGGAGCTCGCGGTGTATGGGTGGGTCAAAAAACACCAGACTTTTGCCCAGGAGACCGGTGTTCGTACCTCTCCCGTGTGCCAAGCGTGTTGGAGATCTACGATGGCCGTCACAAAAATGTGAATGGCCCTCTCTAGAGCCATTTGGAGCAGAACCAGTGCGTAGAGTGTGTGTGTACGTGGGAAGTGAGTCGTGAAGCAAGAGAGAGAGAGCGGCGGCGACGGGAGCGAATAACGTTCGACTCCGGCACAAGCAGGAAAAGTTAAAAGAGATTGGTTTGTCCGTTCTGGGCTACTGTAGAAACACGGTGGTGCAACATGGGCTCCGTGAAGAGGACCCGCTCCCTATGTAGATAAAAACAGCTCATTCTAATGTAACGAAAACACAATAATTCTTATTATCAAGTGATTATACACTAAAGAAAACATACTTATTAATATTATATTCCATTTCTGCCAATAGATCCCCCTAATTGTTACACACTGGTCCTTTAAGTTACGCCACTTCCTGAGTTATTTTAACCCACGATCTTTTCCTAAACCTATTATACGTGTAAGTGGTTTCCTGTGAAGACGGAAGTTTATTTTGAAAAGACTGTATGCATGAAGCAATTGACACGTGTTGAAGGACATTCGTAGGAAAACGCACAAAAAATGAGGAATAACTTTTCGTAAGATATCATACGAACCGTTGTGTGAGGATATGTTTACGGCATGTAGTTACATTTTTGAGGAGGTGCACGTCAGCTACGGAGCCTATACGCACGTATCGCCGTAGCTCCATTGAAGAATGTTCAACAAAACTGTTTCTGGAAAGACACATTCCTTCTATTTTGTCTTTAATAAATATAATTTTGAGCAGCACAAAATAAATTCTGTTCACTTCCTATTGTATTTGGGTAGAGACAGAAATCCCTGTGACAGATATCTCTAAACTTGGGCAAACCACAACGGCTAGACAGCGTGTAATTTGGGTGAACTGACCCTTTAATCTCGAGGCCCTTTTCTTTTTGGTGCAGCAAAAGGAGGCAGAATCGAGGTATTTAATCAGCCCAGTTTATCTCTGCGCCTCCTGTCTGAGTGTGTGGTGAAAGTCGGGGTGGGGGAGCATTATCATTGGAAGGAGCATTGAACAACTGTCAGGGATGCAGTCCGTGTCGTTTGTCATGTCTCCCCGGGGCTTTATGACGGAGAGACAGTGAAGCTGGAGGCTGCAGGGCCCAGCCACCGAACCACCCATCTAGTCCCAGCAGACGCCCTTCGCCGAGGCTGACCATCAGGCTGCGCAGCTGAGCACCGGAATATCAATACGGCTCAGACTCGGCCGGGCCCCTGGGACCATCTTCAAGGCAAACAGGATAGGCTCCTCTCCTTATGGAAGACAGAGACCCATAGCCGCCAGGGAGACCAATGTAAACAGAGCAAAAAAGAGGCTCCGGAGCACCAAACGGCAGTTTGATTCACTCCAGAACGGCCGTTTTGGAAGAGCTACACCTGAGACGATTATCTCCAGATTTGGCTCTTCTCAGGAAGGGAAACAGATGAGTCTATTGAAGGACCGTCTGTGGGAGGAGAGGAGAAGAAAAAACAGTAATCCTTTTGTTCATCATCCGCACTGTCCTGAGAGATGCTTGGGTTGAAGGAGGAGGAGGAGGAGGGAGAGAGCTGTGAAGAGTAACAGGGTTGGCTGTTCCTCCTCCTGTCATATGAAACCTGAAGTTTATCCTCTGAGTCAATGACAGAGAGCCTCTCCTTTAAACAGGTTGGTGCTCAGCGGAGGTGATAATTTTGTGTGGCGATAAGCTCTTTATCTAACGGTGGGGTAGAATAATTCCTCTTTAAGTGGCAGCACTGGTGCTTCCCTCTCTCTCTCCTCTTTTCTTCCTTTAGATATGTATTGTCATTTCGCTGCGAGGCTCAGCACTGTTGTTGTTTTTGTCCTGCGGCTGTTGATGTCGGCCTCGGTGTGAAGCGAGGATACCGTCCCCTCAGCCAGACGGCCTCACGGTGCCACAGTCGGGGGATAAATTGCGGAGACATGTTTATCAACATAGAAGAAGTGCAAGTTACCCCTTGTTGGAAGAGAATAATGGGACCTAATTGAGCTGTAACATGCTGGCTGGTCGCCAGGCCCTTGAATTGAAAAACTCCTCTCCATCAGAAGGGGGTCTGGAGGAGAGGGAGGGTGCTGTTTGAAAACGCTGCATAGATGTGAAACTCGTAAACCTATTAGCCGCACTTGGACCCCGGTTATATTTAATGGAAACTAACCTACAAATCTACCTGTGAGTGTGATGTTTTCAGGAAGAGAGAGCACCTGAGAGAGCCCCCTCTTTCTGTCAACCAAAGCACAGTAAAGTCAGATCAATCCTCAGGAGGAACAGCACAGCCTGTCTCCTGGCACCTGCCTCGCCAAGAACAGGAGGCAGGAAGGAGGAGGAGGGAAGAGAGGGAGCGTGAGCGGGGTGGGGAAGGAGGAAAAACCCAGCTGCCTCCTCTGCGTCTGAGCCCCGTGCTGCTTTTTAAAGGAGCGGGAGGGAGGGGAGAGGGAAGAGGAGAGAGACTGCTGGCACCATCTGTACATGTCTTTTGTATTCCAGCCCTCATCTTTACACAGAGCGAGGCTGGTGTGCTCAGTGTTCGAATGAAAGGAGAGGACGTGCCTTTTGGGGGCGCGATGCTCGGAGAGAGGAGAGAGGTGTGTGTGTGTGTGTGTGTCGACGCCGAGATTCTGTTTTGTCCTCGGGAAAATTCAGAGGACATCTCGTCTTATAATGTGGTGTCTCTCCTTATGTGTTTGCAAGCACTCATGTGTGGGCAAATCTCTGGGTTGCCATGTTTGTGATGGGAGTCAGAAGCTTTTGTTTGTTCCTCCCTCCCATCAGCCCCATTAGCCTGATGCCTCCTCTCTCACTGACTCACTCACAACCTTTTTTTTTTTTTTTTTATCTCTCCCTCTCTCCCTCTCTGTGTAATATGCGCTGTGGCGGCCCGTCCTCGCATGTGGCAGCAGGGTGGATCTGCCTGCGAGGACAGCCTGCGTTGTCTGCTGTCATATTGACGTGGCTTTTTTTGCGCGAACCGCAGCTGAAATCACCAAGCGCTCTGTTTCACCACCACCCCCCCTCCTCCTCCTCCCTCGCTCCTTAGTCAGCCTAGAAGTGCTGTGAATCATAAGAGGAGGTGGCTGCCCTGCTCTTTGATTGAATCCACATTCCCTTTCTCCTCCGACGCCGCAGAGAGAGGCAAGAAGGAGGCAGGGAGAGAATAAGGAAAAGTGAGTCTTTTGTAGTTGGGCACAGTACAAAAACATGCACTGCAGATGAGAAGCATATGATTCGATCAAACACGCTCTGTGGTGGCTGCCTAACCGAGCAGTAGGTAGGTAGGTAGGTAGGTAGGAAAGTGGAGAGGAAGGAAGGGCCGGAGTCCATCTGCAGGCCCAGAGTGAACCCTAGTGGCCGAGAGCTGCAGTGGCATGCTGGATTTGAAGCTGATCTTTTATATTGCAGCATAAAGGTGCCTCCTTTTGTTTCTTACTAGGGCTGTCAATTGATTGAAATATTTAATTTCGATTAATCACATGATTGTCCATTAATCGCACATTTTTTATCTGTTCAAAATGTACCTTAAAGGGAGATTTGTCAAGTATTTAATACTCTTATCAACATGGGAGTGGGTAAATATGCTTGCTTTATGCAAATATATGTATATATTTATAATTGGAAATCAATTAACAACACAAAACAATGACAAATATTGTCCAGAAACCCTCACAGGTACTGCATTTATTATAACAAATGATGCTCAAATCATAACATTGCAAACTGAAGCCCAACAGGCAACAACAGCTTTCAGTGTGTCAGTGTGCTGACTTGACTATGACTTGCCGTAAATTGCGTGTGATTATCATAAAGTGGGCATGTCTGTAAAGGGGAGACTCGTGGGTACCAATAGAACCCATTTTCATTCTCACATCTTGAGGTCAGAGGTCAAGGGGACCCCTTTCAAAATGACCATGACAGTTTTTCCTCGCCAAAATTTAGTGCAAGTTTGGAGCGTAATTTAATCTCATTCGCGACAAGCAAGTATGACATGGTTGGTACCAATTGATTCCTTTATCCATTAGATTATCCTGAAGAGAGTGGCAGTGCACATGAGTGGATACAACATTCAGCTTTAAAAGACAGCCAGACATTATAGAATAAGAATTATTAATAGAGCAAATAACTATTAAAAGAAGAGCAGGAATCAGTCAATCAGTCGGATAAAGTGGCGCAAAAGCGTACAAGCAAATGTATTTACTGTTCTTTCATCCTGTTTGATTCATCTGTAGAAGTTCCTCTATAATGTCGCTTTCATGAAGGTTATGTCTCTCACTTCAATGTTTCCATTCATCCCCCCCATAGAAAATCTTCATGTCGTTTTCCAGTAAATGGTATTGGATTTAATTGAGTCATTGAACGGTGGTGAACCCAACAGAAGATAATGTGTAATTTGCTGCCAGCATTGATATAAGTAATACATTTAACCTCCTCTGAATACGTGGAAAGCTTCATTCTTAAAGTCCAATAAACATGAACCATCCATTAGCAGAATAAAAGCTCTTATTTGAGTAAACTAAACTAAAAATGATCCTTCAACAGTTCATATAAACAAACTAACTAAAAAATTAATCCTGAAAAGACGAAACTGCGCTTGGAATTACTTTAACTCAGCAGATAGTTTCAGGAAAGGTCCTCACATTTTAAAATTTGTTTTAAATGTTTTCAGTAACGTTTCTTATTTTTTCTTGCTTAAATGTTTCATGTTGTCGCATAGTTACGTGGCCTTACAGACTGTTCACCTATTCTGTTTTGGAGGCCCGCTGCACAGACAGGACTTCTGAATTTAATGTATTTTGCACAAAGACCTTACACATCATTTTGTCTGTCAGGCCATTGCTTTTTTCCCCAGAAGCTTCTGTTCCTAAGTTGTTGTTTCGTCTGCCCTCCTCTCCTCACATAATCACTTTTTGCAGGTTTTTTTTGCAGCGCTTGCAGTAGAGGGCCGTTAACCTCTGCAGTTATTTCTCACAGGAGTCCACTGATTCATGCTCATTCCTCTGCTCTCTCTCTCCAGCTCTCCTGTCCTCGTGGTGCGAGGAGCTGGGACGCCTCCTCCTCCTCCGTCACCAGAAGAACAGGCAGAACGAGCCTCCGGGAAAAGTGCCCATGCAGCCCCCCATGAGCTCCATGAAGCCCGGCCTCTCGCACGGGTCAGTGTTCACACTGCTGCGCTTTTTGGCTCGTGCGCGAGGCGTGTTTATGTGTGTGTTGGGTGTGTGAACAGACAGACCGGGCCCTCGGGGAAAGCCCTTCCCCTCCGCATGAAGCCCGGTGTTCCTTATGGATCAGTGGCCAGACAAACTGCCAGACTAACTGCTTGTAGCACAGTCAATAGGGACATAAAGCACCTCACAACCCCGGGTACATGTAGTTAATAATTACAACGCAGTGTTTGTGCATTTCAAGAGGAAGAACATGCTTATATTGTGTAATCCTGACAATAAAACCTTTTCTTTCCCTATCGTTCAGCAAATATACCGACTGTGCTATTGTGCACGGCAAATATTTGTGCAGTGACGCAGGGCACATTTTGATTTGGCGTTTTTATCCGTCCTCAGCAGAGATGGGTCTTTCCCCTACGACTCGGTTCCCTGGCAACAGAACACCAATCAGCCTCCAGGTTCGTTGTCGGTGGTGACTACCGTCTGGGGCGTCACCAACACGTCGCAGAGCCAGGTGAGATCCTGTACCTGTCCGACAGAGTAGAAGTGTTTCTGATAGGATCGCATTTCTGTAGTTTTAAAGTGTTACTGTCTTTATGTTAAGGCATCCATCATTTATGCGTGTTTATCTCTCTGTATGTCTACGTCCAACAGGTGTTAGGGAATCCCATGGTGAACAACAACAATCCCATGAACCCTGGGGGCAACCCTATGGGCTCGGGTATGTCTGGTAACAACCAAGGGATGAACTCTCCTCAGTTCCCCGGTCCTCAGCAGCAGTTCCCCAACAAGGGCAACTCCAACCAGGCCTACATGCAGCAAGGCATGTACGGACGGCCCAACTACCCAGGAGGAGGAGGCTTTGGTGGCAAGTAAGTGGACGTTGGATTAATACCGGTCGTTGCAATGATTAAAATTGCTTCCGAAGAAGCGGGTGTGAAACGATCGCACTCCTCCGGCATGAGGTCATTTCCTATATTGTCTCTTTGTCGTAGTTACCCTGGAGGGCCTAACGCTGGGCCTGGAGGAATGGGCATCCCTCCACACTCCCGTCCTCAGTCAGACTTCACCCAGCCTGCCGCTGCTGCCGCCGCCGCCGCAGTTGCTGCCGCCGCCGCCACGGCGACCGCCACTGCCACAGCGACCGTAGCTGCCATGCAGGAAACCCAGAACAAGGACATGACCCAATACGGACCGGTAGGACACGTCAAACACTTGACTTTGCCTTTCAATACTAGCAGTAGTACGAGAAGCTGATTTAGGGTTATTGGTGAACGAGATTAATCAATGTTAAGGGTGAGTAATTAGCTGAAGTAGTAATGGAGCCAAATGGCATATTTAGCTATAACAAAAGCTAACAGGCGCACATATTTTTCTTCTTTTGTGACTTTTAATAGACTCCTTTCACTCGCAAAATTTGCCACTTTGACAGTCAACTCAGAGATGGTTGATTGGACCCACTTTGTCTTCCAGATGAGTTCCTCTTTCCAGATGGGACCAAACCAGGCGTACAACAGCCAGTTCATGAACCAGCCAGGACCCCGCGGCCCTCCGTCCATCCCTGGGAACATGGGCACTGGCATGAATGCGTCCAGCATGAGCGGGCCCCCCATGGGAATGAACCAGCCCAGAGGCCAAGGCATGGGGCCTTTCGCGGCCCACGGCCAAAGGATGCCCCAGCAAGGCTACGCAGGGCCCCGGCCTCAGGGCATGGGGATGCAGGGCATGAAAAGGCCGTACCCGGGGGAGGTGAGCGGACGTGAAATCAACACTTTCACTTTCGAGGTTTCGCTCGTTTGCTGTATGTTGAATATATGTTTGTCATCCGCAGCCAAGCTATGGTGGGCAGCAGTATGGACCAAACGGCCAGTTCCCTAACCAGCAGGGGCCGTACCCAACACCCAACCCCTCGAGGCCGCTGCCGTCCCCCAACTACCCCGGCCAGAGGATGCCAGGACAGCAGCTGCAGGGCCAGTACCCGCCACCCAGCGGTGCCATGGGCCAGTACTATAAGGTGCAGTAATACTACTGTTCATCAAAAATGTGATGATTAATTGCAGGGTATCATACCAAAAACCTTTTAGCAAGCTTTTTGGTTCAAATAATTACGTTAATTTGGAGAAAAAACTCATTTTGAGTCTGTTTTTATCACATTGCAGCAAGAGCCACCTTTTAATGGCCAAACAAATAACTTCTCTGGGAGTGGATACCAGTACAGCCAGGGTAACATGAACGGGGTAAGTCCACCAATTTTGTTTCATCACATTATCATTCTCTTGGTTGTGCTGTTTTTAGTCCCATGAACATTTGATTCACTAATCGATTTTCTTCCATATAGCCGCCCAGACCGGTGGGTAACTACCCTCACTCCCCAGTGCCAGGCAACCCCACCCCTCCAATGACCCCAGGAAGTAACATCCCTCCATACCTGTCGCCAAACCAGGACGTGAAGCCACCCTTCCCTCCTGACATCAAACCAAATATCACCGCTCTCCCTCCCCCTCCAGGTCAGTAACTGGAAAAAATCTTAACAGTGAATTATTCCTTTAAAAGTTCATGATAGTCTGACTGTGGCTCTTCTTCAACCACTGTAGCCAACCACAACGAGGAGCTGCGTCTGACGTTCCCAGTGCGGGACGGGGTCGTCCTGGAGCCCTTCAGGCTAGAGCACAACCTGGCCGTCAGCAACCACGTCTTCCACTTACGGCCCTCCGTACACCAGACGCTCATGTGGAGGTAAGACATCATGCACTGAATCAACATACAGCAGTGGTTCTCAACTTTTTTTATCTATTAATCAGGTCCCTTACCGCCCTGAATATTACTGTGGATTATTATTCTGTGTTATATCATTAAAAAAAGCATGTCATTGAATGCCAAATAACAAAAGATATTCCACAAGTTATTGAGCAGGGATAGTCTTGGAAACTAGTCTAGATGGTGAAGTGAATGCCACACAATGCTGAATTTGTCCCACAGTGTTCGTAGGGCTGATAAGGTAGTTCAATAAAACAAAAACTAAAAAAAAGGACACACTCGATGGATTACTTGGCTGAGTTGAGAAAGAGAGAAGAGAGGACTCAATACATATTGCAGTAGTATTCTTAACAGAAATATACAGTATACCTTCATCCTATGACGTAGGACTGTGCAATTAATCGAATTACAATTACAATTTTGGCTTCCAACGATTATAAAAACAAGATAATCAACATAAAACGATTATTATTATTTCATTTTGCAATGACGCTCTCGTTTTGTCTTGTTTTATAAATCCAGCACATCCCTTTAAAGCGGTGCATTTTAACCCCAAAACAGCACAACTACAGTTAGAACAATCGACAGATAAAGGTTTCAAGAATCTCATTTTCTTCGGTTCTTCTTTTTAGCCTCTGTGATCATTTGATTCTCAGTCAACAGGGACATTAAGCTTCATATAAGAGTAAAGAACCAATGGGTATTCTTCAGTTCCTCTTAACCTTTGGCAAGCAGATTGAAAAGGTTGTGCAGTCATGTCTGACTGAGAATTATTAAAAAAACGAATCAAACCACCACTATTCCCAGCTAACTTGGAGAAGGTCATTCATGCATTAATTTCCTCTGATTTAGATTATTGTAATTCCCTTTACTCCCCTCTCACTCTCCCGTCCGGAGCGTATCAATGAGGATTCTTTTCTTTTGCTCGTCTGTGCAGATCGGACCTGGAGCTGCAGTTTAAGTGCTACCACCACGAAGACCGTCAGATGAACACCAACTGGCCGGCGTCGGTCCAAGTCAGCGTGAACGCCACGCCGCTCACCATCGAGCGGGGCGACAACAAGACCTCCCACAAACCCCTGCACTTGAAACACGTGTGCCAGCCGGGAAGGAACACGATCCAGATCACAGTCACGGCCTGCTGCTGTGTGAGTACACAAATCTGCAGAACTAATAAAAAGGTGAAAGGTTAAGAGGTTTATGCAAATCCAGACACAAAAAGTAGATGCCAGATAAATACAAGTGTCTGTGGATACACATGTTGAAACTAATACGCCCTCCGAGGATGTTTGTGATAGTGACGGTGATGTTTCCTCTTGCAGTCGCACTTGTTTGTGCTGCAGCTCGTCCACAGGCCCTCGGTTCGCTCCGTCCTCCAGGGCTTACTGAAGAAGAGGCTTCTGCCTGCAGAGCACTGCATCACCAAAGGTATATATGCAGAACAACACAGTCACATTTTGCACCCTGATGTCCTGATCGAGTCCTTGCTTACGCTCTATATCTCTCTCCTCCTGCCTCAAAGTTAAGAGGAACTTCAGCAGCGTAGCGGCGTCGTCGGGGAACGCGACGCTCAACGGAGAGGACGGCGTGGAGCAGACGGCCATTAAGGTTTCCCTCAAATGTCCAATCACCTTCCGGCGAATACAGCTTCCAGCAAGAGGCCACGACTGCAAACACGTTCAGGTATAAACAAACACGCTGAGAGTCAAAATTGTGATGCCGTTCAGGGGAAATAGTGGATGACAAATGTGACTTTTATGTTCTTTCTCTTGCAGTGTTTTGATTTGGAATCATATTTACAACTCAACTGTGAGCGGGGGACATGGCGATGTCCTGTATGCAAGTAAGTTCATCCAGCTTGAATGCATAACAGTACTTGGCCTTTCTATAGTTTTGACTGTGATCCACGTAGTCAGCATTTTAAGCCCCGTTTCTCTCCTCTCTCCTCAGTAAAACAGCGTTGTTAGAGGGACTCGAAGTGGACCAGTACATGTGGGGAATCTTGAACGCCATTCAAAAGTAAGTTGGAAACAAATTTGTAATGCAATGATAAGATGCATTTGTCTTCATTTCCTTGTATCTTAACCATTTCATCTGCATTCCACCAGCTCGGAGTTTGAGGAGGTGACCATTGACCCGACGTGTAGTTGGCGGCCGGTGGCTATTAAATCTGATATCCACATCAAGGAGGATCCAGACGGACCGCTGGCCAAGAGGTTTAAGACTATGAGCCCCAGCCAGATGATCATGCCCAATGTGATGGAGATGATAGCTCAGCTCGGCCCCGGACCGTCGCCGTACCCGTTGTTATCGTCTCAGCAAGGGGGCAACAACAGCGAATACGGCAGCCAAGGTATGATACAAACATACAGTCCTTAAATAGACAAGAATACAAAGTCATTATATCTCAGTCACTCTACAAAAGAAGCGTAAAATAACTGTTAGAAATGAACGCATGTATTTTTTTTCTTATTTTGTGTGCTAGGCAACAGTTACCAGGGGCACGGGAACTTTGACTTCCCTCACGGCACCCCTGGCGGTACGTCGATGAACGACTTCATGCACGGTCCTCAGCTGTCTCACCCACCGGACATGCCCAACAGCCTGATGTCCCAAGACAAGCCACTCTCACACAACATGCCTGACTCAGTGAGTTTACTTTATCGACTCTTCATTTCAGCCTCTCTTTTGTCTGTCTGTCACATTTCTTCTGCATATTTCACCGTTTCTCTCTGTTCTTCTTTCTTGTTTATCCCTTGAACTATTTCTAAGTGTGCTATATCAATCAGGTTCGAGTGTTTACTTCTTCAGTTGGCTTCATTTGGCAGGTGAGAGCAGAGGATGTACACCAAAGAAGCACACTGAGACACCTGAAAATTAAAAAGTTTCAAAGAGAATTACCCTGAAAAAAAGATTGTATGGCTATAAGGAGACATTTCATAGCAAATACTTACTCTATGCTAGGAAGGCTTAGCTTCAGCTCTACTGTAAGAGTGTTTTTCCCCGATATGACCACAAGAAAAGGACAGAGCCAGGCTATTGTAATTGTACTCGGGAACCTTGGCGGAGGTCTGCGCTCTAGTGCCATTCTAGTTAGTTATTTTTTTACCCTATTCACCTGGGGTGTCTCCCCATTAAAATAATTATTAGTTACAACCCAATATTTCCCCCGTCTCTCTCTCTACAGATACCTCACTCTGCAGGCAACGACCAGTCGCACGGTCCTCTGCAGAGCTTACACATCGCATCTCCGCACCCTGGGAGCCAATCAGGGCAGCAGCAGCTACACCACAGCGGGCCTCCTCAGCCGTCACGACAAGCTCCGCCTCCTCAGCAGCAACAACAACAGCAGCAGCACCAACAGCAACAACCCAACAACCATCCCCACGGCGACCTGTCCTTCAACCCCTCCAGCAGCTTGGACAGCCAAGCGGGGTCGGACATGCCCGAGCCGTCATTAGACGTGAGTCCTGACACACAGCAGAATAATTTCAGTCTTAAATCGTCTGTGTTCACGTCACTAACCAGATCTTTCCTCTTTTCTTTTACAGCTTCTTCCAGAGCTCGCTAACCCGGACGAGCTGTTGTCGTACCTGGATCCGCCGGACCTCCCCAGCAATAGCAACGACGACCTTCTATCGCTCTTCGAAAACAACTGAGGCAATTCAGACACACCATGAACTTTTCTGACTGCCTGCAGTTTCCCCCCGAGAACCCGGGGCGGTCGCTCAGTACTTGATAAACACAAAGATGCACTCCCTTTCTCTTCTTCCTCTTGTACAGTTTTCATCGGCCAGCACAGATTGACTGAAAGAGGTTCAAACTCCCAAGACGCGGCGCGGCGATACTTTTTGAACTGTGCAGCTATACTCAGTTGATTTTTTTACGCCACACACAGGTGTTACGTGTGCACATTTAGGAACGTGTTGTAGCATTTTTTATTCATGTTTTGTTTCCTTTTTGAGAAGAAGAAAAAAAAGGAATTCACTGTATAAAAAATAACAGAAAAAAAAAACCCTGCGCTATCTGGCCAGTGTGTGCTACGTCCATATTGTTATTCCAAACTGAGAGGCCACAGCTTCCTGGTGTCACAGCTCCATTCCCTGACTGGTCCGGTTAGTCGCACTGTTTCTGTCCCACCACACATCATTTAAAAGCACAAGAGATTTTGGCAATGCAAAAAGGAAAAAAAATCTGTCTTTACAAAAAAGAAAAAAAATCAGATAAGCGTATGTCTGTCCTTGACAAAATGTTTTTTAAATAATTTTTTGCTCAAAGATTTTTGGGAATGATCGGCTTCCACTTTGTCTACGATTGTGATACATACATATTTTTGTCAAAAAGAGATATCCTGCTTCTCAGTCCGCTGAGGGATGACTGCTGGAACGGAGAAGATTTTGGCCCCACTAAAACAAGTTTATACAGGTACCTGTGCTTCTACATATTGCATAGTTCTCCTGTGCAGAGGAGCGATTTTAAAGGAAAGGTACAATATGAGAGATCCTGTAAAAGATCCCGCTGCGTTTACTGCTTCCTGCTACGACTCCTTCCACGCCGTCTGCTCTGCGGTGTCGCCCGTGACGGCGTTTTTTGCAACGTTGCATCTCTCTCCCTGTTAAATGATGTGCTGTTAAAGTAGTCTACAAAGTGCATGTGTGCCAAGCCCTTGTCTAGTGCTGTTCCAAGTGGTAAAACAAAAAAAATAAGATAGTGTGGTTTTTATCAGTTGCTGTTCCCACGGCTCTTTTATTGTTTGTTTCTGTCAGATTTAGTATGATTTATTTAACACTAACATTGAAGGGATAATGCTGATATCAGCGATGCATTCATCATGCGTTCGCTGGATATTCGGTATTAATGTTTGTTTTCTCGTTTTGTGTCGCTGCATAATTAAACTGTCCGTAAATCTTTTTTGGGAAACTGCTCACCAAAGTTGGAGGGATGAGAACGGAGAGGTTTGTGTTTGCTTGGTCCTGTGTGAGACTGCGAATGTGTGTGTGAGACTGTGTGTGTGTGTGTGTGTGTTTCTATTAGTGTGATGGGAGGAAATATTGATTTCAAAGATATAGGGGGAGGACAAATACAGTTTATCCATCACTGCTGTTCAAGAAGTGGTTTTTAAAAGCAGTATTGGTGCAGACCTTTTTTGCCACGTTTGTTTTCAGTTTCACTTTGTTGAGGAGAGTGCTGTTCAGTATGCAAATGTATTATTTTTTAAGAAATGCTATTGTACTGTAAATATCATTGTGAATATTTTTGTATCATCTTGATAATGTTTGTCCTTTTTCGATCATTAGTCGTCCGACCTAACAACGTATACGCTCCCAGACTCCCATCTAACCACTGACTTTGTTTGTAACCAGCATACGACGGCTGCCTCGCGTCCTCCTCGTCGCGGGGAAGCCGGTCCAAATGTCTCATAAGCTATTTCCTGCAGGTCGCCGTGCTTTCTAGTCACTTTCCTCCCAGTGCACTCTGTCGCACACCTGTCGTTTACAGACAGGTGTCCCATGTTTATGTGGCGCCCCCCCCCCCCTTCCCAGCATCAGCTCACGGTGATTGTGTAGCATCATTTCAGTTTTCACACGTTTTGACGCAATATTTTCTTTCACGCTCGGATGTATTCCATTGAAAATGTTCATGAGTTTATGTTAACATTTTATCAATGATACTGAACAGTAACGGTTTTTAAAAAGATGTGGTATCAGCTGGCTTTCAGTGTAATTAGTGAGCTATGTGAATATCATAATTGTTGCTAATTGTCAATACACAGTGGTATTTTAAAGATATATCACAACCATATTTTAAAGAAATCCATGATATTGTTTATATTTTTGTTATAGAAAATGTGGCTTTTTTTTAAAGAAAAAAAGCACGAGACCATATACATTTTTATCCCCCTTTTTTTGTTTTTTTTGGTAAATTATTTTGTACTGGTTTTCTTATTAATCTGTAAGGCTAGAAATCCAATTTCTTTCAACTGTAGCATTGTGCTGATTTAACCACCCTGGTTTTATGTAAACATTATTTTAAACGTCATTTTAAGGAAATATTATTTGTTCCAGTTCAGCACACTGACATGTTGTTTCATATTTATGTCACAAAGAGACATCAAATAATCCCTCTTTACACTGCCACATTTTCGTATTTCACGATCTGAATTGAAACTTTCGATCGATCCCGTGGTCATCATTTCATATTTTTGAGCCAATTTGGTGTACAAGGCAGCACCCCAAATCTGTAGTTGCACAATCACAATAAAGGGCCATTTCTGTGGGGGAAGTTGTTTTGAATAAAATAAATAAAAATAAAAAAATACAGAGAGGAAGGGCGCGTTCATCATTCTGGCCTGGAAAGGATGTCGAGGGCAAGGCTAGATCAAACGTCCCAAGGATGCCTGTATATATGTAAATGAATATAGAGACATGTGAACAGAAATGTATTCATTTTCCCTGGGAATGTGCATTGTTTCTTCAGAATAATAAAAAGCTTGCAACCCCTCTACTGGAAGTGGCTGAATATGGAAACTTGTTAGTTAGTGTCTGTGGGTACCTCTCCAGCATTTTTGTTCCCCCTCTGTAATATACTTTCACCTCTTTTGTTATAGGGGAACTGGGACAGCTATGTTTTATATGTAATATTTAGCCTAAATGTTCTAGTCTGTCACCTGCATACTCTGAGGTGCTAAAGCTAAAAAAAGGAAGAAAAAAATACAAGGTTACAAAGAAAATCACTCGGTGGGGTGGGAGGAAGGCGGTGGGAGGGACGGGTCCAGAAGATTGTAACCAAATCCATAGTTTGTACAATTTTTTGATATCATGAGCAGTTGGAAAAATGCTACAATCTAAGGTGATTCATGCAATGTGGCCATTGTCTCTATTGTGTACATTGTATGTACAATCATTTCATATTCTAAACTGGTCAGAAAATAAAAGGAACTAATTGTGATTTTTAGTCTTGCAGAACTGTATGTAGTTAGATGATGTGACAACCTAATATTTATCTAATAAATATGTATTCAGATGATACCTGTATGTCACTGTGGTCTTGTCTTTTGTCTGAGGATTACACACCTGCCTAACTCCCACGGGCTGTTTATGCAAGCAGAAGGTGTAAATTATGGCTATCACATTTTAATTAATATAGCTAAAGGCCAGCTTGCACTTATGTGGAAATTATATGAGCCCACATTAATAAACACAACATAATAAGGGAGACAAGTAAACCTCATCATTGGAATGACTTTGAGGAGTTCAGCAGTTATTATATGACTGTTATAGTACATTATATTGCTATACTGATGCATTGATGTCTGAGTAGAAGTTAACTGTGTAGCTGCATGAGGTGGAGCTAGTTTAAATTACTTTGAAATATTGTGTAATTTGATTTTGTGACACCTTTTTTATTTTATTATATTTTATTAAAACATCCATATAGGTATGTACAGTTTTGCCATGTACTTATATGTTGATCATATTTCAAAAAATCAAAACGGTTGTTTTTTTTTCTCCATACTTTATTTTGAAAGTTCAACACAGTAGTTACATAAACATGTTCAGATTTTTCATTACAAAAACTTCAGCAAATATATTTCACAGTATAAAAGTAATACAAAAATAAAATAAATTATACAGCAAATAAAATGTAAGGAAAGGAAAAGATGAACGAAAAAGAAAAAACAAATCAGTGTCTGTTAAACAATTGTCTAATGTATCTAAATAATCTAATAGTTTTTGTCAATTTAGAATTTTTTTAAATCAGTATCTATTAAAGTATAAAAGGAGGGTATTCTTTTAAACCATATCATTTTATGTATATAATATTTTGCTATGATATTAATCAAATTAATTATGTGTATTAAAAAAAAAAAAAAAACAGTTGTAAAAGCCCTTGTGACACGTGATCACGTTTAACCTCGCGACATTTCAACCGGCTTCGCTCGGAGCACTTCCGGTTGTGTAAGAAAAACTTCCTCTTCTCCTCCCACACATATGTAAGCGTGTGACACTTGCTCACATTGCCGACCGGAGGAGTGGACCAACGGAGCCGCTTTAGCTTGAAAAAAAAAACATGTTAATTTTATCAAACCGGATAAAGTTATGTTCTCTGGCGTTCACCGCCGCCCGCATGTACAGCGGCGGCCCGGCGGCGGCCAACAAGAACCCGACGGTCTACTTTGACCTCGCTGCAGACAACCAGCCTCTCGGCAGGGTAACCTTTGAGGTGAGACTAACACCCACATGGCTTTTTACTCTCTGTTTGCTAATGTTTGCTTTTGAATGAGTAAGAAAACAACTAGCAGCTAGCCCAAACACCTAAACTGTGTCCCGTGTCCTTGTCACTTCACTGAAGTTTTCCAGAGAACAAGCTGTCCACACATTTGACCCTGAGGCTTTTTTATTTTATTTTCTTTTCTTTAGCTCAATGCTGAAGTTGTGCCAAAGACAGCAGGTGAGAACATGTCCTTTAATTGGAGTATTTCCATGTTATGCAACTTCACACTTCCACTCCACTACACACCTGAGAGGCAAACATATTATTTCTAGAAGGGCTCCCCCCCCCCACTTAGTCAGTCATTTTTTAATGCTGAGTGATTTATTTCCAAGAAACTTATGAGCACATCTCTGGTAAACACAAGATTTAAAGCGGTGTTTTTTTTGTGACTCTTTGTGGAAAAGCTCAGTTTTACAGATCTGTTGATTAATTAAATCAACTAATCGATTAAGAATATCTTTGGATGAAGACAGCCCTAATTTGTAGTACTTTTCTGATTTTTTTTTTTTTTTTTTTTTTCTGATTAAGTGTTCCTTAATGTGTTGAGAAAATTCTCCTACTTTTTATTTATTTCTAAGAAACTTATGAGCACATCTCTGGTAAACACAAGATTTAAAGTGGTGTTTTTCTATCATTCTCTGTGGAGAAACTCCAGATCTGACAATTAAATCAACTAATCAATTAGTTGACAAAATTAAAAAAATCTACAGAATTTTCTTATTAAGTGAAGGATTAAGAAGTGTAACTTTATGTGTTGAGAAAATTCTTGTACTTCTTAAAGGAACGTTGTGCAGCATTTACTGCACCTTTAAACTAAATACAACATTTTAAAAGTCTCTTGGATCAGCTGGAAAACGCATCGTCACAAAGCTGAAAACAGAGGTTTTTCTCATGAAAAGTTTACTTTTTGGAGATAAGTGGTTTCACAGGAGAGCAACGCTACAAACACGCTGATCTTATAGAATATGATGCATTGCTGTAGATGAAACTACCCAACAGTATATAAAGGACTTAAAGTTAGAACAACCTTAAACAACCAGTAAAATGCAACATGCACATTAATGCACCAGTAATATTAATCCTAAAATATCATACATAATATTAAAACATTGTCAGGTAAAACATTGTTTTTATGTTTGTTTGTTTTGTGGAAAAGAGATTTTTTAAGGGACTTCCTGGCTAAATAACGGTTTACAAAAAAAACAGTAGTAAAATGCAACATGCACATTAATGCACCAGTAATATTAATCCTAAAATATCATATACAGTATAATATTAAAACACTGACAGCAACCATTTTTCTGCATGTTGAGAACTTTTACTTTCGATACTTTAAAGGTGCAGTGTGTAGGATGTGGTTGTGGTGAGGTTGCTGATTGCAACCAACTGAATATTCCATGTCTGTCAATAGATCCCCCTTATTGTTACACACTGTTCCTTTTAAGTAAGTTTTGCTGATAATACTTACATACTTTTACTTAAGTAAGGTTTTGAATGCAGGACTTTGACTTGTAGATGTAGGGAATCTCAGATATTCAATACCCAGTGTTATGCACACATTTTGGTTGGTTCGAAATGTTGTCGACTTTTTGCTGGGCTCGACCACTTGAGGAAACCGCTGACCCGCGTGGACCGTCAGAGAGAGAATCTGACGTAAATCTTTCTCGTAGAGAACTTCAGAGCGCTGTGCACGGGGGAGCAAGGCTTTGGTTACAAGGGATCAATTTTCCACAGGGTGATCCCCAACTTCATGTGCCAGGTAGGCTTCTCTCTTTTTCTTCTGCATCTCTTTTGTTATCCGGCATTACAGCTGTTCCAGTGCAGTGACGGTGGTGTGTGTTATTTTTTTCAGGGTGGAGACTTCACTAATCACAACGGAACTGGAGGGAAGTCTATCTATGGATGGAAGTTTCCCGATGAGAACTTCAAGCTGAAGCACACTGGACCTGGTAATCATCTCATACTCAGTATTTCCTTTGGTGCAACGAACAGGACAGGGCCGCACAAACTGCAGGATCAAGACAGTCGACTTGATCACTACAGAGTATAATGAGATTTAACAGAGCACAGTGGGATACGCGGGGCAGTGTGACACTACACAGGACGGTGCAAATGCATTAAACGTCACACTTGAGAAGCTGCAGTGTTTGTGGCAGATAGATAAGCTGGCGTATTTCAGGAAGTCTTCTCCTCAGTAAAGCTTTGGAAAGCAGGGTGATAAATAGAGCTGCAACAATTAATCGATTAGTTTTCAACTATTAAATTAATCGCCAACTATTTTGATAATCGATTAATCGGTTTGAGTAATTTTTGTAAGAAAATAAAAGTCAACATTCTCCTGATTCCAGCTTCTTAACTGTGAATATTTTCTGATTTCTTTACTCCTCTATGACAGTAAACTGAGTATCTTTGAGAAAACGTGACATTTGAGGACGTCATCTTGGGCTTGATGGACACTTTTCACCATTTTCTGACATTTTATAGACCAAACAATTAATCGAGAGAAAATAATCAACAGATCAATCGACAATGAAAATAATCGTTTGTTGCAGCCCTACTAAAAAATAAATATATTAGAATTGTCCTCAGCCAAAATCAAACAAAGACGAGGCGCATATTAAATATCAAATGTATTAAAGAAATGACATGTTGACTTAAATGTTTAGAATTAATTAATTTAATGTAAATGAACATAGTACATACTGTTCCTCATTGTAACATACGTTGTCTTACTCATTTTCACCACCAGGTGGCAGCATTGTGCAACTAGTGTTTGTGTGATCTGTTATAAATTAACTTAGTGAAGTTTTAGATGATGATGAAATATGTTTCCCTCAATACCCTTTTTCACAACGAACATTTTGACTTGTCATAATAGGTAAAGCGCAGCAATAACATTAACAATGGCTTTTTCCTATTAAAGTGTCCCAGTGAGCCAGCATGCAGAATACCAGGACCCTGAATCATTCATTGTATTATTTACAGCTGTGCTTTTCCCTACTGTGACATGTCAAAATGTCTTCTGTGACCATGAGGTTTGAATTTGTGTATGTATGTAAGAAGTAAACCATGAATCATATTGATCTGCTGTTTTTCTCAACTGTGATTCAAAACATTGTTAAAATGTGTTCACTCATCACTGGAGTTTCTTTGTAACTCAGGTGACAGTAAGCTCCGCGTGCAAGTTCTGTTACTTTAAGCTAAATGCATGACATGTTTTAAAAAATAATAACGTTTTAATTTGCTGCATTGTAGGTATCTTGTCTATGGCCAACGCTGGAGCCAACACCAACGGATCCCAGTTCTTCATCTGCACCGGTAAAACAGAATGGTACGTGCTGACAGATTATAAGGGTTAATGCTACTGTAGTTATTCTATCACATTTCATTATTATTGGCCTTATTTAAAGTCTGACATCTGTACAGAGCTCTGATCATTAGCTGTCTGGAAAAGTGACGCAAAACTGAACAAAAAACGCCACATCGATACTTTTTACATATTTTTTTACAGTGTCAGTTTCCCCAAACAACTTTTAGTTCACATTTTCAAGAACTTAACTGAACACTACAAGTGTAAAAGCATCTATAGATTTGCCTTTTTAAAGTACAGACCATGAGAAATGTGTGTTCCTGGCCCTTTTAAACTTTAAAGGTGACTTAAAGGTGCTAAATGCAAGATTGAGAGCATTTTTATATGTTTCATGTTGAGTATTGTTGCTTCGCCAGGATCTAAACATAAAATCACTCCAACTCACCACCACAGTCTTTATAGTCCAGGTATCAACAAGTAGTTGTGGTGTGTCAGAAGCTCCTCACTCACCTCAGCTACACGAAAAGTGTCTTTAAATAAATATACACTATTTCTAAAATAGTTGAAGAACTTTGGCCTACCATCCAACCTTAAAATGCTGCTGCCTTTTTGAAGGCCTTTTGTTATTGCAGCTTTTTGAAATGTGTATTTAGTAATGTCCGGTTATTGTTAAAATGCTGTGTCAGAGGTTTTTCTCTCACCCTGCTGAGAATAAAAATTCTCGGTGGAAGCTGTGATTTCTTGTAATGTTTTGACATGAAATATGATTTGTGAGGATTTGAATGACGGCCTAAAATAGCAGAATCATTGCAGAAATAGTGGCATCAAACCCCGCTGGGTGCATCATGGATTGTCTCACAGTCCGGGGCAGTGATAACAAACCTCCTCTTCTTCTTTCTTCGTGTAGGCTGGATGGCAGGCATGTTGTCTTTGGCAGCGTGAAGGAGGGATTGGACGTGGTCAAGAAAGTGGAGTCTTTCGGTTCGCAGTCTGGGCGAACCTCCAAGAGGATCACTATCGCAGACTGCGGAGAGCTGGAGTAGTGGACACGGTCGTAGTCTCATCTCCTGCTGTAATTTCAATGTGAAGGTCCGAGTGAAAGAGGCTCTGTCTTCAGTCATCACGGCACAGCACAGGGCTACCTCTACTCTACTAACACTTCAATTGTGTGCTAGTCTTTCTTCAGCTAGCAACTAATGCACCTAATTGGTATGATATATAATGTGAACTTGTATTATAGAATACAAAATTACGGGTTCTATTGTACTTGAAGACAGATATTAATACATGAACATACAGTGAAACTGGTGTAGAAAAGGGGCATTATTTGCAAAAAATAAAGTAATTTTTTTTCTAAATGTGAGCTTGTTCTAGCCATCTGTTTTTATACTACATGACCTTAGATGTCAAAGCATTACAAAAATGCTTAATAACTTGCAGTTGAACTTTAACAACCGGCTGAAGCCGTTTTGAGTCGAAGGTGTGTCCGTTTATTGGGGGAAGGCGAATGTTTTATCACCAGCTGAGGCATGAGATCAGTGTCTTCTGTTTTCCTCATCAGCCTCGGTTGACTAATGATCTTATTCCTCTAAGTATTTATTCTGCTGACATATGTCAGGAAGAATTAAGGTCTAAAATGTCAGAGCTAATTGCTTCGGCATAGGGAAATGTTTCTTTTGGTGTGTGGGAGGGGGGGTCAGCTTGGATTCACCGCATGGCGTTTTGTATCATACTGAAGGTTCTGCCAGCGATGGTATTGTGTATATGAGAGGGTGATGAAGCCAAATTTGATGTTGCTTTGCCATAAGTAAATTTTACCAGATGCAGGAAAAATATTAAGAGATGGAGATTCTGTTGTTCTTATGTTGTGGGGAGATAAAAATGTGTAACATCTGGATCAGTTAATGTTGAAGACGGAGTTAGATTTTATCAGTTGTCGGCTATACAGCCCCATGTGGACTTTTCCATCACGTCCCCCCCGAATCCACACTGACACATGGATATATTAAAAACAATGATCTTATATTGCTACTAGAGACAAAAACAATATTTTGCAGAACAGAATCAGGAACACGTTCAAATACATTTTAATACAAAAACATTTTAAGAGATCATGAGTCACTCAAACTAAGGCACATTAAATGGTGTTTCACACATCTTTAACAGTTTAAAGTGTATTTCTGCTCCATATTCATTTATCATCATAAATTTCATTGGAATACAAAAAGCCTCTAAAACAACATGCACATGCAACCTTTCACTTAATCCTTCATGATCTTTGGTACATTCACATTTGTAATCCTTTTTTGTCTCATGTTACATATGAGACATTACTACGGAGTTATAGAAGTGCCATAAAAAAAATCTGTAAAAGAATAAGGAATTAAATGGAAATACAAAGAGGAATATATAAAATAATAAATAAATGTGGAAATATAAAGACAAATAACAAAATATAAAAGAATAATTAGAAGCATTTTTATTTATTTCCACATTTATTTGTTCATTTTTTCTGTATATTTTTTTAAAATATATATTACATTTTTGCATATAAATTACTCTATTTTTCTGTATATTTACAAAAAAAGGTATTTATTTGTATAATGTAATTAATTTATTTTGTATCCCTTTACTTTTCCTTATTATTTTCCCTATTGCTTTTGCTATTCCTTGAATGGCCAAGCTGTCAATCAACTGGTGGGCCTTCCTTTCCAGGCTGAGTTTTCAATTCCAGTCAAATACTCTATTTTAAATGTTTAAAAAAGGAGTATTTATATGCAATAAATATTTTTAAAAAAAAATGTATAAATGAATATATACATAAATAAATGTGAAAATAAATGAAAATCCTTATTCTTTATTTTATTATTTGTCTTTATATTTTCACATTTATTTCTCTTTATATTTACACATTGATTTTTTCATTCTTTTACAGATTTACATTTTTCATGGCACTCCTCTGACTCCATACATTATGACCTCTGACCCATAAAAAAGCACTTTGGTGAGTCTTTCTTAGCACTGGGTGTCAAAATATAACTGCTGTAACTTATTCTCATTTTCCGGGAAACAAAATGTTTCTATCATATTGCATTGGTTTAAAAGTTGTAATGACAAACTTCCTAAAAGGTGTCTTCAGAAATACAGGCACATACTTATAAAGAATAAATGTTAGTTGGCTAATATATTCCTTCACAAAGTGTAATAATCAACAAAACAGTAATGGCTTAAAAATATATCCAAACATTATGTACCCTCCAGTACTGATAATACAGACAATAATAATGCAGATACACACTAATACTGTATATACTTCTTAGTAAAGACTTGTTGCATATTTTATACAGAAAACATCATTTCATTTAAGTTATTTTCTGGAATATACAAACATGTAAAAGAGAATCTTCATCTGGAAACTTCACTTTTGTTCCAACATGTTGGACGCGAGTGAAGACAAGACACAGAGCTAAAGCTTCTTAATTCACAGTCGGTAAGATTCATAGTTAAGACTTCAAAATGAATATTCACATATTGAATAACTGAGTAAGTTACAAGAACCCAGCAGATGCAAAGTACTCGTCTCCGCTGAGAGATACTTTAGAAAAATGAGCCTCTTATACTGAGAGTCACAGTGCCAAAGAGAATAAACCGTTAGATGGATTACAGTACAATAAAGTTAATTATTGTGTATTTTAGTAATTCAAATATAACTCCCTTTTTTTTTTATAAAGCTTTGGAGGAGTACGTAAGGCAACGAGTAGAGTGTGTTATTGCACGCGGCGGCAGTAGTAGCCGAGGACTTTGCATTTCTCACACAGATGTTGTGGATGCTCCTTGCTCTGGTCCGATACGTCTAACCCGTCAGGTTTCTCCAGAGGTCGCTGGAACAAAGAAACGGAGAATTACTCATCACAGACAGAGCTGTTAGTATAACCCTTAAATTCCCAGAAACAACACTGAGGACGCAACCTTGGCTTCCTCAGGGTTGTTTCTGGGTATTTATGGGTTTTTGTGACTTGTGGAGGAGTTTACATTCTATAATTACACACAAATTATATATGTAAAGGGGGCATAGCATGAAAAACTCACTTTTTTAAGTGCTTGTGCACATACATTTGGGTATCTGGAGTGCCTACCAACCCACAAACTGTGAAATAAGACGACCCAGTCTGCTTTCTCACCAGCCAATCAGCAGACTGGGCTTTTTCAGGAGGGGGTCTTAAAGAGACAGGCGCTAAAACGGAGCGTTTCAGACAGAGGGTGAATTCAGGTATATTCAGACAGATAGTATGAAGAAAATAAAGTGTTTTTTGAACATTAAAACATGTAAACATGTTCAAGTAGAAACTCCAAATACAAGTTTGACCCTGAAAATGAGCATACAGTATGTCTCCTTTAAAGATTTCTTTTGGACTCTATATTCAAAATGTGTCTATTTCTGGCACATAAAATATGTACATATAATCTAATTTAAATAGAATAAAGTGATTTTGTGTTTTTCCAACTGAATTATATTATTGGCATATTACTCACACTCATTCTTTAAAGCTGTGTTTAGAACATCATGCAGGGAGCTGAGATTGACAGAAAATCTTATTGAACATGTGTGTGAATAATTAAATGTACTTTTTCTTTATGGCTACTCAAAAAAACAACTTGTGCTGGGGGAATTTAGACTCATGTCCTCAATACTTGGCTACAGCTATGGTCACAGACACAGAGAGTATCAAAGCTGCACAATCCTCCAAATTCTAATTTTAACTACATTTGAATTATTATTTGGTTAATAATTCAATTTTGATTAGATTGTATAGTATTTTTTTGCCATTTATAATCTGCATCAGGTTCATAGGGACAATCATGTTGGTTGGTTGACTGGAGAAAAATCCCCTTTGGATGAAATGCCATGCAATTTTGCAGCATTACTCAGAGCTGATATTTGCATGCGTCATCTCAGTTTGTTCAACAGTTATGGAGTTTACAGTATATCAAATAGGCTACGCCTACAATAATTAGGCAGCAAATTGTAGGAAAATGGTACGGAATATCAAAACATAAATGTTGTAAATCTGGTGAATTTATATTAAAAAAAAATGTTTGCTTTTAAAACTCATTGTTCCTAAAGTTGTTTATAAAGTGACACATGGTGGCAATATTTACACCAAAAACCAACCACTTGTTCTTTTGGCCCATAGATTAACTTTCCACCAAACTTCACTGAAATCAGGTCACATGTGTTAAAGATATCCTGCTATCTAAATAACCAACAGACAGATGGGACAGAGAGAGTTAACCCTTGGCAGAAGTAAACGTTTTAGGTTGAACGTTTCAGTCTGGTATCATCATACGATAGTGATAAAATCAAACGTTAGGCTGTATATAAATACATGTTCGGGTATTTTTTGCAGATGAAAATGTTTAACCTGCAACAGTATGGCTGTTCTACAGTTACACGGGATTTGATTTCCACACTTAAACTGGTTAGTTTGGGGCCATAGAGAAAACATAAAGCGGCTCTTGGCCTCCAGGGTCAAACTACAAGGAAATATACTTTAACAACGGGCAGTTACGAATTGGTTTTCTGCCACGTGTGTGCAGTGAAGCAGTGTTTCCCCTGTGAGAATACAACTAAAAGCAGTGAGCAGGGCCTGTTCAAAACTTTGAGCATGTACAAACAAGCCATCCCAGTTTGCTGATATCTTCTGTCTGTAGTTTGGATGTGCTGTTACCTGCTTATGAGGGTAAACGTTGATGTGACACTTGATACATTCTTGTCCCATGTTGGCCCAGGAGTTCCCGCTCATCCACTTCCTCTTGCATTTCGGGCATTTATATTCACCGAAACACCTCTTCTTTCCCTGATACGGGGTCAGGCCTTCACCTTTGGGTCGTGCCTGAAAAGAAACACACAATTCCTACATTACTGACCTTGTGTGCAGCCCACTTGAAGCTTACTATAGCTTAAAAATGAGACGTTTCTCAACGCATAAATGTCGACAGCTTTGCAAACATTTTGGCTTTTGCCTCTCACCACCTTCGACTGGAGGAGGCCTATTTGGTTTCTTTGGACGGCGGCCAACTCAAAGCTCTGCGTGATTAGAACGGGAAGTGATAGCAGCCCTGTTGGTGGTCAAGAGAGTCGACTTTATGGAGTAGTTTTGTCTCAGGAATGAGATGATTATTTATGGTTTCTGTCAATGCAAGTTAAAGAGCTCACTTGCTTTGATGCTTTGATGCTTGATTAATGCGGTCCTGGAAGAGTGAGCCTTACATTTCAAAGGGACCTTTCTTATCTTATCTGAACTATAGAAGGAAAGTGTAGGAATCTAAAAGATCCCCTGTGCTGCAGAAGAAAAACAGAAAAATGGTTTATTTCAAGGTTGGATTATATTGTAATGTTTAAGTTATTTGTTGGACAGAAAAGACGAAGTCTCGGCTTTCCCATTAGAAATGAACTGCCTCCCTCCAGCTGTGTTCCCGAGGGACCATAAAGGAGGCCCCGGCCTGTGGGGGGACCAATGGGAGAGGCCTCCCCGCTATAGGACAAATACCTCAGGCTCTCAGTCATCCCTCCCAGCTGGCTCCGACCCACCAATCACGACACGAAGATCTTAGCGGAGAGGAAATAAAACCCAGATGAACTCTGCACTTGTATAACATGACAAAACCCTAAACCCATCACAACGAAATCATCTCGACAAGACTGGTTTAAATTAAAAAGCACCTCTGCAGAAAAGTAGGGCAAGTCAAAATTAAGACTGAATCCGCACCACCAGCGGAGCTAAACGTCAAATCGTGTTTTGATTTCACAGCGGGAACATATGTCAGGTTCAAAACGTCTTACGGATCATTTTTATTCATTTCCAGGACGACATGTGTTTAACAAAATATGCTTAAGGTTCCAGCAGTCAAGTCCCTGACTGTGAAGCATTTTGAGGCCTGTGTTTGCATTATTTAGCCACCGTGAGGCACTGTGGGAGGTCACTTTTGATGGCAGCCCCGTTTCCCAAGCGCCTACAGGGAGAGCAGACAGAGCATCATCTTCCTGAGGGAGGAAACAGCTTTCATTCTGCAGAACAAGCAAAACAAACTCTACCTAAAGTCTGGAGCCCACAGGGCAGCAAAGGGCATGGCACAGTCCCGAGTTTCCACCGGTCCCATCAAAGATGTGACACTGACAACCGACAAAATGAAACTCGCACTCGTGACCCGACGGTGACTTCATGCTCTTATGGAAAGCAGGAAAGTTTGAGTGAATACAGAAAAATGCACAAATCCATCATCAAGCCTTCTGCACTCGTGACACAACCGGTTTATTTAACACTCCTAAGAATAGTTTTCATTGTCTGCCTTGAAGATGCGTTTGGGTTGAAATGAATATCATTTGAACTAAGACACTGTGTGCGTGGGATGGGCAGTATGGCCAAGATTAATATCTAAATATTTGTAAGAATATGTATATCACAATATAGCTAATGCATGCAAAATGACTTGTAAAGCAATCAAAACTATTATATTTTTCACCTACAGTATACAATATTTGTTACTTGTTGTTACTTAAGTGCAATTTTGGGGTATTTTGTAAAACAGCAACATGATTTGATCACATCATCACAACACTATTCCACTGAAAAAGGTGCAACACTCTCGGGGCTAAACATGGAAAATGTATTTGACAGCCATGCTAGCGGCTCTGAGGCTCCACTTGGCCACACAGAAAAGTCATTAGAATGCATCCTTTGGGGACCATGAATGTCATCCCCGAAGCTACGCTGCTAGCATGGCTAAAAACATGAAGGCATGATGTTTTAAACTTGGTAAATAGATTGATAGATTTTTTTAACTAATATTTTCCATTTTTGGCCCCCTTTTTCTTTTCACACAGTAAAAAGAATCAACCGCCCATTTTCTCCCTAAACAGATTCTTCATATTTGACGGAATACCTTTTCAGCCTGAAACCATGTGTGAGAAGCTGTTTTGTTCTAAGATAAATAGATGTTAAATGCATTTATTATGTGCATTACAAGTCATCCCATCCAAAAGCCATAACTCCAGTTGTGTAACCTAAATCGGCCCCAGAGTGCACAGAGCGATGTAAAGCCAGATTTTTTTAGGCTGCAGCAGATAAGCTTGGCCCAGATCCTTGCAGCCTGGTGAGAGAGGCCCAGGAGGTTGGCTGCCTCCCTCTGCCATCATCTGGAAACCATCAGGATAAACAATGGACTACTCCAAAACCCCCCCTCCTCCTCCTCCTCCTCATTCACTCTCTCCCCCACTTCCACAGCCCCATGAGACACTCATCCTGGAGAACACAGCAACACCAAGCCTATTGGATACCATGTGGTCAATTACTCCACACTAACAAACCCGCAGTGCTCTCTCTCCCTCGCTGGGTTTAATTTGTATCAGTCCCCCACAGCACCGGGGAGAAGCCCAGCTGTTACCAAAGCAAAACAACACATTACTGCCCGGACTGAAACCCACAGCAATAGGTCTCCTATGAGTTAAAGACTCCTGTGTCGATGCAAGTGATACTTTTCATTATCTTGCGAAATTAATTATCTCCGGGAGGGTTTAAAGCAACAAACGGATGACTTTCCTTTTTCCTTGAAGAGTATCAGAATAGCTAGATTTGTGTTATGGAAGGCAATTACGACTGCATCCAAGAGGTGAAAAGATTTGTTGAGTTATTGGTAATTGTTTTTGTTTTGTTTTTCTTATCTGTTTATGGTTGCGGTAATTTAGTTTTCTTGGTCTTGTAAGCTGTTTTGATGTTAATCATCACTTTTTACGATGTGTTTGTATAAGGGGAATGTATATCTTTACATTTTTATGACGCCGTTATGTGTTCATGCAAAACCCAATAAACAAAATGTTGGAAAAAACAACAATAATACATTAAATACTAGTTATTTATGAGGAAGATATGCCAAATATTCTCTGGTTCTTTTCGCTTTTACAAGGTGAAGATTTACTGCTTTTCTCAGTTTTATATCATTGTAACATACATATCTGTGGGTTTTGAAGTTATGGTCGGACAAAACAAGCTGTTTGAAGACGTCATTTTGAATAATAGCTGTTGTTCTACGTCCAGGATTGAAATATTTTACTTTGTTAAGCATCTGTTGATTTCAAAGTAGACTATGGTGTGGGTACTTTTAAAGTTAAGAGACTCAGAAGGCTGTCTTGGTCATGATGTGACAGATACTACTATGTTTGCCTGATGATATACTTCAAATATAATGCAGAAATTATTCAGAATACATTAGAAAATGTCCCTTGGATTATATGTCCCAGTTCTCACAACTGGAAATACTCAGGAAACCCAACCCATGTATCTTTATCTGAAGTATTACTTTGACAGACATATTAGATAATGATGACAGTGAGGCTGTAATCCTTCCACGCAGCCTTTCTGCAAATCTTGCACATCTGAAATACTGAATGGATTAACTTTCCCCCTCTCCAAAACAAATATGATTAGATAGAAACAACTGGAGGCCAAACTGCAAATGATTGGTTTTCTATTTTCCTACATAGCTCTCCAGATTTTTTTCAATCTTGCATCAATCCCATTATTGTTCAGAGCACGCAGAGCCTTTAAACTGGCAGAACGATTTCCTCGCACACACATATTCACAGACATTATTCCTCTCAGCATCTATTTCACGCACGGTGCTGCTTTCACAGAGGGAGGATTATCGACCAATGCGCGTCCGGAGTCTGACTGAGCTCCAGTCCCGGCTGTGGGCAAGTTGTCGACATGCACAGCTGTAAACTGGCGTTGTGTTTCACAAAGGGTGAGTGACAGGGGCAGGTGGGCTGGCAGACAAACAAGAAATGCAACAGCACAATATTCCCAACTTCATGTCTAAGCACAGCAGAAGCCAGATTCATGAAGGCAAAATCGTATGACTGCGGGTCGATTCTCAGGTTAGCCAACAATGAGTTTGATTTCATTGTCATGAGCACACTACTCTGCAGTCACATCTTGAAGTTGATGTACAGGAGGCCTAACAGCATTCCACAGCATCTGTTAAAGAGCGAATCGCCATCTACCTTCATACCACCCCCTACTCAACCAAATATAGACTACTTGCTAGCGATAAGTGTGAAATGGAATCTATTAAAGGGTGGGTCCATTATTTTGGTTTAGGTTTTTATATCATTCTGTAGCTTCCCAGTGGTTTCCCTCATGTATTCAAATCTGAACGTTCAAATGTTGGTCGAAGTACATATGTAAAAATATGTTTTTCTGCTGCTCCCGTCCACAGCCGCTTTACCTCGCTGTCAGACAGCCCTCTCCGATGAGGTAATATAACTCCCCGAAATTTACTTCTTATAATCTCCATATTATGTAATTTAATTTAAGTTAAAGTCATTTTAATTTATTTTATAACCAACAGCTATGGAGACAACACAATAGAGTCTGTAAACACAAAAGAAGTGTAAGTGCTCAGAAAAAATTACGTCTATAATTCTGTGACAACTGAACAAACTCTAATGCCTGATGAAGATCATGTAATATGATTGAAAGCAGCTACCACCTCAAGAATAACTTTTATTTTGACAGATAACAACATTCAAATAAAGTATAACTAAAGATGCGAAGTATATTTAGAGCCACAGAGAGGGAAACCTAACATTTCACCCTCATTTCCCTTTCCTTCCCCTCTGTAACCCACAATGACCCGATCCTCCGACAACAACAGTGATTTATCCTGAAAACATGCAGCCACGTACAGACTGCAGCATTCTACGGAATTCTTTTCCTATATGTTCATTAGCTTCAGAGCAGATGACAGCCACCGTTTATCAGCAGGAGTCTATCTGCCCCACATACCAGGGTTTCCTCTATCTCGCTCATCCTCCTCAGCAGATGATCCGGCCAAAAGCAACAGACAGCATACTGAGGACAGATAAGACGTTTATCTGCAGTGAAAACAAAAGGACCAAAGCAACAGGAATCGCACAGTGTTGCTTGAGATTCACCAGTTACACATTCGGCAATGAACTGCATCGCTCCACCACGAAACAACACTAATGTCATTATCAGTACTTGAACCAAGATATCAGCAGAAAAAAAACTTTCGAAACTTTTACTATGGATTAAACAAGCAAGATATAGGGTGTTATGCCAGCTTAGAGGTGCTGGTACTTTTGGACAGAGCCAGGCTAGCTGTTTCCCCGTTTCCAGTCTTTAAGCTAAGCCAAGCTAAACTAAGCTAACAATATTCTGGCTGTTGCTTGATATTTAACGGTCTGATATGAGAGTGGTATCAATCTTGTCATCTAACTCTCGGCAAGAATGTGAATATCCATATTTCCCAAAATGTTAAACTATTCCTTTAAAGAGCTGCTAAAGAATAGTACAATAATTTAATTTATTCTTATGTTGTGTTGTTAAATGGTGTTCTGAGTGTAGTCTAGTAGAGTTTTCCTGCCTGATAAAGAATAAATAAATCTGTGGGTACTAGCCTGAAAATGTTGAACTTTTCCTTTATGATAAGCAACAAAATAGATTTACTATTAGGGACATTGAATTATAGAATGAACTAAAAATATCTGTTCCAGCCTTCAAAGATCAAATAGAAATTCCTCTAGAAATTCCTTCAATCAAAAGTCCCTCTTTCCAAAGTAATTATCAAAGCAGACTTTTTCCCTTCCATTCAAACCTGATTAAACTGTAACTGTGGAGACGTACACCCACTTCCTGTGCTACCCACTGTTTCCAAAAACACATTGTGGATGCACACATCTCTAGGCGGCCGCTCGCTGGCCCTTTAAACGAGTGTCCGACCGACAGCCGCCCCTCTGCACAGACGGAGACGGAGAGAGACGGAGATGACTGCAGCCAAGCAGAGCTGAGCGAACAATACAGCCTGACTTCCTGACCTCTGGTTCCACAGCCCCTCTGGAGAAACAATGCTCTCCTTATTTAGCCCAGGCTCTTCCCACCATACACCCCGTGTACTGTCAGCACACTGTCACTGGTGTACTCTCTTTACAGTAACCGGGTTCAGCTAATTAATTGGAAAGGGGTCATTAAAATGTTGTGACCCCGGGCTAAGGGGTGAAAGGTGTTAAGCTTGCAACACGTTTGGTCGAAAATGGAAACAGTTTTGCAATCAAAACTGTACAGAGAGATGATTTTCACATGGAGACACTAAGTTGGAAATTAAGAGTTTTTTCTGCAACCCGACACATAGTAAGACATCAAAAGTGCTAAAAAGGCTTCAGATTCCAGCCAACAAGAACAAAAAGCAGTTTGTTCATTAGTTACGGCCTCGGAAGAACTGAAAAGGCCTTTTGTCATGACAACGGCTCCGTAATCATCGCTGTACGGGTCTGAAATATTAGCAACACATGATAAAATCTGACATCATCTTTCTGAAGCAGAGCGAGAGCGGCGGAGAGCCAGCCAGCAGAAATGGTTTCCAGATTTTGCACATTTTGAGGGGCGTGGCTGCGAAGAAGAATCGTAAATATCTCCGAGTGATCCTTTGACGTCTTAACCCTCCGGTGAAGCGAGTAACCCAACTCTCCGCTCACGCTGTCAACAGGATGTTTACCACCTACATGCCGAGCGCGGCGTGGATAGCGTATCTGATGGCCTTTCGGTGAGGCTGCAGCTCGAACGCATGGGCTCCACCTTAACTGGCACATTACTTTTCATCACCTAAGGCCTCCACTGAGGTACCATGTGTTTCTTTATCAAAGCAGCAGACTTTTAGAGTTGACATGGGCCCCATTCCACCCAGAGAGAGGCTGTTAAAGGCCCCGCACACCCACTTCCTGTGTGCTTCTTCTCTCATCTTACTGAGCCGTGACATTCTTTGATTCCTGTCCACCGCAGCTCCAGTGCAAACTAGCCGGCTATGGAAGCCCGCAACAAACAGTCCAAAGAAGCTGCTAATAAGATGTTTTATGCCACTCCATAAAAAACAGCTTTTGAACAAGTGTTTTCGCAATGCTTTGATTTACGCCTCTCTGTTCTCCATTTGAAAGAAACATGCTGTGCTAAAAGGATATACAGTTTCCAGTCTGGTCAGGTTATACATAAAGGCTGATATATACTCAAAGCTAAGTGTCAGTGTGTTGGTTGCGCGGCTTCTTTCCAACAATTTTTCAGACATATTTCTGAAATTGACGAACCGACGGTAACACACGCTTTCTGCCGCTGCGTTAGTCCAGGTGTGCACAGATGTGAAAATGAGCTATAAACTCACTGCAAATTATTTCCCCCACATTCCTCACATTCCCCTAACTATCTGTTTTCACTGCTGAACTGCACCGATCTCCTCTGTGTTGGCAGTGATGGAGGTGACAAGCTCTCAGAGACGAGGCTAGGGGAGAAAGTGATTAAAACGTGGCCAGGACCATGGACGGATAATGAGACGATGGGCCCCTGGGCACAGACCGGCAAAAGGCCCATCTTTCCTACATAGGAGCAAGACAGACTTTGTGATGCTTTTGACTGTTTTTTTGTGTGTGGTTCTTTTGTGTCTCCTTGTGTTTTTTTTTTCTCTCTTTGTGGTCATATTGTGTCACTTTGTGGTTGTTTTGTGTCTCTGTAGTCGTTTTGTGAGTCTTTGTTGTCATTTTGAGTCTTTTTGTGGTTGTTTTGCATCTCTTTGTGGTTGTTTTGCGTCTCTTTTTAGTCATTTTGTGTCTCTTTGTAGTAGTTTTGTGAGTCTTTGTGGTCATTTTGTGTATCTTTGTGTTTTTTTGCCCCTATTTGTAGTAATTATGTGTCTCTTTGCAGTTACTTTGCATCTCTTTGTAGTAGTTTTATGTTTCTTTGTGGTCATTTTGCTTCTCTTCCTCTTTGTTATGGTGAAGGCCAGGGGGGCCCCTGACACTTTGGGCCCCTGGGCCTGTGTGTAATCCATCCATGGCCAGGACAGATGGGAGCTGATAGACGGACTCTTCCTGCATTTCTGCTCCTTGTTTTTTTAAAAAGAATCTTTTGGGAAATGCGCTTTGCTTGCAGAGAGTTAGACGAGAAGATTGACAGTAAAGAGCTTAGTAGCTTAGCATTAAGACTGAAAACAGGGTAAACAGCTCCTGGCTCTGTCCAAAGGTAACATTATTAATTGATCTCTTGCACCAACAACGTCTTATGTTTTCGATGTTACCCCCTTATTCTGACGTTTGACGCTCTTTTCTGACCTCTGGCACAAATTGACAAAAAAATGGAACTTATAGAAAAGAGTTAAATTGCTAGAAGATCACTCAGTATTATTATCTATGGAATTATGTTGCAGCTTTCATGCTAGCCAATCATCTGTTTGCCTCACAAAAGGAAGCAATTACACGTCACCAGACTCCTTCATACAATTGATCAGTCGAAGTTTACCAGCTTTTCTGAATTTCTACTTTTTGTCTACCTCGCTTCTTGGACACATCCTGTCCATCAGTCATGTGATTATTCCCATTTTATGATTTCCACCTAACAAATGTCAGGCATTTCCCTCTGAACATGATCAATGGGGAACCGCAGCTGCGCATAAAGCAGTGGTAATATTTCTCCCGTGTTTGGAGTAGAGGTCGTGCCTAGTTCCACAGAGAAACCTATCATCTTTCATTAAGGGCCGGCTCCCCAGATCCAATCTGGCATCTGCTGCTCATTACCAACCTGCGGTGGTACATCTAACGCAAATATGTGCTGAGGAATCTATTTCACACTGGAAAAAAAAGAGTACAAACATAATAGTCTCACTTGGAATTTATAGTTTTAACACCATTATTATTTATAGGGGTGAAAGTAGTCCTACAACCAGGAGGAAGCTTGTGGATTTGAATCGAGAATTACACGCTGCACAGCAGTTTCTGCACCTGACTGAGCATCGCCGACTGGCTCACCTGAGGGCAATCTTTGATGTAGTGGCCTTTGTTGAAGCAAAGGTGGCACAGGTAGTTGGGCGGCGGCCTTTTGCTGGGTTTGCGTGTCTCGGGGGACAGGGAGAGGTCTGAGAAATGGTCCGCCAGGGAGCTCAGGCCGTCCACGATGTTGTTGAGGGACCCGTAGGGCGAGGAGCTCTTGTAGAAGTTGTTGTTCAAGGCCTGTCAGAGAGAAAGAAGAGTATTGTTGTGAGGCAATGTCAGTCCATCACCCTGATTGATTCTCCTGTTTGTGCCTCTGACAGTGGCCGACTTTATTTCCAATTCTGCAGATGTGCTGCCTTTTATTGCATTTACACTGTGGGCCAATAGTGTCCATTTCCTCATCAGAACAAAATGCCTTTGTCGTGCGTTTTTATCCAACTTGTCCTATTGGCACGCAACAATCATTATCATTGTGTCTCCGGAGGAGACGGGCGCTATGGCACCGCAGGGGGAGACATGAAGAGCAGTCTGCAGACACTGGCTGTTTACACTGAAGGCATCACAGACACAAAATTGTGATCAGATGCACATGTACATTGCAGCGGGTGATGTTATACATTAGTCATCAAACCGCTGCTAGTTTGTGGCATGTGTGCAGTTACAGTATGCCATTTGAATTGTTTCATTTTTAAAGTCAATGCCAATATTTTAACCAAAAACTCACTTTTTAGTGATTCAAGTCCATTTTTTCCTACTTTCCCTAAATGGATCAGTTTTAAATTGCCCTTACTGAGTGAACACAGCACACTCCTCTGACCAGGCAGAGGCCGGCCAGGGTGAACTCTAACATTTTTTAAAAAACCTTGTGAGAGGTCTTTCTCAACCTGCCATTCCCCCTCCAGCTGCACACTGACACCAGAACAGTCTGAACACACTCAGGCACTATACCAGGGTACAAAACACATATTCATGCACTACCCACTCACCACAGTGCGACCCAACGAAGGCATGCAGGTGAGGTTTACTGTATGGGCAACAAAAATAACCTGTGTGTATAATATTCATCTTTGGAGAGAGAGCTTTTTGGACATGCAGCAAGATGAATGAGTGGAAGAAAGTTTCAACAAGGTTGTAAACTATACCATGCAAAAGTGTTAATCATTACTGTGACATGAGTTCTATACCTCACTCCTCAGGTGGAAGAAGTTGTTGAGATAGTTGGCGCTCAGATCAGCTGCGCTGCGCTTGGAGATGTTCGCGTCCTGAGGAGAAGTGTCCGACTCGGCTTTGAACGCGTCGAAAGTGCTGCTCTGGGTGTCCTGCAAAGACATGTAGACCCAGTTGAGCAGCTGTGCAGGTTGGTACACTGCAGGAGCACCGGTCTCTATAGCAGACATCATATTGGTTTTTTTGGGGAGGACTGCGCCTCTTGGAGCAGCGCCGTCAGAACCGCCGGGTTTTCTGGATCGCACGGCTTCTTCCAGTCATCCCCTTTGCTCCGGCTGGATGGGTTCAGTGATCCTTGTGTTCACCTGGGGGAGCCCCTGGAGGACCCCGGTAACCGGACAGCAGTCACGGGGAGGGAGGGCAGCAGTGTGGGAGCATGAAGCGCAGAAGCCTGAATGCCAGTGGGAAGCGTTGAGCAGCCAGGACTCTCTGCGCTGCGTCACAGCGGATAGGAGGTCCAACATGAGTTTGCATCTTTCTGTTTAACTTTTATTCACATGTTTACAGTACCAGCTGAGAGGGACGCTCTTTGTACAGCACTATGATCTGAAAGGGGGGAAGGGAAAAAGTGAAAATGATATATATAGATTTATTTTTGAATTAGTTATCTCCAGTGTTGGAATGTAACTAAGTACATTTACTCAAGTACTAAGTACAATTATGAGGTACTTGTACTTTACTTGAGTATTTTATGTTACTCCATTTTGAAAGCAAATATCGTACTTTTTACTCCACTACATTTATTTGACAGCTTTGGTTACCAGATTATTAACAGAAAATCAAAAGAATAAATAACTAATACATTATGATGTATTATCACAGGTTAAGTTGCCCAGCAGTAAAGTACTTACAATGAGCTCCACCTTTACCAGCTGCAAAATTAAATTGCTGAACACATTCATGCATTAATAATTATAATTTAATAATATATTGTATATATTATTCTGCATAATGAGTATATATTACTTTAAGTATATTTTGATACTAATACTTTTGTACTTTTACTTAAGTAAGACTTTGAATGCAGGACTTTTACTTGTAAACAAAGTATTTTTACACTGTAACATATTTATATATATAAATATACTACAGTGTAAAAATACTTTGTTCTTACAAAGTCTTACTTAACATATACTCATGTAGTGTATTTATATAAAGTAAAATGTTTAAGTAAATAAGTAATAAGTAAATATATAAAGTAATATATATATATATATATACTTATAGTGCAATTTACTTGTAAAATGTACAGTTTTTTTCGGACACTTCTCTGTCTATTGTTTCGGCTGATTGTATATATAGATATTTTATTGCCAAAAACTGATGCACAATATTATGTTTTTAAGGAAAACCATGAAGGTTTTTTTTTTTTAAATGATTTTTTTGTTTTGATTGCATTGATACATTGCATTGAGTAGAGATAAAGGGAGAAAGACATTGGTGTTTCCCTCATTAGATTTAAGATTCATCATATGAAATAAAATAAAATAACAAAAGGGGTTATTATACTGAGGAGGTCAACTGACAATCAAAAGGCTGCAGCCTGCCATGCTCTTCTTATGACCACAAGTAGACTGCTGCCATCTAGTGTTTTCATGTTGATAGTGTTTATAATATAATTTAAATATCAGGAATAACTGCATATTAGCACATTAAACATTTGAAAATATTTGAATGCCTTCAGGCAAGGGACTATAAAAAAAAAACAAAAAAAACCTAGGTATTTAAAATATTTTTTGTAAACAAAATTGTGCAGTAATTATCCACAATGTCGTGCCTGTGGTATCACCATGGAAACAAATCGAATCACCTCATGACAAACATCGCAGTGTCTTCTGTGGGTGAGAATGACACCCTGAAGCCCGCTGAGTCAACACCAGGCTTTACCCTAATAACGGAGCAAAGGTTGTTACTGCAGGACGGAAACAATGCTGAGGACCCACCCACCTCCGGGAGGGGGGGGCTACTCTCTCTCTCTCTCTCTCTCTCTCTCTCTCTCTGCTGCTCTCTGCTTGTCTCTTCTTGGACCAGAAGTCCGTAACCGATAAGTAAGTAAGTATAACCCCAAATCTTTTGTTTTTGGACTGTAAATACCCGCGAAATATTAGTCTTACTGCGTTTTTAGGCGAGTTCAACAAAGTACTTGAACGCATCTTATCGTGTCTGTTAGCTCGGTGCGGAATGTAGGAAATTAGCGTCGCCTGATTAAACAGACAGTCCTCGTTGAGCTGTAAAAAACGTTGCTCAACAACAACGTTTCTTCATTTTTAAAAGACAAAATGGCGCACTGATATTTTTAAACGTAAGTTTTTTTAACTGTATCTAACGTGTTAATTGCCCCTCCCTGTTTGTGTTTACACTGGATGCTAAATGCGTTTGTCCACCTACTCGTTTGGGAGTATTATGTAACGTTTGCGGACCGCAGGGCTGGTGTAAACTCTCGGACATCATCAAAGACGTGCGGTTTCACATTAGCATAGCATATGGGCGTATATACGTGTTATCGACGAGTGCTGTAAAATCTTATGTTAGCGTTACAGCTAACGTTAGTTGTTGTATTGAGGAAACACAGGCCTATGTGTACAGCTAATCCTCTGTTGGTTATTTTTTGTGTTTTTTTTTGCTGCTGCTTTCAAGTGCGCTTAGTAAAAATAAGCAAGAAGTGAAATACCCGTATGCACATATGCTAACTGTGTAAACATTATGAACAGTAGGCTATAACAATAGTAGCAATATATTTGTTGCTAATTTGTTTTAGAAATCAAGAAGTCTGTAACGGACATCATTAAAAGCCCATACTCGTTCTTAATAATCATAAAAAAAAAAAAAAAAAGGAAATGCAACGAACAAAATACTAAATTGTTAGATGTCGTTAAAATTCTCGGGTTGTAAATATGTGGTGTGGGAGGAAATACTGGTATTTACGATAACCTGTAAAAGCCTCACCAGTGCCGACAAGGGTCCAAAGGAAGGAAGTGCAGGATCAACAATCAAACGCCCTTCTTGAAGTCACCTCTAACACAGTGCGTTTGTGTCCGTCTAAAGAACCATATGGTGCATTTTTAACTCAGAATAACTAAATCTAGACTTTTACCAAAAGTCTAGATTTTTGGTAAAATTTTTAACATTCAGGTACCTTAACACTGTAAGGAAAAAACTGGTCCTGCACAGCCTGTTGGTCTCATCGTGTACCTGGTTTCTTGTGTGCATGTAAACCAAGTGTATTTACAGTCTGCTGGATTAAAGCTCATTACAGTGGACAGACCTAATTAGTATTTTGCTTAGTTACGGGATGACGTGGAGGCACTTAAATAGTTGTTTAATTCCAACAGCTGTTCATTATTCAGTGTTTGCTTTGGTGTTTTTGAGAAAATGGGAAGGGAAACTTGATCTCTGCCAAACAACAATGAGCGCGCTCTTGTGTCATCATCATAAGTTAAGGATCTAGGTAAACGGAAGTAGTGAGTTTCTGTCGTCATAATGGAGATGTGGTCAAATGATTTGTGGAATATAATCTACAAGCCTCAAGTGAGGCCCTTGTCTCAAGTTGCAGCTTATTCATTAACATACAGAAGTTGTGGGTTGAGGGTAGAGCATTTTATTATATATGACACCAAATAGGTGCAAGGTCAGGGTTTGGTCAGATGGATGTTAATGGTATTTTCTTCTGATACTGGATAGTTCCCAGTTCAGTGTTTGTAGGTTGGTCTTTTTGACCAAATAGTTGGGTAACTTCTCCAGGAACTAAATGTTCATGTTTGTGTTACCACATCATAAAACTGAGCAAATTAGGAACTACATGAATAAAGAACATCATGTGTTCCTTTTAGAACAGGGGTGTCAAACTAATTTTAGTTCACGGGTGGTCCATGAAGTAAAATTAATAATCATGTAATACAGCCCAATTTGATCTCAAGTGGCCTTGACCAGTGAAACCATTGCATAACAACCTATAAATAACAACATTTCCTAATTTTCCCTTTCTTTTAGTGTAAAGAAATACAAGAACATTATGAAAACTTTAATTAATGAACAATCCATTTACAAAACAGATGACGAAAAGCCTGAGATGTCCCGCTGATCTCTCAGCTAAGACTAAAAACAGACTGCTGTTTCCTCAAACTTGCTAGTTCTTTTATTTTCCGCCATGATGAGTCTGATAGTGGCGCCAAATATTATACTGCATTACTTGAGCGCTGAAAGGTGCTGTGAACACACCAAGCACACTGGCTTCCCATTTAACTCTGTGAAGAAATAGGAACTGGTCAATTTTTCTTGGAAAAGCTGACACTCTGTGTCCACTTTTCTCCTTTTTGACAAAGACATTTTCCACCATCGGCTCCTGCATGAATAGTAGGCCACGCTTGACAGTGTTGTGTCACGTAGCCTGTACGTAAACACGTGGGATCTATAATAGCGTATCTAGCATAGGGCCTGCTAATCTTGTTCAGACAATGCAACCCCCAATGTACAAATAGGAACAGCAGTTCATTTTATTGAAAACAAAATTTAATTAATGATCTCTGCGATTTTCACACTTTGCAAAGTCAACCAGTGGGCCGGATTGGACCCTTTGGCGGGCCGGTTCTGGCCCTCGGGCCGTATGTTTGACACCCCTATTTTAGAAGGTTCCTGGAAACGGTGTTGTGGTCTACAAAAAGCCATATGATGGCCCTCATACATCACAGTAACAAGCCACAACTTCATGTCACCTCCAGGTTGTGAAGATGAGCTACCCAGGATACCCTCCTCAGTCCGGTGGATACCCACAACAGGGAGGGGGCTACCCACCTCAACCCGGGGCATATCCACCCCAAGCAGGTGGCTACCCCCCACAGGCAGGCGGCTACCCCCCACAGGCAGGCGGCTACCCACCTCAAGCAGGCGGCTACCCACCTCAACAAGGCGGCTACCCACCTCAACAAGGCGGTTACCCACCTCAACAAGGCGGTTACCCACCTCAGGCTGGCGGCTTCCCCCCACAGGCAGGCGGATACCCTCAAGCAGCAGGGGGCTACCCTCCCCAGGCAGGTGGCTACCCTGCCCCAGCTGGAGGCTTCCCTCCTCAGGCAGGAGGATACCAAGCACAGTCTGGAGCAGGAGGCTATCCCTCCATGCCTCCAGGAGGTGAGGCTCCAAGAGGAGTTGTGAGGATTTACTTGCAGTATATCAGATTTGTTCTTTAAATGAATTGCATCCTGAGTGTTATGTCAATATTTCCCTTCCAGGTGGAGGCTGGGGTGCAGCACCAGGCGGCCAAGGAGCGGTACATACAGTCTTATCTCACTCTGCAGCGCCGCATGGCTAACAACATATGGACTGACTTCAGCTAAATCGCTTGTTTGATTAAATTACCTTATCTCCTACTTAAACCTTATTTGCTCTATATGAAGTAAGTTTGTCACCATGGTCTTAGCGCTTACAGCTGTCCTCTGTTTGCAGCCAGGAGGGGCTCAACAGGGATACCCAGGGGGCCCTGCTCCAGGCCAGCCCATGCCAAGTTACGGCGGAGCCCCCGCGACTAACCCCTCCATGCCTGGATATGGAAGTGGAGTTCCGTCCAACCATCAGGCACCGGCTGTTCATGTAAGATGCCATTTGTCTACATCCTAGGACTTCTGAACTGTACATACAGCTAAAACACCTTTGTAACTCTGCTGTATTTTATCTTCTCATGTTTTTTATTTATTTGTTTTTACAGAAAGGCTACAGGGGTTCTTTGAAAGACTTTCCAGGGGCTGATCCACTGAGGGATGTTGAGGTTCTGCGAAAAGCTATGAAGGGTTTTGGTCAGTAAATGTCGTTCATTTGAATTTGTATTGTTTTTCAACATTGATGTTCAGTCCCTTTTGTTACACATCATAAATTGATCCTGAAATATATTGTGAACAGGCACTGATGAAAGCGCCATCATTGAGCTTCTGGGAAGTCGTACCAACAAGCAGAGGGTTCCAATGGTAGCAGCCTACAAAACCACTTATGGAAAGGTACGTTTTCTAAAATTTTGTTACAGGTTTTTTTTTTTTTTCTTTTTTCGTTACAGTTGAAATTCATTCCGTAATTGCAACTATATCTAGGCCGACCTCGCTCTCATGGTTTTCCGTTTTGTGTTTTCCCTCTTAGGATTTATTCCACGATCTGAAGTCTGAGCTCACTGGAAACTTTGAGAGACTGGTTTTTGCTATGATGAAGAGCCCTGCGCAGCTTGATGCATCTGAATGCAGAGAGGCTATAAAGGTTGGAAGCTCGACTTGTTGTCTCAGCAGATGTTTCAATTTTGGTTTTGTAGTCCAAACCGCATTCTGTGGCTCATCATGTGATAATAGGAAAAAAAGAGCAAAACAAGATTCCCGAAATACAAGTGAAGGCCAGACGAGTTGCGACTTGAGTCATGGCTGATGACCTCTGACTGGTCACCATTTTTAATATATGAAGCAGGTGTTGTTCTTACTGAGGCTTTTCTATGTGTTTGCAGGGCGCAGGAACTGATGAAGCTTGTCTGATTGAGATTCTTTCATCACGCTCCAACGCAGATATTCATGAAATCACCAGAATCTACAAAGCTGGTGAGTTGAGTTCTTGTCTTAATATATATATATATATATATATATATAAATTAATATATATATATATATATATATATATATATATATATATATATATACATATACATATATATATATATATATATATATATATATATACATATACATATACATATACATATACATATATACATACACACATACATATATACATGTCGTTTTCTGGTAATTTTCTTGTTTTACATGGTAATTTTGAAGAAAACTACTAACACAAAGAATGAAAATGAAAAGATACCTAAATTCCCCCCATGGAAATAATAATAACAATAACCAAGAAAGACAGAGATGAAAACAAAAAAAAGCAAGTAAATATATTTATGAAATTACTAGGGCTGTCAATCTATAAAAATATTTAATCGCATTTAATCACATGATTGTCCATATTTAATCGTGATTAATCACACATTTTTTATCTGTTCAAAATGTACCTTAAAGGGAGATTTGTCAAGTATTTTATACTCTTATCAACATGGGAGTGGGTAAATATGTTTGCTTTATGCAAATATATGTATATATTTGTTATTGGAAATCCAAGTGCAGTTTTTTAATACTAGAATGATTTGCTGATTTGGTACCAATCATGTCATACTAGCTTGTCGCAAAGGAGGACAAATAACGCTCCAATCTTGCGCTAAATTTTGGCGAGGAAAAACTCACATGAAAGGGGTCCCTTGACCTCTGACCTCAAGATATGTGAACGAAAATGGGTTCTATGGGTACCCACGAGTCTTCCCTTTACAGACATGCCCACTTTATGATAATCACATGCAGTTTTGGGCAAGTCATAGTCAAGTCAGCACACTGACACACTGACAGCTGTTGTTGCCTGTCAGGCTTGAGTCATCCATTGTCAAATTACTGATGGTCTAGGGTTAGTCATTCTAGTATTACAAAACTGCAATTCAGTTAGGTTTGAAAGTTATAGTAGTTTTAGTGTTTTGATTTTAGGTAGTGCAACTACTCTTTTATTTGTACTTGGAAAATAGATTGTGGAAGAGTAGTGTCTAAACAAAATGTAAATATTATGCAAATGAATGTATTTTCCTAAAAAGAAGCCACACCTTCCTTCCAGATTACGGGAAGAGCCTGGAGGACGCCATCAGCAGCGACACCTCCGGTCACTTCCGCAGACTCCTGATCTCTCTCTGTCAGGTAGCTGCTGCACCTTTTTACACCTGATTCCCTAATGAGCTCTCTCAAAACAGATTTCAGCTGAACTATTAAGTGTTGACTCTGCCATTGTACTCCGCCCACGTAGTGTGTTTTTATTAATGAACACGACACGCCTTACTCTGTCTAGGGAAATCGTGATGAAAGAGAGACTGTTGACGTCGCCCTTGCCAAACAGGACGCTCAGGTACCGGCTTTAAGTTGGTTTGCTGTTGCAACATTCTTGGAAAGTAATCAGCAATCCTGACCGTGTTCCTCTTGTAATTATTGTGTGTCTGTGTGGGCGACAGAAACTGTATGCTGCTGGGGAAAATAAAGTCGGAACTGATGAGTCTCAGTTTAATGCCGTCCTGTGTGCTCGCAGCAAGCCTCACCTTCGAGCAGGTGTGTAGTTTATTTCCTTTTCCTTTCTCTGTTGAAGTTCGCCATATGACTTCTGCTTCTCCAGTGTCATAACTGCGCATGTTGACCTTTTTTGATACACATTTCACATATGCTTTCAAATATTATGACTGTAACTGTCTCGCCTGTGATTCTCGTCTTCACTAGTCTTCCAGGAGTACCAGCAGATGTGTGGGAGAGACATTGAGAAGAGCATCTGCAGGGAAATGTCTGGCAATGTGGAGTCTGGCATGGTGGCTGTGGGTATGTTTTTTGGGTCTACTTTCCAAACCTCAACCAAAGTGGCTTTCCAAAAAACATGTTGAAGCTTTAAGTATATATTAAAGTCACTCGTCAAGATGTTTGTTTGGAAAGGCTTTCCTGGACGGACTAAAAATATCTTGCTGATGCAAGCAGGCTGCTGTTTGACCTAAATACCTTTTTGAATATTTGATTGATCAGAAGCAAACTGCTTACAGCCACAATCAGCTGAATACAGTTATTGATAGACGATCATTTTGGGGGGTTTTATAAAATCAGGTCAGAGTCAGATTGAAAACCACAGAGTTGCAGCCATTTTAGTTTGTCATGTTGTCACAGTGCCTTAAAATTTTGTGCAGATGTGCTGCCAGAAGATTTGGTTGCAGTTGTGCAATGCATTTAATTTATTTCAAATAGGCCACACCTAAAATAATTTGGACACCCAATTACAGGAAACCATTCTGGAATATCTTAAAATAGATTTTGGGGTTCAGCCAGATATGAGAGGACCTATTAAGCTTTAGTGCTTTTTCCTTTAGTGTGTTCTATAGTTTTTTGTGCATGTAAAAGGTCTTTAAACTTACAAAGCCCAAAGTCCACGCTAAGGGAGTTACTCTCCCCCCCCCACAGTAACAATGCTCCTGAACTGCCTGAAACGCCTTGCTTGAAGTCCCACCTTTTCTTCCGTAACATGGGGATGTCACCAAGTAACATGTTTGCATAATATCTGCCTAGCGGCTAGTTTGGCACGCCCTCAAACAAAGCTAGTTAGAGCGGAACTGGAACGGAGTCCAAAGAGTTTTGTACGATTAACCAGTCACAATAAAAACTCAGAGCTCAGAGCGTTTCAGACAGAGGGTGAAAAGAGGCGCTGCAGCACAGCCGGTATGAGAAAAGTAAAGCGTTTTTTGAACATTAAATACATGTTCTACTAGAAACCCCAAATACAAGTATGAACCTGAAAATAAGCATAAAACTATTTAAATGTAGTGAAGATTGGATGAAAAAGTGTAGTTGGAGTGGTGCAAAAATTAAAAATGTCAGAAATTGTGGGAGAAGTTTTTGCGATTATGCTGCTCACTAAAAAATGGGGCTGAGGACAAAACCTTTTGGCAGAGGCAATAACATATATACACATGAATTATAATATAGCCACGCCTCTTTCACCAGTTATTATTCGGCTGTATTAATTTAAACGTTAGTGTCTAATGCGGTCAGCATCAAGCAATCAGCTTTTGACTCCTTTTGTCTTTTCTTTTACCTCTTTACAGTAGCCCATTTCACACAGAGATTCAGCAAAGAAGATTCACCGTTACGCCGGCTTTGCTTTTTCACTCTCGACGAAACAACGGCGGCATAATCCCGCCCGGTGTGTGATTTTTAGATAGCACGCCGGCGTCGTAGGAACAAAAAGGGGCACGGTGTTAAACACAGCAGCGTCGGTGTCTAGTGTGTGTGCCTGTAGTCCCGCCGTGCCGGCTGTCCCTTTCACACAGACATCGGCTCGGCTCTGTGACTACCACGGCTACCGGCTCGGCAGCGTAGGTAGTCACAGAGCCGAGCCGACTCCGTCCCCCCATTCCGTCTCCGTACCTTTCATATAGAACAGCGCGGCAAAGGGGATAGTGTCTCTTGTATCTTGTCCCCTTAGTAAAACAAGAGTGGAACATTTGTCTGGTTTTGCAGATTCACGCAAGACTCCTCTCTTTACATCTGCTCCTTTTTTTCTAGTGAAATGCATCAGGAACACCCCTGTCTACTTTGCAGAAAGGCTCCACAAGTCCATGCAGGTACACTTGTCGCCTATCATCACATTTTATTCTAATTATCACAAACCAACTGCTTCCTTCTCTGACGTCGTCGTGGGGAGACGGAGGAGAAGATTTCACTGATGCAGTCAATGAAAAGTGTCATTTTTGTGCTGCGTTGACAGGGAGCAGGGACCATGGACCAGACCCTCATCCGCATCATGGTGTCCCGCTCTGAGATAGACATGTTGGACATCAGACAGGCCTATGTGAAGACTTACGGGAAATCACTGTACACTCACATCTCAGTAAGTCCCACGAACCACGTTATTATGACAATGGCAGTTTTCCCTTTTTATGTGATACAAATTCATGTTGGTTTTGCTTCGTTTCTCAGGGTGATACCTCCGGGGATTACAAGAAGCTGCTGATGAAGCTGTGCGGAGGTAACGACTAAAAGGAGAGGAAGATCACCCGTATTAAGGACAAAATATATGTCAAAACTGAAACAATGTTATAGGTCCATATATCACCTCTGATGCATGCAGATGAAGTTAGTCATTAATACTTTTGTATTCTCTTCAGTGACATAATAGATTTTTTTTTTTTGCCACTGTATTGTAGTAGATGATGCCAATAGTTGATGCCAAATAGTAAATTAATATGAAGAAGATTTCTTTTTAAAGATGCAGTAGATAGCTTTGTCATTATTGGGTAAAAGGTGGAGTCCTAAAGCAAAAAGCGTGGTTTTGAAAATCTAATACTTGATTAAGAAATGAACTATATTATATAACTATACTAACGATATTATAGAATAGTATTTAAAATGTCCAAAAAACTGCTAAATTGTAATTATCATTAAAGAAAACCTTATTTGGAAGATTCAGAAACACTAAAGATGCAGAACAAGGCGAGTGTCTCAATTATCTAATTTACAAAAAAAGTACATATACAGGGAAATATTTAGCACATATTACTTTATACATGCATTATTTCTGTTTACTTCACCGCCAAACATTTCAACTGTGTTCAAGTTAATAATCTATATGATCATTTAATGCTTGTTAAACTGGCCACAATTAAATTCCAGTTTATTTTTGAATGTAAGAAATAACAATCTGCAGAAAAGGCATCTCCTTTATCTTTAAAGTGTTCATGTTAACTAACCAGAGTTTTACTCCTGCTTGCAAGTCTATGCAAATTAGCTTTTCACTTTATATCAGCTTTACAAAACTATAGTGTGCTGTTTTTGAAATGTCAAATCATTGTTCAACATTTACAAAGACAATGTTGCCTTGTTTCTCCTGAATGCTGAAAAGCCAAAGCCTAAAGACAGATCATTTTGTGCCTTTTGTCAGGGCTGCCGTCGATGTTTCACTGTGGTTTATCTTGCAAACAATCTATAATCATACTTGCACGGCTGCAGGAATGTAATCAGTTCATTGTGTAGGTCTCAATATTTTGTTTACTTTTTCTTTCATAGTGTCATTTACTAGTTTGTATGTTTTACTGTGGAGTCATAGAAGTGCTATAAAAAGTATAAATCTGTATAAGAAAAATATACATGGAAATATAAAGAGGAATAAATAAAAGAATAAATAAATGAATGTGGAAATATAAAGACAAATAAAAGAATAGATACATGTGGAAATATAAAGACAAATAATAAAATACAAATTAAAAAAAGCATTTTCATTTATTTTATTATATTTGTTAATTTATTTCCCTATATATTTATTTGTTTAAAAAAAAAAAATTATATATTCATTGCATACAAATTACTGTATTTTTTGAAATTTTAAATAGAGTATAGGTGCGCATGAATTGACGACTCAGTCTGGACAGGAAGTCCCGCCGAAAGCCCGTTGATTGACAGCTTGGCCCTTCAAGGAATAGCAAAAGCAACAGGGAAAAGAATAAGGAAAAGTAAAGGGATAGAAATAAATAAATAATATTAAATAAAAATAAATATATCTTTTGTTTTGTTCAGAAAAATAGGGTAATTTATATGCAAAAATTAAATAAATATATTTATTAAAATATATAAATAAATATATACAAAATAAATGAACAAATAAATGAAGATCCTTATAGTTATTCTTTTATATTTTGTTATTTGTCTTTATATTTCCACATTTACTTATTCTTTTATTTATCCCGCTTTATATTTCCACATTTATTTTCTAATTCTTTTACAGATGTATTCTTTTTTTTATAGCACTCCTATACAGTAACTCCATATTTTACTGCCAGTAGAGGGCTCTTGATTCACATGAAGTGTCCGCTGCCTGAGAGTTTGGCTTTGAACTGAATATCTATTGCACTACTAACTCTACTTTGCAACCATCCCTGTAACATGATAATGGTTGAAATTCAATGGATGCTTTTTTAGTTTTCTAACATGTTGCCATGTGATAGTCTGAGACTTACAAACAGCCACTTCTCATTTCATTAAAAAAAAAAACACATTTTAGCATATCTGGATTGTCTTTGTGAAACGGGATCATGTGTTTTGCATGAAAAATTGACTGTGAATTTTCTGCTTTGAGCCACCGCACAATGAGCAATTTGCATTTCAAAGCCAGCCTCATTTTCACCACCTTGGTCTGTATTATGACGAGTGCGCCAACATCCCCCCTTCCCATCCTCAGAGCATCACGAGCTGCGTGTTTTGCTTAAAGGTGCGAGTAATGTGGCTTACATAAGTGAAGTCTCTGTGCTTTGCTGTATAATCTGAGAGAGGGAGAACATGTCCAGGTTGGCTTTGCAGCTCCAGTGATATGGCACAGAGAGCTTTTCTCAAGGCTATAAATAGTGTCCATATTGGAGACGCGGATGTCCTAAAGTCTTCTTTCTGTTGTGGCCTCAAAGTGCAGCCTCAGAGGAGACAAATGGCTTCACTTCTTCTACACCTTTTCTCACTTGACTACTTCTCATGCACACTCTAAATGAAAAGCCCCCCACCAGCCAGGACAAAGAGGGATGAATATTTGATGTTGGTATTTGTGTATTTTCTCTCCAGCCGAGACTGTTTGCCGTGATACCTCCCGAAATATATAGGTCAAAAGGAAATCAGTGGGGGCCTCCCATTTGGTTCGCTTTTACTTTAGAGACAAAACAGAACACTTCCCTGATTTCTAGAAAAAGTGCTTTAATTATTTACATGTGGACTTGCTGCACCCTTTCAGGGTTTTGATGCACACTTAGATGCACACACATGCAGGGGATGCACTGTCTTTTTGGAGATGTCAGACAAATGTGCATACAGGAGTCGTGTCAATCGATAGCATCTGTCTGCATCATCGGTATTAGTGGTACATGGGAGCTGTGAAGGTCTGCCTTTAAATTAGCCACTTCCCATCACACCCCTGGAACTTGCTCTTCTTCTCCTAAATGAAAACATAAAGGATTTTGGTTTGGATTTTGAACAGTGACAAATATTGTCCAGAAACCCTCACAGGTACTGCATTTAGCATAAAAAATATACTGAAATCATAACATGGCAAACTGCAGACCAACAGGCAACAACAGCTGTCAGTGTGTCAGTGTGCTGACTTGACTATGACTTGCCCAAAACTGCATGTGATTATCATAAAGTGGGCATGTCTGTAAAGGGGATCCTCGTGGGTACCCATAGAACCCATTTTCATTCACATTTCTTGAGGTCAGAGGTCAAGGGACCCCAGTTTTTCCTCGCCAATATTTAGCGCAAGTTTGGAGCGTTATTTAGCCTCCTTCGCGACAAGCTAGTATGACATGGTTGGTACCACTGGATTCCTTAGGTTTTCTAGTTTCATATGATACCAGTATCTTCTCCCTGAGCTTGCTACAACCTCCCAAAGATCGATTGCGTTAATGTGTTAAAAGCCTTAGTGGCATTAAAACGCGTTATTATTGCGTTAACTTTGACAGCCCTAGAAATCACATAAATCTAAATAAAATAAAAAAAATACTAAATAAATACTTTAAAATAAATAAATTAAAAAAAGAGAATCAAAGAATGACAAAAATTAATTTAAATGAAAGAAATAAACCTGACTGACCATCAAGACATTGTAAAGTCACCTAAATTTCCATACATATGTGATAAATTCCAAAAGTCCAGGCACCTGCAATTGATATTAAATGTTATAAATCCTAATCTGGTGGGGTTACAGACAAATTCTGAAAATAAGTCATAAACGTTTGCCACCTCTTAAAGGATGAGTGTGTCGACCCTTTGAGGATGTACTTAATTTTCTCCAACTGGAGGAAGAACATGGTGTCACTGAGCCATGTAGAGTGTAGTTTCACAGATAGATTTAACCATAATCTGAATGAAAAATCTAATTTTGTGATCTACTGAGATTAGTCCATGTTTTACCTTAATCCCCATACCCATCACTGGCCTCTAATAATAATAATAATAATAATAATAATTAATACTGTCTCATAGACAATCATTCAAAGTAAGCATTGACCAAATTGTTGATTTGCAGTGGATTTTCTCCAGCTGTCCAATGAGGAATGGGCGGTAAGGAGACATTTGGTTGCCAGGGACATAATCCTGCTTTAAACTTCATGAGTGCATATAAGCAAATTACAAACCCGAGGATTAGATGAACAACACATAATGAGATGCAGCAGCAGATATCACTATCCCGCCTGCGGAGCTGCACGGCTCGAGGCTCATCCTCTGATAATTTGACAAAATGGGAGAATAAAACCCGTCTGACCTGTTCCTTTTATTTGTGTGTGCACTCTGCAGACGTCCGGCTGAAGAAGAGCAGCACACTGTCTGCTACAAGTGACATATTGCTCTAGAAATGGCTTCAACTTTGTGTTTTCACTGCATGAGTTTGAGGTTTTAAGGGTGTCATTTCAATCCGGTGTGATGGTTTTAGGAATTTACATAATTCCAACTAATTTTCTTGGTGAGCGCCAAATGGATTTCCCCTGCAGGAAAAAGAAATTAGTTGAGTTGTTACATAACCACTTGCATTGTTAAAGCTGTGCTAAACTTAAGTGGGGAATATGTATAGGCACAGTGTGTACCGTATTAAGCTTTAAAGCCAGGCCCTGTGTGCGCTATAGCTCCAGATGAGACTCACAATCCTCATGAAGGCACTGAAGCCCCGTAATAATACAGAGCACTGTCAGCAGTTATGGTGAACGAACATTCAGCATCTCTGCAGTTCAGCTGTCTGCACTGAGGCTGCAGATAAGCACACATATATAATCTTCTATATGATTCCATTGTCTGCTTTTAGATCATTTGCTTCTTAAGGATATCAGTCTTTCGTGACGCCGGCCTCCTTAGAGATCTGATGGATTATGTGGAGCAGAAGAAAGCTCACAGAGCGGGGCAGATGTGTCAGGGGACGATCCAGATGAGGAGCAGGCAGCTATATGATCTGGAGGTATACAATCTGCTCTGCAACAAGAGATCAAATCATGAAATAAAAGATTTCCCTTATAATAAAATAACAGCCTATTCAGTGCTGTATCAATACCTGGATTCACTGAACAGATGAGGCTTTGGGAAGCAAAGTCCAAATCAGTAAATGCATGGTTTGTAATTCTGTAATATTTATACAACTGCTTAACTCTAAACACTGTTCGCTCCATTTTACAGAATCACCAACTGAAAGAAAACACTGTATGTATGAGAAGCAGCAATCTTTTTGGCTTGTGGCCCCCTAAAATGTATACTTGTGACCCCCTCATCGAAGATCATGGCCTTAGTGTGGACATGAATTGTGATCAGTTTCACCAAAGAGTCATTTCTCCTTCTCAGATTGCTTTCTTATAAACAGCTCAAACAGGTAAAGAATCCAGTATTTCACAAGAATAAGGAAGCAAATAGAGAAAAGTCATAAAGAAGAAACTTAATTTTGTGTAAAATAAATATTTTTTTCATTTCTCATCTCTTTAGTCTTCTTGTGGCCCTTCTGATCTATGTTGAGAGCACTAGATCCTGACCCCGATTGTTGTTGTTTCCCATTCCCACGATACAAATAATGATTATAATATTGATTCACGATTACCCCGCCACAATTCTATTCCTGTCAGTGTAAAGAAGGTTGGCAGCATTCAACTATCTTGTAGGGAATATTTTCAGATTTAAAGAAATATAATTCAGCAGCTAAATATGGAAAATCCCAAAAATTAGAAACCTACAACTTTAACTTTGAAGACTTTTATTTGGTGGTGTGTTTGTGGACTCAAACATCAGTATTTGGGCAATCCTGGCGACAGCCTTGTTTCTCATTAACTGAATACAGTAGTAATTTTATACCCAAGACATAGAAGAAATACATGCACAAAGTAGGAAAAAGTCTTTAGAAACACACTTCTGAACACAATGGTGAAATGTATCTACATACATGTACTGTACTTAAGTAGGCTACATATTTGAGGTACTTTCATGCTACTTTACTACAACAGTTCAGTTGCATTGACAGCTTTAGTTACTAGTTATTTTACAGCTGAGTATTTTTATAGCCTACAAAACATATGATGAACGTATTAAATAGTCTTTGATGCACTCTTGTAGATTAAACTTCCCAACACTATATCAAATAGTTAAAATAAGCTCCACCTCGACCAGCTACAACAATAAAATGCTACGCGCACATTAATGTATCAGTAACAATAATCCAGTAACATAATATATAAAAATATAACACTCACAGGGGCCATTTTACTGCATAATCAGTAGGCTACTTTTACTTTTGATACTTAAAGTACATTTTGCTAAATTACTTAACTTACAATGCGATACTTTTACTTGTAATGGAGCATTTCCACCACTATGGAATCACAAACCCTTCATAACCTAAAAGAATATTCAATAAGTAGTGGAAGAAGTACTCAGATGTTTAAAAAAGTATTGATACTTCAGTGTAGAAACACTTAGTTACAAGTTAAAGTCCTGCATTCAAATTTACAAAAGTATTAGCATTAAAATATACTTAAAGTGCCAAAAGTAAAAGTAATCATTATGCAGAATGGCCCATTTCAGAATAATCTATATTATATTATTGGATTATATTCATTGATTGATGCATTAATTTGTACTGTGAACTTTAATGTTGCAGCTGGTGAGCGTGGGGCTAATTGTAACTAGGCTGCTTTATATAAGCATACTGCTGGGTAGCTTAACCTATATTAATAATAATATCATAATGTCAGAATCCCTTAGGGAAATTGGGACGTTACAGTAAAATTGCTCCTATATAAATATGTACAAATATGTGCATGAAACACATACAATATACGGTATAACCACAGTGTAAATAAGTAAATACAAAATGTTGTATTAGTTGATTTATATTTTGTATTAACACTCAACTAAAGCTGACAAAACAATGTAGTGGAGTAAAAGTACAATATTTCCCTCTGAAATGTAGAAAATAAAGTAGCATGAAATGGAAATACCCATGTAAAGTACAAGTACCTCAAAGTTGCAATTAAGCACAGTACTTTTTTTTTTCCTTTTCTTTTTGGGCCCGCCACCACTTACTTTGTTTTCATTCTTTTTCAAATGTATAGCCAATGAAGGAAAAGAAAAGTGCTAATACTAATAATAATCATAATCTTAGTCAAACCATATTACTTAAAAAAAAAAAAAGAAAAAAAAAAAGTAAACAAAACAAAAAGGGAGGCGAATAAGCAAATAAACAGACAACAACAACAACAAAACGTTTAAGAGTAAACACATATATGTAAACAGACAAATATCAACAATAACAGAAAAAAACGAGCTGACAAACATACAACAGAGACATAGAAAAAATAAAATAATAAAATAAGTTCAGTACTTGAGTGAATGTTAAATATATATGTTTAATAACTTTCCTAATGGTAATTAAAGCGGAGGGGAGCCAGGTGCGTCGAAAAAACAACGCCCCGCCCACGTTTACCTTAAATGTCCATTGCACGGAAATATGATTGGGCACAGAGCTACAGCTGCTTCAACGGTGAGACATGGCGGAGTTAGTAGGCTGACACACACAGGGAGAGAAAGAGAGAGAGGGAGAAAGAGAGAGAGAGAGGGGGGCTCTCGAAGAGTTTAAACACTTTTCAAACATGTCGAAAGAAGTTGCTTTAAGGACGTTATAATGTGTTCGTAACTTGTGTGCGAAGCGGAGCTTTAAAGAAGGTTTTCTTTCGTCGGGAAGAGACGGAGCGGAGCGGCGGCGGTTTGGGGAAAATGTGTTGTCATCTCCGTGCAGTCAACAGCCTTGGGCAACAAATATGGCTACTTCTTGTGTATCCTTCGATTCGGGTTGAAAAGCGTCCCGTCCGGGCCGAGCGGGAGACTTTCGGGGAGTTACGACAGTAGCAGACTTTACTCAGAAAACGTAAAGAAAGCTAGTTTTTTGCTCCCCGAAGCTAGCTTTGTTGTTGTGGTGAAAGCGGAGATGGAGCCCAAGCATAAAGAGTTGTTGGAGAAATGTTACCAGAACTTGGTGGAGTCGATAACAGACGCGGACCGAGTCGTGGAGGTTCTGGCTCACTGCGGGACCCTCAGCCAGTCCGAGCGCTTCGAGCTGGGACACAACTGCTCCTCCAACTCGGAGAAAGTGGACCTCCTGCTGAAGATACTCATGAGTAAGGACAGAGACCATTTCGCAGAGTTTTGCACGGCCCTGGAGAAGACGCACCCTCACCTGCACTCTGTGCTGCTCAATGGATCCGGACCAGTGGATCACACGACCGGTAAGAAGCACAATAACAATGAATAATCTACGTATAATAGTATGGACGCCTGTATAGCTTTATTATAGTGATGTATGGTGTGTTTAAGGGACTTCTTGTGTCCTTTATTTTGGTTATGATCCAACCTGGTTTCGATCCTGCTCCTGCTCTGGGCATGATCTAACTATAACATTAGGGGGTATTGACCATATGACAACTTGATGAAGGGCATGACTTTTCCTTTGGGCAGGAATAAAGAGAGAGAGAGAGAGGGAGAGAGAGAGAGAGAGAGAGAGAGAGAGCTGTACAATCATGTGACCTGATGCTTATTTACACTCACACTACTGTGCTTGTTTTCCTTTGCCATGTCACTAAAAGCACAGCCCTGCATGCCAGCCCTTTGTGAAAGTATTTAATGGACCTAAAAAAATTCTCAAATAATCAATGTATTGACAGCAGGGCTGCCTGAAGTTGTGAATCAATAACCCACTGTCACAGTCAAATGAATGAGTGAAAGAATTCAATGAGTGTTAATGCACACAGTGACTTACTCAGTGAGAATAGAGTGGAGAGTGTTTCATTCGTGTCTTGGTACAAAACTGTATAAAAATGTCAGAAAATATTGAAACGTGCCCATCACAAATCCCAGAGCCCAAGCTGGAGTCTTCAAATTGCTTGTCTGGCTGCAGACATTTAGTTATTTTTATTAGTCTGCTGATTATTTTCTTTACAAGCTGTAACGATTAATCGATTAGTTGTCAACTATTAAATTATTCGCCAACTATTTTGATAATCGATTAATCGGTTTTAGTAATTTTTTAAGAAAAAAAAAAAAGTAAATTCTCGGATTCCAGCTTCTTAAATGTGAATATTTTCTGGTTTCTTTACTCGTCTATGACAGTAAACTGAATATCTTTGGACAAAACAAGACATTTGAGGACGTCATCTTGGGCTTTGGGAAACACACTGATCGACATTTTTCACCATTTTCTGACATTTTATAGACCGAACAACTAATCGATTGATCGAGATAGTAATCGAGAGATTAATCGACAGTGAAAGTAATCATTAGTTGTAGCCCTACTCTTTACGATTTAATCATTTGCTCTATGAAATGCAAGGAAAAGGTGAAAAAGTAAATATCCCACAGCCCAAGGTGACTTTTTCAAATGGCTTCTTTTGTCTGACCAACAGACCAAAACAAAGATATTCAGTTTACTATCACTTTAAACAGAGAAAATCTGTACGATTGAGAGGCTGGATGAGGGAACGTTTGGCATTTCTGCTTGAAAAATAGTTGCTTGTATTAATTTTCAATTGATCGATCAACTGACTAATCATTTCAGCTCTAATGTCTCTAATGTGTTGTCCCAACAACAGTCCAAAATGCTGAGATATTCACTTAATGTCAAAACAGAGGGAAAAAAAGCATAAAATCCGCACATTTTTTTAAACCGGAATCGACAAATGTTTGGCATTTCTGCTCAATATACGACGTGGATCAGCTAATCAATTTATTTCGGCACTATACAGTACAACGTTTTTGTAGTAAAACATATTCAGAATAACCTTTTTTGCATGTTTCAAACCCTTTAAGGGATTATCCACAAAGATCAACAAGCTATGCGTTCAATTTTTATTTTACTGTGACATGAAGTGATCTGGTGAGTTATAGAAATAGCTATATTACACATTGATATTAGAGTTTATGTTATAAAATACCACATATTCCACTTCCATGCCTTTTTGTTTCACCCTCATCTAATCTACTGGATATACTACTACTATATATATACTCTTCTCTGCAGTTCATTTACAGTAATATAAGTGTAATTTTGTCCCGTTTACTCACAAAAATACACCACCTTTTCCCACTCAGTGATGAGTACCTTTTTAAATATGTTTGTCTTCCTCACGGCTAAATCCTAAAGCAGATATTCTCTTGCCTTTTTCATAATCATCAAATTCAGCGTGAGCCAAACTGGTCATGATTTATGTCCCAAAACTTGCATATATACGTAATATTCAGCAGCATTAATGCGCATACACACAAGTACACGGTCCTTGCTCAGCACCTCTGCTGCACCTTTGCATTTCAAAAGCAATATTTGCATAGTTACTTTGTACAGCTATCGCGTCATACTCGCCGAGCTGAATGGCGAGGTGTTAATTATGCATTTATTCTGTCCTCATTATTTATGAGAGAACTGAAGCTGCAGTCTATTTCCCTAAGCTTTTCCGTTTTTGCGCTGCATTTCACAATCGTGCACCGAGTCTAAAACCCTGAGCGGTGATAGGCTGCCTGATGCTGTGGAGGGTTGTTGTACACATGAACATGTTTTGGGCTGGTCTCCGTAGTGTGCGGCTCCCTGTTGGTAGTCACACAGGACACAAATGGGCTGAGCTGCTTTTTGCTACTGGGCAGACTGGTTCCTCCACTGCACAGCCAAAAGAAGGGCCTTTCCCCAGGAAAACAGTAGCTTGTTACAGCCGACGCTTTTTGAAATAATGTGCACCGTCAGCAGCCTGATCCAGCTTCTCCCCAGTCGCCCAGAATCCCAGAGAGCGAGATCATCTTTGAAATCAAAATGTTAATGAGCGAGAGCTTCGTTTGTTGGTTAACCCCAGCAGCTTCTCTCAAATGTCAACAACTAAATGTAGCCTATTGAAATGATCACCGAGCTGCAACATTTACACTGTGATGTGTATGTGATGCATGCCTATACAGTACTTAAAAAGGTGTCTATCCCAGAGGGCTTATTTGTTTTTTTAATAACAAAGCTATTCTATAGTTTTATATAACCATAACTTCGGGGCCGGAGACCTTTTGTTTACAGATTGTCCCACCTTTTCTTGAAGAACAATAACATGACGGCAGCATATCATCAGGGTGTGTATCGTGGCTGACGTGTTCACTTGGCTTTGCTGTGCCGCTGCGAAATAAGACTGCATGTCACAGGTAGTAGGAGAGGTCAAATTACTTTTACACAAGAGTCTACAGCCACGCTGGCGACTCTGAAGTCGTGATGTTCATGTTGATGAAATCCAAACTGTTCGATAGATAAGCCAGCGTTGAAATTTTGACTTGATAATGGCGCTGGTTGGAAAGGGGTCAGAGGGTCATCAAAGTTCACAATGTCTGCACCAAACTGCATGGTACATTTCACTCTGAACCGCAAGGATTTGTTCTTTCGTTTCATGGCAATCCAGTTGTTAAATGGGACGTCCAATTTCACACATCAAAGCCTGTTTACAGTTGTATAAAACCTTTTGTGGCTCCAGAGGGAGCTGCATGAAATCTGACAAATTGCCTCTCAGACACCTCTTTAAAACGTTACAGTAGGAAAAGCACTGGTGTAAATGATGGCTGAATTATGTGCACTGTAAATTGTGCATGCTGGCTCACTGTCACACTATCATGTGTTACGGGTGATTTATGCTTGCAGGGTCACGAGTGTCCACACGGCCAAAGTGACGTCGCACCATCGGACACAGCCCTTCGCGGGGGTTACGTGCGGCAGGTTTTCACCTGTCCGCGCACATCCAAATCGACTTATTGATTAGTTGATTTAATCAACAGATCTGTAGTTTCTCTACAAAGAATCACACAAAAGCACCACTTTAAATCTGTTTTTTACCAGAGATGTGCTCATAAGTTTCTTGGAAATAAGTCATTCAGCATAAATAATGACTAATCTAATGGCTAATATGACTAAAGAAATTGTAGTCGACTACCAAAACGACCGATTAGTCGACTAATCGACTAAGAGGGGGCAGCCCTATCTGCTTCATTCACAACAGTAAATAATTTATTTGCACACACATGTTACTCGGTCAGAATTTCACTGCATCTGAACATCAACAAGTTGACATAACTTCACAAATTTAACACTCGATGCTTGTTTATCTTTGCTTGAATGTGCAGAAAATTTCCACTTTGAATGGTCAGCGCCCCCAGGATGAATTCACAGATTTTATGACTTCCTGAAACTAGATGCAAATGGACAAGAAGACTTCAATTTGCCTTATCGAGGGACACTTCTGGAGCTGTTGGATCAATACACAAGAAACAAGTGTTTGAGCTTTTAAACCCAAATGACCTTTAACTTATTGTAGAGCTGTCAGATCTGAGTAAGAACATGAACATTTTCACAGAAAAAGGTGCAGTATTTTGAGTGTTTCTCATTCATTATCAGTAGAGCGGAGTACCAGATGTGATTTTTAGATGATATCAGCACTCCGTGTTGCTGCTCCTGTTTTCAGCTTTAAGATAAATGTCTTAACGTAGTTCAGAATATGCACCAAGTTTGCTGTGACTTTTAGAAAAGAGATCAACCTAAATGAGATACTTGAGTGGTGAGGGTCGGACCGCAGCGAGGTCCGTGTCACATGACTTCCACACGGGCAGAAAAGTGAGCGAGCTATGACACAGTGAACCTTGCCCATTGAGACACTCTCTGCTCAAACAGAGTCATGGGAAACTTAAGCTAGAGCGAGAACAAAGAGAGCTTGATCCATGGGATGCCACGGTTCCTGAGGCACATCACTCTTTTTTTTTTTTTTTTTTTCTTCTTTCAGTGCTTCGCTGGGAAAAAGAGGGGTGAGCCATGTTCGCTGGGCTCCTTCCAGTCTTAATCAAACTCATAGTCTCCCTTAGCTAGTGGGAACTCAGCCAGCCAGGGATTGATTTAGAGTACTGGGACGTGGGTAAATAGAATCGTTTGTCATGCTCCCGTCTCCCAGTCGAGCGCTAGACTTTACATCAGGAGTGGAAGTTGCTGATTTAACCAAACTATAAGCTGCTCATCCCACGGCCGAGTTAGAGCTCAGTAAAATGTGCACTGCTGGCTGTTTGATCAAGACTTGTGCAGTCTGTTAAACATCTCAAGCATCATTAAAATTCCTTCTTTCTGACCCACTTAAAGGTGGAAATGTGTGCAGGTGGTTATTAGATTCACGTTTGATGAAAATATTAACAGTTGGGAGTAGTGTCGAAACAATTCAACCTGCAAAACATCAATAGACTACAATTTTGACAATCTGTTCATTGTGTAAGCCAATCGAACATGCTAAACATTCTGGTGTCACCCAGGGCTATTATAGTAAACGAAAATAAGCAGTGAAAAATATTGTTGTAAACTGAAACTAAATAAAAACTAGTAATACAATGTATTTTGTATGTATATGTAGCTACCAGTGGGCTACCTCTGGGTCTGAAAAGTGAAGCCAATGCTGAAGTGCCTTAAGCTTGCATTCTTTCTAATACCCAGCAGGGGGGCGACTCCTCTGGTTGCAACAAGAAGTCTGATTGTATAGAAGTCTATGAGAAAATGACCCTACTTCTCACTTGAGTTATTACCTCAGTAAACATTGTAAACATAAGTTTATGGTCTCAATCGCTAGTTTCAATTATAACCTTTTGGTCACCTAAAAATGTCTTGTTCAGTGTTAGGTTGTGCTTAGCTCCACCCTCTCGTGTCACTTCTCGTTGCAAATAACCAAGATGGCAACGGCCAAAAACCAAGACGGCGATGGCCAAAATGCCGAACTCGAGGCTTCAAAACGGCAGTCCACAAACCAATGGGTGACGTCATGGTGACTACGTCCACCTCTTATATACAGTCTATGGTAGCTACACACCTCTGAGACATTATACCTGGCCCTAACAAAAACAAACTAAAACTATTGTAGAACTAAATTTATAATAACTAAAACTAAACCTTTCTGAAAAACTGAAACTAAACTAAAATTAAATTAAAAAAAAAGGCAAAACTAAAATAAAATAAAAACTATTTTCTGTTTATTGGACAAAAAATTGAAGGCTTCACTTTTCGATGGACACTTTTTACTGTTTTCTGACATTTTATCGACTAAAATCATTATCTACTATGTGTATGTTTTGATAAATCCAAACTATAGCCCAATCAATACTGGATTTTTGAGGCAGGTTTCAATATTTGAGACTTTAATACATCCGATAACAATACAGTAGTCATTTTTTCACATGAACACCTAACATAACTTGATAAGGTTTCTTTAAAACGTGTTTGAAGAATTGTGACCATGCTATGTCTTGAGTGCCATCAGAATAATATGAAAGATGCTATAAACACTAGCTCTGTCCTCGACCAAAGAAATTCTTAGTCAAACGATTTTGTCTACTAATCGATTAGTTGATTTAATCGACAGATCTGTAAAACTGAGGTTCTCTACAAAGAATCACACTAAAGCACCACTTTAAATCTTGTGTTTTTCCAGGGATGTGGTCATAAGTTTCTTGGAAATAAGTCATTCAGCATGAAAAAGCACAAAAAATGACTAAAGAAATGGTAGTTGACTGATCAACTAAAAGGGGGCAGCCCTAGTAAACACAAAAGTTCTGCATGTAGTGGCTTTAATTGATTAATGGAAAAAATAACCAATAGTTTTACCAATAATGAAAACAATTGCCTTCAGATTCTTTTGAGGAAATAATTTTACGTTTAGTTTTTTTCAAAAAACACCATCTCCTCCATAATACTTCCAGTGTTGTACTGAAGGCTTCCTTTCTGTACAGTTAATTATGAATCACTGTAGGCTATAAAAGAAGGGGCTTTCACAGGGGGGGCTGTGTGATGTTGTCAGAGGAGATAAAAGGAGAAGCTCTGAGGCTGCAGCCTCTTTGGGGCCCTGGCTAGTCAGTATTCAAGCTCCCTGCCCAACTGATAATTAGCCACACTCTGCTGTCAGCCCACAGGCCCGTCATCCCCAAGTCGGGGAAAGTCCCACCTTATTATGCCTCCAGCTGGCCTTTTTTTCAGTAAAGGCCCCCGAATGTAACCCAAGCTCCGCGGCCTTGATGTACCATACAATGCTGGAGATAATCATCGGACTATAATGCAGACATGGTCGAGTACACTCACAACTGACTTTAATGTTTTGTTCGCCTCGCAGGGTCCACTTACAGCATCTTGTCCACCATGCCGTCGGACTCGGAAAGCAGCAGCTCTCTCAGCAGCTTAGGTGAGTGTGGCGCTCGTGGTGGTGGTGGTCAGGTGTAGAAATGTCAAAAACAAAAATATTATCTTAGTTTGTTAAGGTTTGTCAGAAAATATTTGTCAAATAATAGTCAGTGGTTGCTGCCTGTTTAGACTCTGAGCACATGCAAGTGATTACACAGATGTGAGAAGGATTTAGCAAACCTCTACCACACACACACACACACACACACACACACACACACACACACACACACACGTACACACGCACACACGCACAGGCACACCACACACAAACAGACCTGTTTCATTTAGTCATTCTCTGAGGGAGAGAGGATTTGACTGGTCGGTGCCACCGAAAGGGAAACAGAGCTTTGATTTGTATCAGTGGGGGGATTTCTGAGGTTAATGAGTACAACAGTGAGGTAGATAAATAATGAAGTAGAATATTAAACTGATTTTTGGCTGCAAAAATATGTGAGCAATGATTAAAAATGACCCAGTAAGATGAAGGTGAAGGCGTTTTCTTGTAATGAATGTGTAGACGTTTGCTCCAGTAGCTACAACAAAGAGCTCTTGCTTATGATTGGTTAATATTTAGACCAAAGTAAGTTCAGTCTGAGACTCTTGAGTCTTGCCAGTAAATTAGTTTTTCGTCCATGCTTTCTTTTTGTCTTTCTAGTCTGCACGTTGTTGGTAAAAAGTAAAAAAAAAAAAAGAAGAACGCGGACTAAAGTTTTGTGAAAGCACACGCCAGTTGAACACTTTCATTTATTAGCTTGGGTCAGGGTTATTATAGTAAACTAAAACGGTAACTAAAACGAAAATAAGCTGTGAAAAATATTGATGGTAAACTGAAACTAAGTATAAAACTATATTCTTTTTTTAACTATAATATATCACTACTGAAAAAAGGGGAGCGCATGAATATCCGTCAACTCTCGTGACGTTGAAGCACAGAAATTGAACAAACTTGATATTCCGACAGATGGCGCTATGCTGCAATTGCATCACATCTGACTCTAAAGTAGCGCGAAGATTAAACATTATGGCCTTTACTACACAGTTCTCCAAACATGTATTTTGTATGTCTATTATCTCGCTACTGTACATACATCTGAGACATTATAGCTGGCCTGGCCCTAACAAGAACAAACTAAAACTACTGTAAAACTAAATATATAAAAACTAAACCTGTCTGAAAAACTGAAACTAAACTAGCAAACACACTCTGAAAACAACCTAAAACTAAACTAAAATCAAATCAAAACTAATGTAAAATCAAACAATATCATAACCTTGGCTTGAGTGAGCATTTAGTATCGATAGAGCCGCACTAATAATGCCCCCCCATCATTTGAGCTCTGTGAAACAGCACATGCCACCGGTGACATGCTTACTCCCCCAGGTACGCCCGGTCCAGCCTCCTCCCCTCCGCCCGCTCACATGGACGGCCACCAGGTGAACGAGAAGATGGAGACGGTCCTGTTCCAGCTCAGACACGTGACCCGCGAGAGGGACGAACTACGCAAACGTCTGGCTCTCTCTTCACCCGGAACCACCTTCGATGACTGCAGGTACTGTTCTGATCCCGTGCACCCTAACAGCCTGTTCTCCAAAACAAACATTGACAGAACAGCGCAGTCATCCTGTGTGTACCTGCGCTCTGTGAATAGAGGCATTTTAACCTTGTTCGGCTTTTAAAAGCAACAAAAAAAAAAAACGTGACGTCTTACGTGACGCAAAATTGTTTTAAAATATGCTCAACTCTGTAAAACAAGGGGTTAGCATACAATTTTAATGATGCCTCTCTTCCCCTGTGGCTCCCACGCGCACAAAGTTTGTGATGTTTATCTCACTCTTGCTAATCTCATCCTCCCATGTGGCGTCGATTTTTAATGCATCACAATTTTGTCTCCCTCCTTCCCTTTCTGTGAAACAGACCAAACTCAAAAGCAGGTCATGACTACGAGCGTCTGAAGCTGCAGTGCATGAAAGCGATGGCAGACCTGCAATCCCTGCAGAACCAGCACAGCACCACCCTGAAGAGGTGCGAGGAGGCTGTGAAGAAAGCAGACTTCTACTAGTGAGTTTGAAAAAGCCCAACTACAGGAGCCTTTTGTAAATTTTTTAACAGCCGGAGCATTTGTGCCGTTCGCGCTGAGCCTGCAGGGTTTTAGCTGGTATTCAGATCTCACTCTGACATATTCGCAGCAGATTGCACAGAACAGATTTTTACTTTTCTGAGAGTAATAGGGATGAAGCCATTATGAGTTAAGCCTTGAAAAAAAAATCCTCGCAGCCCTTCATCAATTTAATTTCATCTCTGTGATTTGTTTTAGAAAAAAGACTGTTTTTTATTGTCTTCTTAGCAGCATAAATCCCGAGTCGTCTTTTCGGACCAAAGGTTGAGAGCAGAGAGTGAATTACTTCTCTGCATGTAATGCCCCTCTTGAAGAGTTCATGCCAAAGCATGCTCTGTAATCATCATCTGTGTGCATGGCACGGCATCTGTGCCATGAGGATAATGCTACGAACACAGCATTTGTTGTCCTGTGAAATAAGCTGCTGTGCCGAGTCGATGTGATAGGGAGGCTGGTCCATTTGTGTGATTTAATGATGCCATACTGTCTCCAAAGTGTAGGGAGCCAACATCTGGCCCAAAATACAAACAGACAGATGAAGGATTATTGCCACTTTTAAGCCTCTCCTTCTGGGCCCTGTTTGCACGTCAGAGAGAGTCTTTATTTATTACTGTCCTGTCTGTCTCTGCACGTATCCGTTCACACTAAACACAATCCTCTGTGAATGGGAAATCACATTCATGCCTGAATTGTACTAAGATCAATAAGTCGCGTAACGCGTAGGCTAGCGTTAGCACTCAGTAATCACGGAGGATTGTATTGCTCCTTGTAGTTATTCATGTCCATAATGTTCCCAGTTGGACTGTTATCAGGTCATTAAATGGGCATTATCAGTGGTTATAAGCCTCATAGATGTGAGTCAGCGGGGGCCTGCGACACCCACTAGTAGAATTTATCATAGATTCAAATGGGCAACCACCAAAAGAAGTAATAAAAGAAGACGACAGCAATCGTAGTAATTATGACATGAGTAAAAGAGGAAGTTAAGCGCTGTAGTAGAGACGGCATGAAACTCAATATGTGGTGGAGGTCGGTGGCGATGGATGGGACACAAAACACAGTACTCTCACTTTTTAAACAGTTATTTTTAAGCCAAAACACGACCTTTTTCCCTAAACTTAACAAAGTGGTTTTGTTACCTAAACAAGCTGTTTTGTTTGTGTTAAAAATGTAACATTTCCTTCAGTTTTATGTGTCAGAACATCTTGCTTTTAAGTTTCGCTTTCACTTTTACAAAGTAGGTGTAGCAGGCCCCTAATGACCGACATCTATGAGGCTTATAACAACTGATAATGTAGTCGAATCGGGTGAAAGAAGAGTCTTAAGTGTGATATAACGAAAATGCTCCATATTGACTGTGGAATTATTTTATTCCACAGTACCTAAATAATGCATATCAGGGTGCATCAGAGAGCACATTTAGACTACAAACTGTTCCCTAGAAACCCAGAGCGAGCTTGAACTTGTCTACAGTAGTAGCCAGTGTTGATGTGGTTTGATTTTTATTTAAAGTGGGAAATAAAGCAGTAAATGAGCATGTTGGACTAGAACAACACCAAGCATCATAAGACATGTAACTTCAAGTCAGTATCTAAAAAGTTGTTGGCATGGACTTGAGCAGAACACATCTAAAAATGAGCAATATATGCACAGAACAAGGGAAACTGTGTCCATTAATTTGCAGGTATTATGGAGTGTTGTCTCTGAGTAGTGAGTTTGAGTTTATTTGCATTCATGCTCACAGTTAACAACTGAAAAGAAGCAGAATTTACATTAATAAAAACGAAATCTATACATGATTGTACATAAGAAATAAAAAAACTATACGTTTATCTATATACACATGCACACATTTACAAATACAACCATGCATACATTTCGAAACACACTAACACACTAAAAAAACGAAAAACAAACAAACAGAACCACAACAACTTCAGCTATCCATCTAGTGCTGAAATGATTAGTTGATTGAAAGGAAATTACAGTAATCGACAGCAATTTTCATAATTACTTAATCATTTAAGTAGTTTATCAAGCACAAATGCCAAATATTATCTGGTTCCAGCTTGTCCAAGGTGAGGATTTGCTGCTTTTTGCTGTTTTATATAATTGTAAATTGAATATTTTTGGTTTTTGGACTGTTTGTCGTACAAACAAATAACTTGAACACATAACCTTTGGTTCTGAGAACTTGTGATATTTTATGCAAGATGATCATTAGTTGAGTATTTGTTGGTCTGTGACTCATAGTCATATTTTTTGCTGTAATGCTGATTTTAAACACGGCTGGCAGTGCCCACGGTCTGACACTACTCGCTGCGGTGTCTCCTCAGTACGCTGCACAGCCGTCTGGCGAGCGAGCACGCCCAACTGAAAGACGAGCTGGAGGCGGTGAGACAGGACAACATCCAGCTGGTCCGGGAGCACAACCACGTGAAGCAGGCCTGCGAGGAGCTGAGGAGGCTGCACGACGACGACCAGAGAGAGGTGGCTGAAATGAGGATGCTGCACCAGCAGGTACCCGTGGAACTGACAACCCCATCTACATTCATGCTTCTACAGCTACAGATGAGAACACATAAACCTGTCTGCACACACACTGCAGCAGGAGTCGCACACTCATTTCCATCTCCCCTTGAGATTCAATGATTTGGATCTTGACATTTAAGGCATAAATCAATGTACTTCTCTCTCAGTGACCATCACTTCCGAGACGATAACATCATTCAGAGAAATAGGGTCAGACAAGCTCGTCCTCTCATGTCTCCATCGATCAAAACATTCCTTCAAATTATACAAATGACTGAACCTGCATCTTTTACTGTTTCACCTTCGGACATATTGTCTGACTGCAGTCAGAAGGTCAGATCATTAAATGTTTGCAGTACCTTACATAACCATGGATAGCAAGGATACATGCCTTATTGTCCTCAGAGCTCATGTCATCATTAAGCAAACTAATGTTCAGCGTCAGTCAAATTAGCTCAGTGATGTCAGTACAAAGTCGACTTTTATTGTGTAGTTGTTTGATGCCAGTCACATACAACATACTGTTCTTTCTCTTGTGTCAAACGTGCCCTTTGTATTGTATGCTATAGTAATTTAGTAGTAAAAGAAAAAATATATCTGGGAGGATGTGAGTAGGATTTAGGTCAGAGGTAGACCTACTTAACTGGTCTAAATGATACACTGATAAGTTTGAGACAAAGACAGGAGTGTAAACATGAGATCATATGACTGACTGACAGGGATCTCATTCATTGAGCAGTTTTGGTGACTCATACAGGGTTCAACGTTAATGCTTTTTTTTTTTTTTTTTTTTTAAATCAAGCCCGGTCGGGCAAGTGGGTCAGAAATCATCATCAATCATGCAAGTCAATTTTTACTTGCCCCTATACAAATTGTTTCATATAGTGGTTATCCAATAACAACAAAGACTAAAGTTCAGTGTCATGTTTTATCCGTCTTGCTCTCAAACTTGCGGCAAACTGTAGTTGGAGTTTCCGCCACATCCTCTCTAACACCACCCGACTAAACTCCTGTTTCCAGGATAATTGAAATGCTCGCTTGCACTTCAGCTCACAAACTTTGTCTTTACCCGCCGCCATTTTCCTCACGAGTGCCCGATCGGTACTGTGCATGTACAACTCTCAACAGTTTAGAAGGGAGCGAGATGTCTCAAGTTTAGTTTTATTTATAGAGAGCACATATACAGTATATACATTTATATAGAGCACATTTAAAAACAACACAAGTTGACCAAAGTGCTGTACAGTGGTAAAACAACAAGGCCACGAGAGTTGCTAGATTTACTACAGGATATTGTGATAATGACAGACTGATGGAAACAGGTCAAAGACAAGATGTCTTGTACTGTAATATTATGGGAGGATAGATGTGTGGTCATTACAAGTGGGTCAGAAGCATAAGCATTTTTCACTTTCTAATGTATCGGGCAAAGTCCTACACTCGCACTGATATGCTTGTGTACACGGTTACCGAATTATCTCGCATAATTATATAGATTGCTTCCTGGTTGTTGGATTGACAGTAGAGGCAGGCAGTTAACATTGGGAGAGTGAGGGACGATGATGAGTGAGGGATGATCACTTCCTTGACAGTTCCTGTGATCAGCACATGGATTGCATAAATTTGCACATAATAATAGTTTAGCTTATGATTTAACACTAATATGACGTTATCTTCTGTCAGACAATCCTGTGGTTAGTTCAGTTTACCTTCACACCACAAACTAACAGCAGATTCAAACCCACCTTTCCAGCTGGTCTCTGTGCAGTTATTTGGTCCAGAACAGACTAAACGCACCAAAGCAAACATGCAAATGCACCACGGTTTGTTTGAACCGCACCAAACAGGTTAGGTGTGAAAGAACTGTTTGTCTGTGTTATGGAAGTTTTTACAAACATTGTGAAACTTACAAGGAAGTTTTTCTCTTATTTTTATCCTTTTTATATTTTTATCCAGAACACCAAGAAACAGAGTTGCAGGCAGTCTAACTCATTGTCAAAATTTGTATTTGTTGACATCCTTTTATTTTGATGACATAACGACAACGTATATGAAAAAAACATTTAAAAAATGATGGTGAAATCTCGGTTCATTATGCCCCGACGAGTAATGACGAGACAAAATAGTTGGCTCTGTTCGGGTGGACCAGCGATGCTAATTTATGGTGCCTTCAAATGAAACTCGTGAGCTCGTGTTTACAACTAAGAAGTCATGTACACAATACACAATATGCGTTCAAGTGATGTGAAGTCATGAGAACAACATTGCTAAGCAACGGCAATATTAATGTTACTGTGAACTCTGGGCTTTCAGAAACTTTCCACTTATGAGGTCATGAATATGACAAGAGGGGGGCGTTCATATGGACTCTGGTAAACACGACCCCATTTGAAGGCACCATTAGATTTTTTTTTTCTGACCGATAGCCGACCCTCGTATGAACAAATATCTGTGAGCCATTTAAAAATAACCAATACAACAAATGTTTTGTTTTTCATAATAACTTGTGCTTTTGTTTTCAGAAAAGTTAGAAAAAGTTAACTTTTATGAAAACAAAAGCACCAGTGAAGCACCACCATTTCTGTTTGTGTTTGTCCATAAAATAAAGCTCTATACAGAATAAGGCTTTAAGTCTTGCTCACAGTTGAGGGCTAAAGCTTTGGTCGATTACTTAAGAGATTAAGCAACTTTTCTGTGCCAAGTCACTGTTAAACTTATATTTAAGACTTCATTATTTACATTAAAGCTAACCTGAATTATAAATGGAATTTTAATAAGGCGATCGTGAATGACCAAACCTCATCTTTATATAATGTAACACATCGTTTGGCAGCATCCTTATTGCCCTAAATGCACCATAAATGGATGAAACGAGCAGTCCCGTTGCACCCCTCTAATTCAGCAAGGCACCTGTCATTTCCAGGTGATGAGAGAGGGGTCATCTGATGTCCTCAACAAGCTTTATGACACCGCCGTGGACAAGCTGGAGGCCATGAAGAGCGACTACGAGGCCCTGAGGAAGCGCTACAACGAGAATACGGCCGGTCACAACGCAGACCTGAGTCGTCTGGACCAGGCTGAGGAGGAGAACCACCGGCTGCAGAAGCAGCTGGACATGCTGCTGAAGCAGAGAGATGCTGCCATCCACTACCAGCAGCAGTACTCCTCGTCTATAAGGAGGTAAAGACGGAAATATCACAGAAAAACCAGCAGCAGCACTAGAAGCTACACACACACACAGACTCTGCAGCTGTAAAAAGTCTAATGATTAACAGCAGTCGCCGCAAACTTTGCTTCAAACTTGAGCCAAGGTCAGATCTGCACAGTGCTTAAAACGGTCTTAATCCAAGGCAGATGAAGCTTTGCAGATGGGGAGATGCTTTCCCATTTTAACGTTTCCTTTATGATGCTGCTCAGTCACTTTCAGTTTTTTTTAGCACGTGTGAAAATATTCCTCTGCAATTAGTGACAATTTATAAAGAGCCGTAATACGTTCCCCGTGTGCTACAGGTTTGACAACACGCAGCAGGAGCTGTCCAAGGCCGCAGCCCAGAACAAGGAGCTGCAGCGAGAGATGGAGCGGCTGCAGACGGAGGCGACGCGGCAGAAGACCCAGCAGCTCAAGGTGGCGAAGGACAGCGAGAAATACAGGGAGGAGCGGGACTCGGTGATCAACGAGTACCGCCTGATCATGAGCGAGCGGGACCAGGTGATCAAAGAGGTGGACAGGCTGCAGACGGGGCTGGAGATGGCGGAGGCAAAGCTGAAGAACACGTCCTCAGAGAGACGGGTGGCCAGCGAGGAGCTGGAGGCTCTCCGACAGGTAACGCCTGAATAATTTAGTCCCATACTAAAAACTAAATCAGGTTAAACATTTTACATTAAGGACTTGGAAAACAGTTTGGATCATTGACTTGCTGAATCATATCTGTAAAACCCATTAATTTCATCATGATTGCTTCAAATTTACAAGGGTACCTTTCATGTTGTGTGTGGAAAAATATTAACCAAGAATGACTTATTGCATAATATCTGTGTTCCAAATGTATTGACTGTAGTTAAACTGGTTATAGCTGCGGTCGTGATTTAGTTTTGGCAACACCCAGAGCTTATTTAGGCCAGCCAAAAAGCAATCACGTGTCATCAGTTCAGCATGAGTCGCCCAGCCAATAAAGAAATCAAAATGCGAAACACAAACTGACGTCTATTTAAGGATTGTTCTTCATGCACTGTTCAATTTTGAGATTTTGGGCTATTTTGCTTCCATAACATGTCTTATTTCAGACTAGTGGAAAGAAAACATCCAAAATACTCATTTAGGTGTTTATTTTACTACTTTGTCTATTTGCGTCTGTAGATTTCTCCTAAATTCACCAAAAGTTAGCATTAGATGATGCCTCATTTGAATATTTAAAAATAACATTTCAGAAAACTTGTGATACAAAAAATAATTGTCGTAATGTAAGTAATCAACTGGGGAAGTTTCATGGTGATATCTATTAGTTAAAATATTTTACCCAATTCACCTGTAATGTCTTGAAAAATGTATGGAATCTTACAATACAATATTAAAGGTCGTTTTAGAGTTTTTTCGTAGAGTCTGAGCCAGAAATCTCCTCTTCAGTAGCACTTACATACACCAAACTTTCCAGTTTCATTCCTATCTGTATTCTGAAGGTTTTTTACAGAGAGGCTTGTTCATATATCATTCATAGCCTGATTTATATAACATTTTATTCCTAAAAACATGGCAAAAATTGATTTCTTTTTTTGTTGTTGTTGACAGTATTTTCTGATTTATGAAGTGATACAAAGAGATATCCAAAGTCCTTTGACTCTAATACCTCCACAAAATGAAACAAGAATTTATCCAACTTTATTCAGTGTTCAGATTTCTGTTCTGGAAATCTATGCAAATTAGCACATTTAATGAGATAATGCATCATTTGCATATTCAAACATAAAATTTTAGAAAACTTGTAAAACAAAAATGAATTGTCTTGATGTAAGTAATCAACCAGGGAAGTTTCATAATGATATCTATTGGTTCATTTTTTTTTTTTTTTTACCCCATTCACCTAGGGTTTGTCCCCTTAAGAGGAAAATCTTCAGTTTTTCACCTAAAAGAAAGTTTGTGTTTGTAGCACCTTCAGTTCAGTGAGATAAGATTTTATTGATCCCCAAGAGGGAAATTCCAGTGTCACAGCAGCACAAGAAACAGGACAAATAAGTACGGATAAGTAGGAGAAACAATACAAAAAAGGCATTTTTTAGGCATAAAAATAAACACTATCTGTATCAGACTGACACAGAAAGTTTTGAGTATTTACTCACTTTTTGATCTCTTAAATCCACTTCTGGTATGTTTTTGTGCCGTATGAAGGAGCTAGCCTCGGCGCTGGTGGACAGGGACCGGGCCATCTGTGAGAAGAACGAGCTGCTGGAGAAGTACTGCCACGAGGTGAAGGACAAGGCCGAGGCCCAGAAAGAGCTGAGCCAGGCCTGCAAGGACATCGAGACGGTGCGCGAGGAGAGGGACGTGGCCCGCAAGGAGAGGACGGAGGCCATCATCCAGAGGGACCAGCTGCTGCGAGAGTATTACCAGGCCAGACAGGTAGCTAGACAGACGGGAGATTTATCATTACAAATGGAGGGATTGATTTAATAATCTCTTCATCCCATCTCATATAGTCGTAGTAAATGTTATTTTCCGGCAGCTGGCGGGTTTCCACACATTGATTTTGTCGAGAAAGTGTGCATCACCCATCACACTTGGTTTCAGTGTGATTGTCAGATTAATTGCAATGAAAGTCCTGAGGTTCCTGCATTAGGAAATTACCAGCAATTACGGTGAAAAGGCTCTCAGACTTTGAAGTGCACAAGAGGACTGCACTGCATCAGAAACGGATAATTAAGCCTAACAACAGTACAGTAAAGTCTAATGGTATTAATTTAGCTATGGACTTAATTAATGCTCTCACTTCACTCGGCAGCCTCCCTGCTGAACAATTATTTAGAGCGAGACAGCATTTACCACAGACACACCAGCAGACTCTCAGTGAGACATATATGTATTATACTGTATCTGACCCACCCTAAACCACACTACCTAATCCAATCTGGGATTGTTAGATCTCAAACTACCCTCATCAAGTTGCTTTTCAGTTTGCAGCAATTTATTTTAGGTCTTTATGGTTAAACATGACAATACATTTTATTTCAAAGTCAGTTAAGTTGAGGGTGTTCTTCTTCTTCCGAAGACTTGAGTTTCTCTAAACTCACCATGTATTAAATGTCGAGGACGAGCAATACATCAATGGGTTTGAAGTTAGGCTGCCCCCTTTTTAGTCGATTAGTCGACTAATCAGTCGTTTTGGTCTTGGTCAACTAAGATTCCTTTAGTCCATTAATCATTTTTCATGCTTTTTTCATGCTGAATGACTTATGTCACTGAAACATATGAGCACATCTCTGGTAAACACAAGATTTAAAATGGTGCTTTTGTGTGATTCCTTGTGGAGAAACTCAGTTTTACAGATCTGTCGATTAAATCAACTAATCGATTAGTCGACAAAATCATATGAATGTTAGTCGACTAACAGTTTCTTTGGTTGAGGACAGCCCTAATTTGAAGGCTTTAATACATGCCAAAACATTGCACGGTGGCTGATTATACCATAACACAATATTTTACTCTCTGTAAAGCTACCGTGGAAAACAAATGCAAGGTTTAAAGAAAAATGACACCCTTCATCTTATAAAGTAATCCAGGAATGTGCATGCTTGTATTTGATTGGAAACTTTGATGAGTTGCCAGATAATGCTACAGTGCTCATGTTCGTATCCGTGTCAGTATATTTCTTGCAGGGAAAAGTATGAAGTTTCACAAACTGTAAAATGATCAAAGTCCTTTAAAAATGTGTCAACCATACCATCAAACTCAGCCCTACATTGACCTTCATCACCTCACATTTCCTTCAACTCCTCCAGAAACAAGACTCTGCCACTCTGGACATGGAACGAGCCAACAAGGAGATCGACATGCTGAGGAAGCAGTACGAGGCCATCTCTCAGGAGCTGAAGGAGGCCGTGCAGGAGGCCGAGGTGGCCAAGTGCCGACGGGACTGGGCCTTTCAGGAGAGGGACAAGATAGTGGCAGAGAGGGAGAGCATACGGTAAGGAGATGTCTTGTTTGTTATGCGGAAACCTGATTTGTTTACATTTTGTGTGATGCTGATGTTGTGTGAAAATGTGTGCATCCGCCTGTCAGCACGCTGTGTGACAACCTGAGGCGAGAGAGGGACAGAGCTGTGAGCGATCTGGCAGACGCTCTGAGGAATCTGGATGACACGAGGAAGCAGAAGAACGACGCTGCGCGGGAACTCAAAGAACTAAAGTGAGTCACTCCTCCACACCTTTGTTTGACTGGCTCATGTCATTTTCTGCACTTTTTTTAGGTTTGAATATTATTCGCTAAGTTTCTGCTTGTGTCGGAGTCTTGGCTCCTCTCGTTTTTGGGGGATCCAGAATGATTTCGTACCAGATATTTTGTGCCACCCAGTGGAGGAAGTATGTCACTGACTTCTGAAGGTGACTGTACTTATTTAAGAGCTGCACGTTTTCTGTGTCCTGCAGAGAAAAGATGGAGGACCAGTTAGAGAAGGAAGCAAGGTTTCGTCAGCTGATGGCTCACAGTTCACATGATTCAGCCATCGACACGGACTCAATGGAGTGGGAGACGGAAGTTGTAGAGTTTGAGAAGCACAGAGTAAGAACCAGCTTATTTTCTTCTTGTATATTCAGTAAATTAACTTTGATTTTTAATGTACTATCAAACTAAATGAATTATGTTTTGTCTCATTCAGGACATGGATTTGAAGGCACTTGGGTTTGATATCGCTGAAGGGGTAAATGATCCGTATTTACCAGGAGATTGTGGCATATTTGTCAGTAAGGTGGATAAAGGAAGTATTGCTGAAGGAAGATTAAGGTAAATGTCTCACTGCTTTCTCAGTAATTAAGTATCATTTGAAAACAATCTATATAATATATATATATATTATTTTGGTTCCGAAAAATTCAGTATGTTTACCCAAGTAAAATTTTGTCTAAAGTTAGGAAAGTTTCCTGATTTAGATTAATAAATATCCGACCCCTCAAAAAAAAAAAAACAATGCCACTTTTGATACTTGACATGTTTTGATGCTTAAAGCTGCAGTTGGTAACTTTGGGCAAATGTGATTTAAAAAAAAAAAAAGAAGTTATTTTTATAAAACTGTAAACTGTACTTTTTTTTTATCATATTAGCTCAAAGTTACCAACTGCAGCTTTAAGTATCATTTGAAATCTTTCTATATTTTTCAGTTTCGAAAAATTCCGTTTGTTTACCATTTATAAAATATTGTCTGAAGTTAGGAAACATTCCTGATTTAGATCATTCCATGCCACTTTTGATACTTGACTCTGTTTAATACTTAATGCTTCAGACACATTTTGGTCAGAACTACATTTTATTTGTGTCCTTATTTTCTTTTGGAGAATTTGCTTCATTGAACCATCCCTCTGGTTCTCTCTCTCTGTGCAGGGTGAACGACTGGTTGTTGAAAATAAATGACGTCGACCTGACCAATAAGGACAGGAAGCAGGTGATCAAAGCGGTGCTGAGCGGCGAGGGAGTGATCAATATGGTGGTACGCAGAAGGAAGTCACTGGGAGGACGGATCATCACTCCGATCCAGATAAACCTGGCAGGACATAAAGGTCAGCTTCAGGCTCAAATTAAGAAATAGTTATTTAGCTGTGTATTTCATATTTTTATTTTAGATGGATTGATATTTTTTGTTTTTGAAAGATATACAGTTCACATGATATGTAACATGATTTATGTTTCTCTGTGTTACCTCTCAGACAGCGGCATCGGTCTGGAAAGTGGAGTGTTTGTTGCCACGTTGGCTCCAGGTAGTCCAGCTGCCAGAGACTGCTCTCTCACTGTCGGTGATAGACTGTTAGCTGTGAGTATGCTATCAAAAAAGTTACATGATAAGAGATGATTATGCCCATTTTATGCCATGTGGGCAGATACGTTGGCCTCTAGTGCCCTCTACTGACTGCAGGCATGTTGTTATCAATCAAGGAACGCACTATACACTATATCAGTGTTTCCTTTTTTTCTGGGGACCCACTTTTTAAAAATGACAAACCATTGCTACCCAATTCACAACAGGCCTCATCTATAAATGGTGAGAAGAGCGAATATGTGCGTAAATGAAGTTCCTGACCATTTTTACTGCCATTTCCACATTACCTTATATAATCTTGAATAGGTAAACCAGCCATTTCAAAGAGATATATGTTTGATAAAATACAACTTTGTTTTATGTGTGCATGTGTTATTGAAAACATATACACATGTCAAATACTTTATTAATGAGACCAAATAAATGCATTTAGGCAAAGTTAACAGGCTCTAGTTTTTTCCTCTCCTCAGTTACACAAAGATAATGTACGCTAGCCTATTATATAAGATTCAATATCATTAGTAGGCTGCAATTATCAGAACAATATGGACATTCAGGCTCCCTCATGTGGCTCAAAGTTGTACTGCAGATATAAAAGTTAAAAGACTGGAAGAAATTCTGCAAATGTATTTGTCGAATCTAATAAAATCTCCTGAGACCCACCTGTAGGTCCCCGACTCAGTCTTTGGGAATCACTGCACTATATTAATACTTTTAAGTGCACACAATGTACTTATCTTTATAGTATACAGTCTTGGTAGTTTGTATACAGGAAACCTATTTATTTTACCATCTTGTACTACCAGGCAATGGGGTCAATGAATGTCAATCAAATTTGCAACATTGAATAGCATCATCTAGAATCAAATTTCGAAAATGCTAAATTTATCCCTCTCCTCCGTCTGCTTTGTGCATCACATTTTAGTTTCCGTCAACAGCACGCTCAATAATCAAGCAGATTTACTATTCAAGCTTTCATCTTCGAGAATAGATATTATCACGATACTTAAGTCACGATACGATCTTATTGCGATTTGAAACATTTTGCGATAAGATATATTGCGATCTTTTTTTATCTAATAAGATACACTTTTCACTATGTTCATCTCAGAGTTTTCATTCACATATCTTGAGGTCAGAGGTCAAGGGACCCCTGTGAAAATGGCCAAGTCTGTGTTTCCTTGCCAAAATTGAACATAACTTTGGAGCATTATTTAGTGTTCTTCCCAACAAACTATCATAACATGGTAGGTACCAATCGATTCCTTAGGTTTTCTAGTTTCGTATAATACCAGTATCTTCACTCTAGCTTTAAGACAAAATAGCGGTTAATAGTTTATATAATAAAAGATCGATACTTGACGTCCATTTATCTATACAATATTGCCACGCAAAATATCGCGATGCTATGCTGTTTCGTTTTTCCCCCATCCCTATTATTTTCAGACATACTTAGAAAACTTTGTAATTTTCACACATGCTTTGGCAAGCAAAGTGACATGTATATTATGTTGTCTTTGAAGGCAAGTTGTGACTGCTGAAATATTTCTGAGTTCTGTATTTTTGCCCACTACAGATCAACGGCATTGCACTCGATAACAAGTCGCTCTCTGAATGCGAGTCTCTGCTGAGGAACTGCCGTGATTCTCTCAGCGTCTCCCTCATGAAGGTGAAGTCCTCAGACCTAATCACACACACTTGTATGCTTTAATTTACTTAAAAAACAAGAATAGTGAAATAAGTATTTATTTACCTCCCTTCCTCCACAGTTCCTCCCACAGAGCTGCTCTGGACAGAGTTTATTTGAAGGTTTGAGAGACTCGGAAAAGATCTCTCGTCTCCAGTCCTGTGAGATCCACGCCAGGAACTGCAGGAAGCACAACTGCTCCAAGCACAACTGCTCCACACAAACAGACATTTGCAGCTGTGACCTGGGCGGCAGAGGGGACGAAGCGTGCAAGGATACCGGCGACTCTCTGGACAGCAGCGGCAGCAGCTCTCACTGCCACCACAAGCCTTTTCCCAGCAGCTCCCTGCACTCCCGCTCCCTCTCCACCTCCCACAGTCCCTCAGAGCCCCACCCAGACTTCTGCTACAGGAGGCAGGAGCTCCACCATCGCCCCTACACCTTCACCCCCGTGCTCTCGGACTGCAGCCCGCCCCAGACGGCCGTGGACCGAGTTCAGAGCTCGTCGGCGAAGCCCGGCGGAGGCACGTGGCCTAAAGTCATAGCGGAAGCTTCTATCCCCGAGTGCGCACCGCTCTCCATCTACAAAAGAGCCAAACAGAGGAAGTCCATCTTCGACGTGAACGCTTTCAGGAGACCCGAGGCGTCACCGAAACTGGACTACATGTCTCTTTCTCAGTTGCCCAAGCACTCGCCACAGAGCTCCATATCCGAATCCGTTCAGGCCCCCCCGACCCCGCCAGCCAGGAGCGACTCGTTCAGGTTCAAACATCGCCAGCAGAACAGCTCGGCGTCGGACTCCACCATCACCACCGGCACTCCCCCGGCCTCCCCGGCCTCCCCGGCCCAAGCTACATGCCCACAGGACCAGGGAGAGGCAGGGAACCAGCTCTATTACACCGACGCTCCTCCAGGAGAGGCCAAGAGCGGCTCCAAGAAACCTGCCGAGGTGGAGGGGAGTCGACGCAGGGCAGAGGAGCGGCAGAAGAGGAGGTACCGGCCAAAATCAGCACCGGCACTGAGGCGAAATGTTACTCCGTTACACATCCCCGTTCCCATGCAGGTAACGGAGATACTGTCCTCATCTGATCTGGCTTTCCTGTTAATGTGTGTGTTTCTACATTTTATAGACTGATTAATTAAGAAAATAAAAAAAAAAATCTCTGCTTGATTGCTTCTTGCAGGTACAGAGTTTCTCCAACGACGAGCACTCCCCAGAGCCGATGGACTTGTTACGCTTCTCTCCCATGCGATCCAATCGGTACAGCATGCCCTTTGCACCCCCCAGCTACGGCAGCATCACATCACGTAAGTCCTCTGAACAACTTCGCCTGTTCGGTTTTGCATCCAGGGAACAGGAAACGCGTGCTTGAATTTGTCCGTTGTGCTTCTATAGAAAATTATGAATGGGAGACGGATTGAATATTTGATTTGATATGATGTCTGATGCCGTTCCGCGTGTCCCTCCAGACCCAGCACAGCGAGGTTTAGCCCCGTGTCCTGCTGTGACGGCCGTGATGAGGAACCCGGTCTACACCGCCTGGAGCCACGAGATCCAGACCAACAACTGTCCTCCAGCTCCCAGTTCAGGCGTTAACTCACATGCACACACAAGGTGTTAACATCTGCCAGTGTTTTCATTTTCCAGACTCTTTCCGTTTTTCTTTGTTCACACTTTTTCACAGCAGACATTTTGACTTGTCACAGTAGGAAAAGCACCGGTGCTACTAATAACGTTGTAACACGTCACAATATCTTCCGTGTTCTCTGTTTAATATCATTATAAACTGAATATCTTTGGACAAAACAGGACATTTCATCGTCACCTTGGGCATTTTTTTGTTATTTTTCTGACATTTTATAGATTTAACGATGATTTTTTTTTTTTACTGTTTGATACTGAAAGTACTCATTAGTTGCATCTCTAGTATAGTTTTTAGCAACATTGATTTAATAAATCCTGTGATAGTGCGTTTTATTATACACAACAACAGTGTTTACTCTGCCCCAGATCTCATGAACAGATGGCTTGTAGCAAATCATCTTTCTCTGGGTTGAATGATTGACCGCAGTGGGACTCACTGAGGCCTTTTTCTCCTCTTTTAGCCCTCAGCATCAAGGTCGCCTCAGTCTGGACCTCAGCCACAAACGCGCTGGGGACATGACAGAGACGAGCTGCAGCCAACCGCCACACAGCACCAACTCCCTGCCCTCCAGCGCCAGACTGGGTACGTATGCAGTCCTAGTTTCAGGCAAATCATAACTCGCATAATATGTCCTGTAAATGAACAGTTATAAATATATGCTCATGTTTAAAGGGTCAGTTCACCTGGATTACACATTAGCTCTTACTCTCAGTGGTATCTAGCCATGCAGATAGTTTCGGTTTGATTACTCGTGTTTTGAGATATCAGAAACAATGTGCTGTTTACCTCACTGTGAACTGTTTTGTTAGGGATGATTTCTTTTTCAGTGAACTGAGTAATAAATATCCTCTGTTTTGTTGTCTTTAGGCTCCGCCATTACTTTACAGTTCAGGGCAGAACGCATTAAGATCCCTCCAGCTCGTTATCCGCGCTCCACTGGATCTGACAGAGGTACGGTTGAGTTTTGCAGCTACATCATCTGATAACGAGCGTCGCAGTAGTAAACCGCAAAAGTCTGACTTCATACCTTTCTCCTCCGCCACCCATCAGGCTCCCTCTCACATTCGGAGTGCAGCAGCCCGACACCTCCGATGTCCCCTGTCAACCTGGAGACATCGTCTTTCACCAGCAGCCAATCGCAGAGCTCCATCTCCACCCAGCCCAGGATATCCGTCAGCCCTGCTCCAGTTGGTGACAGGAGGAAGGATGGGTAGGCCAGCACCTCGTCCCTGTCGTTATGCTGCAATCATTCAGCAGAACATGACGCGTTTTCCACCATTTGTCTGTACTTGTGTCTGCTTCATTGTGATTAACTGCTTGTAAAGCAGTAAACAAAGCTGTGAGCCTCCAGCCTCGTATCATTAGAACGCCGACTCCCCATCTATCATTTTATTCTCATCTCTTTCCTCTCCGCTGCTGGTCATTATAACCTGAAAACTTCCCCCCCTGCTTCGTGTGATTACTCTCTTTCTTTCCTCTCTCCATCTCCTCCTCAGATTTGTCTCTTATAACACTTCCTCTGTCAGACTCCCACTGGCAGTTAAGCCCAAGTTCCTCTCTTTACGAAGCTTGAGGTTTGTCCTGTGCTGCTTTTAGCACATACAGTATACGCACTTACCTGCAACTAAGGCTGCTAAGGCACGGATACTCTTCTGTGTACACGCTGCAGATATAGAAGCTAATGGATGCGTATCCCTTTAAGTCACTTCTTTTCTCTGCTTGTTATTTATTCAGAATGGTGTTGCATTTTGTATGATTGCATGACTTCTAAGTTGGTTTCTGAAATGCACTTGGCACGTCCCACACAGCTCCCATATCTTATTGACCTGAGGGCTTGCAATGCATCTTTAATCGTCAGAAGCAAATCACAGTACAGAGAGCTACGTTGCCTTGAAATATCTGATTGCAGGCAACAGCTTCTCCTTTGAATTTTTAGTTGGAATAGAGTTTATATCATTCAGAGTTGCATGTCGCATCCTGCCAGCAGTCTTTACGCAGATGTCTGAACATTACAGTTGTTCCTTTTTCCCCCCCCCGAAGGCCGTACTTGGAGGAGCCACGCAATGTGACGGTACAGAAAGGAGCAGAACCACTGGGGATCTCCATCGTGAGCGGAGAGAACGGGGGAGTGTTTGTGTCCAAAGTGACAGCAGGCAGCATCGCACACCAAGCTCGCTTAGAGTACGGAGACCAACTCCTCGAGGTACAGAAGCCGCCGCACCACACTGACTGGATATCTAGCTTTTACTGCTTCTTTCTGTGTCTAATGCATCACTGTTGTTTCCAGTTCAACGGAATCAACCTTCGCAATGCCAACGAGCAGCAGGCGCGACTGGTGATCGGGCAGCAATGCGACACAGTCACCATTTTGGCTCAGTATAACCCTCACATGTTTCAGCTGGGCAACCACTCTCGATCAGGGTAAGAATGCGAGGAGGAAAGAACACCACGACGATGACACACAGATTGGTTTCATGGATTTTAGGTCATCAAATGAACCAAAACCAAGCCTGTCGGCACAGTGAAAGTTGTTTCAGTATAATGAGAACATGAATGGAAATGTTATGCTACTATACAAACAGTTAATACTCTGTGTTCACAGCAAACAGCACATTAAGAGTACACAACCAAACAGTGCCAAATGAACTAATCAAATGAGATCAAGGAACAAATACAACGCTAAATATTTTTAAAACAACACATCTTTTGTGTCCTCATTTTAACTACCGTCTTTGTTGACATTGACTTTATTTCTGAAACTCAATGAGTAGCTTTTATTTTGAGCAGAGCGGAAACGATTTTGACTCCGCTCCTGTTGTCCGTAGTTCTCGCATGGAGTCCATCAGCAACCAGCCGACTCCCCACGACAGCGGCGCCACCACCCCGGACAATCACTCCACCGTCGACACGCTGAGCGAGCAGGACGAGGGCACCATGACGCCGCCGTCCAAACAGACGACTCCCGCCACCAGCCCTCAAAGCTCCTTCAGGTGCGACTGGAACATATTTCGGTTACCACCAATACCTTAAATATAATAGATTGTATTGCAATACAACAGTAGTACCATCATGTGTCCAAAAACTAGATATAGTATCCTAAATAAAACTCACTTTTTTTCAAAAATTCAAAGCCTGACTGTGAGGTTTTTCTCCAGGCTTCCTGGTTCCAGTACTCGCCGGGCTGCGGAGGCTCGGCTGGTGAAGCTGAAGAGGATCCAGGTGGAGCTGGGGGTTCAGGTCTGTGGAGGAAACCTTTACGGCGTCTTTGTGGAGAGTCTGGATGACGACAGCCCTGCTAAGAGTCCTGATGGCCTGCTGCCAGGAGACTTGATACTGGAGGTACCTGCAATGAAATCACTTATGTGGACAATAAAAATGACATGGGTAGTTAGTGCCAACACATTATTAGACACAGTGTGGGAATAATGAGCTCTGCATGCCTTCACTGGTCTTAAGAGTTCTTGCGTGGCTACCTACGTCACACCTCTCAAAATTTGTAACCTCACGGTCTGTGGTCTCGCTGAATGACTATACCACCTTGTTGATGATTTGTGTGTTTGCCTGTGCTACCACTGAGCCAATCACTTCCTCTTCCTTCTTTTTCTAAAACACACCAGTAACAAAGGAAGCTGCCTTAATTTGAACTTGATGATGAGGAGAGAAAAAATACAAGAAAAAAAACAAGTGCTAAATACAAATGCTGTTGTTGAATGAGTAAACAAAGAATCCCAACTTCTCCTAGTTTCCTCCACTTTCTTGGTGGCTTTCCAGCGGACAAGATTCACTGTGACTGAACAAAAGCACTCTACAGTTATACATTCAAAGTCCGAGAACTGCTCCATTTTAGCAGATGTGGTTGTGCGTGGGCGTGTGAAGTACAACTTAAAAGGAAAATTTGGGTGTTTTGAAGTGCGGTTGTATGAGGTACTTATCCATACTCAGTGTATTATACAATAGATGATGGTTGGCACGGCCCCAGTTTGGAGAAGCAGACAGGAAACAATGTACTGCTGTGGACGGGGCCGCAGCAAAACTTATTTTAGCCACCTAAAAGAAAGGCCCACCTAAAATAATCAATATCAGTTTAAGTGTACGCTATATTTAGAATATTTTCGCTAGTTTATCTTGCCGTCACACAGCTATACAGTCTATGTTTCCGACGGGGAACTGAATCTGTTATCTATACTCTCGATAAAGCAACCAGACTCCATTAAAAAAAACTGTAATTTTACCTCGCAGAACACAGGGGGTTGCTTGTCTACCGCTGCCTTGATCGGTTAGTTTGTTTGTGTTATTGTGTGACTTTGGTGAATCCAAACTAACCAAACCAAAGCTGCTTCTCCAAACTGGGGGCGTGCCGACCATCATCTACTGTAGGTAATACACTCACTATGGATAAGTACCTCATACATCCCCACTTCAAAACACCTGAATTATCCCTTTAAAGTTCTCTATATAACTGTCTGTTTTTTGTTGCATCGTTTGGCTTGCTCTTACTGAAAATGATGAGTCATTCTGTTTGGCAGCCAGGCTCAGAGACTTTTGTCAACTATATAATTGATGTTTTCAAACAGTACAACGGCATCAGCATGAAGAACAAAACTAAAGAAGAGGCTTACCTTGAAATGCTGAAACCGGCTGAAACAATCACATTCAAGGTCCAGAACTGTGTGGATAACCTCTCTGCAATCAAAGAGTCCCCCGGAGATGGATTTTTCATAAGGTACCCTCACTATTTATCAAACAGTCGAAAGATTTGTTACAGTATTAGACAAGTCATTATAACCTCAGTGATATGATGTTTGGCCTAACAAAACAGCCATAAAGAAATTCTCATGCCACGTTTTGGTGATTTGTGTTTTGGGTCGTGACTGAATCTATGAAAGGGCTGAATCTGAAACACAGAATCTGTCTTATAGGCTCTTTTATGTTCATAATCTTCTTTGAAATTGTCTCTCAATCTGTTACGACCTCGCTCGAAGGTCGGAGGGATGTATTCATCATAACTGCATCATTGTTCATCTCTTGACAGAGCACTTTATGAGAGGGTGGCGGAGGTAGAGCAGGAGCTGAGCTTTAAGAAAGATGACATCCTGTATGTTGAAGACACGCTACCAAATGGCAATTTTGGCTACTGGATGGCCTGGCAGCTGGACGAGAACGCACAGAAGCTGGAAAAGGGGCAGATCCCAAGTAAATACATGTGAGTCCAGCCTGTAGTTTACTCTTACACATTATCAAGTGTTGTTAAAAAACAGGAGTGTGATTACAGTTGAGTTGAATGTGCTGATATGTCTCCATAAGGATGGACCAGGAGTTCTACAGGAGACACAGCATGGCCGATATGAAAGACGATAACGGCGCCAGCAAGTCTCTGTCGGCTGCTGCGCGGAGATCCTTCTTCCGCCGGAGGCTGAAGCACAGACGCAGCGGATCCAAGGACGGGAAGGATCTGATGGCTCTGGACGCCATCAGCACAGATTCTTTACCCATCACAGAAGGTGAGAAATCCTCTACTGAAGCAGCTTCATCAGAAATGCACAAGGCCTGAGACATAATGAGTTAACGACAATGGTGGATTCTAGAGCGACCTACGTCACCGCAGTGGAGGAAGAAGTACTCCTGCTGTCAGCATTTCTAATTTTACTACAGTAAAAGGAAAGAAATATTAGCAGAAAGGTAGTCTCAAGTTCCCAAAATAGAAGTACTCATTGTAAAGAAGAGGAGAAATAAATATAAAGAATGAGAGAGTCTAGAACGGGTTGAGTTTTTATCCACAGCAGTGAAATTTATCTAAAGTAACAAGTGGTTGTCAGACTATGGCAGCGTATTAAGGCCATTGTAGTTAAAAAAAAAAAAAAAATTATTACAGAGCTGGGGACGTGGGAGAATATTCTGAGAAAAAAACATAGAATTTCCAAGATTAAAGTCGTAAATTTTCTGGAAAAAAACGCACAAATTTATGATATATTTTTCTTGCAATATTATTTCTTGCAATGTTAACCTCCTCCCCCGGCTCCGTATTATTTTTTTTCAGTTCAACTAAATTCCTAATGTAGTGGAGAAAAATAAAATAAAAATTATCCCTGGAATGAAAATATAAAACTCCCAAAGTGCAAATACTCAGATAAAGTGTTCGTACTTTCATATCATTCCTTCCCCATCTCTGTGTCTCAAATTTCAAGAATCAGGCTCAGATAGAAATATCTGAAAAGAGAATGCAAATGTACTGTTTTATAGCGACAACCTAAAATAATTGGTAGACAGATTTGTCAAGCAGCATGAAAGTTTGGTAAAAAAAAAAACACGCTGGCTCAACGGAACATTTCCCAGGACACATAAACTCATAACTGAGGTTATTAAAGGGCAGCTGTATCTCTCTGCCCTCTTGAGTATTTTGTAATAAATTGTCTTTTTCTGTATTTCCTGCTCAGACGGAGTGAGCCTGATGTACCAGCGGGTCCAGAGGGTGGAGTGCTCTTTCCCCAGACCGGTGCTGATCTTGGGTCCATTAGTGGAGGCCAGTAAGGAAATGCTGGTGAAGGAGTCTCCTGCCCAGTTCTGTCGCTGTCTGCCCGGTGAGCCTGTACACACAGAACCAGTAACTGTTATTAGAGTTTATTTATTCATGAAGGATTCTACATGTCTATCATTGTCATACATCAGAGCGGGGTTTCACTGAGAGATACTTATCAGTGTGAATTATACCATTTTTCAAAATTGTATTTTATTTTGCTTGCAGAGATCATGAAGGCATCTCAGCAGGCGATAGAGCGGGGAGTAAAGGATTGTGTGTTCATCGACTACAAACGGAGGAGCGGCCATTTTGATGTGACAACTGTAGCGTCAATAAAAGAGATCACAGAGAAGGTAAATTCATCATTCGCCAAACGAGGGATACCAGGGTGACATCTGTGGACTAGAAGATCGATAGCAATTGTGTCTTTGAGTTTTATAGCTGCCAAGTTTGTGCACTGCTGTCTTCATAACGTTAGGCTGCAAATAAGAGCTAAGTCCATCTAGATCTAAAGGTATTAAACAGCACGTGTGCATCAGTATCAGTATAGATGTAATATTTGTCTATAATAGCAAATAATGCAATATGACTGAACTGCCAATTGGATCAATATATAACTTCAAATGACTTTTTAATGGTTTTTGATTATGATTTGTCCAAATTTGTTGTCGTTGTGCTTGACCTTCCATAAATAAAAACGCAGCTTTAATGTCAACTGTATGTTGGATGTTGATTTATCCGAAACCATTGCAAAGTATGAGAAACAAATATAACTCATTTGGCATATTTTTTGCAGCATTCTGCTTTGAACCACCAACCTGCTACCCCATTTCTCATGCAGTCTTTCCTTTGCTGTCATTTTCTCTCATAGGACTGTCACTGTTTACTTGACATTGCCCCTCACGCCATCGAGCGTCTTCACAGCGTTCACATCTACCCAATCGTCATATTCATTCGCTACAAAAATGCCAAGCAGATAAAGTGAGTAATCCCATGCCTTGAAAGATGTTTGTTTCAGTTGCTTTCTTGTCTGAAGACATGTCAAGTTATTGTGTGTCAAGCGAGCTTTGTTTTCTCGGCGCCACTGCTGTTTACCCAGTTTCAGTTTCAAGTTCAGATCCTTCAACGACGAGCTGTGAAAATCATTCATCCGAGGCTCTGGAGGCTGTTTATGAGAATATAATGTTTAGAAATTTAGAAATGTAGGCCCAATGTAATATCAAAATATGAAATATTAATGCACACAAGTCATCAACATACACTCTAGTGTCTGTAGCATCTAATTTAATTATCTATTCTTACTTTACAGATAAGTGATTGGACATTAAATTCATATGTAATCCAAAAATGAACAGTTACACAAGATTATTTGGCATAAATACCGTCTTTTCCCAGTCTGGAACATGTTTTGGTCAAGAAGATGGATGTTAGAATGACTGAGCTACACATTTCTCCAAAAGAAATCTCTTATCTATGTTGATGCCAGTTCTCCTCCCAGGAAATACAATGTTTGATTACTCTCGTTTAATTTTCTCTCCGTCGAGACAGACACTCAGGAAATTGACATCTGCAGAAGTCATAATCACATTCATCCTGCAGACACAACAAAAACTAATTGATCAGACTGATTAGATCACAGTGTCGTTCGTTCAGGAACCACCGCCTGCTCTCTCCCACCACCTGCTGACGTTTTGATGGGATGATTGGGATATTTCAAAGATCCCTCTGCTTTTTTCATTTGTAATCGCATGGGAAGATTAAATCGGCTGAACCCTCAGCAGGGGACTTTATGCGCACACACACACACACACACACAAATAAAAACACACTCAGGTCTGGCAGAAACGTACACACCCACGGCCCCAAATCTATGAAGCGGTGCAGAAGGCGAACATTGCGGTGGAGATTGATTCCTGCTAAGCTTTCGCTGTCATCAGCTGAGTGCCAGCTGTCCAGGGAGAGCTCTCGGGGCCTGTGGCTCCGCTTTGTGGCGTGGGCGGCTAAAACACTCTCTTCCCCCGCCCGCCGCAGCCGCCACATACACACAAACGCAACTCCCACTGCCTGCCTGCTGCAGCGATTGACAGAAGCTCAAGCTTTTCCATGTTGTTTTTGTCCTCTGGGAGGCAACAGCAGACCAATATGTCGACCGCATACTGAGTACCAGGGAGAGATGGGAGTGGGGTTTTAGGTTAGTTCAGGGGATGAAGTCTGGGGACAGAGTAGTCACATGACTTCTTCTTAAGACTTGTGTGCAGATATGGAGTGAACCAGTGGGCTGGAAGGGTTTGCAGTAGAGACATCTTATAAAATCTCTATGTAGACTTGCTGTAGGTAGCACCTGATAGGGTTGCACAGTTTGTTGATATAAATTAAAGATTTTACTATACCATATATATTAAAATATCCCTTTTTAATGCAGTATATATGCTTGTCCATTTTGGGCAATGTTTCAGCTTAATCATATTGAAGCAAAATTTCTGCAAATCCATAAAAAAAACTCATTAAAGGTACAGTGTGTAGGATTTGGCGGCAGCTAGTGGTGTAGTTGCAGTTTGTAACCAACTGAGTGACCCTCCACTCACTCCTTTATTTCCGAGACTGCAGTAACGTGAGCCGCCGAGTGCAAAACCGTGGTAACGCCGTTCGTCTCGCTCAGAGGCCATCCATACCATAATAACACTATTTTAGGGGCAACGGAAGTCAGACGGCAGCTGGCGATATCACAGTTTTGCACTCCGCGGCTCACGTTACCGCAGTTTCACAAGCGTGTCAGAGAACTACGGTGGCCCTCAGGTGACGTAAAAACGTGAAAGGCTCTCTCTAGAGCCGGTGTTTGGTTTGTCCGTTCTGGGCTACTGTAGAAACATGGCGCAGCAACATGGCGGACTCCGTGAAGAGGACCTGCTCTCTATGTAGATATGAAGGGTTCATTGTAAGCTAATGAAAGCACAACGATACTTAGTTTCAGGTGATTACACACTAATAAAAACATAGTTATGATTATTCCATTTCTGCGAATAGATCCCTCGAAATGTTACACACTGTTCCTTTCAGTACTTTTTTTGAATTTTTAGGTATTTATTCCCATCTGTTTATTCTCAATAGAATCAACAGGACATTTTTCTTTTATTTATTTATGTACTTAAAATTATGATATACACTTAATATATACTCATAATTGTGATGCATGTACCGACAATTTTATCCATGTCACCCACTCCTAGTACTTCAGTATGCAGTCATATCCCACAGATGTTGCAGTGCATATTTTATCATCCACTCTCACACACAGTCTTCAAAAGAAAAGGTGCTCAGGCTTATGTTGTGATTGTAAACTGGATTTCAGCAAGTCTAGCTAAAATTCCAAGCATACAAGCACAATGTCAAGAAATGAAAACATTGAAAAGGATGAGTTTGTAGAGCAAACGGCTTTAAACCGATGACACACGAATTATTTACTGGTTTTCACAAACTCTGAGTCCTTCCTCACCTCGGTATCGCACCGTGTTATGATTCTGAGTGTGAAGTGTGAAGTGAGATTTTCAAGGATGCTGACAGGTGCTGATGTTTGTCTCCTCAGAGAGCAGAAGGACCCTCTGTACCTGCGGGATAAACTCTCTCAGAAACATTCCAAGGAGCAGTATGAGGCGGCACAGAAAATAGAGCAGGAGTACAGCCGCTTCTTCACAGGTTGGTGGAAACGACTTATTTTCTCTCTGATGTACTAAAGATAGCATCGATACAGGAATTACAGTAATAACAACAATTATTGTGTGCTCTGGAAATGCACTGAATGACATAATAAATGTGTCATTGCAGGGCTAAACATCAGCGTACAAACCAAAGCTTATCTTTTTAACCCTTATGTCACCGCAGACCAATTAAATTGTAATTGTAGGAGTTCTTTAAAAACTAAAAATTTAATACATCTCCTTCATCAAATAAAACCAAAACTAACTTCATTAATAGATATCAGTCCAGGTAAGTGAGGTAAAATTTCAGTTTTTTTCAATGGAGTCTGGTGGCTTTGGCAAGAGCATAGATAACAGCTTCAGTTTGCCGTCGGAAACATAGACCGTATAGCAAAACCAAACCAGAATGCACAAATAAAATGAGCAAAACATCCAGCAAACCCAGTCACAATAAGTCATGGTAACAAGTGTGATATGTTAATATGGTCTAGTTTAGTCTCCGACAGGGCTGGAGGTTACCTGAAGTTTTTGGAACACAGTATCTCTGCGGTCTTTAGTAGCCCAGACATAAAGTTTTGGTATCTGGAGCAGCAGCCAGTGTGACACACCCGACTGTCCAGCTGATTAATGACTCTATAAAAGGAGGAGATTTATGGGGAAGGGCTTTGGAAATGAACACATACCGCCGCTGATCCCCTCTCACTGGGAGAGGTGGCCGGCCAACTTCTGCACCCGAGCCAAGTCGGTGAGAACTGTAATTATCAGCAGTTATAAACCAGAGTTGGTAGCCTGATCACATCCCTGTAGTCCGAAAGTCCAGGACTGAAATAATTCGGCGGCACAGTCCTGTTTGTCCATGAGAGCATTAGTGTCGTTTTAGCTCTGAGATTATTAGACGATCAACAGAACGTTGGATCAACAAGGTTTCGATGCTTTTCACTGTTTTATATGATTAAAATACTGTTTTTGACAATTAGTCGGACAATAAAAGCATAGTGAAGACGTCACACTGTGTTTTGGGAACATGTGATGCACATTTTTCCAGAGCTAAAACAACTAATTGATCGATTAGTCAATTAACAGAAAATATATCTGAAACTTTTCTGATCATCAGTGTATTGTTAGCCATTTTTCAAGCAAAAACACCAAATATTTCTCAGTTCCAGCTTCTCATTTGTCAGTATTTGCTGCTTTTCTTTATCTTATGTGATAGTAGAGTCGGTTTATTATCTTTTTGAACTGTTGGTTTAACAGCAATTTGAAAATGTCACCTTAGGATTAAACACTTGCTAGCTTGCTAAATTGTTAGCCTCTGTGGATTCTACAGTAACGTTAATATTACCGTTGCTTAGCAGCGGTGTTCTCACGACTTAACCACTTGAACGCCAAGCATATTGTGTACACAAGCTCACGAGTTTCATTTGAAGACACCATAAGTCTGACAGAACTGGGGGTTGAGTTGCATTGGCGGTATTGTAGGCACCAGGTTTTGCAAGGAAGAAGAATGCATGAAATAAAAAAAAGTTGATGTCTGTGGTTTTTTTAACATGTCCATCATGAGTCTGACAATGTTATCTGAGTGCAAAATCGGTGGAGTTGTTTCTTAATCGAGAAGAAAGTTTTATCCCATTTTTCACAAATATCTAACATTTTATAGACAAACTATAAATCGATTAATTATAATTAAAAAAAAGACAAATGAATTGATGAGACGAATCACTAGTTGCAGCCAATTCAGACCGAAATGCTTGAACACTCCTCATGTAAATATTCCTCCCCACCCCCACTGTGTTACAGGCGTTGTCCAAGGAGGCAGCGTCTCCTACATTTGCACTCAGATCACGACCATCGTGGAGCAGGAACAGAGTAAAGTACTGTGGATTCCAGACGGAGCACCGTAGAAATTTCACCTCTCTCGCCGGTCACCGCACCTCACTCCAGAACATTAGAGAGGGTGTGATTATTTTTATTATGGGATACACAGTGAATCGGTACAGCTAACAGACATCATGGTTAACTCACATATAGCAATATCAGCACTGATGATGATGATGATGTAATATTCCCACTACAATAGTGATGTACTGTACTACAGATAGATTTGTTTACACTAGTATTTAATACTTGAATGTTTTATTTTCCCTTACATCTAGTAGCACTCCTTTAATCCCACTTTGTCCCGTGAATATGTCGGACCACAGGAAGTCTGCATTTATCGATGCGAACCGAAGACTTTTATTCTTGAAATGAAGATAGAGTGGACCACTGTGTTCCCTTCTCTATATTTATATTACTGCCATTTAATTTATCTAATCAAATCAAAGATGTTGAACTTTTGTTATACAAATGTAGTTGTCTAGTTCATAGGAAGGATGGTATTTTCCAATTAATGTTCTTATTTATAGAGAAATTGGGGCGAATTTGCTTCCTACCTTCACATTATGTTGCAGTCTTCTGTTCTGTTTTTTTTTTTTTTCATTCATCATTTCAGTCCTCAAAAATAATATTGTGCCAAGCTAAAAGAAATATTTGCTAATTGGATTTATTAACGCTACAGCTTCCATTATAAATCACACAGCAGGTATTTTCTTTCGTCCCAGTTTGTGTGTTCTACTGGTTTTGCCAATACTGTTCCTCTTTGTCAAGTGGATTTTTTTGTTTAAGAAGGGATATTTTATTTGTGGTTGGCTGTCAACTAAACACATTTTCATGCACCTCTTGGGTTTTCAGTACATCACGTTGTCGACATTTCATGTTCAAGTTGGATGAAACACTTTAGGTCTCCTAATGAAGGTTAATATTTCTATAAAAATATTAAAAACAAAGAGTACGGTTAATGGAATACAAGTTGTCCGTGTTTTTACATTGAAATATAATTGTTTATTCATATGATGATTTGAATTACATCCTCAGCTTTTGATAGACTTTTTTCCCGTTGGTAACACTTTATGATAACCATCATTTACAAATGGTAAATTGATAGTTATTTAAATTTAGTTAATAGTTATTTTACTGTTCACAGGCTAAATAACGCTCCAAAATTACGCTAAATTTTGTCGAGGAAAAACTGGCATGGCGATTTTCACAGGGGTCCCTTGACCTCTGACCTCAAGATATGTGAATGAAAATGGGTTCTATGGGTACCCACGAGCCCCCCCTCTACCCTGGTGTATTTCTGGTGTGTTCTTTATACTATGACAGTTTTCCTAAAATTAAATTTAAAAAAGCAATATATCGCCTTGCTTACAGTATCTAAACAATATATTGAATCGCTACCCCAGTATCGCGATACGTATCGTATATAATTTGGTAATCATTAACAAATGTTATTTGTGCAACAATAAACTTAAAAAATAGTTTACTAATGTAATCAGAATGTAATTGTTATCGTCTCCTATCAGCTACGATGCAATATAGAATTTATAAACTAAAAAAATATATATTTCATATTACACAAACTAATGATAAAATAACAGAAATAATAGCAGGACTAATAATTAGTTAACATTATTAATTATCATTTCATTGTCTGTTAACAGTAAAATATCTTAACTAAGTTTAATTAACTATCAATTCACCATTTATAAATGATGGTTATTATAAAGTGTTACCACTTTTTGTCCACTAGGGGGAGTAAACAACCAACTGTAGGTGAGAAATGGTAAGATGTCACTTTTCATATTTTCATCCCACATTATTATGGCTGCCTACTCTAGAGAAATACTCTTATTTATTGACTTGTTTAATAGCTTTCATCATTGTCTATAGCCTATTCCAAAGTGATGAGCAGATGTGATGCTATTTTTATTTTTACTGTAAGAGCCGGAATATGTTGGAGATGCTGCTCTTATGAAGTATTAAGTTCATACTTTGAAGAGGATTTGTTTCTATACACCCTTTATACACACAGATGCGTAATGAAAACACGATATTCTTGGCTACATCTTCCAAAATTAATGTTTACATGTGTTTTTTTTTTTATCGTTTGCGCACTAGCCTGTAATGTAAATCCTCTAATTAAGAATAATTAGAAAATGGATAAAGTAGTTAAGTCTTGAAAAACTGAGAGTCTCCACAGAAGCAATAGTTTCAAAGTAAAGATTGATGTATAACCGCAAAGTTACAACCATCAAAAATGGATGAAGCGGTCACTATAAATAACCAGACATCCAGATAGGCATCGACGTCTGCTATTGATGGCTCCTCCTCCCCCGCTACCTGTAAATCTGCGATGCCATCTCCCGACAGATGGATGTGACAGTGCGGCCGCCGGAGAAGGGCTACACCCGCTCCTCGACACCAGATCCTTCATTGTTTTTCAAGCCCTGTTTCCTTAAAGGATCCTCTATAATAAAACTGCGACCTTTATAACGCGCGGAGGAGCGCATTCAACAGTGCGCGCTGCGGAGCGCAAGTAGCGGAGCTGCGCTGTAATAATAAGGTGGAGGAGTGAATCATCGGGCTCTTTAACATCGTCATATACAGTTTCATCCATCGGGGACCGAGAGGGAAAAATCGTGAATTTTTTGGAGGAGTTTGCAAGAAAGAAAATGTGATTTTTACGCACAGATCGAGTGGATGACGCACAGCTCCAGCCATGAACGCCGCGCATCCCGAGGCGCACGACTGATATCCTGATTTCCAAAGGGAAGTTTTTTTTTTATTATAACTGTGCGTGTGTCTGCTGTCGACTCAACTTTTACGTCGTTGGAGCCAGATGAGAAGGGCAGAGAGGAGCGGGAGGTGGTTGACTTAACATGGCTGAGCCGCTGTGGCATCAGGGGGCGCTGGCTGCTGGAGCTCCCCGGAGCGCCTGAATCCCCACTTTGAGTTGATTTGTTTTTTTGGGGTGGTGGGGTGGTGGGGTGGGTGCTGGAAGGTTGACCAGAGAGGGGGGTCGATAATGTCGAAGAGGGAGAGATTCAACCCGGATCCGTCCATCCACATCTCCAAGATGAACGTCATCATCCCGTTTTCGCCAGATGTGCCCTGTGACAGCAACGGCCAGCGGATGTGGTGGGCTTTCCTCGCCTCCTCCATGGTCACTTTCTTTGGGGGCCTCTTCATAATCCTCCTGTGGAGAACTCTCAAATACCTGTGGACCGTGTGCTGCCACTGTAACGCCAAGAAGAAGGTACGCACGGTCATCATCTCATGAACCACCACCACCACCACCACCACACCCCAGTGAGATTACTTATTTATACAGGGTTTTTGTGCAACAGCCAGCCCGTGACAACAATGTGTCCAGCAGCCAGGTTGATTTATGAAATGGGTTTGTAATTAAATCTGTGTTAAATAAGGCCCCATCGACAGACAGCACAGCGCAGGACTTTGAATAATTAACTCTGCTACTCTTGGCTTAATGTCGCACACACAGTAACAATAGATAATATTAAACTAAAACATGTCACTCTACTGGTGAACTAGAGTGTGTTTGGGCAGGTTTTTAGTTGCAAGTGCAGCTGACACTTGTTGGTGGACCCTCTATTTGTCCATTAGGTTGATTTGAAAATGATCCAACACACAAGCAGGTTATCTATAATACATACTGATGGCTGCTCTTTCTTATGTAACTACTTTTGGGGATATTTGAATATATTAATTGTCCTTTGAATCTGACAATGGGATATTTACTGTAAAGGTTTGGTTCACCCAAAGTTCACCCACCTAATATCTCCTCTTGTGTTTATCATGCAGAGAATTTGGGTTTTCTTTGCCCAGGTTTTGAGATATTTCCCTCTCAGATTTCCGCCTCCACCCCGGTACAATGGAGGTGCATGTCATTTCATTAGTGCTGCTGAAAACAGTAAAATAATAATAATAATAATGTCAACTTGTCTTTCTCGAAACACTCCTCTTGTTATTCTGGATAATCCGCAGTCCTTCCTGTGAACATGTTTGCACTGGAACTACTTTCTATTGAATAATTAGCCTCTATGAAAACTGTTCACAGCTTGTTCTGTGAATTAATCAGAGTAACAGACACTTTCTGGAGAGAGATGTTGCTGATGAATCTTTTCATGTAATTTGTCAATGCTGTGACTAAGGCTGACACAATATCAGATTTTCACCACACGATTATCATGGCCAAAAGGATTCCCGATAACGATATCAGGATATCTGTGTTTTGTCTCTTTTTTTGGCAAATTAATTAGACTCAAAATACGAGTGTAGGGAGGTGGAGAGAGAGCCTGTAACCATAACTGTATAGGAAGTGATTTAAGAGGTGCTGGATTATTTACACGATATTATCATGTGTATTATTGACATGATATCACTATTTAATTTTAAATAATATACCGGTATATTGTGACACCAAATTCCATCCACCACCCTTTTATTGTGGTCGGAGACACAATTTATTTTGTAATTTTGATGAACCCATGCTTTATGATTTTAAGACATGGTTGAAAAAGTGAGATTCTTGCTTTTAAGACCAATATGTAATTAAAATGGTCGTCATCCATTGCATAGTTTCCCACCGTTTACGTTCCCATCAACATAGTGTGAGTGAAGCCCTCCAGTGAACCGTGCAGCAACATTTGTTTGACACGTTTCCAAAAGTCAGGAATAGTTTTAGCCCGTTCAGGACACACAGAGTTCGTCAGCTGTCGCACATTGTTGGATGTCCAACAGACATTCTCCTACCAGTGGTGGTGTGCATCTGTAGCGTGTGTGTGTGTGTGTGTGTGTGTGTGTGTGTGTGTGTGTGTGTGTGTGTGTGTGGAGGCTAACACTCATGCCACAGCGTAATCCCCAGAAATCATTTTCATAACATTTAAGGCAGACTGCCACTAGATTTTCTGTTTCACAATTGTTACGACACCATCTGCCCGAGGCCGCCCGCAGTCCTGCAGTTTCTCTGCTGTATGTCATCTTACTCTAACTGTATCGTAAAGTTCCTATTCTTCCTTGTATGATAAATGACTAAAGATGGACTGGCTGATACAAGTGCCAGAGATGGAGCAGTTTATATTTTTACCTAATGTGTGTGCATTCATCTCTCAGACAGGCAGAGAAATGGCAAAGGCTGCATGCAGGGTGGTGCTGACCTTTTGAAGGGAGACGTCTGTATCATTTCCATGCTTTGGTTGAAGCTGGTCACAATTAGGGCTGCAACTAACGACTACTTTCATCTCTGCACATATATTTTTGGTCATTTAGTTTATCGCATAGCCTTTAAAATGTCTGAAAATACTAAAAACAATGCAAGGTGAAGTCCTCAGACTGTTGTTTATCTGACTAAAAATTCAAAACCCAAAGATATACAAGTTATTAGATGTGCAACGTATTAATCGATTAGTTGTCAACTATTAAATTAATTTCCTACTATTTTGATAATCGATTAATCAGTTTGAGGATTTTTTAAGAATAAAAAGTCCCAAATTCTCTGATTCCAGCTTCTTAAATGTGAATATATTCTTGTTTCTTTACTCCTCTATGACAGTAAACTGAATATCTTTGAGTTGTGGACAAAACAAGACATTTGAGGACGTCATCTTGGGCTTTGAGAAACACTGATCAACATTTTTCACCGTTTTCTGACATTTTATAGACCAAACAGCTAATCGATTAATCGAGAAAATAATCAACAGATTAATCAGCATTGAAAATAATCGTTAGTTGCAGCCCTACAAGTTATAATAATAAAACTGAGAAGAGCAGCAAATCTTCACATTTGAGAATCATTTTTTTTGCTTGATAAATCACTTAAAGCGTCAGTAGGCAGAATATTTTTGGCATCATTGGGCAAAAATTCCATAATAACCTTTCAGCATATTGTAATTCAAGTGTTCTGAGAGAAAACTAGACTAGACTTCTGCACCTCCTCATGGCTCTGTTTTCAGGCTTTAAAAAATCTAGTCTGCGATGGGAGACTTTGGCCAATCACAGGTCATTTCAGAGAGAGAGAGAGCATTCCTATTGGCTGTGCTCCAGCTGGTGGGCGGTGCTTGGTATTTGCTCAACTGATCTCAACATGGCTGCCGGGTCACAAACGTTCTCATTTTACAGCTAAACAGTACACTACAAGATGTTTCTGAAAACATATGAGGAGAGAAATAGGCATTACAGTAACAGAATATTGATTCATATTTGATCAGCGCTGCCTAGTTTGACCGTTAGATCAGAGTTCGCGAGTGATTGACAGCTTCTCAGAGACAGCAGGCTCCAGCTCGGCTCGGATTGGTTGTTTTCCTCCGGTCTGTGAAATCTTGCAGGACACAGAGTCACATGATTTTTTTTTTTCAGATTACCTGACTCATGCACTACTGTCAGGATATAGTGACCGTTTTATAAAAATAAGTTTTTTTTAATCATATTTGCTCCATTTCTAACCACTGCTGCTTTAAAGGGAAGATCGATTAGCTAAGAGTCTCAGCATCCAAGTTTTATTTATACATGTACAGAAATATATCAGCGAAAATCGGATCAGGGTGAGGTTGTTGCTTTCAGAGTCGAACACTGTTCATGTGTGAATACAAGAGAGCAGTCAGATTTTGTGTTTTTTAGCTCAGTATGTGCCAAGAGAAGCTGGTGGGCTCCACCAACCTGTTGTGCTCCTCTGTGGGAGTCAGCCAGAGACGGGTCATCTTTTCACTTCCAATCTCCCCCTCTCTGCCTTTTGCTCTCCCGGCATTCATTTCGTAACTCCTGCCCCCTTTCTTCTTCTTTCTTCTTCTTCTTCTCACCCTCTTTTTCCTCATCCAAGAATCAACCTTCCTCCAAAAGTGTCAGAAATGCAGTGTCAGGCGCATACGGTATGTGCCATATGAATCAGTGTTTTTGTTGCTAAGCAACTAGCAAGCAAAGGATTTCATTATAAGAATAAATGTGTCTCTGTTATGCAGTTGTCTCGGCTGTGAGATGTGGCAGGTTGTGTTGGAGGAACACCTCCCCACCCCCTCCCAGTCTGTGCATGTCATTAGCAGCCCCAAACATGGAGCTTTCAGTGCACATTGTTAGCGTTCATAGATGGGAGGTGATAATCAGTTTCCTCCTTTTCTGGTTTCCAGTTTGTTCCCCCCCCGTCTGCGGGGCGTTCGCTGCCCCCGTTCTGTTCAGTTCTGACAGCTCTCATGTCTCTGAGACTGAGCCTCTGTGGCTCTCTGCCTTCCCAGTCGGATGATAATCGATGAAACTCGTCATTTGTGAGGTTCTGATGAATGACGGCTATTATCTGTCTGGGAGGAAGAGGGAAATTGTAAATGGCACTGTACTCACGATGGAAGGATGACGAGCTGTGGCAGCTTCTCAGTCATTTTTCAAGGTTCATTGAAGGAATGCGTTTTATTGTTCATTCAATCCTTGTTGACAAAGGACGATGTGTTGTGTGTTCAAGGTATTGAAAGAGGACCTTTACCCAGAGTTGACTCTGACCAATTTGGAGCCCTAGGCAAGATATTAGCTGGTGCCCCTTGCATCGCAGCCAAAACCACCACCAGTTATTGTGTTCATACACTCACACAAAAATTGCTTACCTTTATGTCTTTGAGATTAAGCTTTGAGCCTATACCATATTTTTATACATCCTAGCTGTGTGGTTCTGGCAATGTCAACCGGTCGACCACTATTGGTTGCCATGAAATTTTGTACAGACATTCATATTCCCCTCAGAATGAATTGTAATAACTTTGGTCATCTCCCGACTTTTCCTCTGGCACCATCATGAGGTTGACATTTTTAGTTTTGAGTGAAATATCCCAACAACTATTGGAGGAATTGCAGTGAAATCTGCTACAGATATTCAAGGACCCCTGACTTTTCGTAAAGGGCGATCATCAAGTCGACATTTTAATTTGTCCAATACTTTGGTTTGTGACTAAATACCTGAAAAACTAACATTGCCATCAGCCTCAGTTGTACTTTGTGTTTGGTGCTAATTAGTGAATGTTAGCAGGCTAAACTAAGATGGTGAACATTATTAGCATGCTGATGTTAGCATTCGTCTCAAAGCACCGCTGTGCGTACTGTAAGTAGAGAGAGCTGCTAGCATGGCTGTAGAGTCTTATATTTATTTTGTATTAAAGATGCTCTATATGATATCTAGAGCATTAATATAGCAGCAAACAACTATTTGTAAATATATAGAGGAGAAATGTTTACCTGAGCAGAGAATGAAGTCACTGTCCCTCTGTGTGTGTTGTAATCCGAGCTTCTATGTGTTTTGTTGACATAGCCGTGCTGGCCGCGCATGCTTTTAGTGCATGTTCGAGCATGTGAGTGTGCCCCACTGGCTAACTCACGACCGCCTCTGCACTGCTTTTATACGGCGGTTACAGCTGCTAACGCCATACCAACTGACGGCAGTCGTTTTGCTGTTGTTTCCACTGTTAGCGCTGTTAGCACCGTTAGCTGCAAGCTGCTGGCTCAGCCGTCGCCATGTTGAGAGCCGTGCGGAGGCAATAGAAATTTAGCACCTTTAATTATGTTGTCATTTTTTAGTGTGTATTTAGTTGTGTGTTGTACGTGCACATTGTTTATGTGGAAGTGGCTTGTTCTGCTAGTTATACTCTTCTTAAATAATTAACATCTATTGCGTGATGTCTTTACGTCGTGTACATTTCTGGTTTAATAATGTCTGATTTATATCCAAAAAGGAAGGTTGCATCACACAGTCAGATCACCATGTGCATCCTCTGGCAGTGACTCACTGTGTCCTTAGATGTGTCAGGTGCATCATGGGGTGGGTGGGTGCGTGGGGGGGTTGGGGGTCGGAGGAGGTGATTGGAGCATACAGATGGAGAGTCACTCTCATGCTGCTTTAAAGTGCCGAAATATTGTAATTATGAGACGAGTGCTCATGATCGAACAGTGGTAATTACGAGTCAGAAAGTTGGAACAGCGGAGTGGCACTTTGCTGTTGTGTGTCTCTCGCACACACACACGCACACACGCACGCACGCACGCACGCACGCACGCACGCACACACACACACACACACACACACACACACACACACAATGGCAACCTGTCAAGCAGAGTGAATATTAATGCTGCACAACATCAGCTACATCAGCTATTATAGATTTTTTTTAGCCATTTTTGTTCACCATTTCTGAAACACAAACTGGCGCTCTGCAGCAGGATTTAATAAAAACTACAAGTGTCTGATTTCGTTAGTGTCCATTTCATTTAATCTGCAGCCAGGAGAGCTTTAACACTTCAAAAATGAACTTAAAAGAAGTGGAAACACTTGAAGGCAGCATCATTTATTTAACTTCTGGACCTTCAATCCTTCCTCAAAAGTCTCTGCAATTCAGCCCCGTCAGTCTTTTTTGTTAAGAAATCACACATATATTCCTTGTAATGTCTTTTTAATCGTCTGTGTAATTAGTTAGGCAAGTATTAGCTACTCGCATTGCATAATATACGCAGCATGCTGCAGCTTGGCTGTCACTGCACCATCTGGGATCCAACAGGTCTCAGATTAACACAAATGTTAAACATCTCGATGGTGCCAGAGAGCCCGCTCTGCTGCTTTTTGTCAGCCAGTAAGACAAAAGATGCACTTGATTATGTTGCAAGTCAAAGAAAATGTTCATGTATGTATACATGTTATGTTATTTATTATATTTTTGTAATGATAAAACACACAAAAAGTCACTCTTCTGGCTTGTGCAGATAGTCCTTAACCATTTTCACTGATTTTCGTAGCCACGTTTCACAGTTTTGCTCTCTTCAGCTATTTCAAATAGTTTGTGATAATGTTCATCAACAGGTGAGTCATTTATTAATAACAATGCATCGTGTCCAATTTTAGCTCCCGGTTCCACATAGCAAGCCGAGTATAGCTGCTGACTGAAGGCTTAGTTGCTCTTCGATGTTTGTATTCATGTAGATATTAACCAAATAATTGCGTTCATTCATTCATTCATTCATTCATTCATTCAGTGACTCATTTATTAGAAGGGCACGGGGCCAAGTGCCATATGTGATACAGTCTTTATTCACACAGCCGACGGGCCATAGATCAGTTATGAGATATTTCAGGAAGTTTTTCCTCCTCTGAGAATGTCTCGATTTATTATTAATGTGATCTGTATTAATATATTTTTAAATAATTTATTCACTTTTGCAGAAATTGTGTCACGAGCCGCATGTTCTATTCTAGTTTCATGCGCCCGCCGTTTGAGAAATGATCGTGGTGGATCCTGAGAATAGGCTAGCGATGTTGATCGATGACCTCTGGTGTCAGGGGGACTCGATTTAGGCGAGATAGTGAAACCTATATTTGGAGGCTCAGACTATTGATCAAAGTGACAAAGAGGAGAAGTGGGTGTAATGACTTCATCTACTTCTCTGGCGTCTGCAGCTACATTAAAAATGTATCCCGTCTATTTTCATTTCATTAAAATAAAGTCCAGTGGAAGATTGTTTAATCAGCTCTTGATGCAAAACTTTTACAAAAGTAAATATCACATCCATTTGATAATCACCAAATCAACGTTCTTCATCCTGCGTGTGACCTTAAGATGACCCTGACCCCTCTTTAAAGAATAATTAGACAGAAGCATGTCATGAATCACAAATCATTAATCTTTTGAACTCTTGCCTTTACTGGCATTTTAAAATACCATGGCCAATGTGTTTTCAGTTTACGTTTTTAGATTTGGTCATTAAAGTGCTGGAGGGAAAACAGCGTGATGCCAATTAAGCCTACTTAACGGCTTCCCTCATCACAGCCTGCATGTGTCACTTTATTCATTTAAACAGGGATGTGCACCGTCACATAAATACAGCCGGTCAAGTGTTTCTTAGAGTTGAGTTGCTGGGAAAAGTCAGAGAAGACTTCTTATGAATTGTGACGTTATTGCTAAGTGTTTTGGAAGAAAACAAAGGCCCAATCCCAATGACCACACTCACAGACTCACAGACTTTGAGGCGCGTTCCCACAAATGTCCGCGAGGGTTTAGGGCTGTCCCACTGTCAAATCGTCAAGTCCTTGAGAACTCTCACGGTCATTTTGAGCCCTTTTATGAATGCTTTCTGTAAGTCCGCATTCCTGCAGACTTTGCCTGAGGGTATCACCCATAATTCATAGCATTGTGACATTAAAAATAGGGTTACCACGGTTACCAGGGGAAGCCGGAGGCGTAAATAAAAAGGTAAACAAAGAGGACGGCACATGGGTGTTCAGCCAGGCATATTTAAATTTACACAGAAACATTAACATTAAGGATTTAGGATGAAACATAAAAAACACATGGAATCAGAGGAATGCAATCATTAGACTATATTACACACCTGGTTTATTCATCAACCATTTCTTTTAATTTTGCTTAATGAAGTTTGACAAAAACAATTAGATTTTTTGACAGTTACCTCTAGTCTCATAAGTCTGGAAGACGTGATGTCAGTCAAGTCCGTGAGGGTTCAGGGCTCAAGGCCTTAAGGGGGGACATTGGGATTGGGCCAAAGAATCCTGCACGCGGCCCATCACCTGTTCATACTTACACGACAACAATAATTCTTCAGATGTCATATTGAGAAAAATAAATAAATATAGGCCTAGCCTATATCACGATAGAAACAATATAGGAAAATATACAACAGACATTTTTATATCGTTTTGATGATATATATTATCATATTGTCCAGCCTTAGGCTGAGTAGTAGTACTCTGTATGACCAGTACTGTCTTTCATGTGTATTTTCAGTGCCTTCCTTTAAATGAAAACAATAATTTTTCTTAAGTACTCATCAACACATCCTAGAAGAACTCTGAGAACCATCAGCCTCCAGACAAATACTTCCCCACAAAATGTGTCCACTAAGCCGTATTAGTGTCTCATTTCACCAAGTGGTTTGTTTAACCAATTTGAATTCCACAGTCATAAATATAAGAAGCCTAACATATCAATGTGTTATTGATTATGCCCACTATACTTCATGAGAGCAGCAGAGGATGCAATATATTATCCAGCAGGACTGCATATCAACAAGTACTGAACCATTAATAAATAAGAAATCCTCAGCACTAGTACACCTACTTTATTATTATAGACCCTGTATAATATTTCTTAAACCATAGGTTTAGTGGTTTTACAGTGAGCTTATTTTATTTTTAACATCAATATAATGTTCTTAAAGTGATTTATACCATTTAACTATTATCAGTATTGTATTTTGTGACTTTATCCAACTTTTCATTAGTTTTCTTTTATTAAAAATAGGTCCTGTTGTCGCTAATCTGTGATATTTTCATCGTGTGGTGTCAGTATATTGTAGGGACTGTCAAGAGGTTATAATGCTGTAACTGAAGTGCTTGTTGGATGCCCCTGGGTGTCTATAGCTTTATGTTACTTAACAGTTCCTTAACACTCATTCAACAGGCTGCTGACTGACAACATGTTCTTTTCCCTTTTCGTCTCTAACCCATAGTCTGATCCACTCACCCTGACCTCCTTAAGGGGATTCAAAAGAAAAGAGATTCAACTTGAATTCCCCCAGAGGCTCTGTTTCATGACCAGTCTAATGAGACTTCTTTTTCAATATAAATGGATGTAACCTTGGAAAGTCTCAGTGTTTTGGTTCGGAGTGTAAAATAACTGCCGCAAAGGTGCCTGTTTACCCATTTTATTATAGCAAAAGACACAAATAACAAATAAATAAATGGGAAACACAGCCTGAACACAGCTGATACCTGTTGCCTGTAATTTCTAAATTGCAGTTTCACAGAATTTTCCATCCCTGTGTCTCGTTGGCTGCATTAGCTCCTAAGTGAGCTGGACATGTTATTATGGTGTTATCAGGTTAGTGCTGCAGGGCTTTGGACCGGCTGGAGGAAGTGTAACAAGGCCTGCTGCTGGTCCTGCTTGTCTCTGACTAATGGCTCTGAACATGATTGAATTTCTTAGTGCAGCCAGCTATTTCGTAATAATAATGGAGACGGTTGAAATGTGTGGCGTGTAGGTGGGCACCATTATGGAATACCATGCTGAAACCACTTTTTCTTTTTTTTTTACATTAAAAGGTGTTAAATATGTAAGTACTGGTATAATAATACTATTTCCATTTTCTGAGACTTGGTCATTTTGTCTCCACTATATTTCTGAGGGAAATATTGAACTTAGCACATTTATCTGATGGCACTGAACATACATTGAGCTCATCAAGATTGTTTATGCTTTTGATATTGTTCTTATAATTAGTATAATAGTCAGGTGAAACCCTAAAAATGGTACAGTGCCAGGTCTTGACACACTCTCATACTCAGATGTTGATTGTATTAGGTTTGCTTTCCTTTCTTTCAACAATGCTAATGACGTCTCTGTTCAATACTTATATTGAATAGTAATCAAATACAAGTTTGCAATTTCATTTTTGATGCTTTTGTACGTATTACCGCAAACATTGTTATATTTAAGTTTTAAATGCAGGAACTTTATAGTTTAATTATCCCTTTCTTAATACTTGACTTTAAAGGATAAGTCTGCTGATATTTAGCAAATGGTAGACAAAGTAAATAGTGTATTTGCTGGGTACTATTTTCATCGGCGGATTAATACACATTTGGTGCTTTATAGAGTATTTACAGCAGCAGGATGCTGTATGTGGGATTGACTTATCGTAATGAAGGAGCATGTCACCTAATGCAACAGTGTGGCTCATTAATGTGATTTTGGACAACAATGGAAGCACTATGGCGCAGAGGAATAAGTTATATATGTCATATGGATCGTCTGTGTTGTAATTTCATTATGTTGTTACTCTGTACACACGACATATATTGCACGTCTGTCCGTCCTGGGAGAGGGATCCCTCCTCACTTGCTCTTCCTCAGGTTTCTTCCAGTTTTTCCCTGTTCCTCTAATTCTCTAAAAACACATAAAGGAGCAACACTGTCGCACAGGATGACATGTTCCCTCATTACGATGAACACGGGCACTGTAGTTTATTTTAAGTTGATCCCGTATACACCATCCTGCTGCCATAAATACTCACTAGCGCACCAAATCCATGGCTAAAAATAGTCCCCAACAAATACACAATTTAATCCTGCTTGAGTAACGTTTGCTAAAAACTACAATGCCCAACTGTTTCAGGAAATTGTTGAAGTGAAGCCGTTTTTACAGATTTACATCTTTAGTAGGAACCAATGGGATTTCATGGGATTTATTGCCAGTGAGAAAAACTATAGAATATTACCAGCCTTACTCTTTAACCTAAGAAAAGTATTTCAGTTATTTTCTCACCCTTCATCCTAAACCAGACTGCTGGCAAACCCCATAGTACCCCATATGTTGCAGACCACATTCATTGATTCCCTTATTTAAGTGGTGCCGCACCAACTCCAGCTTTACAAAGATTTATGGTGGAGTACACACGTAACATGTGTCGCATTGTTGCATGCCAGGAGTTCTTCGAAGCCGGCTGCCCTATCCCGGGGACACGTAGCCCATTCTGCACCTGGAGAATGTGGCGTGTTGAAATCTTGGGCATTAACACCCCAACAAAAAAAGACTATAGCGCAATAGTGTGCACACACGACACACGTTAATGTCAACCACATAAGTTGTAACTTTCAGAACAGTTATTTTCCCCCCTCAAACTATGTAAATGTGCATCAACTAATCCCACATGACGAGCAGAGCTGCAGGAGAAAGGCCTCGGAGAGAGTGATGTGTGACACCATTAAGGTAGAGGAGGAGTAGGATGTCACAGGGTAAAGAGTCTGAGTCGTGTTAGCCTTGAGGCTGTGGGGTGTTTCATCAGGGAGCATGGCTAACCTCTGCATCCTGTCTCAATTTCCTGCTCTGTGAATCATGCCAGTCCCAGCAGACAGACAGACAGACAGACGGACAGACAGACAGGTGGACAGACAGGCAGGCAGGCAGCCCACTCAGTGGAGCAGAAACACCAGGAGCTCAGTGGCTGCCATGGATACACTCCTGGAGCCTCTTTGCTGCTCTCACTCTGTATGTTTACTGTATGCATGTTTGCATGCATGTGCGTGGGTTTATTTTGGAAGCCTTGAGCCCGGTCACTATATTAAGAATGGTGCATTTATGTTTTTGAAGTGTTGATTTTTAGGTACTGAGCAGTTGTCCATGTTGTGTTTTTGCATAGCTGTCAATCAAACAAAAAACGTAGGTGGTACTTTCTATTAAGGTTTGGATTTCTGTAGGTGGTACTGTACTCTTTTATGTCAACTTAAAGGTGCTCTATTCGATACCAAGAGCATTAATATAGCAGCAAACAACTATTTGCTATGTAAAGATATAGAGGATTAATGTCTACTTGAGCAGAGGATGAAGTCACTCTCCCTCTGTGTGTGTTGTAATCCGTGCTTTGTTGACGTAGCCGGGCCGGCCACGCATGCTTTTAGTGCATGTTCGTACATGTGAGCGTGCCCCACTGGCTAGCTCACGGCCGCCGCTCTACACTGCGCTCTGCACTGCGCTCATACAGCAATTACAGCCTATAACGCCGTTCCGACCGACAGCGTCGTTGCGGAAGCGTAGCACCCGGCCTCCCGTTCCCCCCCAGATCACTGTACCACTGCTCTGACAGCAGTGTTGCCATTGTTTTCACTGTTAGCGCTGCTAGCACCGTTAGCCATAAGCTGCTGAGAATTAAATCCTGACTCTGCAGTTCCCCTCAACTTTATGGAGTGTTAAATCGCCTTTTAGCTCTTAGTTTTGGTTTTATTGCCCGCGACTTAAGTGTTTTGGTTCACTCTCCACACTCTCAGCAGCAACAGGCAGATGTTTTCAGTAAAACAGGTCTACCAAAGAACAGACGGACAAATTTAGCAACTAGCTGGTGAACATAGTGGAGCATTTAGCAGCTAAAGAGCCAGATGTTTTTCTCAAGGATGACCAAAATAGAAGTAAAAGGGGAGTGAATACTGGACTTAAATTTGTCAGGTGGCCAGAAACACGACTCCAAATGAATTCTAATGTTGCTCCGTGTCTGCTAACATGCTAGCCATAAGGTGATATCAATGCTAGTCATGATGCTATATCATATGTTGCTCCCTGCTATACAAGGAACGGTGGCTTTTTTCATGCTAAAGTTAGAGTTGATTCTCGATCTTGCCTCTTTCATGTGCACAACAATATTGCACTTGCTGTTATAACTCATACTGAAGACGCTAATGTTTCGTCAAAACAATGAGAATCCCGTAACTGTTAGCTGTACAGCTGCTTTTTGATGTTTCTGTTTCTGCTCACAGCTAATGATAGATATAATATTACACTTGTCATATACAAACATCACAATACACTACAGAAATACTAACGTTATTATTTCTTTCAATTTAACTTGAATGAAATTTCAAGCTGTTGTCACACACTGGACTCGAAGCTTCTGCTCTGCTGGACATCACCAACAGAATTACAGAAACCAAGAGCACTAATACCACCATGTGGCTCTACCTATTGGCTCCCTCTGTCTTTATTGTTCTTCGTGCTTTGGCCTGGATGCTAGCAGGACAGCAGCTGGGTGTACACAAATGTGTTGGGAAAGAGTTGGAAAATATAAACATTTATCTTATAACAAACCTCTATTGCAGTGGAACACATATTTTCCCATGCAAGAGGATTTTTCCTTGGAATGATCCACCAGAACAGGAAAAAGGCTGTTGTGTAATGGCTGTAGGTTGATTTGATTTGTTTTTTTTATTTGATTCTTTATTTTCGGGTCATGCACTTAAAGCGCCAGACCCTCATGGGTTTACAAGACACCAAAAATACAGATGCAGAGGTCAAAAAATTCATAAGATTTCATTCAATTACAAAATTACAGGTTATTTTACCACTCGGCCTGAAACAAAATATTCTGCCGTCTCTCCGAAGCTTGGCAAATAAAATAAGCTACAAAAAAAGGTTCCCTTCCTGAAGCACAACTCAAGTTTTTCATAGTCATCCAGCCAAAAGAAATCAACATAAATGGAGGTCATTTTACTAATAAGTACATCCCTTACAAACAAAAAGTGAACCTCATTCTCAATTTCACCTAACGAACAAAGTCAAGGGCTAGGCCTCACATTTCTTTTAATGTGACAAAAAAAATCAAGTGTTTGTTGTACTGACTTTCAAATGAATCATTTGCTTTTAAACTCTGGTTGAGTGTCAGATTTTTCACTGTTGCCTTCTGCATCTTCTTCCATACAGGAGGTCCATCGGATCCACACAGTCGATGGCATCAAGCGAATCGGCAAGGACGACCCGGCGGCCAGCGAGGTGGGCTGGATGACCTCGGTCAAAGACTGGGCCGGAGTCATGATATCCGCTCAGACGCTGACAGGAAGAGTCCTGGTGAGTTCACACTCGGTCATCATCCTTTGCTTAATCTTTGATTGACATCTCCAGCTACTTTAGCCTACGTGTAGCAGCAGGCCGTTGGTTAAGACGTCAGTGAGATGAAGTGTGACAGCCGATCATGATCACCCCCCAACTTCCTCATGACAGCTTGGCGCTCGGGTTGAACTCCCTCATAGTGTGTTTGTCTGTGAAAGGGCCTTGTGAAAAACATTTGTTATTATAGGACAGGCGTTGCTGAGGAGGAGCTCGCATCTAACAAGTCACAAATCGTGCACGCTTGAATGTGCCTTTGAATTTATCTCTGCTTGTCCGACGCATAAATATAACGTTTTTTTGAATCTCGGTAGCTTATCTCTCAGACAGGAAGGCAGACGTATCAAAACAAAGCCAGGGGTAAAAAAATAGAGAGATTTAAAGAGTGTATTAAGGTCATACACCCCATAATGCCCTCAGACGGCAGAGAGAAACAGATCCAGACGGACAGAGGGAGGAGGGACATGTACAGTTTACCAATTGCATTTGGTCAGCTGAAGTGGTTGCCATGTCGCCTGATGTGTCTGTTGACAGTGTGGAGAGCACATGTCTCTTCGACCACTTATGAGATCCTTATCAGGTCCTTACTTTGCTGTACGCCGTCCCAGCCGGTGGGACGGCGTCCAGTCAAGGACAGTTTCAGGATGATGGAGAATCTGCTTTACTTTTTCTTTTTTCTTTTTCTTTTAGTGTTTGATGATTTGGATGTAAGTGCTTGGCAATGCAAGAGTAGGACAGAGAAGTGATGAAATGAAATGGCATGAGTGGGAGCACCATGCCAAAGGCTTGCCGCAGTGCTCGGGGCTGATCCCACTTTCACCCACCCCACTATATGTGGTGTTGGCTCAGTATGTGGAGGTTGTTAATCATGAATGCTGGGGTGGGCAGCCACACTCGAGCATAAGGGTTTGATGTGGAATATTAACGGACCACTTTAGTTCATGTTTGTGGGACAAAAAGCTACTGGCATTATTGGCTAGGAGATAGGAAAAGCATCAAATCCTAGTTGTCGTCAACAAAAATGATTTATTCAAAAGGTCTCTCACTGTGACAAACACTTCATGTCAAGTGCTTTAGTCATAAAATGTGCATCGTGTTTGTATGATTCCTGCTGTTGGTGTACGTTGTCATTTAAAACCCAATGAAGTGGAACATGTGTTGTTGTTTTGAGATGATGTGTGTAGCCGTGAGTTTCTGCAAGGAGGTGATTAATACTTTTTTTTTTGCTCTCAGTTGGAGCTAAAAACAGCACGTTTTCTTCATCTTCCTCCAAATGTCACATGAAACTCTGATGACTCAGGCTTAGGTTGTTCCCACGGCGTCGTCTATTAGCTTGTCCAGAGCGCAGACGCCAGTGACGGTTAATGGTGACAGCAACATATTGCTAACAGAAGCGTGACATCAGCTTGTGTGTTTCCGTGTTTTTCCCACTTTGAACCACCAACGCTCCCCTCGATTTATACGTGTGTGTGTGTGTGTGTGTGTGTGTGTGTGTGTGTGTGTGTGTGTGTGTGTGCAGCTCAAGTGCCCTGTCTCAATGATGGCTTGACACACAACTGTTTAGCGAGCGCTCGTCTGTAACCATGGCAACTGCAGCTTACCTAAACACGGCAGATGTGTGTGTTTTCTATGTCAGGCTGTTTAGGGGGCACATTAAAGCCTATTTCCAGGCCATCTGAGAGGGAATTTTACCGGGGAGTAAGAGGTTGGCTTAAGTGAAAGGCAGTGTGTGTTTGTGTGTTTGTGTATGTGTTTCTTATTTTATGCAGCTATCTGTGCGTGTTTGTTGAGCTGCTATTCCCACATCTTCACCCACGTTGTTGTTCTCTTTAAAAATATAGTTTTTGCAAGCAGCCTGTTTGCTCTAGAAATATTCTGAAACCGCTTTTTACTCCAGGATATTAATATTTACCTGTTTTATACTTCAATTGATTGTTTTTTAACTTAACCTCTCTATACTTAGGGAGTAGAAAATACCAGAAATCTCAGTTCTTCTCCATGATACGCTCGGTGAATCCAAGCGAAAGTCCTCTAGTTAATTTTACCAATTAAACCTGCTTACATTTAAGTGTAGATGTGGATGCACTCAAGAGGAGAATAAATCTTAAGCCTTAAAGACAATTGAGACATGGATTATGCAAAAGAGGAAGCTCAGCTCCAGGACGTCTGCAGTATTTTTGCAATTGCGATGTAGGTTATGGATCAGTCAAGCAGACGTAAGTTAATGTCTCTGCAGACTCAATTACTTATCCAGCTCTTCTCAGTTCAGAGTAGTAGTTACAGAAGGGAGAAATAAAGGAGACAAACAAGCAACAAGAAAGTGCGTTTTAAGATGCTTTTATAAAAGGTGCGTCATCCAGTTGAACCTTGAAAAACCTCCCGTGTGATGACAAAACTCAAAAGGACCGAACTCAAAATATATACTCATACAGATGCGGCCACCTAGAATTCCCCCTCCCAGCCAACTTCCAGCTGATTGCCAGCCAGTTCCCAGCCAACTTCCACCCTCTAGGGTGACCAGATCCCAACAAACCAAATGTGGGACAAAGAGTATGCTTGTGTGGGACAATGTGGGACACGTTACCAAGGCTGAGAGGTAGTCTACAATTTTGATATAATGTCTATCTAACTTAAATATTAAACATTTCTATTCTGCCCCTTACCTCGTAACATCTCTACTCTTTGCCCGAATGCATCCATTGATCGGCACATCTCTTTTTGAGCCGCACGTTTCTTGTGAGACTCACATGAACTGTGTCGCTTCATGTCGTATTCCCCCCGTGTGAAATTGAAAAAACACTGGCAAATTTCACAAAAAAACTCGGAGAATCGCCTTCCACTGGCTTATAAATACTTATAAGTAGTTTAACAGTCTTTGTTGTAGCTGCTTTTTCTTTGTGGTAGTTTCCATCATATTCTGCTTAAATCTGCATAGCTTGTGACTTTGCGGTGACTCGTAATTTTCTCTGTTGGGCATAGCGTAGCAAAGACAGTGAAATGTTAACCTGCACTTGACCCACGTGTGCGCAGTTTGACAGCAAACACAGCACCATGATGACAGCCTACCCTGCTTTCTTAACAGCCATTGGATAAAAGCCAGATTTTAAAAAGCGTCTGTCCTGCAGTGGTTTGACTTTTTGAAAACTAGAGCCAATGAAAATGTGGGACATCGTCTCAATATGTGGGACGTGGGACGAGGGATAAATGCGACAAAGGTTACGGAGCTGGTTAATGTTTAAAATACACAACACAAACCTCAATTTTCTGATCTTAGCGTCAGATAGCTTTGTAGTTGGAGGTTTATGTTTTTGTTATATTACATGAATTGAATATCTTTTTTGACAATGTTTTTATTATTTTCTGAATATCTTTTTAAAGCATGGAATAGGAGGAGAAAAGTAACATACGATAGTAAATTCCTCAGACTCTTGTGCCTTTTCGTCATGATTGGATTTGTGTATGTGTCTTGTGCTTAGGGGGGGCTGTGTTTGTATATTTGTGACTGTTTATTTGTTGTATTTCCATTGTGGGATATATCCTGCAGCATTATTTGTGGGAGGTTCATGTTCACGATTATGTCTGGATGGTGTTTGTGTTTGGATGATGCTGGTGTGTTGTGCTGTTAGATGATGGTGGGCTAACACGCCAGAAGGTTTGATTTGTTGTTAGTTAATGTGTTTGAATAATCCCATGAGGGACGGGTTATGTAAATGACCAGACATGAAAATAAATTATTCATTCATTCATTCATACATGAAATTAACTTCTATCACTTCTTATAATCTGGCGTTTCAAACTGAAATTTTGAGGTATTAACCTCAACAGCTGCAGCATAACACGTTCGAACTGAATGTGATCCTCTCTGCACACCGAGCTGTTTACCTCTGACTGAGGATGTTGAGTGATAAGCAGGTGCAGGCCGCCCCGTGGATGGCCCAGAGGCCTGATGTTCATTTGCCCGGCTGGCTTCGAATCTCGGCAGATTGTAAAAGATCAAACCTTGCCTTCAGGGCTATTTGATTAGCGGGGAGGACACTTCCCGATGACCTTTAAGTCTGTAAAGGTTTATCTGCTGGAGATCAGGGCTCCACTCCTCGTGCACTCACATAAAACAGAAAAGGCGAAGCCTCGTGTTTATTCTCTAATTTCAGATCAGCTGTATGTAAGGACATGGTTTCCCCCAGATTGGGGACACGCAAGGATCCCATCTGTCACTTTATGCATTATTGCATTTCCCTTCCCCCGCCGTCACTTTTGCATCATACAAGACCACCCTCCCTATTCATGAAAAATGTCATCACGTTAATGTTTGCTCACGTCAAAGCAAACAAAACTGAGGGCTGAACAGGTGGCTGCTGCTTGTACCTGAGCCAACAAACCCAGCGGGTCTCCTGTAATGTCACGCATCTATTTCCTGTTCAGTCACACTTCCCTCGAGAATGTAATCATCAAGAAATTGTAAGATGGGGAGTGTGTGATGGAGCGAGTATTCTGGGGGAAAATGTGATATCTCTTAAATGATGGGATCCTGCTGAGTGACATTTAGCCCACGTGTGCTCGGTTCTAGAGGTCCACAGAGGTGTGTGTGTGTGTGTGGGGGGGTGGGGGGGGGGCTGGGATGTTGCAAAGCTATTATTCTGGCCAGAGAAAGGTTTTCTATTAATGGAAGCACAGAGCTGCCCTCTGGTGCTATTCAGTTTGCACTCTTTGCCCCTTAACCCCAATCGCAGTCACAGGTTGAATGTTAAAGTCAGACTGAGTCATCTCCGATTGTTGGTTTAACTCTATTTTTGCTCTGTTTAAACTCCCTTTATTTAAAGGATTCTGACATAATCACTACCTGGATAAGTTAGGCTACTTAGATATGCCATCGTTCAGCATGTGAGTAGTGCTATATGTTCGAGCACTGTTTTTATGGAAAAAGTTTTATGCAGTTTAAAATTACTTGAGATTTTTTTTGCATGTATGTCCAAAGGTTTTCAACACACAGCAAATATCTGTATATTAATGTATATAGGTGAGTGTCAGTGTTCTAGGATAGCCCGGTCGCATTGAAAAGGCGTATGAATGACGATAATTGCATTTAGGGATGCAATAAGAACGCCGTTCTTGGTTTTGGTGTGTCATTTGTACAGCATGTAGTCTGTACTGACTGCAAAGTAAATGCATCCATGGAAATATGCTACGCTCAGAGCTAGTGATGTAAAATAAAATGTGAGAAAGACTGCTTATAGCAGGTGGGAGGGTAGGTGGATGGGTCCAACAAACACAAGACTTTCAACCAGGAGACCGCTGTTTGAGACTGCTGTTTTTCTTTCGTAAGTTATGTTTGTGATGTATTTTTTAGTAACGCTTTTTCCATACTTCTGTTACGTTGTTTCCGTTGGTATTTTACTTAGTTTACGTACTTATTTTAAGCCCAACTGATAACATCGGCTACATGTTACTTCCTTTACCCCTACACCACGCCTGGGTTGTAACACCAACCAAGACGTTTTTCCTAAACATAACTAAGTCGTTTTGTTGCCTAAACCTAACTGTGTCCGTTACCGTAGTTTTTTTGCGTGGCGTACAAATGCCAAAAAGCCTAAAATGCGTCCTCATGACACACGGAATGAATTTACAGAATCACTAAGCTTCCCATCATGCTTTGGGTGATGTAAACATGAAGTATACTGTTGCCATGGAGTCAGGCAGTTAGCTCTGGGCTACACCTGAGGCCTGTTCTTTCATTCAGTAATTATATATGACAATTTCTATTATGGAAAATCTGCACCATGGAAAGTCATGCTACATTAGTTACTAGTTGCATTTTAACCACGCAGGATTACGTCTAAACAAGATGATTATGAGGCAGTTATATGCTTTTTTAATATGATTTCCAAGCAGATTTATTGGTGTTTATCATCAATGGACATCAGACTAAACCGCTTTCACTTACAGTGTAAAGTCTACTGATTACGAATGGATGTGTATGACATCTGTGCATTTTGGTTTGACTGAGTTATGCTTCGGAGAAGAAGCGATTGGCCAGGTGCGCTGAGTCTGTGACCTTATCCCCATTTGTACGATTCATTGCGTCACGACTTCATAAACACGCAAAAGATGCAGAGTTCTTAGAGAAAAATCAGGGCTGCAGTGGGATACAGCGAGGTGGAGGTGGAGGCAGGTTTTAGCCCCATCCCGAACCTTTACAGTGTCTGCGGAGTCACCTCTAGCTCATCATTACTAGCTGCCAAACGAAAAGTGCTGCAGATTCAGAGTCGTCTAGGATTACCGCCGGGGTCAACATGTGGAGGAAGTCCTATTGGATGACAGGGTGAAGTCTTCTGTCTTGACCGCTGTCTAGATTTGATGTCGCCCGGGAGCAGCCTCAGGGGGAGGAAGGAGCTCTGAACCAAATTATAGGTGGACCAGAAGGGCACTTTCATCAGACGGACAAACTCACCTCCTCCTCCTCTGAGGGCCTCGGCGAGCAGCGGCAATTGTGCCACTACATGGAAAAGCTTTTTGTCTGATGAGAGCGAGGAAAAGAGGGAGAGAAAGAGTAAACACTTTAGTTGGGGACTTGCTCTCTTCTCTGGCGCTGCAGCAGCAGCAGCAGCAGCAGCAGCAGCAGAAATGTCCAATGTGCCATTCGGAGGTGATGTCCTTCTACATGACTGAGAATTCAGCTTGGTGCTGCTTTATTATCATCCACAGCGTTCAGCTCAGCGTGAAACAAACAGTATTTACTCTATATGCCCTCTTCTTGAAATTCCCCGTTGACTCTTGGCTTCGGATTAGGACGTCATTGTTGTTGTATGTAACAGATATTCTAGCAACATGCCCGTGGCCGTGTGACGGAGACAGGAGGCTGTTTGCCACCTGTGGACTCTGGTGCCAGCGGGATCGTGTGTTACTTTCACCGCGCCCAGTGCAACAGAGTGAGCAACGTGGGAGCGTCACTCGGCTCTCTGCCCGCCTAGAAGTCTGCCGCTATTTTCGGGTGACAGCAGCTGCCAGGCCTGTTTTGTCAGGGCCCTGCAGAAGGAAACAATGCCATGTGAGACTAAAGTTACTGAGGTGCTTTTGTTGTCCTCAGTCAAAACAAAGAGCGTCTTATTAAGTCATTTCTGTCTATAATTGAATCTTATAAACTTTCTTTTCTGAAACCAAGAGCAGTAAGAACATCTCAACGTCTTTCCAATAGAATTCAACTAGAATTCCAGAAGTAAGGGTTCGTATCTTGAAACAAGAAAGAATATAAGGCAGGCCAGTGCACTAAAATCAAGAAAAATTAAACTTGATTAAGAAAAGATATGAAACAAGTTTAGTTTAATTAGCTGAAAAAATTCTACTGTCAGAGAATTTAACCTTATAGACTCAGTTACACATAAAATGACTCCTCTGGTTGCAAAAATAAGTCTGATTGTATAGAAAACTATGAGAAAATGACCCTACTTCTCACTTGACTTATTACCTCAGTAAAAATTGTAAACATGAGTTTATGGTCTCAATCGCTAGTTTCAAGTCTTCTTCAATACAGCATGATGTTCATTTAGTATATTATGGTCCCATTTAGAGTCAAATAGACCATAAAACAGGGTGTGCTTTAGGGCGTGGCTACCTTGTGATTGACAGGTCGCTACCACGGTGTTGTCCGGCCTGGGAGTTGTCCGTGTTTTCGTCTTACAACTTTAACCCTTTCACAGTGTGTTTTCAGTTAAAAAAAGTTAAAAAACATTTTGGTCACCTAAGGGTGCTTCCACATCAGGGACACGGGCCCGGATCCGAGTACACTTGTCCCCAAAGTCCAGTTTGTTTCATTAGTGTGAACGCTCCACACCGTACTCGGGCACGGTTCGTCGATCCATACTCAAGGTGGTCTTGAGTACGGTTCATGTTCACTCGGGTACGGTTCGCATCAGGTGTGAAAGCAAAAGTGGACTGCTATTTAACACAAGTAACGTTAGCAGTCAGCGAGTAGTTTTGAAAGGGCAGGCTTTTTTCAACACCACCGGTCTTCTCCGAAATCTGTATATGCATGTAGCATGCGCCGATCTCATCCGCTGAACTGCATGACCATGGGTGATAAAGCAGGAAGGCAGGCGAGAGCTTCCTTAAAATATAAACAATAGTAGGCATTGGTATTGGGAGATGTTTGTTTTTTTATTTAGCTAATTTAATGATCTGCCTCTGAAAAACGAGAGCTGCTCAGCTGCTTAACTCGATGAAATAAGGGTTTATTTCGACCAAACCAGAGCTGGTGATTATTGGAAAGAAAATTAAAAATTGAAAATACTTTGGACCATAAACCTGTAAAACTAGTGACATTGGCACCAATTAGCAAATGTTAGCATGCTAACACACTAAACTAACATGGTAAACATTTCAAAGCACCACTGTGCCTGAGTGCAGCTTCACAATGCCACTAGCGTGACTGTAGACTCCTAGTCTTGTTTTTACTTGTTTTTAGATGGACTCTGGTGCATAACCAGCAGCTCATTTGCTATTTCTTCCAATTTTTCTCTTCCCTTTTTATGAACAGAATAATTTTCTGAGCTGTAAATGTCCCAAGAGGACCTTGGTTTCTGTAAACTGTGGTGGTCAATTTTTTCATGCAGCAGGAAACTTACCTTTTGCCTGTTAATAATTGGTTTGCTCTTTTCAAGAATTCCTAGAATTTTTTGTTAGAAATCTTAAAGATCTCAGCTGAATTCATACAGGTTTCTTAACTTAATTGAGAATTAAAAGGTGGGGGTGATAAGCCGTTTCTAATTTGGAGCTTCTCTATGTTCGACGGCCACGTTTTCAGCAGGATCTCATTTGGCACAAACAATGGCGGGTATAATTAGTTTTGTGGAGCAGCATCATATTCAGAGAGCAGGAAAAACTGTGGAGGGGAGATTTGTGATAACATCCTTTCCCCCCGTCCCAAAAATCCAATTCACGAGCAGCATTATGATAAGAAATCCTCAACTGTCACGAATTTGGCTCCCCAGATTTCATTAACAATCATTATCTACACAATGACCCAGCAGCCGCTGCCTTAGTAGAGCTCACATAGTCTTTAAAATCTCCCCTTTCCTCTCACAGGAAAGGCAGACATGAAGGAGGAGGTAACTCTCGATTTTTACAGCAGGCACTTTACATCAAACAGGCAAGTTCAGTTTAATTAATTAACAAGGCCACTTAGAGAGAACGAATAGAGGGAGGTTAATAGACTGGTCACATGACAAGTTCTAACTTTGAAAGTTCACGTAAAGTTCAGCCCTCGTTCTCTGAGCTTAATTGCGACCACATTGTGTCTGATTGCAGAAAAAGAATCCAATATTATACATTTTAACGTCTCAGAAACGTTCTCCACCTGCTGCTGAGCTCACACCTCAAGCATCCCCTCCCTCCATCCTTAAAAATACATGCGGCTGCTACAGTTATAGTATGTCCAGCTGCAGAACATGATTTACACTTTCACACGTGATGGGAATTTCCATTTCCATTGTTGGCGCGGGGCAGTGAGAACCCCTCCTCTCTGACCAGCTGCCAGAGAGGTGAGTCATTGCCCGGGCTCCAATCAAACTCCTTTCCGCTCGTCGATAGACATCAGAGAAGTTGACGAAAACATCCATTTTCTTTTATTAAATTCTGGTGTCCTTATTTGTTAGCTTATTTCTCTTGTTTGCAAGACTCTGAGGGCAAGCGAGTTATGACCTCATATTTCAGCTGAGACAGACTGCGAGAGGCTGAGGGGAGACACGTCCATCCCCTCCCATCCTAAGCTCTTTACGCCTCACTGTGAGACCGGTTGGGCTGCCTCCAGGATGACTTAAATCATGGCTTAGCCAATGTGGGATTTTGGGGGTTTCTACGCTGCGTATTTTGATTGTGGATATTTTAATAGCTGAATAATGGTACGAGCCGTAGTAAGTGTAAGTCTCTTATTTATAACAGAGCACAACTAATGGGAGTAGATTTCTGGATCAATCCTGTCACATGAAAGCGATATAAAAAGGAAAATAGACTTTCAAGTCGAGCGTGACAGCGAGAGACGCTACACCAGGCGTGACCCAAAAATGTTTGAAGGATAGTAGCCATGTTGTCACAGCTCAGAGGGGATGTCGTCAGCGCTCATAGATCAGATCGCTCACTATATACAGTGACCGGTGTCAAACAAACAGAGGATCAGGTTCCAGGCGTCGGGTAGTTACAGTGCAACCTATACAACGTGATACACAAACTGAGTACTTATGAGTAGCTGCCAAGGGTTTAAAGCAGGATCCAGTTTCTAAGAGCTTTAACCTCCATTATTTTTTTAATATCTGTGCAATCTGGCTAATGGTCAGATGCCAGATATCTACGAGCTACTGTCTCACAGCTCCAAACCTGATACGTGTTTATGTATTCTTTCCCATGTGGTTATTGTTTATCATGACTTTACTGATAAAATACATACTTCTAAAACTACTACTGCTAATATTCCTGTACTACTACTACTACTACTACTACTACCACTACAACTAAAACTACTACTAATAATAATAATACTCCTCTACTACTACTACTACTACTACTACTACTACCACTACTACTAATACTCCTGTACTACTACTATTACTACTACTACTACAACTACAACTCCTGTATTACTACTAATAATAATAATAATAATACAACTACTACCACTACTACTAAAACTACTACTAATACTCCTGTACTACAACTATTACCACTACTACTAAAACTACTACTACTGCTCCTGTACTACTATTAATACTACTACTACAATTGCTCCTGTACTACTACTACTACTACTAAAACTACTACCAATACTACTACTACTACCACTACTAGTAAAACTACCTCTACTACCACTACTACTAAAACTCCTGTACTACTACTACTACTACTACTACTACTACTACTATTACTACTACTACTACCACCACTACTACTACTACTACTCCTGTACTTCTACTACTACTACTACTGCTATTATTACTACTACTATAATGATAATAATTATAATAATAATAATAATAATTAGAAAGATAATATAATTATATTTGTGTCAAAGCAGCACTGCAGAAAATTGTGTGTTTGGTCTCATGTAATGTGTATTTTAAGGTTCCTGTTTAGAGGCGCGGAATATGGGAATACAAATTTACCAGCGCGCCAGGGGAATGTGTGTCTGAAATACCTGCGGTGTTGTTTTATCACACCGAGGGAGAGAGATCCCTGCCAGCTCCGTACAGTGAGTGAGTGAGAGAAACACTGAGATACCATAATAGTTATGAAAACACAGCAGTAAAGAAAAAGGCAGTTAATACAAATATTGCTTTCCATTCAGCACTACAACACGACACAATAGAACAGCCTGTTATTTTATTCAGTTTCTGTTCCAGTCCTGTGCATTATGACTAAAGCAGCCAGTAATACGTATGTATATTATTTTACTTAAAACATTTGCGCTCCTGAGTATAATTTGCAGCAGGCTTAGTCCCCCCACTGTGTCTTGAAGACCAAACCACTTGGAAAAATGTCATCCTTTAAACGTTGCGAGGATATTTTTACTCAGTTAGTGGCTTTATTTAATATAAAAGTTAAATGTAGTCTGGGTACCTTTTTTGTCCCCTTTCATGCTGCTGGTTTTGATATTTTGTCAGTTGAAGGAGGAAGAAATGTTTGAACAAGAGACTCCAAACATACTTGGTGAACATGCCCTTATTTGGACAATAATTCGAAAAAGGCTGCTCATCACAACGTTGTATGAACAGTTTAAAGGTGACATGAGTGTCTCGCTGAAATGGTACAATTAACCCCCCCCATTGTACCTACAACACGAGCCGGGCCTCCTCAGCAGAATCCTGTGACTCACTGCTCCTTTACCCTGCTGCACATAGAAATGTATTTTTTTTTAGGAAATACCCATCATATTTTTTTATCAGCACAGCAGACATGTTCTGTACTCGTATGGCTTTAAAATCTAATTATGCACTCGCAAACCGCTGAACCAATTCCCCACTCTGTCCAGTTTTTCTTTACTTTTGGATTCCCAATAGGAACCAGCAGCCTGTTTCTCCAGTTCACTGAGCAGCACTCATTAGAGCTCGGCGTGTTGATGCTGGGTTACGGAGTGAATCAGGAAGTGTGAGTGGCTATAGAGGCCCTGCAGGATCTCCCCGAGGCAAACCTCAACTCTCAAGAGTATACTGCTTATAGCTAACAACAACAGTCAGTTTCTTCCGTGGCGTCCACTGCACTAGGAAAAAATATGGCCGATATTTTTTTATACACGCATGCAACATTCAGAGAAGGTATTATTAATATTAAATCATAAATCAATGTGCATCAAGCTGCCACATACTGTAATTTGGACAGCAGCTGTTGGGGAAAGTTCAGCGGGTTATTTTTGACCCGCTGTTTTCATCACCAGAGAGTGTTTGCTGTAACGGTATTAATAATTATAATGCCATCAACATACTGTACGCTCTCTCTGAGGAAGTGTGTTAGAGAATATGATAATGCTCAAGTTACATAAAATTATATATAAAAATATAGAAAATATATTTGGTAACACCTCAAATTTCATGGTAATTAGGTGATAATTAGCAAGTAACCTATCTGAAATGTCTTTGGAATTACTGCCAAATTACCCCAATATTTACCTCACAATTTATCGAAAATTACTTTATCATAAACATGATTTAATAATTATGTGCTAAAATAGCATATAATCGTTAAAATAGGGCCCTTAGGCTTGAGAAGCAGCTGCTCTTCATCGGAGGTAAAAAACCAAAACTAATAGAAGACACTTCTGATCAGGCACAAATCTCACCATTGTGTGACTTATTGTCTACAAAAATGTACCCTAGTAGCTAATGTAATGATTCATGAGTTTTTATAGAAATTTCAAAGAAGTTATTTACTAATTATAAACTATTTACAAGCAGACATGAAAATAAAGCATATCAATTAACTTTGTTTTCGTTTCCTGGAAATGTATTAAATCAATTACCAGCTATTTATTACTGCTTATTGGAAAATAGCGGAATATAATTATTAAATAATGTTTATAATAGATATAAAATACTAATGATAAAAGTCCAGAGTCAAGCGCCAAGTCAAGACAGCCAAACAAAGTAATTTTTGATCAATTTTGAGGTAAATATTGGGGTAATTTGGCAGTAATTTCAAGGAAATTCCAAATAGGTTACTTGCTAATTATCACCTAATTACCATGGAATTTGCGGACCTGTAAAATTAAGTGTTACCAAATATTTTTTATCTTATTATCCTGTAATATTTACCGAGCTTAAATTCATTTAACATGTCTAAATTTAAGTACATCCTCAATGTTTTTAAGGACTCAAACTGACGCCGTTCACATAGTTTGGGATGGAGAAGTGTTTAGAAAAGGAAAAAACAAACGAAAGAAGCACAGATGTTGTGCCTCAAAGCCCTAGACATTTTTTTCCTTTTCCATACTTCGTCCCTCGTGTGCGATGTTGGTCTCTCCTGCTGACGTCTGCGAAGGCATCTGTTAGCTTCTCGGTCCCTCTGCAGCTGAATGCAGTGACGTCGCAGCAGCTCCAGGCAGGAATGAAAACTTCTAATGAGCTATCAGGACCTGCTGTACCCACGAGTCTCCCCTTTACAGACATGTCCACTTTATGATAATCATGCAGTTAGGGGCAAAAAACATGCAGCTTTGTGCCTATTCTAAAAATGGTTTCTGCATACTTGGGTCCCTCAACGGTCTTGGAATTGCGTAAATTGATGTTAGTCTCAATAGTAGCCATTTCATTGTTGTGAGACCATTTTTTTAAATGTGACCTCACTGTATACAATGACCTGTGGTGACCTTCAGGATAATCACAGCCTCATGAAACTTTACAACCATAAACTAGAGACCTAGGGTATTCAGGGGATGTGTGGCTTTCCTAGGTAGATTGACAATAAGGGGGTTTCTGAGCAGTTTCTAAAACAGATGTGCTCGCCATCCAATCGCCGAAAAATGCAATTCTTGCAGAAATCTCCAAATGTCAAAAGTTTTTGACACCAAATCACAGCATGGCTTTTTCTATGGTGTTCCTTAAGGTCTTGGTGACTTAATGTTGTATTTTGGAGGGATTATTAATAATTTTTATCAATTCTCGATTGGTAGAAAATGGTTACATTTTGCACCAAATCTGTGTAACAAATGGTATCAACACAAAAATTGCTGCAACAATTTATGAGACATAAGTGAACTTCCATCATAATGTTCTAAACCCTTATACACTCTACACTTTCGACATTTGAATAGGCGCCTTAACAAAACGCAATGTTTATTGCAGATTTATGACTAGAAAGACTTGACACTCAGTGCTGAGCAGCATCTGAAATTAATCTTCAGGTTCCCAGCTTTCAGATGATGTCTGATGACTTCTACGTGACATATACTGTTGACCTGCTATCTCCTCCTAAAGACCCCCTGTACCCCCCCTAAAGAAGACAAAAATAGGTTTATGGTAAAAAGGGGCGGAGTAGAAGACAACCTTTTGGATTCAATACGTTTTGTCCGCTAGAACCATAAATAAATCCAATCAGAGGATCGTTGTGGTATGGGTATAGGTCAGGAGCTTTTATTAGTAAAGGTCTCTTAAATGTCAGACTAGACATTTATCTCCAATTTTAGGTGAATTCTGCGGTTGGTTCCCTGTAGAGGAGGATGCATCCAGATTTGGGAGTGATGATGTTATTACTAAATAGCAGGTCTATCCCTTTGGAACTGCCGTAATGCCGGTAGTGATCCCTAATGATGAGGAAGCAGCTGCATGCGGCTCCACAGGAAGCCTGCTAGACAAAGAAATAATCTGCTTTTATTGACAAGATGAGAGAGAAATCCCTTAAACCCACCGGTTTTACTCTCCAGTGTGAAAGTCACGTGCACAAAAGAAAAGCCATTGATGAAGCCGTGCTTACAGTAGGATACTGTGCTGTCTGCACAATGTGCTCATCCTGAGGAATATTCTGAATGATGCAGCACAAGCCTGAATATTACATTCAGTATCTCTGTAAGGGTTCCCATTATCTCCCGGCATAAAAGAGGAATTGTTCAACTGAATGTTGAACTGTTGAACTGAATTAACAAGTTAAAGTTTAAAAATGACTATTCTATTCATACTGTGTGTTTATATCTCCCCATGTACAATGTAACCAGTGTACAATTCAGCAGCTGCAGCAGTGACACACAGCTCATGGAGACAAATAAGCTACTTTAAAACTATTAGCGCCGATTTGCTGCAATTTGCATGCAAATATTACTCATTGTTTGAGTCATAACTCAGTCAAACAGACGTGATAAACATCTTTTTTAGATTCAGTGTGACTGACTCTTTCCGAGGATATCTTTATTTTTATAGTTTCATGTTCATCATGAATAAACATGCATAAATCCACTTAGAAATCGTAGAGAAAAAGACGCTCCTTATAACTCCAGTACTTACCTGAGAATCATCACGTTTTTAAAGTTTTCTTCAGTATCAAAGTAATCCAGTGATAGTTAACTGTACATACATGGGTACATTGCAAACAGGAACTGTTAACAACTAATTCTGCGCACTTTTAATGGTTCCAATTTGCAAAAATGTAAACAAATAAAGGCTAAAAAACCCAACAGGTTGACTCCATGGCAGCATTATACTTCCTGTTTACCTCCCTCAAATTATGCAAACTGTAGTTCCAAATCTAATAGCATGATTATTCTCAAAATTGAGTTAAGACAAAGAATAATGATAGGAGTGACACAATTCATTAATATTAACTTTTTTGATGTTGCACAATAAATATTTACTGAAGCTAAGAATGTTCCATTGAAATGGGCGTCACAATTTTGTCTATCAGATGCCAAAACACTGCATAGAGGTTTATAATACCACTAGGGAGGGATTTTACAACTCTGGACAGTTATCACAATGATAGTGATTTTTATTATTTTATTTTTCCAAGCAACAGTTAGCAGATAATCAGTGGAAATACAGCCTTCACAGTACAAAGTACACCGGCGATACCTACGAAAAGTAATGCACTGTAATTCGTATATATATCCCACGTAATCAATTCGTTATCCACACAATCGTGAGCCAGGACAGGTGACGTAGTTTAAAGAGTGACAAAGTCTGCATAGATAAAAGGTCGGGGTGGATATGTGGGTCTAAAAACACTGGACTTTCACCTTTGAGGACGCTGTCTGTGTCACGTGTGAAACCAGACGTCAACGTTAACATATTTGTCACATAACTTACGTACTTAAGTTACGCCACTTCCGTAGTTATCTTGACCTCAAACCACAATCTTTTCCTCAACCTAACCAAGTAGTTTTGTTGCTGTAACACTGCAGGGTCGTGCACAGGCGCACTGATCGCTCTTGTTGCTGGACATTCGTAGGTAAACGCACGAAAAATTACTTTTTGTAAGATATCATAAGAACTGTTCTATGCAGGTACGACCAGGAATATGTGCTAGCTCGTATTTGGTTGGCCAACAACACAATTAGGTGATGCAATATTTTCTCTGGCAAATGGCCCTTTCTTTTTCTTCCCTCCGTTCTTCTTATTTATTTTTAAAGAGTAACATAAGACTAGTCTGAAAATTAGAGTTTCACAGTCTTCATTAGTCCGAAGTTTCAAGTGTGTTTGACCTCTGACCCCACTCAGCAGCTCTGATGGGTGTGGTCAGAGGTGAAACAGATCTTGGAGTATACTTCACTGCACATCAGGGCAGAAAGGTGAGAAGGAGATTTTCAGGAGGTGTAATGTTACTCTTTAAATAATGTTAGACTCGTTGGGTTTAATGCAAGAGAGAGAATCATCCACTGGGGTTTGCGGTTTCTTTGTGGTCTGTTCCTGGAAGGAAAGCCGACCAACAGGACAATCTACAGTGTCATTTATTCATTTCTATTATTTATTTTTCTCTGGCAGCGTGTGGTTTTAATACACATTCGTATCCTATACTTGTTCTTGCTAAACATTTTCTTCTTTTGATTTGTGTCTCTTGGACTCTGCCAAAATGATAATTAGAAAAGGCACGTAAGGCACAAAATCTATAAAAGACATTCAGCAGTTTTGGCACTAAAGATGGTACTTGGTGCTGAAAATGAAAGTTTAGAAAATAAAACATTAATGTCTTTATTTTTTAGGCTCAGTGCCATTCCTGGAGGTTTTATTTGCTCTCGTTCCTCCTCTAATTATGAGCCAACAACCCTGTGGTACTCTGCTACTGATCAGTCTAATGTCCTTGATAAACCAGTCCAGAGGATGAAGACATATCTCTGGCAGGGTCACTGATCCCGCTGCTTGCGGACTGACACATTGAACTCGTCCAGCTCCATGTCCTTCAGCTTCGCCTCAGTCCTGAATCACTAGATTGATAAAACAGCTCGTACATGATCAGAATGACACATGATGAGCCACTTTCTTACCACACACACACGTCTGGGGATTATATAATATTTATCATCCTTCTGCTGCTGCTGTTGTCAGTGACTGCGGCCGATTATGCAATCTGATTGTTATCTTATCTGATGATGAGTAATTTGACACTTTCTGCCAAGATGAGATTAAGTTTTTCATTTGGATATGATGCATTTGTTATATCTCAATACAGTACCGTGTATGATAAAGCTGACGAAGACAGCACACTCGGGCCTCATTTTCCCCTCATTCATTTCTCAAAGTGTAAATTTAATCCACGTAAGTGATATTAGCATGGATCAAAGTTGCATGTCACTCATAAAAAAGTCATAATCTACAAAAGAACATTATAAATTTTTCATTTACAGCGCACAGCACTTTATTGCCGTTTGACTGAACACATAAAAAATGATGATCGCGCCGATGTTGTCCTCTCTAGGCTGATCCCAATCACTCTTAGAGGATTCTTTTTACAGCAAGAGGTGTCTTGCCATTGCGAGGTAACACATGATAGCTGTCAATCACTTACTGTATGTGCTAGTGATCTACACATAACCATCAACGGCAGCTACGGCCAGACAATCAAAAACACAATTATAACAGAAACGGTCTCCTTAAAGCTGCATTAATTGCTTTTTTGTGCCCTTTGGGAGAAGTGCAACAAGCTGATAATACAATATCACCTTATAAAGTTGATGGGGTGAATGTGTTCTTACTTTTTGATAGTCAGGAAGGAGCATTAACCTCACAGCCTGGTAAATACACCAGACAACACACCGTTAGCCGTTAGTTTAATGGTTGCAATGGCAACGGTACACTTAAAAATGGCCGCCGCTCTGACCATCCTGCTACGTTGATTTGAATGGGAATGTCCGTTCTACTCCTTCTATTTCTATGATTGGGGCTAATCTAATTGGTAGTGTTAGAAGAGCCACAATGTTGACACAAAAAGGCTGTTGTTTCTTCAAAATTGTTTGTTCAAATCTAGCAATATAATCATGATTTTCATATATACAAATATTGAATAGTGCAGCTTTAAACTCCAAGTGCCCCATGAATGTTTTGCTTGAAGTTTGTTGTATTCGTTCATGCAGTTGTCATTTATGTCCGTGAGAAGTTGAGAGCAAACAGCTGTTAAAATCAATTGATCAAATTCTAGTTATTTTTCTTCAGTGAGAAAAGAAAATGATGAGCCATATGTATTGGCACATGATGATAGTGATTATGACAATAAGTGATCATCAAAATGAACTCCTGTGCCGTTAATGGTTAACTATTGATGCTGGTTTTGACCTTTAAACTGTAGATGTCTGTTTGCCTTTCATGCCTGTGACCTTGTCAAACACAAGTAACACAGAACAGCTGTGATTTGAATTCCTTGTTCAGGAAGATGAGGCTGTAGGCTTTTTATGAAACTCATGCTGGGTTGGTTATACTAAGATCATGCTTGAGGAGGGTGCCAGGTTTCAGGAGCACCATGCAAGCCCCCATTAGTATGCATGTTGTGTTTTTGCCTGTCGCCACAAGCATGGGGCACATGCAGACTCAGCCAGTGAATTCAGGTCTGAGCTGAACAGCGACGCAGCTGTCTCTTAAAGCCCGATGTGTCATTTTTTTAACCATTTAATTTACATGTTTAGAGCCTATATTTGCATATATAATTTAACAGTTTGACGTATTGATGAAAATGTTTGTTTTTGTTAAGAGATCGTAATTTAAATTTTGGTCTTGTTTGATGCTGCGCCCACAAACAGGACTGGGGTTTAACTGTAACAGCATCAGACATCATTTTTAAAGGGATACTTCACCCTTAAAATGACCATTTGTATATCAGTTACTCAACCCGTGTTACCTTGAATTCTTGAAGAAAACTTTGTTTTTCTCGCATGCCTCCACGGTGAACAGTAAATCCTGTTGAATTGAAGTAAATGGGGCCAGGTTTAACAACAGCAAAACTATATTAAAACACACGTTTACAAACTCTCACACAACTTGTACAGTATAATCCAAGTCTTGTTTATCCAGTCGTATGCTCAGTACTTCCCAAACACATGCATTTTCGACAAAATCTTACTATGAAAAACACTTCCACCACTACCGTCTCATGCTTGCGTGCATGTGATGGTAGTAACGGGGTGAGTAATTAATATTCAAATGGTCATTTTGTGGATGAAGTGTTCCTTTGAGTTGTTACATGACATTGTACTTATAAAAATATTGACAAGTGCGGTTTTAAGATTGTGTTGCCGTAGTTCAAAATAGCCACAAGGTTGTTTCACAAAAAGGGCCATTAGATAATTGTTTACACTAATCAGCAAAGACTAATAATTCTGATTGACATTCATCGACTGAAATCTAGCAATATAATCAGGATTATTATTTTAGCCGTAATTGTGTAGCTCTGTTTCAGGCCTGACAAACACTCTGCGTGTACTCCAAGCGCTCCAAATAGACAGTAGAGAACCTCAAAGTATGAAAAGGTCACAGTGATGCGAGTGGTCATCATCCATCACGGTGCTTCAGCAGCAAATAGACTGTAGAGCTGAAGTTGTATCACAGACGTCACAGATATCCTGTCAGCAGCAGAGGAGCAGGAGTTCAGCGGTAATGACAAACAGTAAATGTCTCAAATGTTCATTCAGAGTCCGTGTTTATCAGGCTCGCAGGTCACGTTTATGGCTGTTGTCGTAAACATGCTAATTTGCTGTTATCACCCCGGGTGAAGGATAAACTGTGCAAGAGCGCTGTAAACAAAGTCTATTTAGTGAGGACAGTCATGATGACCAAGGTGTCTCTCACAATTCAAGGACTCATCACACATCTACAGCCGCTCTAAACCACACACCAGCATCAAAACAAAACATGTGTAATTAAGTGATTTTGTGGTAAAGTTAATTAGTGTGTTGACTTGTATCTTTGCAGGATGATTCACAGCCAATCCAAAGAATAAAATAAAATAAAATAAAATAATGATATATTTTAAATTGTTTTATTTTATTTTTATTTATTTATTTTTCTTTTTCATTTATCTATTTAGTTATTTTTCTTTATTGTTCTCTTGTTCTGTTTGTACCACCAGATGTATAAAATACAAAAAAAATAATAGTAAATAAAAGATAAAAATAAAAAAATATTTTAAAAGTATTTTAAAATCAAAAATAAATTAAAAACGATTAACAAAATAATATAAAGAATTATTTAATTACAGTATTGAGTCCTGTGTGTACAACTTTTACAAGGCTGTCCAGTAATTTTTCATGGAGGGAAAAATGCCTTCTGACTAGAAATTCGTGACCTGAGCAAATACATTTTGAGAAAATGTCTCTATTGATTAAAACTGACCATTCTGATTACTCTGCCACTCAAAACGTGTGTTCAAGTTCTGTAAAAGAAATCTGAAGAAGGAAAATGGATGTCCACTTATGTTGCAATTCATATCACAGTATGTAATTGCACTATTCAGTTTAAAGATGGCACATTGATTTTTTTTTCTCATCTTTGTGCTGTTCTGTACTTTTTGTGTTTGCCATTATGTCCAAGATGCCTTATCAATCAATATAGCATTTCAGGACAGACAGATGGGCTGGCTGGAACTCACCAGGATAGGCCTTGGGTCTTTTTATTTTGGAAAGCAGCGCTGTGTTCTTGGGAAGCCGCTGGGGGTCAGACAGTCACCGTTGAGGAACACCAGGTCAGGGACTAATATGCTCCTATGAACATTTAAGTTGAACACAGTTAAAGGGAGAGCTGCATGAACTGTCTGTGACCCGTGGGGGGAACGGGGGGGTTCAACTAAACAAAGACGGTCAGTTGACTGCACATACAAATCTCTGGCATCCCAGCAATGAGAGCTGTGATCCCACAGTGGCCGCAGGCTTGAAGGGAATATAGAACAAAGTGACCCCTGGATCTTCTGAATCCTGTTGTTAGCAGCTCACAGAATAACACAACCTCCCACTGCAGAATTTGTAAAACGTGTTTCTACCGTACCTGAATCTCAATGAGCTCTCATCAGATAGGATTCTTTTAACTGGACCACTGCTTACAGTTATATTAACTTAACGCACTAAAAGCACCCTTGGTTCTTTTGCCTCTATGACAACATCTGTCTCTTTCCCAAACAAAAGAAAAAAAAACATTTTATTCTGAAATATCAGTGAGGGCCACCTTGGACTTTGAGCTCGCTATCCACAGTAAAAGAGATTTTTCTGCCCAAGCGAAGTTCCTGTTTCTTTGGCAGGTTATTCACACTGGTTGGTGATGAGTCACACACCAGGAAGAGTGGAGGAGCATGTGTGGGCTCGGATGTTTGTAGGTTGACTTCTGAATGCTTGAGACATGCTGGTGCACTCTGCAGGGCCGTGACATACTGTGCATCATAGACAGGAGGCTCATTGGTGGTATTATAATATGTTGTGAGAGTGGACCTAGAGGAATTGTTCTTTTATGATTAATCATGATTTCATACAAATAATTTCTTTTCTTTCAAGTTTTTTTCAGCCAGCCTCGTTTTCCCAGTTTTTGTGATCGTGATGATTATGTTCCATATAACTTTTTCTACTCTTTCTTTCTCTTAAAAGCTGTAGACTTGAGACTTAAAACCTCTTGAACCCTATAGGCCTCTGGCTCAGGCCCCTGCTTGAAAATTACATGACCAAAATGAATAGAGTAGGGATGCACAAATCCAACTTTTTCAGGATAGCGATAGTGGTACCTGGGCTTTGGGTATCGGCTGATACCGGGTACTGATCCGATACCAGTGTTTAATAATAATAAGCTGTATGCCTCACTCTGTGGAAGCAACTGGGATCATTCTTTTCATAGTATCATAGTATATAAACATAGAATTGAATTTAATAGATCGGCCCCATTGTCACCGATACCCGATCCAGCTATTTGAGTAAGTATCGGCCCGATATCCGATCCAATATCGGTATCGGTGCATCCCTAGAATAGAGTGTATCTCTGCAACTACAGTTTGAATAATCTTGTTATCATAATAAAGGTAACACTTGTGAGATATTTGCAGAGGTGTAAGCATCTGTATTTGTTACTGGGTATATGTAAATGAAGACGGAACACAGCATAAATTAAAGATTTAATTTCCGCCTAACAAAACTGTACACTTTTAGAGTGAATATCCCTTTGGAATGATGCATGTTGCAGCCCAAAACCTCTAGCAAACCATATCACAACATCTGAACATTACCTGTGCACAGACTGATGCTAATAAAGTGAAACAGAGCTAAGTTGGAGACGTTTTAGTAGATGTTAAGGCAGAATCTTCAAATTGGCCATTTGGGTACATTTGTGCCATTTGAAATTTTCCCAGGTAACTGTTAAACTAATTTTATTTCATTTACATGTCACTATAGGTATGACGAAGAAAGACGGGAATTAATATCGGGACAAAGTGATGGAAAACACAATATTAGATTGGGGAATCTGCTAAGAAAGACATCAAGGAAAGCGCACAATCTTCTAACTAATTACTCGAGAGCATCAGGAATAATAGAGAGGATTTATTTTTTATTATTTTTGTTATGTTAGTTTTATTTGTTTATTTTCCTGCCAAGCCACTGCTCCCACACTCCAGTCCAGTAGGTGGCGGTAATGCAGGCTTGGTTTGCCAACAGCCAATCAACACTAAACAAAAAGAAGGGTTGGCAATCATGCCCAGATGGCGTAGCGCATAGGCGTGGGCATGTGGTTTATTCCGGTCGAACACAACTTTTGATCACAAAATAGCCCAGGTAAGATATTATTTATGGTTATGGCTGCATGAAGTGATATTTATTTCTGCTCTTCTTCGGCTGCTGGTTCAGTGAGTTGTGGTTGTAGCGTGATAAAGACGTAAAGCGTTGGTTTTTGGGAGGTTCATAATTAGCTAAATTGTTTGTGGCGCTAGCATGAATTAGCATAATAGCTAGCGTCACTATGCTAATAGCTAGCGTCACTATGCTAATAGCTAGCCGTTAGCGTTAGCATGTTTCTGCTAGGTGCTTATTTAGTTGCTTGTTGCTAGGTGCTCATTTAGTCGCTTGCTGTTGGAATTGTGTTTCTCGGAGGTGAAAATGGCTACCGTGAACTTTTAGCGGAGCTTCTTCCCGTTATGTGGGTATGCAGGATGAATATGTAAGCTACATGTTTAATATGATAATATAATCTGGTTGTTTGTTGATGTGCCCAACTGCCCTGCGGTAACATCCGGGGTCGCTAGGTTACTTGACTTGGACTTGACCGCAGTGAAACGTGACTTACTTGACTTATTTTTGAGACTTAAAAACACTCACAGCAATTTCATTTAACGTTATGCATGTAGCCCAAAATCACAAGTCTGCCGAAAAGGACTTTACAATCTGTAACTTTTGTAGGTTACATGCAATACTTCACTCAGGCCCAGTTCCAATCCATGTATAACAGAAGTGCTAATAATAATGATGCTGAAAAACAGGATCTATCATTAAGTGTGTACAAATTCAAGAATAGAGTGGTAAGTAAATACTAATATTAGTTTAAATGTACTGTATAGATAAATGCAGTGTTAATGCCAGAGTAAACCATATGATTGCAAGGCTGAATTATTGCACTAACTTATTGTACTGCTAAGTCAGTATTTTGCACAGGTGAAGATATAATACATTATGGGCTTACAGCTGATCAAAGATGAGATCAAAATATACTTAAAGTACAAAAAGTAAAATTACTCATAATGCAGAATGGCTCATTTCGGAATAACATATTATATTATTGGATTGTAATTATTGATGCATTAATGTTTTCATCACTTTAGTGTTCCAGATGGTAAAGGAGGGGGTTATTATTTTTATTATTTTTTTAATATTTTTTTTACTGCCAGGTAGCTTGTGAATTTCACCAAGGCATTAATAAATATCTATCTATCTTTATCCAGAATAATACATCCGCAATTATTTGTTGATTATATTTTGTGTTATTAATCTGACTCGTCAATGTAACTCGTAACGAAAGGTATCAAATAAATGCAGTGGTGTAAAACGTACAATATTTCCCTCTGAATTGTGGTGTAGTAGAAATATAAAGTAGCAGAAAATTGTACTTATGTACAGTATTTGAGTAAATGTACTTAGTTACTTTCCCCCACTGGTCTCAAATGACTTGAGACCTGTTTTGGACTTGTTTTAAATAACTTGAGACTTTCTTTGACAGACTCAAGACTTTTTTTTCTCTGGCAGTTTCATAATTATTTTTTTTTCCTTAACACTCACAGTAGTTTCTTAAAAATAGTTTCCTTCCTAGCAGAGAATTACGATTGTTATGTCATTTGAGAGAAAATATTTGTCATTTTCTTGTATTGCTATGTGATTTCTCTCTTATCTTATACTTGGCTACGGCATTAAATGAAGAGCATAATAGTATGCTGGCAAAAATAAATGCAAATTGGACTGAGCATGTCTTGGCAGCTCTCTTGGTCATTATGCAGTGGTCGCTCCTCTCTGAGTCTGAGCTCACTGTGCCTCCTTGCAGCTGGAGCCATCTGCCAGCAAATGGCTGAGGGTGGCTGAAGATACAGATGTGATGCATCATTATCCGCTGACTGAGATGAATGATGAATGCTGGCACCGTCGGCTGTCACCTCATTGACAAACCCAGTCATGACTACCCCCCTCTTTGTTACAGCCTGTGTGCTTTATTCACTGCCATCACTGAATCTTCCTCTGCCGGCGACATTAGCATTTCTAGGGTTGCACCAACATTGTTTCCAGTTTCTAAACTGGGATGGTCAGAGGCATAAAGAGATTTCCTGGCTTTCAAAGAGGAAGGGTCGATTAAATATGCATGCGGGTGCTTTTTGTCATTACGGAGCCATCAGTGGTTGCAGGTTGACAATACAATTTCACATCATGGAAATGAATTAGGCAGAGCTCATTCATTATGGATGCCCATTGGCTTCTTGTTCAGGATGGCCATTGTGTCATTTCTAAATAGATGAAAGCCAGGTAGGGTCGCAGATAACACGGTAGTGTATTTCAGGATGTAAAACATTTGTTCTGCTGTCTGGCAGAAACCTTTTTGTTCGTATCTGTGTCTCTCTGGGTCGAGCATTAGCACTGACTTTTAAAAGGGAAATTAGGGCACTCATTGTGCAACAGTATTAATGAAATACAGTGCTTTTTGACTTTCAAGTATCAATTGATAACGTACAATTTACATTATTTTTTGAAGAATTAAAAATCTAGGTCTCAACACGTGTTTTGTAGGTGCTACGTTACAAAATGTGAAATGTATAAACTCATGGAACTGAGTTGCTTTGTAGCCTACTTTTTTAAATAAGTATAGTTAGGTAACAGATATTTTGTCCCCTGCCCTCCATTTCTGATAATCTTCCACTTTCTTTGCAGGTTAGACAAACACAACATGACAGCAGTCACTTTAGAATTTTACTGTGTGATTCTGAGTGACAGCATAGCGTTGTGTCAGGTTGTTTTCCTACAGGTAACACTGATCGTCACCTCGGGCTCTGTTTGACCCATATCTGCTGATTTATTCTGTGTTTATATCCCATTTAACTATTTGTATTTACAGTTGAGTCTGATTTCCTGTGTTGTTGTTCGCTCAAGTTTCACCTGAGCTCTCTCAGTGTCAGAGCTGTCACCTGACAACTCGTCCTTTGTTCGCTAACACCCCTGGATCTCATGTTTTATTAGCCTGCAATCCGCCTCCCACTCCGCTCTGAACGTCTCTCCACTCACTCCAGGCGTCGGTTTATTCAGCAGCGTCTCCCCCCCCTGCAGAAAGGCAGAGTGACAGAGTAAAAGCAATGCCCTGTTTTTTTTTTTTTTTATTATCATGCTGCTGCTCCTCTGTGGCCACAGAAAGCTCCGGGCTCTCAGCTGCATCCTTCCTTGTTTGTGTCTGCGTAAGCTGAAGCCATTTCTGTCACCTCGCCCACTCCTCCGCTGCCTATTTGCATGATGAGCCGAGCTCTCGTGTATTTATTTACACTGGCGGATATACAGTAACTCATGCGACACTGTTGTTCCAAACTGTGACTCTTTCTTTTTGGTTTATGTAACGCAATTATAACAGGCTGACAAGATGTATCAAGGTCTGTCAGTGCTCATTTATAGGCATTAAACATTCGCAACACACCTTGAAACACGTTTCTGTAGTTTCAAGGTGTGTAGCAATTAATACATTCGCTCCTCTGTTCACTTTAAGTTTGAGGTTGTCTAATAGTTTATGCTTCTGAGAAAATGAGTAGATCAAAAGATCTAGAGCTGCAACTAAAGATTATTTTCATCACTGATTTATCTGCTGATTATTTTGTCGATTAATTGTTTAATCGTTTAGTCTATACATGTCAGAAAATAATGAAAAATGTCCATCATAATTTCGCAGAGCTTGAGTTGAGATTGAGTCCTCCATCACTTTAAATATTAGAATAAATTCGTATTTCCAGCCAAACAGGTCAGATGCATAAAGTTGGTGTCCCCATTACCTGTACTAGAGTACAAAGCATCTGAAGATTGAACATCTACTGTCTAGTTGTGAACTAGTTTTTGTGTAAAAGTATATTTTGGGATGGAGTAGTAGTATCATAACAACTTAAGTAAAATGCTCTTTTATTTCCTTTTTTTCCAGGTGGTGCTCGTATTTGCTCTCAGCATCGGAGCCCTTGTTATATACTTCATAGATTCTTCTGAGTAAGTATTTTTTTTAATGTACTTCACTGTTGTTGCTCCTCTGTCTTACATGTCACTGTTTAATCTGTTGCACTGCAGAATATTTGAGAAATCAGGAAACTGAGAAGTGTCGTTGAGTTTGTCTCAAGGTGTTCGGTCCTGGTGTCCCTCAAAGCTTACAGTAGCTTTCTTAAAGTTACACGTCGTCAGTTTTCTCTGAGAAATATATAAATTTACCAATTAAGCTTTATGTTTTATGGTCTTATAAAATCCTGCTGGTAAAATGACGGTTCAGTGGAAAGTTGTATGTATTTCAGACATTTATGATTTGGATTAGTATCAGAGAGCTCAACCATTAACTGGTTTCTACACTCATAAATCCTCACATAATGCATATGCTGTAGTTGTGGCCTTAATTACATTGAGTGCTTTGTGCTCTGCATATGGTATTCGAGAGCACGTACTTGCTGGCCGTTTTGATCCGATCCCCTTCCAGGTAAACTGCTCTGAGCTTACTGGCGATCTCTGCTGACAAACAGCCAGTGCTCCCAGATGCTTAATCTCTGTAATGAAAAGATCAGACTCTTAAACAGGCAGGAAAGACCCAAGTTCCTGTTCAAAAACCAATCACCGTCAGTCATCGAACTGGAGGAAGTGGGAGTCCCTTTTAGCTCTCATGTGCGACAGAGTACTGTTACTGCAGCCTGGTGGTGTTTGGACAGGATGTGCCATTAAGAAGTAGAGCAAAATACACCAGGATAAAAGCTTTTATCAAGCCCAGGGGGAGTCTCCGCTGGGAGTAATGTCAACGCAGAGAAGAGAAAATGGGCTGTAAACTCGTGTAAGCTGGCTCATGGTCCTGGAGGTTATTTGTTATTTCATAAGACTGCATACAGCTGAGGGCTTGGCTTGTGGTTTTGCGAGCATGATCTCATTTCATTAACTGGACGAGCTCAGGTAGAGTTACATCCTCACCAATGCCATCTGTGGCCTCCTGTTCTCAGAACGTGCTCGTAGCGGCGCCTGATACCTTTTTACACCTGATGAAGGATGACCTACGACCTCCGTCTTTAACCTTTTAACCTTTTCAGGCAATAAGAAAGGGCAGTGTTATAAATACACAATGAGGTATGATGCCGCAGCACCTGTTACATGACTTATATTCATATTCATCCACTCGGCTCTTTGTCCCAGTTTTCATTCAGTCTTGTCCAGGTCTTTCTATTATTCAGTATTTTTTCACTACCTGTCAGCCCAACAAACCCAGTACTTAAAGAAAGAGCAGCCAGTTATTTGCTCTCTTGCGTGCTCCTAAGTGGCAGCAGACTGTAACAGATACAGCCCTTCCTGTAATTAGTCCTGCGGGGCTGCTGAGGCTGTCATATGATGGACAGGCTGACCTGGCTGGAAGCGACACAGAGAGAGAGAGACGTCAACACAGCAGGACCCACTTAGATTCATAGAGAAGAGCTCAAGCTACGAGCTGCACAGTGATGAAGCAGCCGGTTAGGTCCCACAGGGAGTTTTTACTTCATAAAGCCTTGTAGTAGTTGTGTCTTACTGTACACCCTATGCTTCCATGTACTCCCATGCCATTTGTAAGACACACTGTCCTTTGTTTCATCAATGTTGAAGTAGAGCTGGGTGTCAAACCTCAACACTGAGTATTTAAAGCTGCTGTTAAATACTTAGACTCTTATTCTTGTTTAATATATGTCCTCTTGTTAAAGTTTCATTCATAGATTTATTTGGCCACTGGGGGGCAGAAAAACTCCACGACAAGCCGACACACCCACAGCCTGGCATATAATTGTTTTAAAGGTATATCTTAAAGTTAACTTATGACAGACTGTCACCATAGATTTTTTTTTTCTGACAATTAGGGGTGGTCGATATATCGAATATACTCGATGTATTGCGGCTTGTTCTATGTGGGATGTAGTAAATGACTATATCGGCAACATCGAGTATAAATATTAGTCATTTTTTGGGATGTTCGTGGATCATGGATGTTCATTTGGGGCATTTGTTTTTGTATATGGAGGGAAGCAGGGAAATCGCCTGGAGAAAGCGGAAGAAGTGAAGCGCCAAAGCGAGTTCATACGTGTCTTAAATAACGTAATTTAAACCTGCATTAACAGATTTTTTTTTTTGCCAACTTGGGGGCAGCGCAGTGAGCCGTAAACACAATATTGACATGTTGTCACCTTTATAAAGCTGTAAAGTTGCCTTGACACAGAGCAACATTAGCATTTGGAGTCGTGTTTCTGTCCATATGGTCCACGTGTAAGACTTCTAGCTCTGTTTTAGTCTCCACCAACTCCTGAGAAAAACATCTGTCTCTTTCAGCTGCTTACAGTGAGTTAATCAGAGCTTTTTTTAGCTGAACACAGATTCCTGCTGCATTTGGAAACGGTTTGAAAATAGCACTGAGCTTTAACTATAATGCTATCGTCAGTTTAGGGGCTGTAAGCCAAAACCGTGATCTGAAAGGGGCCAGAAAACTCTGTAGAACTTCTAATTTGGGTTTGTCACTGCAACTGGAGCAATTTGTTCATTGTTATTGTAAAAAGAATATTGATAAGTGAAGCTTTGAAGCAAGATTTTGCTAATTGTAGACGGAATTATTCAGGCAAAAAGTCTCGCACATCTGCTTGTCTTAAGTCATTAATGCTGATGCGTTTGAGAAGTTTGGTATATTTTGACTAATAAAATAGTTTTGTAGAAAAAAAAATATTTATATTTCTCAAAGTAAACTATAAAAAAACTTGTATTGAACATTTTCAAACAATACCGTGTTAAAGTGATCTGCCTGACCTTTCACTCTCAGTGGATTCAACTTTTCTGCTGTGCCACCAGACAACATTAAGGTCTCCTCGTCCTGTTTGATCTGAGTCTGAATTGAATGAAGGAGAGAGCGAGAGACCAGAGCGACTTTGGGCAGAGAGGGTTTGTGATCCATAACAGGCTTAGTCCTCTTCCAAGCCAGGTCCACTGGAACTCAATTATTCAGCACCGCAGGTCTGCCTCCGCTGTATGGTCTGTCACCCTGCTATGACAGGGATTTGCCGGGCTGACGTGTCATTACAGTGAATGAGGGCAGAACTATCCAACATATAATTATTAGGTCTATTCTTAGAAATGCCTAAAAGAAGACTTTATTATTTTCTTTATCTTCAATGTAACGTTTGAGAAATTATCCAGATCCATGAACAGGGTGTGTACTGTTTTACTTTTAAGATGCAAAAAGATAAAAAAGCTCTTTCATTTTCTTGTGATCATGAAGCCCTTAGGATATTAAGGTAAATAAACAGTATTTTTTATAAGTACTGCCTCGATTAGACTCGATGAGATGTGACGGTTGCGTGAGGCCGATGAGGATAGTTTGAGTCCTCATCACATCACCGACCGACCTCCTGATCATCAACTGAGTGTCACTGCTGTGCATCAGATCGGTTCAGAATAATCCCCGAGGTATTTGAACGTTACCTCATTCCAACCCCAGGAGGACAGTGTTTTATCAAACAGAGTTTATTAGATTTTTTTTTTACACAACAAAAAGCGATTTGCTTTAATCCGAATGGTATTAAACAGCAGAGGGGATATTGTTGCTGTTGAGTGATGTGGTGTGTGTTAGTGAAGCTTGTGAATGTGAGTGTAGCACACTCCTAACAAAGAGGAATGAAAACAAACTAAATGTACGAAAGCGACCTGCTTGGCACTAACATGCTGCAGAGAAGATAGACATGATACACAATAAGCTGTGCTTTAGGGAAGTGGTTCCCAACCTTTCATCTTGTTACCCCTTAAAACAAAGCAGTATATCTATTTGTGGCCCCTCATTAAAAGTCGCATATGTCCATGAATATGGAAGACTGAGCCAAAGACTATTTTTTCCTACTCAGATTCATTTATTTGTATAATTTTTAAAGCACTGATGAGGTAAAATGATCCCGTGAAGTGCTGCAGGAATGAGTCCTAAAACCCGTAAATGTGTTACAGTTTAGCACTTCCGGTTCCCTAGTCTCGAAGTCAGTGGGTTTTTTGAATGGGTTTTTAGTTAGATGCCTGAAATAAGGTCTGTGGTTAACACAAGCTGAAGAGAATTTAACGTTTTGTTGTTAGAAAATTCTCAGAAAAAAACCCTAAACAATTTTGTGTTACAGAAATAGATTGTATATATTTTTTGCTTTCCTATCCTGTTAATCATCTAATTTACTGACCCCCAGGTTGGGAACCACTGCTTTAGTACTAATGATTATTTTTTATTTTATTACCAATAAATCTATAGATGGTTGTTCTGTTTGATCAATTGATCACTTTGTGTAAAGAAATCCAATAACCTTGTCTTCAAATGTCTTGTTTTGTTTGACTGACAGTCCAAGACCCAAACATATTCAGTTTACGATATAAAACCTAGAAAAACAGTAAATCTTTGCATTTTAGAAGCTGGAACCAGCAAAAGTTTTAGTTTAATAAACAACTTAACGATTAATCAAATACCAAAATTGTTGTACATTAATATTCTTGCAACGACTAGGGGTGGGGAAAAAAAATCGATATAGCACAGTATCGCGATATTTTGCGTGTCAATATAGTCTAAAAGTCTTAAAGCTAGAGTGAAGATACTGGTATCATATGAAACTAGAAAACCTAATCGATTGGTACAAAACCATGTCATGCTAGCTTGTTGGGAAGAGCGCTTAATAACGCTCCAACGTTGCGCTAGATTTTGGTGAGGAAAAACTGGCATGGCCATTTTCAAAGGGGTCCCTTGACCTCTGACCTCAAGATATGTGAATGAAAACTCTGAGATGAACAGAGTGAAAACTGTATCTCATTAGATAAAACAGATGTTGACAAACAGCATAATTTGCATTTGAAAAAAGGTAATAAATGGTTATATATCACAATACATTTTGTCGCAATTTTCAGCATATTGCAAAATGTTTACAATCGCAATCGTATTGAGATAATATCTTATTGTGGGGCCTCTGGTGACTCCCACCCTGACAAACGACTAATTGATTTATTGACTAATTCTTTGAGCACTAACACGATTAACCAGTCACTGTTTCCATCTTCTGTTCACTCAACTATTCATTCAAATGATATATTAATCAAACATATATTCCACATCACAGCTGTGCACTAAGTTAATTAACTGTCTTTCTCCACCTCCTTGATTAAGTTTGAATGTTCAGTAAACCTGTGTTTTTACATTTTAGGAGTGAATAATATTTTGAGAGGATATCTTTTATCTTCCTGGTCATCGTTTTTATCACACAATCCTACTAACCTATTACAGTCACATTTACTTGGTTAATTATTTCTCTTTATTTGAATTCTTTGTGCCAGATACAAGCTTTTTGAGGGTGAGACTTCACTGCATCGTTAGCATTTGCTATGGCTGCCTGATTCCATAAAAGAAGACATGAACCCCTGCATGCATTTAACCCTTAAACTACTGCCTTGGCTCTGCATTTCCACCATGTTTGACTTAATTTGAACCTGAAATGTTTGTCTATGAGAGCGGAAATGCGGGCGCAGATCGCGATGCAATCTTGCACCTGGAAAATGACAGATTGTTTTGCAGTTATTTAAGGGTTAATCAGGCATCTCGACAAGTTATTGCTTGCGTGACAATAAATGCATGTCCTTTCTCAACAGAAAAAAAACATTGGGAAATACCAACTATTGCACTTTTTTCAACACTTAAGTTCCTCTTCTTTTGGAAGTCTTTAAAAATGGAAAAATGGAAAAGAAGAATGCATCTCTTATGCTTTTTGTTTTTAATACCGTTGATATATATGCATTTTACCAACCCTTTCCTCACTTGACCACCAATATGTATAATACATTAAAATACTTTGTTTCTCTCTCTGTCTAATAGTCCCATCGAGTCCTGCCAGAACTTCTACAAAGACTTCACGTTGCAGATCGACATGGCGTTCAACGTTTTCTTCCTGCTGTACTTTGGCCTCCGTGTAAGTAAAAGAAGTTGCCAACATTTAAAAAATGTAGTTTTCTTATATTTGCACTCATGTCTTTGTACCTGAAGACTGTGAATCTCACATTTAACCCTTAATTTCCACCAGTTCATTGCTGCCAACGACAAGCTGTGGTTCTGGTTGGAGGTGAACTCGGTGGTGGACTTCTTCACGGTCCCTCCGGTGTTTGTGTCGGTGTACCTGAACAGGAGCTGGCTCGGTAAGGATGCTCACATCACTCACACAGGCCGGGCTTTTTTTTTTGTCAGTGGATCTCTGGGCTTGAATTTCCCAGGAGTCTGTGCTGCCACCCAGTGGATTTAACGGGTCTAACAGGTGTCAGTGAACGCACCAGATAATCTCAGCACGTCACTAAAGCTGTAAAAAGAGAACCTCTTAGTATTTTGTGGTCATTTACATGGGCGCACCTTCGATATTAGCCATATAAGTTTGATAATTTTGTCATGAAATGAGCTTTATGGGACGTTGCATGACGTGCATGAAAAGTTCAAATGATCCTCACAATTGACTAAACTCTGCTACAGCACAGCATGAAAACTGGAAAGCATGGAGACTCAAAGGCTTTAGGAGCTTCACTCGTCAAACTGATGCTCATTTGCATGACAACACTATCAAATATTGTATGGCTGTCATCTGGTGTGCCATTTAAACTTGCATTCATGCATAAATGGAAATGTAATTGGTTCCACGTCTTTGGCCATGTGTTGTGGGCAGTGGGCATTGTGCTGCAGGCGTCATTCACACGCCCTTCACCTCTCCAGCACAACTCTCCAGCACAACTGCAATAACACTCGAACGAAATCACGCTGTGATTGAAAAATACACGAATGGATGAAAAAAGACGGTAATAGGCTTTGTTTGGGGCTCGAGCGCGAGAATAGAAGTCAATCTGCTAAATGTGTGAAGCTCATCACTCAGAGAGGTCTGTGAGGAATTACAGGATTACGGGGGATCTCTGTTTTTATGCTGCTTTAGAGATTTTTATAGCTGCTTTTTCTTCTCCTGTCAGCTGAGGAACAAACCTGCCGTTTAGCCATAAAACACCCTCTACTTTAGAGTCCGTGTGACAGCTTGATAGGCACAGTTGCATAATGTGCCTATGTATTTTCCCTGGTCTGATGTACTGTGACTTATGGTGTGAAAACAACAAAAGTAGAACTTGCTACTGCTGGTTGCTGGTGCCATCTAGTGGACATGTAAGAGCATGAGAGTATTGTCATGATTTGAGCAGCAGTATAGAGTGTCTATAATCGTTGTTAGTTGCATTATACTGATAGTTACTGGTTTGTTTGCAACTATAGATTTTTGTTGGCCATTTTATTGCTATAGTTGTTGCAAACAGTGATTATTTTCAAGCTGAAATGAATCGTTGATATCATTTTTTTTAGTTTAGTTTATTATTTAACATTGCAAAATGTGTGCTTTTTTGTATCCTGTTCAATATTTTTTTAATCATTTGCATGCACATTGGCTATTGCTCTACTTTACTGCTATTTAGTGCTTGTATTTATTTTCTGATAAAGCCTGCCCTTCACTTTTCTACATAGACACTAGTTGTTTGATAGAAGAAAAACAAATCACAAATTAATCCCTCAGACCCCTCCTCTCCCAGCAGAGCATCTGTTAGGTCTGTGTGATGGTGTGTGAAAGATGTGTTAGGACCAAGCCACATACTGAACAATATATATATATATATATATATATAAAGATAATACAGTATAAGTTGACCATGACCCCAAACTAGAACTATACGTATACCACGTATGTACATTTTCTTTGGTTTCTCAGTGATGTTTTGGGTTCAAAGATGGTAACAAAAGGTTTTCAACCAATCAAATTAGAGTTGTGAGAAGAGTTAGAAGTTGAAGGCACAGAAGAATTCAGCTGCTCTGTGTGATGCTGGTGGTTTGTTTTTGTTTGCTGAAGTAGTTGTCTTATATGATGGATGGAGTGGACCAACCCATCACTTATTTTAGAAAGATATTGACATGATATTGCAATATTTTCTCTACAGTACATGATTGCTTTGGCTGCACTTCCGAGAATTCCTGAGTCATTCGGTTGTGACTGTTGTTCTGTTGTTACCGTTTGTGTAGGTGTCGCTCTTTTTTTTATCTGCTCCGCCATGCATGCACGCTTTGCAGTTCTTCTATTTTCTGTATTTCACACAAACCAAAATGCAGTACTTCAAGCCAGACTCCAAACAGCAAATACAACATATATAATAAAGCATTCATGCACATAGTTGACTGAATACAGATTTAAATACTTTTGTATTGTATCTTAAATTTAGTGACATATTTTCGTTATCAAATTGCCGTGAAGAGTAAAAAAATGTTGACAGTTCTTGTGGTTTTTAGAACTAATTCCAGTGGAAAGAAATCCGTCAGACCTAATCTCATTCAATATGGTCAGTGAGCAGTTGGTCGGGGAGGATTAGTGACTGATTTACTGTTTAGTTAAACGGAGGTTAAACAGGTGAGGAGGTCATACCCTTCTCAGCAGCATCTGTTCGCAGCTGTCCAACTCCCTCTGCTGATCCAAACTCCTGCCAATGCTCCTGTGTGAACATTTTGACACAAATATACACACAGTATGTGCTAATATTCTCTCATACTAACACAGATGCATGTCAGGCTTGCGGGTGTGAGCATGATGCACATTTTGGATGTTGCGTAGAAAATGCATTCATGTAGAAACAACATGCAGCGGCTAATGAGCACAATAGCGAGTTTTTACTGCAAAGTGTGAACTCAGGAGCTGAAATTCTGACCTGCTGCAGGTGTGAAATACAAGCAGCATGTTTATCTCTAACAGTGAAAATAATCCAGTGCAGCTCTTCCGTCTGTAATTTTCTAATAATTTTCCAAGGATTTTACTGGAAATAATTATGTAATTTGATTAAGGGGAAAAAGTGAGACACAGCTCTGAGATTGAGTCATTTGAGTTTAGTTTGTTGTGTTGAGTTTATTGGCAGTTTATTTCCAAAATGTTTTGAAAGAGAAGCACCATTTTAGTCCAAGTAAGTATTTATTCATTAGACTTTAGACATATTTCATATTTTTGCATGTTTGACCTTTTTGGCTTGTGACCCCTTAAATCAAAGCATTGTCTTCTTGCGACCCCTCATGACCTGGTACATACAGTACAGTAGGTCTCCCATATGCGACTTTAGAGGGATTTTTTTAAAATGTTATTTGAATAATTCGAAGAGTCATGAAGAAGCAAAATGATCCAATAATACAACAAGAAAAAGGAAATATTAAAGGAAAGATAACTTTGCATTGCAGAAACAAATTTCTTCAACTTTCTTTCTGTTAATCAGAGCCTCTGCTCTAGGCTGCCAGCAACTCATTGGGATTACAGCACCAATTGAACATTGTCTCAATCTTATCTATCATTAGTACAAAATGAAAAATGCGTTTCTACAAACCTTCATATGAATTTACATTTACATATCAGTTAATTTAAAGGGAATTATAGGAAACTGTAGGACCTGTGAAATAAAGCGTTAATGTTCTGAGACACAAAATTATGTTTATTCTTTCATACTTTTATCTAATTTTTTCTTTAGAAATACTGCACATGAATCTATTTAACATTTATACCCCTCTTTGTTTGTACTAATAATATTTAGAGTATATGTGGTATTTTGCTGGTGACAGAAGTGACACATATTTCAAATTTGATTTCACATTTCAGATTAAATGGACAGACTTAGATTTCTGTCAGCATCTTCTCTCTTTGCAGTGACGTTTTTCATGCTGCGCATTTAGATCTAACGTCAACTGCGATAGCGGCTATTACATCAGCTGTGATTAATTTAGGGATTATTGCAGAACCACTAAATCCATAGAAAAAAACAACGATTGCCAAAGCTTGTCATTTTTTTTTCCATACACAGCTTTGCTGGCCGTTCACATGACTTGTTTTCTGCTATAAAGGCGAGACATGCTGTTCTTGTCCAAGATTAGAGAATGAAATTTGGTTTGTCAAGAGCAGTTGCGGGGTTATAGGGATGAGATGTAGGTTACACTGCGGAGCCAGCTGATGGACAGACTCGTTGCCTGGCCTCTTCCTTTCCCTGGATCAATCCTAAAGGAGCTTACACTCTAATATCCTGATGGGAAAAGGGTTTGTTTTAAGCTCGCCGAACGCGCCTGACCACAGCGAGGAAGCTATGAAGGTCTGAGGTAAATCAAATCAAAAAAGAGAGTCCTTTTTTTGACGCCAACCTGTTGGGTGCAAATATCATGAAAGCACCTGATTCTTTTTTTTTTTTTTTCTCTTTTTGGAGGAGGATCATATTTTTTCTACGCGATAGCTGGCACAGTGGATGCAGAATAGCGAAGATGTGGATGTGAAGCAGATTTTGGACTTTTGACGTTTTGCCTACCAAAAGTAACTTGCAGACATGATTCCCACGAAGATGTTAGTGTACAGGCGGCCCGATGGAGGCACTCAGGCTCAGACCGTTACTAACCCAAGAAGGCGCAAGAAATCGACTGGGGAGCTCTTCCAGAAGGGCTACAGGGTCAGGATGACCCACGGGCAGGTCGGCGAGAAAGAGGACCAGGACAGCATCTGCTACAGCCTCGGTGGATGCTTCCATGTAATCTCCTACTGGGGTAAGACCTGCAGGACGTGGGAACGAGGGGGAATCTCCACTAAAGCTGAAGGCTGGCGTGTCCAGAGGTCTATGGACTCCAGCTGGAGCAGGTTCAGGTTCAGGATTTGCTCTGTATTATGTTCCCCATCTGGCAAACGCTCAGTTGAAATGAAAAACGGGCTTTGGCAAGGCACACCACGGTTCACGTCATTTCATAAAAGATTATTTATATTTTTCTGGCTGAATGATTGCCTGTAACGTCTTTGATTTGTGTCACTTGGCACTCACACAAATCTGTTCCAGCAGGGAAATTTGTCCTCCCGATTAAAACACGCAGAGATGGATTTTACTTGATAGCTCACTCTTGGCCGAGGTGGCTTTTAATTGTTCACGCAGCACCGACACTGAAGTGGATTCTGCTAGTTTCAAGTCGGATCTATGAATCATTTGGCTTTTAAACTCAGGTGGGAGGTTCCTTTTAGCAGGTAGTTTACTGCAATGTACCTAAATGATGACACAGAAACAATAAAATGTGTGTTGTTTTGCTTCATCAGATGTGTAGGTGATTGTGATTTCCGTGTTGGTCTGAGCAGTAAACTGGTTATAATGAGGTTGTGATTTAACGTATAGCTTAAATGATGATATGATGCGATCAGTAATCATGTAGAGGAGCTCTGGCCGGTGTTGTCACTGCTGATTTTGTTGGTGTTTTGCCGTCCTTGAACTCTTGGCAACAGGCACAAGCTACATTTTTTTCTTCTTCCCATAAATACCCTCAAATTCAGAATTTGACGTCACCTCTGTTTAATCATCTAGTTTGGCGTGAGAGGGTCCACCTGTCTCTAATCCAGGTTTATCATGAAACATGTATCAGGTAAATGCCGTTGATTAAAACAGACTGTTGTGAGGTGGTGAAGAGAGATCTGGGATGTTGAGCTCGGTTTCATTTTTTTTCCCCACAAAGTTTCTTTGCTGATACAGTAAGGTTCGGTATTGCTTGATCAGTTGAAGTTAATTTTTTTTATCAATATGAATCCAATGAAGTTGATACACTTGGAGGAAAGTATGAAAGGTATGGTGTTCTTGCACAGTCGAAATGCTTTTGTTGTTTCAATTGTTTTTAATCATCTCTGATATCTTCTTTATGGTCTTTTTTTCTCACAGGCTTGAGGTTTTTAAGGGCCTTAAGGTTGATACAGTTCTCAGAAATTTTACAGTTTTTGAATATACTAAAGACAAGGTAAGTGTATTAATATTTTATTTCACTTTTTTTTTGCCAGTACAGCAACCAGTTTTTAGCCTGTTTTATGTGTTAACATTGCATGTAAAGTGGTGTGCACGTTTTTGTAGCTATAAGCATGAATGTGGTTTTATTTTGAAAGGGGGAAAAAAAGCTTTTTTGCAATGTTTTGTCTGAAGCAAAAATAGCATGAGCGCTTGCTTTCATTTGGTTAATATTAAGTTTACTCCTCTGTACCGCAGTCAGTAACGTGTACTTGTATGATAGGAGTCTTGAACGAAACAGCTTTCTGTTCGCTTGCTGCTTAGAATTAAATCTTTTTGCACAGATGTCAGGAAGAGCTTATAGCGCAACAAAATGCTTTAGAATAATCTCCTCTCTCATTCACTCAGATGAAGGTAAAGACAGAACACACAAAGTAGGAGAGGACAGAGGTCATGCAAGGAATTGTTACACAATAAAATATATACTGTATTATTTAAAGAACTTCACACATATAAATTTGACATACATAGTGAGGTAGTCACAATAATAATACATACGATTTATATAGTGCTTTTATAGTTTATATAGTTCTCAAAGACGCTTTACTTACTGTGGAATAAAATAAAGAATAAAACAAGCAGTAAACCCTTTAATACAGACAGAAAAGATAAGAATAAAATGAAAGAACAAAATGTTACATTTACATTAATCATATTTTTTAATATCATGGGCTGTTTTTTTGTGGAAATTGAATGGAAATATATTGAAAACTTGTAAAAATACATTTTTAAATAACTAATAGAAAAATAAATGAAAACTAAGTATTTACTAAATATTTCCATTACATTAAATGCAGCAGCTTTAAGGAGAAGTTTGTTCTGCATGTTATTTTGTTTTTCTTAAATTAAGCTTTTTTCTATTTAGAATTTCCATTTATAATTTTGAAGTTTCTCTCTGTAGCTCATTTACACAATGGTACACTCTCTTGACTGAATACAGTATGAAAGCTATATAATGCATTTTAGAGCGTTTATTTTCCAATATAGCGGCTTGTTTTGACATCTTGGACTATCTATTTTCCTGATACCAATGTAATAACAAAAATTAACAACTTTGTTGTCTGGCTCTTTTTTAAATAGCAACTCGATAAAGCTGGTGAACCTGTGTTCAATCTTCATAAGCACATGGCTAACTGCAGCAGGATTCATTCATTTGGTAAGTTAGTTTAAGTTAATTAGTTTAAGTTAAGGGGGAAAGCATGTTGGTATTGCAAATGGCCGCTCATTATTAGTACACACTTTTTTATTGCATTGTCAAAATCCTTTACTTCTATGTGTTTTCCTGGTTGTTGTACAAATCTCAACCTCTGTTCCAGGTGGAAAACTCAGGGGATCCTTGGGAAAACTTCCAAAATTCCCAAGCACTTTCCTACTGGGAATGTGTCTACCTACTCATGGTTACTATGTCCACTGTTGGCTATGGAGACGTTTATGCAAAAACCACCCTGGGCCGCCTGTTTATGGTCTTCTTCATCCTCGGTGGTTTGGTAAAAATCCCTCTCATTACTTATTCCTGCTTAAAATCCTCCATGCAAGCAATAATCACAGTCCGCCAGGTGTTAACAAACGGCGGGACGCTCTCAACTCAGGACGCCCTTCACCTGTTGTTTACACTGCGGTGGTTTTGTGGCTCACCACTTCACCACAGTATGTTGCATATCATATATTATACGAGTTGTCTACAGTATCGCAGCATTTATTCAGGTATAATGCTGAAGTTTTGTTCTGTTATTTATTAATTCCTATATGACGTAGAATATTTGAGATTTTTTGCATCTGTTATTAACTGTAAAAGCACTGCGGTTTCAGGTGGCTCCACCCTCCCCTCCCCTCCCTTTTTCCAACAAACACAATGACACAGGGATGATTTATTATAGCCTAGCTTGATGGATGTTGCGACATTATCTCAGTTTCTGCATGAAGCAGATATTTTAGAGAATAATGGTATGATGATGAAATAAAGCCTAAATCTTACAGAAGACATCCCTTCTGGGATTTGCTACAGACTTGAGTTACCTGATAAAGAAAGTAGCCTAAGATTATTTAGAGGACAGCGTTATCTGGATCATAAAGTATTATTCAGGAGGGGATTAAACAGAATGGTGACATTTTCTATGTTCACGGAAAGCCAAAGTAAACTTTCAATCAATAAGTTATCTTTTGGGCAAGATCATGGTGTCATGTTGTGTAACCAATCATTGTTCAAACCCACATAATTACATTTAAAATTCTAGTGGAGATCCTAAAGTTTCCAGAGATACAAAATATGTCTGGCTGAATTTGAGGGAATTGTGTTTAAAATTATGCAAAAGACATCAATATTTCCATATGATAGAACAGTGCAGCCAAAAAGACATCTGGAGGTTCAGGTTTGAATATTAACCTCAGTTATCATCATGCAGCTTAAATGAAGAGCTGGAAAAAAAAGATACAAAATATATATGTTACTGTCAGACAGCTTGGAATAAGATTATATTTTTATTTTTTATATTACAGCAATTTTCAGATATGTCAGATATGTATCTGCTGCCGTTCTTGATTTAGATATTTACATTATCTACGAAAACATGCTAATGTTTTATTTTGCTCTCCTGTAAAATCTGTGAAACTGCATTTGTGCCTCTGTCACAATAAGTTTTTAATTTGTAAAATAGTAATGACAGACAAATATATTGAGGCATTTTGAATTCAAGTCCTCACACCGACATTTAAATAGTAGCCAGCAGAGTTCTTCAGATCGTTGTGCAGCAGTTTAGAGCCTCAGAGTTTAGTTAATGTCTGCCATCCATTTGGCTGCGCTATGCAAATCAACCTGACGTGTGTGTTTGTTGGACGAAACATGGCACATAAGGCTTTTTCTTATTTTTTTTATAATTTCTATTTTTCTATCACAGATTGACATACCGCCCATCAGCTGTCATTTTTCTCCTTTATTCTTCCAATATCCGTAAATATTGGCTTTATAATTTCCTTTTTCATTTTCATACTTTTCTTGATATTTGGAATGTAACTCTGATATAACTTTACATTCAGTCGATATTGAACTTTTTTTATTTTCTTTCTCCTTTTTGCTATTAACAATTAAATACTAATACTTCTCCTGCACACGCAGTGGTGTTCCTCTTTTAGGCGTATTTCTTTAAAAATAGAAATAGAGGACCTGCTCTTCTTTGCCTATCTTTTTTTTAGTCTCTTCTTCTGTCTCCTATCTTCTCCTTAGGCCATGTTTGCGAGCTACGTCCCTGAAATCATAGAGTTAATAGGAAACCGAAAGAAATATGGTGGTTCCTATAGTGCGGTTAATGGGAGAAAGTAAGTATTCAAGGAGGCTCTACTGCCTCCGCCGCAGTAGAACCTTCTCTGCATGCCCTTTTCTTTTTCTTTTTCATGCATGTAGGCCATGTTTGCTCGCTACGTGCCAGAAATTGCTGCTCTCATCCTTAATCGGAAGAAATATGGAGGGAGTTATAACTCGACCAGAGGCAGAAAGTAAGTCAAACAAATGAAAAAACAGCAAACTTTTAATGGTGTGGTTTTGTGTGACTCAATAGTCCCTCTCGTAAAGAGGTGACATACCCTGATTTTTGCTTAAATAGACATGTAACTATAATTTGAGATGTAATGATCTCAATTAGCACTAAAGTCACACTGTGACTGAAGAACTTGGCCATGATTAATGTGTAGACTTTATTGTACTGTTGCTGCTGCTTTTATATGGGTGCAAGCCGTCATTGTTGCTTGTCATGGATGAATGGTCTGCTTTTACACTGCAAAAAATATATCTCTATCTCAAGTGATTTTTGTCTGTTATTGAATTCTGAAAGTCTTATTTTCTTCCTTCTTCTTCAAAAAAAAGGGAGAGAAATCTGGTAGTGCTGGATTATTTTCACCTGAAACCAGACAGATTTCTTTCACTTGTTTTTGAATATGACTTTGAGAGGTCAAAAATAGACAAAAACTACTTGATAAGACAGATATGTTTTGCTTTGTATTCATGTACATGTATTATTGTCATGCTTAAAGTTGGTACATGTCGGATTTTCTCTCTGATCTATCCCTGTGATATAAACTGGGATTATATAGTACATGCTACTGTTGGAAAAAAGAAAATATTGATACTGAGTATTGATTTAGGCAAGTGTATACTTTATTGCTTATGAATTTATCTTTTAATTTCTAAGAACTCTGTAATTTGTTGCTATGGTTACATCCAGTTTTCTATAACTTGAGCAGTGATTTACAACAGTAAACTTTTAACCAGAACTGTTTGTAGTATCCTGTGATTATGGTTTTAACGGACAGCCGCCAGCCAATCAGAGATATGTCTTATCCATGGCTATGATGTAGCGGCGATAAATAACTGTAGTTATTATAACAGCATCCCCTATTATACTGTGTACAGCTTTATTTCAGGACAAAAATAGACAGGTGTGATCATCACCCACCACCCGATTTCACAGGTGTATCACAGTTTATTCTACCTTTATTCTACCGCGACACATTGAGAGAAAATCCTACATGTTTTGTAGTGTTTTACTTGTAATAAGGCTGCTTATTGTCAATGTACATTTGTGCCAAAGTTGTGTTTGTATATCAAGTGTTTGCAGTACACCATCTCCCTGTTCACCCACACAAACTCAAATTTGTATATCAGACAAATGTCCTAAATAACATAAAATGAAATATCTGATCAATGGAAGATTAAGATTGATAGACAGCCCTACACTAATCAACTCTATACAGTATTGAGTTACTATAGAGATTAATCAATCTATGGTAATATAAATGTATTCATACTAGAGTGGTTAATTTATGATCAAATAATATTTATGAAATAATTATATTTAAAGACAGAGCCTTCAAGACGGCAATAAAGACACGATGACAAAATTATAAACTTGATAAGCTGAAGCTTACCTGAGTTCAGTATTTATTTATTAATTATTTAAATTATCAAACTCATACATCCAATCCTGTATGCCATTGCTTGCTTCATGCTGGTTTTTGGAATTTTGTTTTTCTGTTCTGGAAAAACTTGTGTTGCTCTGCTTGTCTATTTTTCACGCTTCGCATCTGAATGTTCTTGGCCTTTATCTTCAGTCTGACCTACACCCTCAGGACTAAATAAAACCTATCTCAAGTTTACAGGAATAGTTAGAAAGCCAGATGATAAGATCGATACCACTGTCATGTCTGTACGATAAATATGAAGCTAGAGCCAGGAGGCGCTTAGCTTAGCTTAGCTTAGCTTAGCTTAGCATAGCTTAGCTTAGCATGTAACTGCCCATAAAAATATAACTTGCTGTTTTTACATACATTGTTGTGCATGGATTTAAAGAGACATGTTAATTAGTCATTCTTTAGAGGTGCTGGTTTGTGTATTTGTGTTTTTGGACAGAACCAGACTAGCTGTGTCCCCCTGTTAAGCTAAGCTAATCGCCTCCTGGCTCTAGCTTCATATTTAACGCACAGACATGAGAGTGGCATCAATCTTCTCATCTAAGTCTTGCCAAAAAAGCAAAAAAAGTGCATTTCCCAAAATGTCAAACTATTCCTTTAACATATACACTTTGGTGTCCCAAGCTGTGCAGCTGTTTCTAAGGATAGTGAGATTCTGCTGGATGCCTCCAAACAAACAAAATATGGCTTCTAGTAGCATGCTTTTGGTACTTGTGCTCGTTGACTTAGTTTTGAAGGAGTCAGACTTGGTTTAGGAAACTCTCTTAAACCAAATCTTTGCTTCTTTTGTCTTGTAGAAAAGTCACAATTAGACCTTCTTAAGTAATTTTTTGTGTATCTTGTACAATTTTGTATTCATTATATTATATATATTGTCTCATGTGTTGATTTATAACATTTATCAACAAACGAGACGTACTAGGAGCTGAAGCAAACTGTCAGCTTGTGTGTTTGTATTTGGTTAGAATTACTCACACAAACATCTGGTTGACACAGTGGCTTTAGAGGTTTAACAACTAACATAGTAGCTGTATGTCACCAACAGTTTTGAGAATTTTAGAAAATCTGTGAGTATTTTTGTACCTGTATGATTTTAGTTTCCATACATTTAAATATTAATGCATCATCATTTTTCTATTTCCCTCTGTCTTCTTCTTCATGTCTACTTGTTGTCATTAGAATCTTTACTGTCATAGATATGTCATCCTCTTGACTATTTTACTTTAGAAATTAGCAGAACAAGTGGTGCAAAATAACTGATTCTGATGCATTCATTAAAGCCACAAAGAATCACTGCAGTAGAGTGAGATGAAACTAAATGTTTACCTGAGTAAACATCTGTAATTATTTTCTAAATAACTAATAATAAGAATGTAATAGCCTATAGGCATATAGGAATAAATCTAAACTGGGTTCCTTACATAAAGGATCTGTGATATGTGGGAATCGAGATAAACTGTGTTCTGATTTTATAATCTCCATCTAAGTAAACTCTGATCCTTTATAATCCCATACTGAAATCGACAGTGCTCTCTGACCTACTCATTCAGTCCTCACTCGTCACAGCAGGAACATCAAACATCCCTCCTGTAACATAGTTTTTATTATTTTGCATCAATCACCTAAATACAAACAGTACTGATTACTTTTCCACGGCATCTCTCTCATCTCAGAATTACCTTTCGATTCCAGCACAAAGACGAAGATGAATCAACGATTAGTGTGTGCGTGTGTGATTTGTTGTTGACTTTTATTCCGACTTGTTTTAGTTTCATGATGATTCTGCACCTCCTTTTCCAGGCACATCGTGGTCTGTGGTCATATAACACTTGAGAGCGTGTCCAACTTTCTAAAAGACTTCCTACACAAGGACAGGGATGATGTCAATGTAGAAATTGTTTTTCTCCATAAGTAAGTACAAAACATTAAGTACAAAACTATGGAGCCCTGGAAGGGAAATGGAGGGGGGGGGGGGGGGGGAAATCAAACATTTTTAAATTATTTTTATTTTTCACATTGGCCTACTGTGAATTAAAGACTTGTGGGAGATCTCGCAAAAGTACATCTTTTTTTTTTTTTCCCCCTCCATGTCCCTTCCGGGTCTCCGTACAAAAACAGCAAATTTCTAACCCTAGAAAAAAACGTTATAGATTAGAAGTAGTGTTCCTCCTCAGATTTAAGAGCTTCTCTTTTTTTTCTCTCTCAGTATTTCCCCTAATCTTGAGCTGGAAGCCTTGTTCAAGCGTCACTTCACTCAGGTTGAGTTTTACCAAGGATCTGTCCTGAACCCACACGACCTGGCCAGGGTCAAGGTAACTGACTGATGATACTTCATCCTCTGTGGCTCAGAGGGAAACTGTCTATAAAGTTTATACTTAAGGTTACTTACTGATGTTTGCTGTGTGTGATTTTTGTTTCCAGATCGAATCGGCTGATGCCTGTTTGATCTTGGCCAACAAATACTGTGCTGACCCTGATGCTGAGGATGCATCCAACATCATGAGGTAAACCAAAGCAGCTTCTCTAAGCTTTACATTTATTTTTTTTACCCTGTGACCAACTCATGTAGTTCTGAGAGTGGAAGAAGTGAAATTGGTGAAAGGTCCAGGATAAATCTGGATGTTGTTGTAATGGGTTTCAGAGATTGTGAAGTGGTGATATGTGAGAGTACAAACCCTTTCAGAATTGATTTGGGGAAGGAAATAATCACAAGAATGACTTAAGTTCCTGGAAGAACGGTTCCTTCAAAAGATGCATTGTTATATAAATGCAACACATGAAGCTTAATGGAGAATTGCATTGAGGGTTTAAATATTCAGCTCTTAGAAGTTATCATAGGTGCTTTATAAAAAATTTTCAATAAGCTAGATTCCTGACAGGTATTTGGAAATGCAGATACAATAGGCTGGGATATATGAAATGTTACCAAATGATCATACTTTCCAAAGTGAATGAGTTTGATATTGTTCCCACTTCTCCCTGGACTTAAATTGTGAGTGTAAGCGAGCGTGTCGGAGTTGGCTCTCGCTGTAAGCACAGACTCTCTGCTCACTTTCCTCTTTTGGAAACTCATCAAGAACTCGGAGAGAAAACATGAATCCATTACAACAAGCACAGTTTTCTTTCATTAGAAGATACAACAAACTGTTTTGTCTTTAGCTTTAAATCTCTGCCAGCTGTAAATTCAAATATTTCAAATTAAAATTATAAATCTCTTGGCGCGATCCACGTGTCGAGAACCGAATCTTCTCAAGATTGAGGCATGACGTCAAGTCACTAAGCCATCTTGAATGTGTGGGTGGGATAGCCTCAAGTCGGACTAATGTCAGGGTATTTTTAACCGGTCTTGCCTCAGTGTACCACTTTAAACTGAATACGAGAATGATGTGCACCCATAGAGGATGAGCGCACTTGTCCGAGCACGGAATTAAATTGTGTTTATGATATACATTATGAAAATGTTTTTTTTAGCTGTAAGAAGTTTTTTTATGTTTTATGAATGAATGAAAAAGTAAAAAGATTTTTGCAAGTGGTCTGATTTTGTTTTGTCCTTTCTGTCATGCATCAGAGTAATATCTATCAAGAACTACCATCCAAAGATCAGAATAATCACTCAGATGTTGCAGTACCACAATAAGGTTGGTATACTCTGTTACTTTCACTTGAGTCATTAATTAGATGTTTGTTTGTTGTATTATTTAGCATTTTGATATGGATATTTATGTTTGGCTTACTTTGGTTTGCACTGATGTAATTTAGGTTGGAAAGATTTGTATTGTTCAATCTTTTGTCTGTTTAGGATTTTAACATATTGTAAACATGTTGGGAATAAGTGTTTAACTACAGTCTTGTGACTTTGTTTTTCTGCCTTTAGGCCCACCTTTTGAACATCCCGAGCTGGAACTGGAAGGAAGGAGATGACGCTATTTGCCTTGCGGAGCTGAAACTGGGCTTCATCGCTCAGAGCTGCCTGGCTCAGGGCCTCTCCACCATGCTGGCCAACCTCTTCTCCATGAGGTCCTTCATCAAGGTAGACACAGCTAAGACTCACCCATCTGTGCTCACTGGATTAAGTTCAGAAGTAAAGTTGGCCATGAACATAGTCTGAATAGATAATAATGATTATCACAGATGAGGCCCATGTGCAGCATCTGGTGAGTGGGTGGGAATGAACTTTATTTTGTTTTATTGTGTTCAGTTCTTTTTGTAATGGAACAAGCTCTCTGTATTTTGTGATAAATCTTTGTTTTAGATTGAGGAGGACACTTGGCAGAAGTATTACCTAGAAGGAGTATCCAATGAGATGTACACTGAGTACCTGTCCAGTGCCTTTGTGGGCATGTCCTTCCCCGTAATTTGCGAGTAAGTACACTAAAACAAAGGCCTTTTCAAATTAAAAGTTGTACTTTGTTGCCTTCTCTTTTTTTTTTCTTCTCTGCTACTTAGGGTTTTGTGTTTTCTGCTTGCAAGAAATTTACATTTAGCATTGGTCATTTTAGTAACTTGCAATTTTATAAAAAATTAACTTTTTTGTATGATTTTTTTATATGAAGAGTCAGTGGTAAAAGGGTGAAGATATGCAATGCATTTTTCATCATTTTATTTATCTCAAGATTACAAGATAATTATCTTATGTCAGAAAAACAAAGACATTTTCTTGAGATAGTAAGTTAAATCTCGTTATCTGGAGAGAAGAAAGCAAAAGGCTGTTTTCTCAAAAACAAATTATCCAGTTATTACAAAAAAACTACCCCAAATCACATGATGATCATCATAATAATTGTAATAATTGGTAATTGTAACCTCGAGGCCATGGGTTTAAAAAAAATTCAAAAAAGCAACAACCGCCACTCTATGGCTTCCGTACATTTATGAGCCATTGCTCTACAAAATCATTGAATTACCAAATTTAAATATTATAATTACAGTTATAATTTTTTAGTGCATTACACAGGGAAAATGGGTTCTCAGCCTCAAAAATATAAATTAGACCTATACATAGAAAAAGGTGGCACAATGGTGGCTAAGACGATTTTCAGAAAACTACGAATATAAGCGTGCATGAGGTCTAATTATATTGTTATTCTCTTTTGCAGACTCTGCTATGTGAAGCTAAAGCTGCTACTGATAGCTATAGAGTACAAGTCTGATCAAAGGGAATGCAGGTAAGTGGATGTGCTCACAGTGGATTGATGAAGTCATTAAAATTCATGGATGCAAAAACTTAAACACGCAGGTGTGTTTGCTGTCAGTATTTGCTTTCAGTGATGAAGCTACTTTGAATCAGCTTCTCTGTTTGACTGTAAACACAAGCCGCTTTACAAAATGTGCTAAATTGGTGTCTAAATTGGTTTGTTCACAGACATCAGAGGCGATTCTGATAACATCCTGACAAATTAATGGGGAAGCTTGGCAGTTGGTTTCTTTAAACACAGCTGAAGCTTTGTTTTAGTGGTGTCTCTAATGCACTGCTCATTTGATACCGTTTGAAGTGTCACTGCTATCTGCTTTCATCAACTTAATTTAATAAACAGAGGCCATCGTGCCAAATGAGTTGCGAAAACTAATCCTGTCAGCATGTGCCACTGCCAGTGATTAGTGCAAAGCTTTGCAAAATCTGTGATATAACTTTCCGCTGTGACATCTTTGGTCTATAAATCCTCGCAGCACCCTGATAAACCCTGGAAACCACGTGAAAATGCAGGAGGGGACGTTGGGCTTCTTCATTGCCAGCGATGCCAAAGAAGTAAAGAGGTAATGAATGGGACCTGAGATTAAATGGTGTCTAAAAGTAAAACTACTCTGATAGAGGCCGTTTTTTTCCTGCTCTGTTGCATTATACATCAAGCCATACAGTATATCTAAACAGTTATTTTAGTTGAGTTATAAAATTTAGTCAAAAGAGAGAAAAAGATAGCTTTTGAAGAATGAATGAACTAATAGGGAGGCTGTGTAAGTTCATTCCTCAGGTTTGTGTACTGGATTTTCTTGTTATTAAGTAGACAAATATTTAAAAAATCCAAAAACATCAAAAAGAATAGAGGTTAGATTGGATTGTCGATAGTGTAGCTGAGGAGTCTTGTTTGGTTGGTTTAGTGGGTTTAGGCCACATGCTACCATTGCCTACAAAATGTGTGTTAGCTTTACATGTTGCTAGTTGGTTGTTTTTGTTAGCTGATGGTCTTAGCTGGTTATATTATAGACAAGTGTATGTTTTGTTGATAGCAAGGATGAAGTAGCTGAGGAGGCTTGTTTAATACGTACAACATGCTAGATATAGCTTAACATGTTTTACTTTTGGCACATTTCAACTCCTGTAATGAAAAGTGTCTAAAATGCTTGCCTGAAACTACTTGTTGCAGACGTACAGTAGTGAAGATAAAATGTCTGTAAACACTTTATTTCGGCATGTCGGACTTTGACTTACGTGGGATTCTTGTTTTTCTTCCATAGGGCGCTGTTTTACTGTAAAGCCTGCCACGATGACATTACTGACCCCAAAAGGATAAAGAAATGTGGATGCAAGAAATGTAAGTGACTGCATACAAAAACATCGTATAAGTTTGTTTGACTTCAGTAACATTTCTCCACAGTACTGAGTTGGCATCAGTCTAGCGGTGTGATGGTGTATTTACATGACCTACATAGCGTGTGTCCAAACCAATTAGTTCCTGCATTAATTATTCACTTTCTTGTAACTTGTGCATGAAGAAAGGTCATCGGATTTCTTTCCGCAGCCAAAACAAACAGGTGCAACTCCAAGTTTCCCTCGTAAAACTACAACTTTGGGCCTCTGTATAACATAAATACCCGCCCTCGTTAATGAGTCAGTTCACCCAAATTACAAAACACAGCTTTCCACTGGTATCTATTCATGCACTTTTGTTTTTATGTGCTGAGGTTTTTCGGCTTTTTGTATGTGTGATTTGGGTGAACTGATTCTTAAAGTAGTCTTTATTTTTAATTATTTCTTTGTGGTTGCTCACGATCAGAGGATAGAGAGAATTATTTATAGCATATTCTCTTTTCCATGAATTCCCACCTATTGTAGATGCACAGAGAAGTGAGAAATCAAGCTAAGTTAACTCCTCTCAAAACCGCCTGTGAATACAGTCTAAATGTGCATTTCGTCTGTTTGCCTGTGTGGATGTTTGCTATGTTTTCTTTTGTATAATAGCTGTCTGCGCTGTTCCAGTTCATTGATAACTTTGTGATGTTAACAGGCATTCAGAGACACTGTTAACACCACAGGTACCTGGATGGATCGTTTGTTTCTAGACCTTAAAAACATCATGTGCCACTTTATTCCCCTTTCTCTTGGATTTAACATAGTTTGTCTTGTCTTAACCGCTGCAGCTAGCACCTAGTCTTAACATGTGTGATGTGTTCTCTCCTTGCTGCTCGGGAACTTGACACACTTTCCTTTAAAAATTCACTTTATAGTGATATATTGTGAGTAATGCGGATTAATTTCCCTTCCGAAAACACAGCCTGCTACCCCCGATTGAAGCAACCTGTTTGAATGTACTGTAAATGTTGCATGTACAATGGTCGATGCTGCCTGGATCCCCCACGTTGTCATGTGCACGTTGCCTTCAAATCGAGAAAACATTCAACAAAAATACAAAAACAAACTTAGAAATTATACTATTATATTAGAAAACAATAACAATTTTGGAAATGGACCCAGAGAGATAACGATAAACAGCTGAGCATGCAATATCTAAAGTATTCACATTTATTTGGTTATTGCAGCATTTTCCAAAGTAAATTAACAGAGCATCAACATTTCATTCATGCCTGCTTGAGGCAGTAATACTCGACATCACCACCAGATGTCCCCACAGTCCTTTGACAAACACAACATCCCTGTAAGAAGAGCAGAGCTAGAAAGCCACCAGGATGAAACTGTTTTAATAAAAGGATTAAATCCTTTGACACATACCCCCAAAACGATGTCATTCACTGAGGGGACTGCACAGTTTCTCCCAGCACATCTGATATCAGAGATGTTTTGGGACAAATAGTTGTGGGGTATGTGTTACTTGAGAATGTCAAATGAATTTACTGTCTTACACAAGTGTTGTAACTTGTCGTTTTTGTTTCTGTCCTTTCTGGATGCACTTACTAGTCCAGAAAACATTGTCACATATACTATGACCTTTCGTTGGAGAAATTTCTGTCAGTTTTAAATCTCAGCTAGAATTAGACACTGGTGCAGTTATTTAAGAGTTGTAAACGTATAGCACATGCTCAAATTATGTCCCATCACATAGTGGACATAAGCTTGTAGGAGTCATGTTGAGGTAAGGGGGTGTAAGGGTGAAGTCAAGAGGGAACTCATGGGAATTATTGTCTCTTAAAATCATGACCTGCCCTTCCCACTTACCCCCACTTATGTCACATTTTTACCCCACAAACGACATGACTTTAGGACCTCATCATATTTCCCCCACTAGTCCTGACCCAAACCGAATAAACCACACAGGGTGGAAAAAATTCCAAATCCCTAATGTGACATTTGCACGCTGTCGAGACAAAGTTTATCTTGTGCATCCCAGCAGCAGCCTTCCTCTGTGCCCTGTCTTGCCTTTGTCCACTCTTCCTCCAGAACGACCCTCTACATTAACCTGCTCTTCCTCTCCTCTCGTCTGAACCCGTGACTGTAGCCAAGAAGCCCGCCTACAAGAAAATGAGACTGGCATGTTGTTTTGATTGCGGCCGCTCAGACCGGGGCTGCTCTTGCATGCCAGTTAATGTGCGTTGTAACATGGACTCCCCTCAACGCGACATCCCACTCTCTGCTGTCTCTGTTAATGATTGCTCAGCCACTTTACGTGCCTGTAAGTTGTCGCCATGACATGTGCTCTTCAGTGTTTGTAACATGCACCTCGTTAACCGTGCAGCGTGTCTTTTAGCTTGTGTGCTGTTTAGCTCTAGCAGCTGTGTCGTCACTGTCATGGATATAGATGTTGCTTTTAGCTTTATGATTTTTTCAGTCGGCCCGTGTTCTTCCCCCCTGTGTTGCTACTTTTGGAGGTGACTTTTAGCTGTTGTGAAGCATGCCAGTGTACTGTTTTGCTGGTGTTCTGTCAGAGAATGTGAATTCAAATTGACACGTAGTTTTCTAAATTAACTCAGCGGTCACTAATACAAAATTTTTGCAGTGTGTGAAAACTTAATTCTCCCCTGAAAGATAGCTTGCTTCCCCCCCCTCCAGTGACCTCGCCAACATATTCACAAGACATTAAAGCCATGACAAATGTACAGCTGTGCATCCCCGCCACAAATCTCTTGATGCACACTCAAACTTGGGAACCCCTGGTGGAGAATTTGCATGCATTTCTTCAAATTATTTTGTTTTGATAGGAAGTGCTTCAATGATGTCACTGGAGAGAGTAACTTCATCTTTTTAAGAATAACCCAAATAACATTCACTTAATCCAAATATTTCACTACTGTACCCTCCAGAAATGGGTGAACAGGATAGGATTGGAGATATTTGTATGTATAAACGCCACTGACAATTAATAAAAACAAAAAAGAAAAGGCGGTCTAGAGAGCGCCTGAGGGGATTTTCTGAGGGTAGCGGTACATATTGAGGTTAATGTACTGGTTTTATTTAATTAAGATCAAAAGCTTAAACAACCACTGTGGGTAAAATCTCCAAAAACATATTCAGTCCACAAACCAGGGCCCCGTTCATCATCAACGGAGAAGCTCTGGATTGTAGTTTCTAGCTTTCAGAGAGTTCTTAGTCTCATGATATTGATTGAATTGTACAATAAGATGAAAGGAATACAATGGAATAGGATTGTATTGGATTGCAAGAGGAATAAAAGGCAGTAGAATAGCGCTGCATCGTTTTGGATTTCAGTGAATCGACCTGAACTGAATTGAGCTGCATATAAATTCATAACTCCAGTGTGATTCCCCTTTAAAGCCAGAGGGCATGTTAAATTGTACTGATGTATCGCAGAAGGCATGAAGAATGTGTCTTGAGTTTGCAGAGCGTTGATACAATTTGCTGGAAAACATCGCAGACTGTCATACAGTTTTAGTGAACGCCTCTTGATCAAAGACCATTCTGTGTATGGTTGAACGTCTCTGGGCGTTTCCACCCCTTCAACATGTCTTCCAGGGCTGTGTGCCGCGAGCACCGCCTGGCTAGCCGAGCTCGAGCCGAGCTCCGCAGTCGCTGTCGACACGGTGCGGGAGGCGCGCGGAGCGAGGCCTTATGCGGCCTGACATGGAAATTATGTTTGCATTTTCATTTTTGGAGTGCTACCGGTTGTCATGAAACTCAGCCTGACAGTTCCTAACCACCAGGCAGCTGAGTGCCCCCGCCCCTCTCCTCCTCTCTCGTTGTGGGACAGATGCTAGCCTGTTAGTCCTGTGACTCTGCTCGCGCCCTCCGATTGCAGGCGACAGATGCCAGGACCAGCAAGGTCCCTGTTTGAACATTGCTGTCACTGTCCTGCCTTAAGCTCAATGCATGACCTTTATTGTAAGCAAGGGGTTGAAATAAGGTACTAATGAGCATGTGTGGGACTCACGGCTCCAAAATGTGACTCACAGAAAGTTCCATGCATCCGTGCAGGTTGTGTCAGGCAGTGCAGGGGAATGGGAAACGTGTTTTTTTCGGAAAAGAGGAGAAAAAATAAACACAATACGATAAACTTAAGAACAAGAACACATACACTATTGTCACATATTTTAAGTCTTGTTACACGCATACGTACCTCCTGACTAAACGTTAATGCAGGTCTGCATTGTAAGCATACAGTAGGACGGGTTAAATTTGGTTTACACTTTTAGACGTTGAGGCTAAACAGCAGACGATATTTTTATATTCGCGTGGACTTGCATCACATTGAAATGTAGTCATTTAATACTGCTAAAACGACAGTTATGCGTAACATTGCAACAATTAGCCTTTTAATTGATTAGCCAATCAACAGAGTCTGTAACTGTTTTGATAATTTATTTAGATTTTTCAAGCAAAAATACTCTTTACTCACTGACCACATTACGGAAAAATCATATTCCTAACTGACCCGTGTTTTATTTCTCATTGCTTTGTCCATGTTGTCTTCAAGGCACCTCTCTTGTTGTGAACGTGCCTTAAAGAGAAACCCGTCAGCCTTTAGTTGTCATTTATAATTTGCTTTCATTGCAACCTGTTCTTTCCTGTAACCTCTCATTTGTCTCTCCATTTTTCTCAGCTAAAAATAGCTATAATGGATATATCAAATCAAGTAAGTTTTGATTTCCATTCTCTCTCTTTTTTGTCATTTGTTTCTAAACCCTCCCACTTGTGCATTCTCAGCTATCACCACTCGAACTGTCTCTAACCGGGCTGTATTTCACTGTTTTGCTGCTCATCGCTCTGTCCAGTCTATCATCATCCATCATTATATTTTATATGCAAAAGCATTAGGAAATTGTCTCTGAGTGGTTTGTGTTGGGTATCAGTTACAGCTCAGCAGTAGGTGGTGCTACTGCTTCACTGTGGGTGGGGATGAATTAACCCGGTGTACAGCTGCAAATACAGCGTAAAAACATTTAAAGTAAATGTGTGCAAGAATTTATAATGATTCATTTATAGAGAACAGACAGGAAAAAATAAAAAAAACCAACACTTAAGAGTTAGTCTAATATTTCCTCAGTTTTCATCCAGCCATTAGAGGAGTGTGAACCGTGTGGGCCGTCCACTTCAACAGGATCCGTGATAGGCAGCAAATCTGCCACAACGTGTTGTCCTGGAGAAGTGCTGTGCATGTTTGACATGGGGCAGATGAATAGTGGAGGTCTGGAGCAGGGAGGATAATCTGCTAGACAGCTGACTGCTGAAATAATCATCTCGATTCTCCAGTTTTAGCTCCTAGCCATTTTTTTTTTTTTTGTAGCAAGGGGAACACTTTTCCTCTGCTTCCTTTTTTCATTTTATCATGTTATCTTTACCAGTTTTCCCTCTATTATAACACCAGTGGAGCTGTAAACGTCCACATTTCAAATAGCCGAGTGGATACTGAATTCGTTCCTCCCTCATCCGGCGTAAACTGCACACAGCAGCTAGTGGTTGTTAACTCACATTGTCACCTCCTTGTTCTTATGGCATAACAATCGCTGGAACACCTGAGAGCATATTTATTAATTCATGTTTATTATAAATAACAAAGTAAATGTCATATCCAACATTTCATTGGTGGCTATACCAAGTGGTTAAGTGGTGTTTAATAAAAATGAGGTTTTTTAATTATTCAGCTATTAGCATTCTTGTGCCACAAAGAATTACCCCAAAAACCAGTGATTACACTTTAATTATGATAAGAGTCACAAGATGTTTTATTAACGTACACACTGCAGGTCTTATTGAAGTCAGTTTGAATCAAATCCTATCTTGTGGTTAATGCGAGGAATTAAAGGGTTCATTCACCCAAATCACAAAGCAAGCATTTTACGACCTAACCCTCGTGGTATCTAGTCGTGCAGATTGTATTCGGTTTTATGCGCCCGTGTTTTGAAATATCTGTCCTTGAGATTTAGGCCTCCACCCAACACAATGGAGGTGAATTGAATTGTGTTTGTGGTGCTCACAACATAAAAAAAACAGATTTTAAAATAATTAACAGCATGTCTTTCCAAAAAAACAATGTCCTAGTTATTCAGTACTAGGGCTAGTCGACTAATCGGTCATTTTACTCATCTTACTCATACTCATTAGTCGCTTAGTCGTTTCTTATGCTTTTTTCATGCAAAATGACTTATTTACAAGAAACTTATGAGCACATATCTGGTAAACACAAGATTTAAAGTGGTGATTTTGTTTGATTCTTTGCGGAGAAACTCATACAGTTTTACAGATCTGTAGATTAAATTATCTAATCAATTAGTCGACGAAATCGTACGTGTGTTAGTTTTTTTTGGTCGCGGACAGACAGCACTACTCTGGCTGATCTACAGAATATACTGTGGACAGTTTTATAGTGACTATTGCCTCAGTATAAAGTTATTCCAATGAAAACTGTTGATAGTGCAGCCTGAGAATTATTCAAATGTAATGTTTCAATGTTGTGAGTACCACAAATTAAATTTTATTCACCTTCATTGTATTGGGATGGAGGCAGAAATCTCAGACCACAACCTCAAAACCTCTGCTCATAAAATCAAAGCTATTGGCATGGCTAGATACCACTAGAGGTAAGAGGGGGGGAACTGGGTTTTTTGTGTGTGATTTGGGTGTCATGACCCTTTAAAAAAAAGCAAAGAATCCATTAACTTTGCATTGTACAGATGCTGACTGTGACTCCTCTTCATTTAGCAGTAAACGACGGTCCCCTAATCCAGTCGACAGCTTATCAATACAAGTCGGCTAAACCGAACCACAACTCAGCCGGCGAGGTCTGTAGGAGGCCCCGAGTCGCCGTTGTGTCGGTCCCGCTGGTAAACAACCGCAAGGGAAGCCTCCTCCCCCCCGCCGCGCCCACCGCTCTGAGACTGAGCTTCGTGGGCCAGGTGGGCCGACTACCAGCGGTGGCAGAAGAGGCCAGCCGGCTCCAGCGGGCACGTAGCCTTCCGGTGAAATACAGATACCACCCCAGTCACGGCAATAACGCCACGCTCAGTCGCAGGCACTGTAAGGGCCCCCCCCCTCCCCCTCCCGTCGGCGTGTTTGGCAGGGCCTGTACTCAACAACAGCACAACCAAAGCATGTGCTTGCCAGGCTGGAGTGGTCGCATGTGTAGCATTCCTTACTAATGACCCAGTGTGTGCAGCTGTCAGCTGTGAAACATTAAATATTGAACAGGCCAAGCAAGATGTGAAGGGCCAGTGTGTTGGAGCATCCCTCCCCACTGGAAGCCCCTCGTAACTCAACATTTTCCATTACAGTGTCACTCTTTAGACATGCTCGCAGCGCTTGAGACCCTGCGTTCATCTGCAGAGGAGCATGATCTCCGAGTCTTTATTCGTTTTAATCAAAGCTCTCTTTTAGTTCCTTCGTTGTTGACAGCTCGAACTATCATTAAAAGACACTCAATCGTGTTTTCCATGACGTGTAACAAGCTATTCCCCCACTATTAACGATGGCTGTTAAAATGCGATTAGCGAAAACACTTTTCTTGCTGCTTGTGTTTATTTTAACAGCGGCTGCCACAGAGCAGAGTTGTTTTCTTCAGCCGTGATATTAGCTTGTGAAAATATTTGCCTGATTACTTTACTCCAGGGTAAAAGTTGTAATTCGTTCCCTATGAGGAGCTCAATGCAGTTTCCTGTAGTGATAAAGACAATGTCCAAGGGGCATCTCAGCTGTACATAAATCACTCTGGCACAAGGACCAACATAATTATATGAGCCAAGGGCGTCACTCCCAAGATGAAGAAAGACCAGCAATCCAGACTGGATTCAGTATTGGCACAAAAGCAGCCTTATTTATAATGCTGGATGCTGGATGCATGATGTTTATAGGTTATTACCTTAATTAAATGAGAATGTGAATGATTAGCATGGCCAAGAGAGGAGCTATCCAAGTCTAGCTCTGAGGAAATTTGTACTAACAAGGGATTGAAAGATTAATGTATCCTAATATCCTTTGAGGTATTTGTGGTACATTACCTGGATTAGTGCGTGGTGAATAAAACCCTCACAGATTGGACTTCAGCAGTTGGCATGATGGTTGATGATGGCACTATTGCATGTTTGCATCTTCATACACAATCATGCAAATGACGTGCTAATGTATGCTGTCGTCATCATGCAAACATTGGACTGTTTTCCGTTGCACACAAGTTAAAGTGTCCCGTCCACTCCATCTTGTTCACCCAACCTCTCTTTCCACTCTGTGTCTCTGTAACCGTATTATCTCTTTGAATTCACTGACCTCAAATTGTGCCGTGTTGTTCTTTTGCTGTCACTGATTTTTTGAATTTTTTTTGCGTGTCTTCTGATAATTCGCTCCCTCATACCGTTGCCTTTTGTTGCAGTTGAAGAGGACCAACAGTCGGCGTTGTCGCCTAAAAAAAAGCAACGCAACGGAGGCATGAGGAATTCTCCAAACTCCTCACCCAAGATTATGAGGTAGGACAATGATGACATTTCTGCTTTGTATTTCTGTGTGTTGAGTTAGTATACATTTTATTTTTTTATTTTTTTATTCAACTGGAAAATGTACTGCTCAGTACATTTTATTAAAATTCTTTAATTAAAACAAAACTGATATATTATCACCTTATAAAGTTGTTATGGCGAAGGTCTTAAACAGTTGCTTACGTTCACCACATTGAGCAACATTATGTGTTTGGAGTCGTCTTTCTGTTCTCCCAACAAATAAGTCAGTTTTTATTCTCCTTTTGGCTCTGTTTTTGGTCTCCACCAACTCCTATGAATAATATCTGGCTCTTTAGCTGCTAAACGCTCCGCTATGTTCGTCAGATAGTTGCTGACTTTGTCTGTCTGCCGTTTGGTGCTGTGCAGTTTAGCGTACAGTCGGTTTATCATACTATTTTTTTGTTGATAACCGCTGTCTGCTGTGGCTGATGAGAGCGGTGAGAGTGAACCAAAACAGTGACGTTGCGGGGTGTAAAACCACGAGTATTTCGCATTTCTGTGTCGTTTATTCAGCCAATTTATGTTATGTGAAAAAAAAAAAAACTGGTGATATGGTTTTTCTAACTTTTTAAACTCTCAAATATCAACAATATATATTATGGAAAACATCCTAAAGAAAATGTTTGTGTGCTCCTGTTTTCATGGCAAACATGACTTCCAGAGGGGATCTATGCCGCGAGGTTTCAAGTGACACCCACAGACTACAGCCCTTAAACAGGCCTGGCACTAATGACAGCGCCAGCCAGTCAGTGAGGCTCTAAAGGATAGATAGCCCAAGGCTATTCATCTATTGTTGGATCCCTCTGAGCTCTTTTCAGCACGTAAGGCCACAGATGATATGTATCACCGCAATGAAAGGAGAATTCAAATGCTACCTTGCTTTTATCTTGTCCCGTGAAATTAAATCGCCGCTTATTGATTTTGACTGGAGATAACACAGTTATTCAACAAGAAGCCATTACAGGGATGATAATAGTAATAGTCATTGTCATTAAGTGCCACGTTACAAGGAAGCAAGGCAGCAGGGAAGTCCCGCAGCCTGACGTATACAAAGTGGAATTGTACAGATGAAATCGAATTAAAACTGACAGATGACTTTATGTTCCCGTTGCTAATGTGGCTGCTATTCGTTTGACATTCAGAAATTAAATCCACAAAATGTCTGTATTGTTTAATACTATGAGATACAACAGGGATCAGAAATATAGTGCAGTTGTTATAAAAAATGACTTTGTTTTATATATAAAAGGAGCGTTTGTATGCATAATTTAGCGTTCTCCTTTTGATCCATGGCCTCTGTTTGTTCAGGTAGGCGTTTGATTGTTTGATTTGGTTCAAAGTTGTGTCAAAGTTGAATAGCTCCAGGTGATTTCCAGACTCTTGGGTAACAAAACCAGGCTTTTCTAACGCAATAGCCATCAGCTAAATAGCAGCCAGCCGAACCAATCCATCTACTTGCCATGCTAATACACCGCACGCACAGTACAGGTGGATGTGTTATTTCATCTGTCTGCTGCCTACACGCTGGAGAGGGATTCACTGCGGTAGCCTAAGGGATACCTCACTGCAACAAGCCGAGAAAAAAAAACATCTGGGTGTATACTATATCAAATGTGTTTTTACAGGACCTGCGGTCTCGAGGCCTTTGTAAATAAGTAATGATCAACAGATTGGCTGTGGGTTTTGAAGAGCAGGCCTTTGTCAGTTTGCATGATGGGGAGGATTTTCAAAGACTTTGCCTGCCCCTCGCTACTTGTGCAGCGTTACAGTCAAGCCAGTGCAGCGATGCTGAAATAGAAAATTTACATAATGTGCATGTTTAGCTTCTACTTTGTGTCGCTCTCAGCCGTCATTACGCTCCTCTGGAAGACACCTGGCTTTATGTTTTGTGGTCGTGACGTGTGAAGTCTTGTCAAACGTGTCATCTTACCACTAAAGTAGCGAATTATGCCGCTGATCATTTTTGATGTTTTTAGAAGTGCGCTTACAGAAAAGACGCCTCTGCTCTGTTTGATGAAAAGAACGGCACAAAAGGAGGAAGCGAAACTGTCTCCTGTTTCCAGACGTATCGGCAAACTAACGCGTCCTGTCTGGAACTTAGCAATGACGACCTCACTGAAATTAACACCATTTCCACAGGCTCCTTGATGGGTCATAAGACACATCTAATTGTGGGTTGTCACAACGCGTTCGGTCACCGCGAACCGCGCTGTGACATACACGTCATGTCTGCTACAGGACTGCTGAGGCAATTGGCAGTGCAGGATAGTGACAGGCCGTCATGGCTGACAGTGAGCGATAGCTATCCTGGCAGAGCTCTGCCTCACCAGTCATCTTCCACAAGGACAAACTGAAGTGACAGCGGCTCCACTGAGTGAGTGGTGAAACATTCGACTTCTGATGAAATATTTAGCCCGGGTGTAAAACCACTAAATGCTTTCACTCTTATTAGAACTTGTATTTCAGACGCGAGCATACGTCGATGCTGTAGAGTACCGCGAGAGTTATGGAAGATGATTGTCATGGATACATATTGCTGAATTTATGGATTTGTTGATTAACTGGAGATTTATTAACATCAGCATCATTTATCTAGCTGCTTTATTCTGTTTTATATCGTTTTAAATTGAATATGCTTGGGTTTTGGATGACAATTTGAAGACACCACCTTGAGCTCTGAGAATGTTTTCTTAAATTATTATTATTTTAAATTTTTTTTTATAGGCTTTTAATCATAATAAAAACTGATTAAAGGAACAGTGTGCAACATTTAAGGGGAGCTATTGGCAGCAATATTATATTAATAAGTATGTTTTCTTTAGTGTATAATCACCTGAAAATAAGAATCGTTGTGTTTTCGTTAGCTTAGAATGAGCCGTTTATAAATACATAGGGAGCGGGTCGTCTTCATGGTACCGGCCGCCATGTGTCTACAGTAGCCCAGAACGGACAAACCAAACACGTTTTCGCGTCGTCCACTGTAGTTCTCCTACACGCTTGGCAAACGGGAGAAGTTTAAGTTGGTTGCAATCTGCAACCTCACCACTAGGTGCCGCCAGATCCTACACACTGCACACAATAATTAAGATAATAGTTAGTTGCATCCTTACAAGGAAATAGAGTTTAAGGTGTCAGTGTCTCAGTATTACTAGAAAGAAATTAGGTGATATTTTCTTCCACTTACATTTTCAAATTTTGTACTTGTAAAATAATATTTTACATCGTTTCATCCACAGAATTTAACGCGCACACACTGTGTCCTTTCAGATTAGCATTGCTTTGACAGATGTGATTCTGAGAGGTAGAAAGTGGCAGAAAAGACATTTCCTTCTCCAACTACTCCCATTCTTGAAAGGACATCCAGGTCTTGCCTAGGGGTATATGAGCCCAAGGCGGGCTTTTTTGGCTTCAGTCTGTTGGAGCCTGAGGGATGGTGGTTGCAAGCTGACACTTTGATGCATACTTAACATGTTACTTAAAGTAGCATTCTTTTAAAGTACTCACATGGATTAAAGAGACGCTCTTCTCACGGGGAGAAGACGTTTTTTTTATTATTTAAAAGGTTTTAGACCGAGACAGAAGGCTTCTGTCTGAGTGTAAGATGATAACATCTTCAACTCTGATCTGAATCTGACAAAGTCAATTTAGTGCAAAGGCAGCACACGGCCTCTGTGGTTAGCATTGTTGCTACTGTCGCTGATGGTGTTCGACCGCATTGGCTGGTTGGGGCTTTTCTTTATCGAGTTTCTCTGTTCTCCTTTAGTCTGTGTGGGTTTCCTCCAACACTCTAAAGACATGCAGGGTATAGTAGGTGAATTGGAAATAAATTAATTTAGGTATTGTCTTTGACTTTGGATACCATAATATGGCATAAGTGTCTATTCCTTGTTTTAAAGGCTGCACTACAGTAAAGTGATGTAATTTTTTGAACTTACCAGACTGTTCTAGCAGTTTGATTATTTCCCTTTACCCCCTTAGTCATTATATCCACATTACTGACGAATATTTATATAATATTATATGTGTAACAAAATAATAATATTTTGTAGAACCCTATTGTATAGTCGTAAATTTATTTTATTTATTGGAAATTATCCTACCTATTTCATTGTATGTTTTTCTATTTGTTTGAGGGGGAGGGGCTTGAGAGGCAGGAGAGTCTCTTATATTTTAATGTATCTCAAGGAGCGCTGTCTAAAGCTCATATCACTCTGAACAAGCGTGGCACAACAGCAGCTGCTCATGTCAGCAGACCACTTTAGTGGTCAGTGTTGGGTAGGAGGAGGCTCAGCTCACCGCTGCGCTCAGTGAAATTAGTTTATGTAGTTCTGATGCTCTGTTTAAACATTAATACCCTTCACCTCGAACAGCAAATACGATTGGGCAAATTGCTGAAATATTTAAAGTCTGGTCTGTTAAAGCTCTTACCACGCAGCGCACTACGTCAAAAGCTGTATGCAGTAAGGGGGCGTAATTGCATCTCCGTGCTCATGCCAGTCAACGCAGTGTGTTGCTGCCATCTCCTTCCGCCTGGCTGCCGCTGCTGATGTCACTCTGCTTGATGACATGGCAGTTTTGTTGTCATTTCCGCAGATGGCCTCTGACAGCAATGAGCAAAGAGGGGGGAAAAAAGGAGGAAAGCTACTTTTTTATATTTGTTTGAAGATCCCTAAATATTCTGATGGTTTAGTGATGTTTGTGACAATTAAAAAAAATGCCTATTATTTTTTTTCTATTATTCATTATTTTTATTTTAGTCTTTTTGTATTTCATTTTTGCACTTTTAATTAATTTGATTTTACAATTTTTTTTTTATCATCACTCGTAACCTTATGAAGCTTAATTTTGTTTTGAAAGGTACTCTATAAAAAAAAAAAAATCCTTAGTATTATTATTTATCTCTGCCTGTGAATTATATTCTCAGGTTAAGCATGTTATAACTTAGCTTTATTAGTCAAATGCCAATAACTAGTTAATTTAATCCACATTTACAGCGTCTGACGATTCTTTCATTCCCCCCCTCCCGTCTCTGTGTTTGATTAGACATGACCCGCTCCTCATCCCGGTGAACGAGCAGATTGAGAGCATGGACGACAACATAAAGAAATACGACTCCACGGGGATGTTTCACTGGTGCCCGTCCAAAGACATCGAGAAGGTCATCTTGGTGGGTTCTGCTCTTTTACTCGGCACACGTCATTTGTCCCCGACACTCTTCTCCCCGGTGACAGATGCGTCATGTCACAGAGCACCATCAGAGGTTGACAGGGCACTTAAACACGCTGTAATGAGGTGTTTGACATGTCATTTGCTATATGGGGTCCCTGTACATAGAACATTTCTTGTACTAATACATATGCCATTTTTCAAATTACTTTCATAGTCTATTGCAGTCATGAACTGCATGATAGATTTTACTGGGTGAGTAGGCAACGAAAAGAAGAGAAAGCACTAACATTTTGCACTTTATGCCACATTTATGTCATAAACATAATTTTTTTTTTTTTATCCCTTGTTCTTTCTTTTCCCTCTCAGACCCGAAGCGAGGCAGCCATGACTGTTCTGAGCGGCCACGTGGTCGTGTGCATATTCGGAGATGTGAAATCAGCGCTGATCGGTCTCCGGAACTTTGTCATGCCTCTGAGAGCGAGCAACTTTCACTACCACGAGCTGAAGCACATCGTGTTTGTCGGCTCACTCGAGTATCTGAAGCGAGAGTGGGAGACTCTTCACAATTTTCCAAAGGTCTCCATTTTACCTGTGAGTACAACAAAATCACCCTTTTCAAATTTATCTACTGTAACTTGTTTGACAAAATATACAATCCTGTCTCCTAAAAAGAACTTTCATATGCAACTAATTTGCTTTGGCAAATATGTTTTGTAGCAAACGTAAAGCGTCCACCACTTTGGCCTGGACTGAAATATCTCAACAAGGACTATTGAATAGATTGCCATGAAAATTTTATACAGACATTCATGGTACCCAAACAATGTATCCTGATGAATTTGATGATCCATGAGGTTGAATTTTGTGTTTTTGAGAGAAATATCTCAACACAGTTGAATGGATTGCTAAATAATTTGGTACACACATTCATGTCTCCCTAAGGATAAATTGTAATAACTTCAGTGATCCCTTAACTTTTCCTCTAAGGCCATCATCGGGTCAAAATTTCTAAAGCAAAATGTATCTTAATAATGTTGATTTTCAACATATTTCGCTCCTGGCAACTAAAGCATGATTGACATTTTTATTGTTATGTTTAAGCAACTCAAAGCACTTAAGGTTAAGGTTAGGGAAAGAATGTGGTTTTGGTTAAATATTAATAAGTCAAAGCTGACTTGAAGAACTAGATAAGACGACTTTGAAAGTTTTATTTCATTTCAATTTTCATTTTCACTTCCACAAGAGTAAAACATACAAAACATATATATTTGACTTCAATTTCAATTCACTTACTCAACCCCCAACAAATCCTCCATATCTTAAAGGTTTCAGTGTTTCATTTTCTCTAGCGTTAAAAAATACATGACATCTTTGACCCAGTGAGAAAAAGACTTCAAAAAACCATCCACCACAACCACTTTGACTTTTGTTCAGCGTCACACTCCTGGATTGGAAAAGACTTAAGTAATTAAGTTTCCTCCAGAACATATTTGACAAAGTGATCTAGTAGTGTATAAAAGTATTTTGTAGACAGGTTTGACACAACGCTAAAGGATGAAAAGTTTAGAAGTTGCCGCATTTTCATTTACCTCTTGGGTGTCGTATAGGTGAGATAACAAATTCTCTCCTTCACTTCCTCTCAAAGGGCACGCCGTTGAGTCGGGCAGATCTGAGGGCTGTCAACATCAACCTCTGCGACATGTGTGTCATCCTGTCAGCCAATCAGAACAATATTGACGATGCATCACTGCAGGACAAAGAATGCATCTTGGCGTCACTCAACATCAAATCCATGCTGTTTGACGACAGCATCGGGGTCTTGCAGGCTAATTCCCAAGGTAAGGAGCGCCCTATCATAGTTCACTGCACCGCCTGGAAGGGACAGGGCCCTGGCACAGAGAATATCCCTCACTGGGTGCTGCCTGGCTGACCGGGTGTCACTGCGTTTGACAGTAAACCCTACTGACTATTCCTCAGGTTACTGTAACAACTGGTTTCTTCACAAACCTAATTGGTGGCAACAAGCATAGTGTTGGCACAAAAGTCTTACCTGGCTTACATATTTTTTTTCTGTATAATGGGACTACTAAAAACTTAAACTTAAAAAAATGTGCATAATTTATGAATATTGTGCGTTGCAGCTTTCAAAACAGCAACTCCCTTCAATAATGGTCATTCTCTGGCATTGAGAGAAATGCTTTTAGAAACCTTTTGACCTGAGGAGAGAGGAAAAAAAAAAAAAATCCCTGCCAATTTCATTATTTCTCTAATACATGTATGACCTCGCGCTCGCCTTAGTCAGCAGTAAGTGATGGATGTCAAAACACGGCCTATGTATAATACATACAGCATCACTGATTTAATGTGCTTACTTGTCAGTCTGAGGAAAGCAAGGAATGTCAAGTCAATTTGAATTCAATCTTGCGTCACTTATTTTCTATTTCATGGCTCCATACTGTACATGTTTTTTTTTTTTTTTTTGCGTGTGTGTGTAAAAGGTTTCCGTCTCCATGCACACACAAGCTAAGGGAAACAAAATGAGCAGTATGTCACATCTATTATATACGGACTAATATTGGACCTTGTCAAGAATACGGTAACGTAGCACTCAGCAACTTTATGCTTCAGCGGCGGCCGGGAATGGATGAAATAGCCCCGGTGTATTAGTTCTGCTGATATGCTTGTTTGTAGCCTCTGATGAAGTATTGAATATTAAATTATAGGGCTGGGACGATACACCTATATCCTATTTGATATCACGATACTTGGTTGCTGATTCGATACGTTTTGCGATTCGATATTACGATTTATTGTGATTTTTGTTAACTTTTTTAACACTAGACCATGGGAAAAAGTTGAATCATACACTTCTAGGGACTTTTACTTTGGAAAATATCTAAATTAATATAGTAAAAATATTTGATTTTCCGCATGTATGTAGTCAGAGATGTCCTGAAATCAAATATATCAGTCATTGTAAGGACTCATTTATTACATTTTTTCCAGTAACCAAAAAATCAAAGAATAAAGACATTTCCTTCACAAATTAGTTCATTCATATTTTCTTTTTAATGTATAAGGGACATGTAATGTTTTATACTTCTGTGAATATAATCCATCATCTTATTTCCATGTATGTATTTTGTATATACAGTTCCCTTTGTTAACACCTTATTTTGAAAACCAAAAGTAGTCACACGTGTATACTTCCGCTAACTTCGCCAAGTCCGTCGCTAGCTCTCCCGTTAGCTCCGTTCTCTTTATACATCCATGGTCAGCTCCATCGGGGGCCGTTTGAATGCATTTAACATAAACGTCAGTATATGGGTGCTCTACAGTTGTAGCGTCGGCCGATTTGACCACGGAGATGAGAGTGACGGTTGGCTCGTCCTCACGTTACCGCAATACGATAACGTTTCCTGTCCATGACAGAGTTAGCATACAGCTTTAGCCATGATGTCTAGCTCTGCTTTTCCTGCCAATGTGTGAAACCCAAAGTGTTTCCATACTTTACTGTATGTGTAGTGTTTACCACGTTGGATTTAAAATGTCAGGGTGCAGGTCGTATCCACGCCGACCCTCCACCGTTTTTCTACTACGTTTTGGTTGACGGATACTTCACTTTTTTTTAACTACAACAATAAAAGCGGTAATTTCCTTCAACCACGTAGACTCAAATTAAGCAAATATATCGATTCTGGTATTCAAAAAAATATTTCAAAATTGTAAAAAAAAAAATCGTGATACATAGGTGAATTGATTTTTTTTCCCACCCCTATGGAATATTGCATTAACAGATGTGCTTTGTGTCATGTGTGTGTTCATTTAGGCTTCACACCACCAGGGATGGATAGATCCTCTCCTGAAAACAGCCCAGTCCATGGATTAGTGAGGCAGACTTCGGTCACAACTGGAGCAAATATTCCCATCATAACTGAACTAGGTATGTGTCATCTGATTGATATGCTAGCTCTACTGTTGCATTTGTTTTTAAGCTAAATATTACTTCCTGCGATTAGAGGGCGTCAACACTTGATTAACCGTACTAAAAGTGGAGTTTTTATGTTTTTTTTTTGTCTCTTGTTGACATGCTCCAGTAACTGTTTTTCCTCAACACTTGTCTAGCACCATTAGTAAAGCCAGGCAAAAAACTGCCTGTGATTTCATTCAGTCAGGATAAAAGCAGTGGGACCAGCATACAAATGATAACTGAGCTTGGTAAGAAGTGCCTCTGTCCTGTACTGCAGTGTTGTAACTGCTGCTGCCTCCATATCAGCTTCCTTTTGATTTCTCTCGCTGCACAAGAGGCTCAGTCCATTCCCATGGCATCACTTTGAGCACATTTTACCCTTGGTTCTGGTTGAAATTGCCTGTCTTGTTTTGGCCCCTTATCTCAAAGCAAAATTTTTCCCTTTTATTTTTCTAAGAATTACAAGGCCTTTGATCCCTCAGAAGTCCTTGTGGCTGTTTTCATAGCATCTTCTGTCGGATCACATTCTCTGGCCCGTGCTCTTCTTTCATCTCGGCCCTGTCGATATGACTGACATTTATTTCTGTCCTCGCAGAAGTAGCAGTTCTCCAACTAAATTTTACATCATTACTTTCTTCCAGCTACTGCATGTGTTTCTTTGCTCAAAGACATCGTCAAAGAAGGTTCTGGGGCAATGAGATACTTTCATTTGTCTTGACATGCAAGTACTAGTAATTGGAAGTTCTGTCTTGGATTTACAAGACAAACAACGGCATATTGGTGTTTCTGATACTGGCTTCAGGAGGACTTTGAATCAAGGCCCTGAAGCTTTGACAATATGCATGGTGTCATGAGTGTGCATGGCCTGGATATGGAATGTGAGGAATGAGGCAAGTTGGCCACACGGCCGAACGCAAATACCAGAGACCGTTTCATTTCAGTCGCTTAAAAGAAACAATTTTGTCCAAATTCTGAATGAAGGAGAATTTGTCGAACCATACACAGATTTCTAATACAGTCCATATCTGCAGCGTCTGACTGTTGTGCACAACCACTCTACTTCTGTGTCCTCCTCTTCACTTGAATCAAATATTTGCCTGATGTATGCTTACAGCACACAATCCATGCTTTTTTTTTCAAATCACACGAGATCTGGTTTGTAGTGCAGAAAATGAACATGAAGAATTTAAAATAATGAAATTTACATGTTTATCTCCACAGTGAATGACTCGAACGTTCAGTTCCTGGACCAAGATGATGATGACGACCCTGACACAGAGTTATACCTCACTCAGCCTTTTGCCTGTGGGACAGCCTTCGCCGTCAGTGTGCTGGATTCCTTAATGAGTGCTGTAAGTCAGAATTTATTTAATTTACAGACAATGTTAGCTTATGATTGGGGCTGTCAATCGATGTTAATCGCATGATTGTCCATGATTAATCACGATTAATCGCAAATTAATCGCACATTTTTTTATCTGTTCAAAATGTACCTTAAAGGGAGATTTGTCAAGTATTTAACATCTTAACAAAGTGGGAGTGGGCAAATATGCTTGCTTTATGCAAATTTATGTATATATTTATTATTTGAATCTAATTAACACCACAAAACAATGACAAATATTGTGCAGAAACCCTCACAGGTACTGCATTTAGCATAAAACATATGCTCAAAACATAACATTGCAAACTGCAGCCCAACAGGCAACAACAGCTGTCAGTGTGCTGACTTGACTATGACTTGCCCAAAACTGCATGTGATTATCATAAAGTGGGCATGTCTGTAAAGGGGAGACTCGTGGGTACCCATAGAACCCATTTCCATTCACATATCTTGAGGTCAGAGGTCAAGGGAATCCTTTGAAAAGGGCCATGCCAGCTTTTCCTCGTCAAAGTTTAGTGCATGTTTGGAGCGTTATTTAGCCTCATTCGCAACGAGCTAGTATAACATGGTTGGGACCAATGGATTCTTTAGGTTTTCTAGTTTCATATGATGCCTGTATCTTCACTCTAGCTTTAAAACCGAGCCCACTCCAACCTAAGAATTGCAAGTTGCGTTAATGCGTTAAAGAAATTAGTGCCGTTAACACGTTTTTATTGTGTTAACTTTGACAACCCTACTTATGATATAATTTTGTGCAGTGAAATTCTGTCAGTGATCTGAAATATGCGAAGAAATATTGTGTTATGATATCAGCTCCTCCCCAATATGTAGAAACTCTGCTCACATTAAAACAATAGCTGACAAGACTGCAACTTGTACTAGGTATGATGGCTTCACTTGTCTGCCTTTCAGTTTGAGTGAGGTTAGAACAAAAGCTGCCTTCAAGTGCGCTCCAGTGTAGACAAAGGTAATGCTACCTATTGGACAGCCCTCATCCATCATCTTAGTCAATAGTGCTGTCAGCAGCCAAGGGAGATGTCACTGTGCTGTACAAGCAGGGGGAGACAAGAGACTGTGGCGCAGACATTTGCCCTTGTTAAAATCACCAAAGCAGTAACTGGTTAGAATTAAAAAGATAGCGTCACAGAGGAAAGTATCTTCAGGCTTAAAATGTAAAACTGACTTTTTCACATAATTGTCTGCTATTTATCTGTAAGAAATGCCTGGACAGCACAGCATGAATGTGTGCATGGACTTCCCGTGTCTCTCTCTCTCTCTGATGGGAGTGAGAGTAACCTGCAGTAATTGGATTCTCCTGTCTTTTCACTCAGTGTGCAGAGCAATGTGACACAACAGGGCAGGGTTAGATAGCACCATTCGGCCTGTTTGGCACTTTGAGAAGGCTCAGTTGTGACTTTGGTGGCGTTTGCTGAAGGATTTACCCCCTCTCTACCTTCATTCCTTTAGACATACTTCAATGATAATATCCTCACCTTGATCCGGACGTTGGTAACAGGCGGGGCGACGCCGGAGCTGGAGGGGCTGCTGGCAGAGGAGAATGCGTTACGGGGCGGCTACAGCACGCCACAGACGCTGGCGAACAGGGACAGGTGTCGTGTGGCACAGCTGGCCTTGTACGACGGGCCCTTCGCCGACCTCGGGGTAAGTGACTGGTCTTTGTCACCCAAGGGCTACGCACATCTTTGTCCGCTTGTGTTTTGGGAGCTGGCTTTAGTGAAAGGATTCAGACTAACAGGGACGGCTGTGATTCAGAGCTGAGATAAGTACTGTTACTTATCTCAGCTCTGAATCACAGCCGTGTGGATTGTATGTCCAAAATATAGGTGAGTTGTGTGACAATGAAATTCAGAGTTTTAATCCAGTCATCCTCAAATAAGTTTATTGGCAAAAATATATTCCAGCAACATTACATTTCATATTCACACCGTTTATAATATGATGTTATCCAATTTGAAACTGAAAAAAAAAGATATATCGAAAAATGATATGAATAAAACCCATATACATACAGTATGTACATACAATAACTTTTTTTTAATATTTTGACATACTATACTATGACTTTTTTTTTAATTTTTCGACACTACTATGACTTTTTTTTTTTTCTCGACATACTATGACTTTTTTTTATAGACATACTATACTATGACTTTTTTTCAATTTTCGACATTAAACATTGTAAATATTCACTAAACAAGCATAATTTGGCGGTGTTTTATTTGGACCTATTGTCTCCTAAGTACATGACTTTTTTCATGAAAATTTTCGTAAATATTCGTAAAAAAATGTCATAGTATAGAATGTCGAAAATTTTAATGAAAAAAGGCATAGTATAGTCTGTCGATTCATTTGGTCGAAAAAAAACTCAGTTTAAAATTTCGTCAATTTTCATGAAAAAAGACATGCTATAGTATGACTTTTCATGAAAATGTCGAAATTTTAAACTGAGTTTTTTTTCCACCAAATTAATCGACAGACTATACTATGCCTTTTTTCATTAAAATTTTCGACATTCTATACTATGACATTTTTTTACGAATATTTTTGACATGCTATAGTATGACTTTTTAATGAAAATTTCGAAATTTTAAACTGAGTTTTTTTACCACCAAATGAATCGTCAGACTATACTATGCCTTTTTTCATTAAAATTTTCGACATTCTATACTATGACATTTTTTTACGAATATTTTTGACATGACTTTTTTCAAGAAAATTTTCGAAAATATTCCCAAAAAAAATGTCATAGTATAGAATGTCGAAAATTTTAATGAAAAAAGGCATAGTATAGTCTGTCGATTCATTTGGTGGAAAAAAAACTCAGTTTAAAATTTCGTCAATTTTCATGAAAAAAGACATGCTATAGTATGACTTTTCATGAAAATGTCGAAATTTTAAACTGAGTTTTTTTTCCACCAAATGAATCGACAGACTATACTATGCCTTTTTTCATTAAAATTTTCGACATTCTATACTATGACATTTTTTTACGAATATTTTTGACATGACTTTTTTCATGAAAATTTTCGAAAATATTCGTAAAAAAATGTCATAGTATAGAATGTCGAAAATTTTAATGAAAAAAGGCATAGTATAGTCTGTCGATTCTTTTGGTGGAAAAAAAACTCAGTTTAAAATTTCGTCAATTTTCATGAAAAAAGACATGCTATAGTATGATTTTCATGAAAATGTCGAAATTTTAAACTGAGTTTTTTTTCCACCAAATGAATCGACAGACTATACTATGCCTTTTTTCATTAAAATTTTCGACATTCTATACTATGACATTTTTTTACGAATATTTTTGACATGCTATAGTATGACTTTTTAATGAAAATTTCGAAATTTTAAACTGAGTTTTTTTACCACCAAATGAATCGTCAGACTATACTATGCCTTTTTTCATTAAAATTTTCGACATTCTATACTAAGACATTTTTTTACGAATATTTTTGACATGACTTTTTTCATGAAAATTTTCGAAAATATTCGTAAAAAAATGTCATAGTATAGAATGTCGAAAATTTTAATGAAAAAAGGCATAGTATAGTCTCTCGATTCTTTTGGTGGGAAAAAAACTCAGTTTAAAATTTCGTCAATTTTCATGAAAAAAGACATGCTATAGTATGACTTTTCATGAAAATGTCGAAATTTTAAACTGAGTTTTTTTTCCACCAAATGAATCGACAGACTATACTATGCCTTTTTTCATGAAAATTTTCGACATTCTATACTATGACATTTTTTTACGAATATTTTTGACATGACTTTTTTCATGAAAATTTTCGAAAATATTCGTAAAAAAATGTCATAGTATAGAATGTCGAAAATTTTAATGAAAAAAGGCATAGTATAGTCTGTCGATTAATTTGGTGGAAAAAAAACTCAGTTTAAAATTTCGACATTTTCATGAAAAAAGACATGCTATAGTATGACTTTTCATGAAAATGTCGAAATTTTAAACTGAGTTTTTTTTCCACCAAATTAATCGACAGACTATACTATGCCTTTTTTCATTAAAATTTTCGACATTCTATACTATGACATTTTTTTACGAATATTTTTGACATGACTTTTTTCATGAAAATTTTCGAAAATATTCGTAAAAAAATGTCATAGTATAGAATGTCGAAATTTTAATGAAAAAAGGCATAGTATAGTCTGTCGATTAATTTGGTGGAAAAAAAACTCAGTTTAAAATTTCGACATTTTCATGAAAAAAGACATGCTATAGTATGACTTTTCATGAAAATGTCGAAATTTTAAACTGAGTTTTTTTTTCCACCAAATGAATCGACAGACTATACTATACCTTTTTTCATTAAAATTTTCGACATTCTATACTATGACATTTTTTACGAATATTTTTACTGCTTTTTTCATTAAGAAATTTAAATTGTACTAATATATACAAATGCAATAATTTATACGCATATTATTGACATTATTTCATTATAAAAATTTTTCGAAAATTTGACATATTAAAGCAAATTTGAATGATTAAAAAATGTCAATTAAATTGGTTTTAAAAAAAAGCAGATATACTTCGATTATTTTAAAAAAAACCATTTAATGACATTTTCATGAAAAAATTTTATGTTTTTTTCATGAAAATTAAAATATTTTAATTAATTCAATTCAAAATTAATTTTTAGATATTAGACTTTTCTTCTGGAAAATTTTTAAAATTTGAAAATTTTTTTAATAAAATTCGAAATATTTTAAAAAAAAATATATAAGTCGTTTTTTAAAAAAAAATAAGTCTTCGATATTTTTTGAAAAATATCATTTATATGACATTTTCATGAAAATAATTTATAGATGATTTTTCATGAAAATTCGAAATTTTAAAATTTTTTTTTAAAATTAAAATTATACTATGCATTTTTTTAAATTTTCTACTTTTATAAAAATTTTAAATATTTAAATGTCATTAAATGACAATTCGAAATATTTTAAAAAATGTCATAGTATATTGATTTTTTAAAAAAAAATTCGACATATTCATTTTGAAATAAATTGTATCTAATTTAATTTAAAAGTCATTTTAATGACTTTTTATGAAAATGTAATATAAATTGTATTAATTTCATCATTAATACAACATTTTATGAAATCATTAATTTTGTCTTCATAATAGAAAATATTTTAAAATTTTCAATTTTATGAAAATTTAAATATAAAAGATTTAATGTCGAAATTTTAATGAAAAATTTTAAATTCGTCGATATTTATGAAAATACATAATTTAAATTTCAAATTCGAAATTTTAACAAATTTTTTTTCACTATAATGACTTAATAAACTGATTTTTTAAACTTTTATTCCACAAATGAATCTCTTATATCTTTTTCTTTTAAATATTTTCAATTATATTGACATTTTTTACGAATTTTTTGACATAAATTTTTTCAAAAATTTTACGAAAATTTGTAAATAAAATTATTCAAAATATGAAATTTATAGAATAGTTGATTTTTGGTGGAAAAAAAACTCAGTTAAAATTTCGAATTTTCAAAAAAAGACATGCTATAGTATGAATTTTATGAAATGTGAAATTTTAAACTGATTTTTTTCCACCAAATGAATACAGACTATACTATCCTTTTTTCATTAAAATTTTCACATTCTTACTATGACATTTAATTTTAAATATTTTTTATAAAAATGTTTAATGAATTTTTTTAAAAAATTTTTACAACATAAATTTTTTTTACTAAAAGCTTTTTCATTAATTTTTAAATTTAATATATAAATTTTAAAAATTTCTGAATAGATTCATAAAATTTTCGAAAATTCGAAAAAATGCATTTATAGTTCGAAATTTTAATAAAAAAGCATTAATTGTCATTTTTTGAAAAAAATTGCTTATATGACACTTTTTAGAATAAATGGTTTTTTTTCATGAAAATGTCGAAATTTTAACAATTTTTAATCAAATCGAAATTAATATTTATTATTTTGATTAATTTTATAAAAATTTTATTTAAATAAAATTTTCATGATATAAATGAATTTTATATGAAAAAATGTATTTAAATTTGTAAAATGAAAATGAAATATATTTCATTATTCGGGTTAAAATACTTTATAAAAATTTTTAAATGATTTGTTGTTTTCATGAAAATTCAAATTATAAATGGTTTTTTCAAAATAAAAAAATATACTATGCTTTTATTAAATTTTGACAAATATAAATTTTTAAATATTTACAATTTTATGATAAAATGTCAAAATTTTTAAAAAAAGAAATAGTATAAAGTTGTTTTTCATAATAAGGAAGAATCAGTATTATTTTGAAAATAAACATTTATATATGACTTTTCATGAAAATTAATTTAACTTTTATGAAAATTCGAAATTTTAAACTGAGTTTTTTTCCCAAATGAATCAACTATACTATGCCTTTTTTCATTAAAATTTTGACATTTTAACTTATTTTTTACGAATATTTTACTGATTTTTTATGAAAATTTTTCAAAATTTTAAAAAATTAATTAAAATTAAAATTTTAAAAAAAATAGATGTCTGTTTTTTGGGGAAAAAAACATTTAAAATTTCGAATTTTCATAAAAAAAATGATTATATTTTAAATTTTAAAATTTTTAAAAAGGTTTTTTTTCCCCATGAATGGAATAAGCCTTTTTTCATTAAAATTTTCGACATTCTATACTATGACATTTTTTTACGAATATTTTTGACATGACTTTTTTCATGAAAATTTTCGAAAATATTCGTAAAAAAATGTCATAGTATAGAATGTCGAAAATTTTAATGAAAAAAGGCATAGTATAGTCTGTCGATTAATTTGGTGGAAAAAAAACTCAGTTTAAAATTTCGACATTTTCATGAAAAAAGACATGCTATAGTATGACTTTTCATGAAAATGTCGAAATTTTAAACTGAGTTTTTTTTCCACCAAATGAATCGACAGACTATACTATGCCTTTTTTCATTAAAATTTTCGACATTCTATACTATGACATTTTTTTACGAATATTTTTGACATGCTATAGTATGACTTTTTAATGAAAATTTCGAAATTTTAAACTGAGTTTTTTTACCACCAAATGAATCGACAGACTATACTATGCCTTTTTTCATTAAAATTTTCGACATTCTATACTATGACATTTTTTTTACGAATATTTTTGACATGACTTTTTTCATGAAAATTTTCGAAAATATTCGTAAAAAAATGTCATAGTATAGAATGTCGAAAATTTTAATGAAAAAAGGCATAGTATAGTCTGTCGATTAATTTGGTGGAAAAAAAACTCAGTTTAAAATTTCGTCATTTTCATGAAAAAAGACATGCTATAGTATGACTTTTCATGAAAATGTCGAAATTTTAAACTGAGTTTTTTTTCCACCAAATGAATCGACAGACTATACTATGCCTTTTTTCATTAAAATTTTCGACATTATATACTATGACATTTTTTTACGAATTTTTGACATGACTTTTTTCATGAAAATTTTCGAAAATATTCGTAAAAAAATGTCATAGTATAGAATGTCGAAATTTAATGAAAAAGGCATGTATAGCGTCGATTTTGGTGGAAAAAAAAACCGTTTAAAATTTCGAATTTCATGAAAAAAGACATGCTATAGTATGACTTTACATGAAAATGTCGAAATTTTAAACTGAGTTTTTTTCCCACAAATGAATCGACAGACTATACTATTTTTTTTTTTTACTATAAAATTTTTTCGAATATTCTATGACTATGACATTTAGAGTTTTTACGAATAACTATGCTTATAAAATGACTTTACATGACTTTTTTCATGAAAATTTTCGAAAATATTCGTAAAAAAATGTCATAGTATACAATGTCGAAAATTTTAATGAAAAAAGGCATAGTATAGTCTTCGATTAATTGGTGGAAAAAAAACTCAGTTTAAAATTTCGACATTTTCATGAAAAAAAACATGCTATAGTATGACTTTTTAATGAAAATGTCGAAATTTTAAACTGAGTTTTTTTTCCACCAAATGAATCGACAGACTATAATATTCCTTTTTTCATTAAAATTTTCGACATTCTATAATATGACATTTTTTACGAATATTTTTGACATGACTTTTTTCATGAAAATTTTCGAAAATATTCGTAAAAAAATGTCATAGTATACAATGTCGAAAATTTTAATGAAAAAAGGCATAGTATAGTCTGTCGATTAATTTGGTGGAAAAAAAACTCAGTTTAAAATTTCGACATTTTCATGAAAAAAGACATGCTATAGTATGACTTTTCATGAAAATGTCGAAATTTTAAACTGAGTTTTTTTTCCACCAAATGAATCGACAGACTATACTATGCCTTTTTTCATTAAAATTTTCGACATTCTATACTATGACATTTTTTTACGAATATTTTTGACATGACTTTTTTCATGAAAATTTTCGAAAATATTCGTAAAAAAATGTCATAGTATAGAATGTCGAAAATTTTAATGAAAAAAGGCATAGTATAGTCTGTCGATTAATTTGGTGGAAAAAAAACTCAGTTTAAAATTTCGACATTTTCATGAAAAAAGACATGCTATAGTATGACTTTTCATGAAAATGTCGAAATTTTAAACTGAGTTTTTTTTCCACCAAATGAATCGACAGACTATACTATGCCTTTTTTCATTAAAATTTTCGACATTCTATACTATGACATTTTTTTACGAATATTTTTGACATGACTTTTTTCATGAAAATTTTCGAAAATATTCGTAAAAAAATGTCATAGTATAGAATGTCGAAAATTTTAATGAAAAAAGGCATAGTATAGTCTGTCGATTAATTTGTGGAAAAAAAACTCAGTTTAAAATTTCGACATTTTCATGAAAAAAGACATGCTATAGTATGACTTTTCATGAAAATGTCGAAATTTTAAACTGAGTTTTTTTTCCACCAAATGAATCGACAGACTATACTATGACATTTTTTTACGAATATTTTTGACATGCTATAGTATGACTTTTTAATGAAAATTTCGAAATTTTAAACTGAGTTTTTTTACCACCAAATGAATTGTCAGACTATACTATGCCTTTTTTCATTAAAATTTTCGACATTCTATACTATGACATTTTTTTACGAATATTTTTGACATGACTTTTTTCATGAAAATTTTCGAAAATATTCGTAAAAAAATGTCATAGTATAGAATGTCGAAAATTTTAATGAAAAAAGGCATAGTATAGTCTGTCGATTAATTTGGTGGAAAAAAAACTCAGTTTAAAATTTCGACATTTTCATGAAAAAAGACATGCTATAGTATGACTTTTCATGAAAATGTCGAAATTTTAAACTGAGTTTTTTTTCCACCAAATGAATCGACAGACTATACTATGCCTTTTTTCATTAAAATTTTCGACATTCTATACTATGACATTTTTTTACGAATATTTTTGACATGCTATAGTATGACTTTTTAATGAAAATTTCGAAATTTTAAACTGAGTTTTTTTACCACCAAATGAATCGTCAGACTATACTATGCCTTTTTTCATTAAAATTTTCTACATTCTATACTATGACATTTTTTTACGAATATTTTTGACATGACTTTTTTCATGAAAATTTTCGAAAATATTCGTAAAAAAATGTCATAGTATACAATGTCGAAAATTTTAATGAAAAAAGGCATAGTATAGTCTGTCGATTAATTTGGTGGAAAAAAAACTCAGTTTAAAATTTCGACATTTTCATGAAAAAAGACATGCTATAGTATGACTTTTCATGAAAATGTCGAAATTTTAAACTGAGTTTTTTTTCCACCAAATGAATCGACAGACTATACTATGCCTTTTTTCATTAAAATTTTCGACATTCTATACTATGACATTTTTTTACGAATATTTTTGACATGACTTTTTTCATGAAAATTTTCGAAAATATTCGTAAAAAAATGTCATAGTATAGAATGTCGAAAATTTTAATGAAAAAAGGCATAGTATAGTCTGTCGATTAATTTGGTGGAAAAAAAACTCAGTTTAAAATTTCGACATTTTCATGAAAAAAGACATGCTATAGTATGACTTTTCATGAAAATGTCGAAATTTTAAACTGAGTTTTTTTTCCACCAAATGAATCGACAGACTATACTATGCCTTTTTTCATTAAAATTTTCGACATTCTATACTATGACATTTTTTTACGAATATTTTTGACATGCTATAGTATGACTTTTTAATGAAAATTTCGAAATTTTAAACTGAGTTTTTTTACCACCAAATGAATCGTCAGACTATACTATGCCTTTTTTCATTAAAATTTTCGACATTCTATACTATGACATTTTTTTACGAATATTTTTGACATGACTTTTTTCATGAAAATTTTCGAAAATATTCGTAAAAAAATGTCATAGTATACAATGTCGAAAATTTTAATGAAAAAAGGCATAGTATAGTCTGTCGATTAATTTGGTGGAAAAAAAACTCAGTTTAAAATTTCGACATTTTCATGAAAAAAGACATGCTATAGTATGACTTTTCATGAAAATGTCGAAATTTTAAACTGAGTTTTTTTTCCACCAAATGAATCGACAGACTATACTATGCCTTTTTTCATTAAAATTTTCGACATTCTATACTATGACATTTTTTTACGAATATTTTTGACATGACTTTTTTCATGAAAATTTTCGAAAATATTCGTAAAAAAATGTCATAGTATAGAATGTCGAAAATTTTCATGAAAAAAGGCATAGTATAGTCTGTCGATTAATTTGGTGGAAAAAAAAACTCAGTTTAAAATTTCGACATTTTCATGAAAAAAGACATGCTATAGTATGACTTTTCATGAAAATGTCGAAATTTTAAACTGAGTTTTTTTTCCACCAAATGAATCGACAGACTATACTATGCCTTTTTTCATTAAAATTTTCGACATTCTATACTATGACATTTTTTTACGAATATTTTTGACATGACTTTTTCATGAAAATTTTCGAAAATATTCGTAAAAAAATGTCATAGTATAGAATGTCGAAAATTTTAATGAAAAAAGGCATAGTATAGTCTGTCGATTAATTTGGTGGAAAAAAAACTCAGTTTAAAATTTCGACATTTTCATGAAAAAAGACATGCTATAGTATGACTTTTCATGAAAATGTCGAAATTTTAAACTGAGTTTTTTTTCCACCAAATGAATCGACAGACTATACTATGCCTTTTTTCATTAAAATTTTCGACATTCTATACTATGACATTTTTTTACGAATATTTTTGACATGACTTTTTTCATGAAAATTTTCGAAAATATTCGTAAAAAAATGTCATAGTATAGAATGTCGAAAATTTTAATGAAAAAAGGCATAGTATAGTCTGTCGATTAATTTGGTGGAAAAAAAACTCAGTTTAAAATTTCGACATTTTCATGAAAAAAGACATGCTATAGTATGACTTTTCATGAAAATGTCGAAATTTTAAACTGAGTTTTTTTTCCACCAAATGAATCGACAGACTATACTATGCCTTTTTTCATTAAAATTTTCGACATTCTATACTATGACATTTTTTTACGAATATTTTTGACATGACTTTTTTCATGAAAATTTTCGAAAATATTCGTAAAAAAATGTCATAGTATAGAATGTCGAAAATTTTAATGAAAAAAGGCATAGTATAGTCTGTCGATTAATTTGGTGGAAAAAAAACTCAGTTTAAAATTTCGACATTTTCATGAAAAAAGACATGCTATAGTATGACTTTTCATGAAAATGTCGAAATTTTAAACTGAGTTTTTTTTCCACCAAATGAATCGACAGACTATACTATGCCTTTTTTCATTAAAATTTTCGACATTCTATACTATGACATTTTTTTACGAATATTTTTGACATGCTATAGTATGACTTTTTAATGAAAATTTCGAAATTTTAAACTGAGTTTTTTTTCCACCAAATGAATCGACAGACTATACTATGCCTTTTTTCATTAAAATTTTCTACATTCTATACTATGACATTTTTTTACGAATATTTTTGACATGACTTTTTTCATGAAAATTTTCGAAAATATTCGTAAAAAAATGTCATAGTATACAATGTCGAAAATTTTAATGAAAAAAGGCATAGTATAGTCTGTCGATTAATTTGGTGGAAAAAAAACTCAGTTTAAAATTTCGACATTTTCATGAAAAAAGACATGCTATAGTATGACTTTTCATGAAAATGTCGAAATTTTAAACTGAGTTTTTTTTCCACCAAATGAATCGACAGACTATACTATGCCTTTTTTCATTAAAATTTTCGACATTCTATACTATGACATTTTTTTACGAATATTTTTGACATGACTTTTTTCATGAAAATTTTCGAAAATATTCGTAAAAAAATGTCATAGTATAGAATGTCGAAAATTTTAATGAAAAAAGGCATAGTATAGTCTGTCGATTAATTTGGTGGAAAAAAAACTCAGTTTAAAATTTCGACATTTTCATGAAAAAAGACATGCTATAGTATGACTTTTCATGAAAATGTCGAAATTTTAAACTGAGTTTTTTTTCCACCAAATGAATCGACAGACTATACTATGCCTTTTTTCATTAAAATTTTCGACATTCTATACTATGACATTTTTTTACGAATATTTTTGACATGACTTTTTTCATGAAAATTTTCGAAAATATTCGTAAAAAAATGTCATAGTATACAATGTCGAAAATTTTCATGAAAAAAGGCATAGTATAGTCTGTCGATTAATTTGGTGGAAAAAAAACTCAGTTTAAAATTTCGACATTTTCATGAAAAAAGACATGCTATAGTATGACTTTTCATGAAAATGTCGAAATTTTAAACTGAGTTTTTTTTCCACCAAATGAATCGACAGACTATACTATGCCTTTTTTCATTAAAATTTTCGACATTCTATACTATAGTTTTTTTCGATAAATTGTCGAAATTTAAATACTTTTTTTCACAAATGAATTTAAAGACTATTTCTTTTTCAATATACATTTTCTAATTCTTTTTCATTTTTTTTATATTCGAACTATACATGTTTTTACAAAATTTTTCAATTTTTACTGAATTTTTTTTCACCAAATAATAAATATATAGCTTTGTATAAATTTTAATGAAAATTGCATATATATCTGTTTTTTTGTGAAAAAATTCAGTTAAAATTTTCAATTTTTGAAAAAGACATGCTATAGTATACATTTTCTAAAATTTAATTTAAAAGTTTTTTCTGTCATTCTTTGTGAAAAAAAATATAAATTTTAATTTTATGAAAAAATTTTCATATATTACTTTATGATTTTTGAAATTTAAACTGAGTTTTTTTCACAAATTTTCGAAAAAAACATGCTATTATTAAAATTTTCATGAAAAATGCAAATTTTTATAATTTTTTGACAAATTTATAAAATTTTCGAATTTTCATAAAAAATCATACTATAGATGTCTTTTATGAAAAAAGCAAATTTTAAGATTTTTTATAGATTAAAAAAATCATTTAATTTCGATTAATAAATTAATGCTATAGTATACTTTTTTAAAATGTTGAAATTTAAACGTTTTTTTCACCATTTTCATAAATAGTAAAATTATTTTTATAAAATTTCGAAATTTATAAACAGTTTTTTTCGAATATTTTGACATGTTTAATAAAACTTTTTAAATTATTCTAATTATGTAAATAGACATGTTGAATATTTTTGAAAAAGGTATATTTTGAAATGATTTTTTGGTGAAAAAAACATTAAATTCGCAATTTTATGAAAAAAATTGATATATATCTTTCATTTTTTTCGAAATTTTAAAGTTTTTTCAATTTTAATGAAAATTTCAATTTATATTTTTTTACAATTTCGAAATTTTAATGAGATTTTTTTCCATATTTTAATTTACATGTCTTTTCATGAAAATGTCGAAATTTTAAACTGAGTTTTTTTTCCACCAAATGAATCGACAGACTATACTATGCCTTTTTTCATTAAAATTTTCGACATTCTATACTATGACATTTTTTTACGAATATTTTTGACATGACTTTTTTCATGAAAATTTTCGAAAATATTCGTAAAAAAATGTCATAGTATACAATGTCGAAAATTTTAATGAAAAAAGGCATAGTATAGTCTGTCGATTAATTTGGTGGAAAAAAAACTCAGTTTAAAATTTCGACATTTTCATGAAAAAAGACATGCTATAGTATGACTTTTCATGAAAATGTCGAAATTTTAAACTGAGTTTTTTTTCCACCAAATGAATCGACAGACTATACTATGCCTGTTTTCATTAAAATTTTCGACATTCTATACTATGACATTTTTTTACGAATATTTTCGAAAATTTTCATGAAAAAAGTCATGTCAAAAATATTCGTAAAAAAATGTCATAGTATAGAATGTCGAAAATTTTAATGAAAAAAGGCATAGTATAGTCTGACGATTCATTTGGTGGTAAAAAAACTCAGTTTAAAATTTCGAAATTTTCATTAAAAAGTCATACTATAGCATGTCAAAAATATTCGTAAAAAAATGTCATAGTATAGAATGTCGAAAATTTTAATGAAAAAAGGCATAGTATAGTCTGTCGATTCATTTGGTGGAAAAAAAACTCAGTTTAAAATTTCGACATTTTCATGAAAAGTCATACTATAGCATGTCTTTTTTCATGAAAATGTCGAAATTTTAAACTGAGTTTTTTTACCACCAAATGAATCGACAGACTATACTATGCCTTTTTTCATTAAAATTTTCGACATTGTATACTATGACATTGTTTTACGAATATTTTCGAAAATTTTCATGAAAAAAGTCATTTCAAAAATATTCGTAAAAAAATGTCATAGTATAGAATGTCGAAAATTTTAATGAAAAAAGGCATAGTATAGTCTGTCGATTAATTTGGTGGAAAAAAAACTCAGTTTAAAATTTCGACATTTTCATGAAAAAAGACATGCTATAGTATGACTTTTCATGAAAATGTCGAAATTTTAAACTGAGTTTTTTTTCCACCAAATTAATCGACAGACTATACTATGCCTTTTTTCATGAAAATTTTTGACATTCTATACTATGACATTTTTTTACGAATATTTTTGACATGACTTTTTTCATGAAAATTTTCGAAAATATTCGTAAAAAAATGTCATAGTATAGAATGTCGAAAATTTGTATGAAAAAAGGCATAGTATAGTCTGTCGATTCATTTGGTGGAAAAAAAACTCAGTTTAAAATTTCGTCAATTTTCATGAAAAAAGACATGCTATAGTATGACTTTTCATGAAAATGTCGAAATTTTAAACTAAGTTTTTTTTCCACCAAATGAATCGACAGACTATACTAAGCCTTTTTTCATTAAAATTTTCGACATTCTATACTATGACATTTTTTTACGAATATTTTTGACATGACTTTTTTCATGAAAATTGACGAAATTTTAAACTGAGTTTCTTCATGAAAATGTCATACTTTTCGACATTTTCATGAAAATTGACGAAAATTTAAACTGAGTTTTTTTTCCACCAAATTAATTGACAGACTATCGCCTGTTTTCATGAAAATTTTCGACATTCTATACTATGACATTTTTTTACGAATATTTTCGAAAGTTTTCATTTAAAAAGTCATGTCAAAAATATTCGTAAAAAAATGTCATAGTATAGAATGTCGAAAATTTTCATGAAAAAAGGCAACATATAGTCCGTCGATTCATTTGGTGGAAAAAAAACTCAGTTTAAAATTTCGAAAATTTTCATTAAAAAAGTCATACTATAGCATGTCGAAAATATTCGTAAAAAAATGTCATAGTATAGAATGTCGAAAATTTTCATGAAAAAAGGCAACATATAGTCCGTCGATTAATTTGGTGGAAAAAAAACTCAGTTTAAAATTTCGAAAATTTTCATGAAAAGTCATACTATAGCATGTCTTTGTTCATGAAAATTGACGAAATTTTAAACTGATTTTTTTTTCCACCAAATGAATCGACAGACTATACTATGACTTTTTTCATTAAAATTTTCGACATTCTATACTATGACATTTTTTAAAAAATTTTAAAACAAGTTTAAAATTTCGAAAATTTCATGAAAAAAGTCATACTATAGTATGACTATTTTCATGACATACTATAGCATGTCGAAAACAGTCATACTATAGTATGTCGTAAACAGTGAAAAAAAGTCATACTATAGTATGACTTTTTTTTCACTTTTTTCGACATACTATAATGACCTTTTTTCGACATACTATAGTATGACTGTTTTTGACATGCTATAGTATGTCGAAAAAAGTGAAAAAAGTCATACTATAGTATGAGCTTTTTTTCACTTTTTTCGACATACTCTACTATGACTTTTTTTTTGAAATACTATACTATGACATTTATTTTATTTTTAGTCATACTATACTATGACTTTTTTTTTCGACATACTATACTAAGTCTTTTTTTCATGACATTTTTGGACACACTATACCATGACTTCCGCTAGTGTATTGCAAGCCTGGCGGCCCGCCAGGCCTAAATTGACTACCCTCCGGGCCCAAGAATCGGGGAATTATGTATTTTTAATATGTTTTTTAAAGTAAAATGTGTAATACAAGTGGCGAACTCCTTTAAAGAAAAACTAATAGGTAGGTTATGTGCTTATCTGTGTGGAGCTATATTTAGTCCATGTAAATGATTTATGTAATATTTGTCTTTATCACAGGTTTTTGTTTTTTTGTCACTGTCTTGCAGGATGGTGGGTGTTATGGTGACCTGTTTTGTAAAGCCCTGAAAACATACAACATGTTGTGCTTCGGCATCTATCGGTTACGAGACGCACATCTAAATACACAAAGCCAATGTACCAAACGGTGAGTACGGACTTAATGTGTCACTGCATTTAGATGCTCAAAACCGCCACAAAAAAGCCTATGCTAACTTTGAACTGGTCTCCCATCTGTTCCCTCTCTCCTCTAGGTACGTCATAACCAATCCACCATATGCGTTTGAGTTGGTGCCCTCAGACCTGATATTCTGCCTGATGCAGTTTGACCACAATGCTGGCCAGTCTCGAACCAGCCTCTCCCACTCTTCCCATTCGTCCCATTCCTCCAGCAAAAAGAGCTCCTCCGTCCACTCTATCCCAACCACCAATCGCACCAACCGCGCCAAAAGCAGGGACTCACGAGACAAACAAAAGTATGTGCCCCTCTAAAGCTCTCTGTCTATGTCAGTAAACAGTGCCTGCCAACAGTTACTGTCCTGTGTGTCCTTTTGCAAACAGACCGTAACATGTCTGGGTGTCGATGTGTGTATGTTTTGTCTGAATGTGTATGTATGTGTTCCTTGTATGTCTTAATTTGCATTCAACAACCCCATGCAGTATAGCGTGGTTTGCCCCTTGAGCAGGGCCATCCCATGGCATAGGGCAAAGATGGCAGCCACAAAGGGCTTCTGTCTTTCCTGGGGGCCGCCAAGCAGTAAGCTTTTTTTTGGAGTTTCTTTCCATCCATTGGTTGTTACTGTGTTTCTGAATTTTTCCATACTTCTACATTTCTTATGACAAAAAAATACAGTAAATTTAACCGGGGCTGTTAGTAATAGTCATTCTTGAGTAGCAGGGTAATTTTGTCATGATTTAACATATTCTTTTTATTTTATAAACCCAAACAAAAGCCCTTTGCAGTTAAAAACAAGATGCCTGAATCAACAGATAACATTTTGTTAGTAATGAACTTTGAGACACATACGAAGACGGCTTTGAAGTGATTGTTTCTACACCTAAGCTAAATTTTGTTAGTGTCTAATTAACTATTGGCTGTTTTTTAAATCTAAGTTTTATTGAATATAGTTTAAAGGACCATTTGAGTTATTCAGGCTCACCTAGTTAAGTTTTTTTCACCATTTAAAAAGTCAGTGCTGATTTCACTGTAGTGTTCTTACCTGCACACACGGGGCCAACTCCAAGTGATGACATCTTGGTTAAAATGTGGAGGAAGGGCCCTAAAAGCAAAAGAATGTATTGTTGTATAAATATGTAATATTGGCCAACAGAAAAAAGAAAATGTCCCCTCAGAGTAGGAATTGTCAAACATTTCCAGACCTTTAACTTTACTTATACTGTGCTTTCTTGTGTAAATAACTCTCACCTCTGTGATAAAGGTCACTGGGTTTCTCCATCTTATATCATTCCAAGTTTTGCCTTTTTGAAATTTGTTTGTTTTGTTTAAATTAAACCTGAACCTTATTGTACTTGAACTGCACTTTAAATTATATGTCCTAAGAGTTCATAGTATGTCATGTCTATGAAACAACGAGCATCGTGTTCTCATAATGCCTTTTCATTTGCATTAACATTCAAATGCTATACTTAAATGTTATTTGCCCAATGAAGTATTAATTATGTAAATATATATGCAAGTACAAAATGTCAGTTATTAATAAAGTTACACCGCCCTTATAATTACATTGTCGTCACATTTCAATGTTATTTTATATATATATATATATATATTATTTTCTCTCAAGCCATTTTAGTGAACATTTGGCTATCTACCAGAGACTGGATAATAATAAGCAACCGCATGTGTTTTTACATTCTGCTATAAACAGCCCCAGTGTTTTCTGAGGGTCACAATTCAGAGAAGTGCATTATTATTGTCAAAAATACAGATGCAGCTCTAACTCGTTATACAATGACTGAATGCCTCATAAGAACCCCCATTATCTACGTAGAAAAATAAAAAAAAAAGTGAAAGTATAGTATGTCGAAAAAAAATCATACTATAGTATGTCGAAAAATTTTGTAAAAAAAAGTCATAGTATAGTATGTCGAAAAAAAGTCATACTATAGTATGTCGAAAAATGTTGTAAAAAAAAGTCATAGTATAGTATGTCGAAATATTTTGTAAAAAAAAGTCATACTATAGTATGTCGAAAAAAAAGTTATGCTATAGTATGTCGAAAATTTTTGTAAAAAAAAGTCATGGTATAGTGTGTCGAAGAAAAGTCATAGTACAGTATGTCGAAAAATGTTGTAAAAAAAAGTAATAGTATAGTATGTCGAAAAAAAGTCATACTATAGTATGTCGAAAAATGTTGAAAAAAAAAGTCATAGTATAGTATGTCGAAAAAAAGTCATGCTATAGTATGTCGAAATATTTTGTAAAAAAAAGTCATAGTATAGTATGTCGAAAAAAAAAAGTCGTGCTATAGTCACTCACTCACTATCTCATCTTCAACCGCTTATCCGGGGTCGGGTCGCGGGGGCAACAGCTCCAGCAGGGGACCCCAAACTTCCCTTTCCCGGGCCACATTAACCAGCTCTGACTGGGGGATCCCGAGGCGTTCCCAGGCCAGTGTGGAGATATAATCTCTCCACCTAGTCCTGGGTCTTCCCCGTGGCCTCCTCCCAGCTGGTCGTGCCTGGAACACCTCCCTAGGGAGGCGCCCAGGGGGCATCCTTACTAGATGCCCGAACCACCTCATCTGGCTCCTTTCAACGCAAAGGAGCAGCGGCTCTACTCCGAGTCCCTCACGGATGACTGAGCTTCTCACCCTATCTCTAAGGGAGACGCCAGCCACCCTCCTGAGGAATCCCATTTCGGCCGCTTGTACCCGCGATCTCGTTCTTTCGGTCATGACCAAACTCTCATGACCATAGGTGAGAGTAGGAACGAAGATTGCCCGGTAGATCGAGAGCTTTGCCTTCCGGCTCAGCTCTCTTTTCGTCACAACGGTGCGGTAAAGCGAATGCAGTACCGCCCCCGCTGCTCCGATTCTCCGGCCAATCTCACGTTCCATTGTCCCCTCACTCGCGAACAAGACCCCGAGGTACTTGAACTCCTTCACTTGGGGTAAGGACTCATTCCCTACCCGGAGTAGGCAATCCATCGGTTTCCTGCTGAGAACCATGGCCTCAGATTTAGAGGTGCTGATCCCTCGGCTGCGAACCGATCCAGTGAGTGCTGGAGGTCACAGTCCGATGATGCCAACAGGACCACATCATCTGCAAAAAGCAGCGATGAGATCCTCAGCACACCGAACTGCAAACCCTCCTCCCCCCGACTACGCCTCGATATCCTGTCCATGAATATCACGAACAGGATTGGTGACAAAGCGCAGCCCTGGCGGAGGCCAACCCCCACCGGAAACGAGTCCGACTTACTGCCGAGGATCAGTGCTATAGTATGTCGAATAATTTTGTAAAAAAAAGTCATAGTATAGTATGACGAAAAAAGTCATACTATAGTATGTCGAAAAAAAAGTCATGGTATAGTATGTCGAAAAAAAGTCATACTATAGTATGTCGAAAAAAAAGTCACGCCATGGTATGTCGAAATATTTTGTAAAAAAAAGTCATGGTATAGTATGTCGAAAAAGTCATAGTATAGTATGTCGAAAAATTGTGTAAAAAAAAGTCATAGTATAGTATGTCGAAAAAAAGTCATACTATAGTATGTCGAAAAAAAGTCATAGTATAGTATGTCGAAATATTTTGTAAAAAAAAGTCATGGTATAGTATGTCGAAAAATTTTGTAAAAAAAATGTCATAGTATAGTATGTTGAAACATTTTGTAAAAAAAAGTCATGGTATAGTATGTCGAAGAAAAGTCAAACTATAGTATGTCGAAAAAAAAGTCATAGTATAGTATGTCGAAAAAAAAGTCATGCTATAGTATGTCGAAAATTTTGTAAAAAAAGTCATACTATAGTATGTTGAAAAAAAGTAATACTATAGTATGTCTAGAAAAAAGTCATGCTATAGTATGTCGAAAAATTTTGTAAAAAAAAGTCATAGTATAGTATGTCGAAAAAAAGTCATACTATAGTATGTCAAAAAAAATCATGCAATAGTATGTCGAAAAATTTTGTAAAAAAAAAAGTCATTGTATAGTATGTCAAAGAAAAGTCATAGTATAGTATGTCGAAACATTTTGTAAAAAAAAGTCATAGTATAGTATGTCGAAACATTTGGTAAAAAAAAGTCATGGTATAGTCTGTCGAAGAAAAGTCATAGTATAGTATGTCGAAAAATTTTGTAAAAAAAAGTCAGTATAGTATGTCGAAATATTTTGTAAAAAAAAGTCATGGTATAGTATGTCGAAAAAAAGTCATACTATAGTATGTCGAAAAAAAAGTTATGCTATAGTATGTCGAAGAAAAGTCATAGTATAGTATGTCGAAAAATTTTGTAAAAAAAAGTCATAGCATAGTATGTCGAAAAAAAGTCATGCTATAGTATGTCAAAATTTTGTAAAAAAAAGTCATAGTACAGTATGTCGAAAAAAAGTCATACTATAGTATGTCGAAAAAAAAGTCATGCCATAGTATGTTGAAATATTTTGTAAAAAAAAGTCATGGTATAGTATGTCGAAAAAGTCATACTATAGTATGTCGAAAAATTGTGTAAAAAAAGTCATAGTATAGTATGTCGAAATTAAGTCATAGTATAGTATGTCGAAAAATTTTGTAAAAAAAGTCATAGTATAGTATGTCGAAAAAAAGTCATACTATAGTATGTCGAAAAAAAAGTCATGCTATAGTATGTCGAAAAAAAAGTCATGGTATAGTATGTCGAAAAATTTGTAAAAAAAGTCATACTATAGTATGTCGAAATTAAGTCATAGTATAGTATGTCGAAAAATTTTGTAAAAAAAAGTCATGGTATAGTATGTCGAAAAAAAGTCATAGTATAGTATGTCGAAAAACTTTGTAAAAAAAAGTCATAGTATAGTATGTCGAAAAATTCATACTATAGTATGTCGAAAAACTTTGTAAAAAAAGTCATAGTAGAGTATGTCGTAAAAAAAGTCATACTATAGTATGTCGAAAAATTTTGTAAAAAAAAGTCATAGTATAGTATGTCGAAAAAAAGTCATACTAAAGTATGTCGAAAAATTTTGTAAAAAAAAGTCATAGTATAGTATGTCGAAAAAAGTCATAGTATAGTATGTCGAAAAAGTCATACTATAGTATGTCGAAAAATGTTGTAAAAAAAGTCATAGTATAGTATGTCGAAAAAAAGTTATAGTATAGTATGTCGAAAAAAAGTCATACTATAGTATGTCGAAAAATGTTGTAAAAAAAAGTCATAGTATAGTATGTCGAAAAAAAGTTATAGTATAGTATGTCGAAAAAAAGTCATACTATAGTATGTCGAAAAATTTTGTGAAAAAAAGTCATAGTATAGTATGTCGAAAAATGTTGTAAAAAAAAGTCATGGTCTAGTATGTAGAAGAAAAGTCATAGTATAGTATGTCAAAAAATGTTGTTAAAAAAAGTCATAGTATAGTATGTCGAAAAAAAAGTCATACTATAGTATGTCGAAAAATTTTGTATAGATACATGTTGTTTTTCTTTATTTTTTGTTGAGTTGTTGGTTGCCCCCTACTGTTTAACCTACTCCACATCCGTATGTAATGTGAGCATATGCCTTTATCATACTTCTGATCATTATGCTGTGCCGTTTCTGTTAATGGTCATACTATTATTTCCCATTTAGCTTACATTTAGTGTACTACTTTCTTTTTCCAAAGTGCAACAAGGATGAATAGAGTGGGCCAAGGTATGGAAGTGAATGATTATGCATGATGTTAAATAATGCATTGAACACGGTCATGTCCTTGCTGACATTTTGCCCTCTGAATGAAAGCCAAATGGTTTAGTGTTTCCAAATGACTGCATCAGGACGGCATGGTTATGACCTATGCAGTACATCTCACTGTAGGTTTGACTGCAGAATGTGTGATTGCAGCTGAATGGTTTGATGCTACTTCGCTTTATTCTGTATCAAGTGATGTTTCATGTTTTATTATTTGGCAACATGTATCTACTGGCATATGTGCTAATGTACTGCAGCACCACTGCCTTAAGTCATGTTGATGAAAATGCATGACCATGGACACTGCCAAGTGGATGAATCACCAGCAATATATTACGCCAGACTATCAATTCCCTTCTATAAGAAAAGAAAGTTGCATCAAGCCAAAAGCCTGAAGCCCCTCTAAAAGATAAAACCGTTGACAGTATGAACTGTGAAGTTAAAAGTATTAACTTCTAATTGGGTACAGTTAAGTTTTGAATATAGATTTTGTTTAACTGGTGACCTGCATGTCTGCTGACCCAACAAAACAGCATGCTTAAATGGCAGTGTGATATATTTATAAAAAAACATTTTTGGCCATGAGGTGAGTGACTATACTATGACTTTTTTCGACATATTATACTATGACTTCTTTCGACACACTATGACTGAGTTTTTTCGACATACTATACTACGACTTTTTGCGACATATTATACTATGACTTTTTTAAACATACTAAATTGATGTTTTTATGACTTTTTTTGACATACTAAACAACAAATTTTATTTCTGATTTTTTTTTGACATAGTTTACTTTGATTTTTTTATGACTTTTGTCGACCTACTATACTATGACTTTTTTTATACAATACAATACCATGAATTATTTCATTAAAATTGGGACAATGGAACACTGAGTGACACCTACCTGCCAATTAAAAAAATATATAATCTTGGAGCATATTTTATCATGTCAGAATTTCTTTCTACAATTAAAATGAGTATGTCTTTTAAAATATACAATGTCCTCCCTATGTTCTGTGTGCACTTGAAAAACAGTGAAATTGTAATTGACGTCCATGTGGCATTAACTGTCTCATGTCCCCCCTCTTTGTCTCTATATTTTTTCCTCTTTTACAGAAAAGACGTGGTTTACAGATGAGCCAGAGAGTACCCACCTGAGGACCATGCAGATCAAGCCTGTGAATACGCTCGCCATCAACCAAGTCAGTCAGTATAAATCCACGAGCAGCTTGATTCCACCCATCAGAGAAGCAGAAGACGAGTGCTGAGCTCCGGACCCGCGCTGACACCTGGACGCTTGGACCCAGACGACTCGTCGTGTAGGTGTCAGACTGGGATTCGGGTCATCTGCAAACATAAATCATCAATTGACATTAGATGAGACGAACACAAACCGCTTTCCTCGTTCATCTCTGCAGCACGCTTATTGTACAAGCAGATTTAGAATCAAACATGAAATATATACATGAAGACAATCGTAGTCAAATGTCGCAACCACTCAACTATTAGTTTGCACAACTAATCTTTAGTGGTGACCAGACTCCATGACTTTTTTTTGTTCCATTTTTGGGGAATGAGGGTCACTTGAAGAAGAACAGCAATGTAAAAATGACTATTGCTACTAAAAGAGGTGATTATCATAAAGTTATCAAGTTTTGCAATTGTAAAAGTTGCCTTTTAAGCTGTTGATGAACAACTACTACTACTGCATTGACTTTACCCCGTGTTGCAGAGTTATTCTGTACAGTATGTTAAAAATGTGTATTTTACATTCAGCTGCGATCCCACCACAATGGCATTGTCAGTGACTGACTCTCAGTGATTCCTTTGCCATTTGGAGCTAATTCACAACATTTGTGACAGTTAAGATGGCCAGCGTCCATGTGTAAATGGCATTTGGCTCCAGCCTTATCTCTATCCATTTATATTTGTCTTATCTTTGCCTTTTTGAGTCGTTTGTTATAACTGTTTTCATGTCGCTGTTTGGTTGCAATGTCCAAAAACCCCAGAAATCATATTAAGTAACGCTTTTAAGTATCTGCAAAGTTTCTCCAGGGGTAAAACGTTAGGAATATTAATTTTTCTTTTTTCTCGTTATTGACAATAGCCAAATATGATAGAGCTGTTTTGTTATTAGAATATAACCAAAAATCTCACACAGTTTATAATACAGTGGCAGAGATATTCATTTACTAAGGACACAATAGACAGCAAAGCTAAATACTATGGTATAGCATGGCACCATATGTTAAGTCTGTAGATGAGTTGAATGTGAAAGCCTCATATCGCATGAAGTGGGCATCTTTAAGTCCTCCTTTGGCTGTAAGCACTGCCTGGCACAGGATTGTCTTGGAGGCCATCAAGCGCTTGTATTTACTCCATGATCGATCTTAATGCCATAATCAGACACGTTGACGCTTTTTTGTAGATGTACGAAAAACAGCTCTATCATAAAAAGTTATTTTGGCTATTCATGTGTTCTCATAGATTCTACTCTGTTGGTAAACCATCTTGATGATCAATTACTTAACTGATATATTCATAAAACAAACGCGTCTAATGAAGCACAGATCATTTGTTTCGTTCCGTACATGAGTCCAGAATGCAGAGCTTAGAGTGGTTATTAATCTTGTCTTGTTTAAATTATAAATCATGGCTACATTTGCACTGATGTCGCTTTACCTCAGAATCAATGAAGGGGAAAGAAAGGTAAAAAGAAACACAAAATGCAAGTTTAATCCACAGAGGATGCTTCACAGTCTAGGCTAGGACTCGTGTAGGATGTGAAAAGAGAGAGGGTTGTGACATTTTTACTGGCACAGAGAAAATCCAAACCATCCGTCCCTCTGTGCCAGTAATGTGCCAGGCAGTGCCGAAGCCAACGGAGGACTCCAGAAGACCCACTGCTGCGAAAAGAGGCCTCTAATTTAGCTGAATTAGAGCAAATTTACTTTTGCTGCGAGACTGAGAAATGCACCTTCCTCTTTGCTCAGAGATCATTCTTTTAAAGACTAGTCTAATACAAGGCTGTGATTCCCTGGACATAACTAGAGCTGTAGTAAATAATTTAAGTCTTAAATTTAAGTTTTAAATGATCCATCGTCGATGTCAGAGCCTGATAGCAATTCATTTTGTGTACTCTTCAAAGAAATCTGTAAAGCTTAATGTAAAATATTTCTTTCTTGTGTGTTCTTGTTTGACAGTACTTGTGGGGTTGAGAGACATCTGGCATTGCAGTCTAGTTTGTATTATTTTGTGAATTTCTTTTTAGCACACTGACTTGTGGATACAATGACAGTGCTAAGTTGATATTTCTGACTATGTCATAATACCCAATAATAAATACAGTTTATTGTCTTGTACAAATAGGCTTGTACATAAAAATTGTACATGATTTCATTTTGTATTTTCACAAATTAAAAGCTGATGTACTGTGTTCTACATTATTTCATGTCATTTATTTATAAGTTACTGTCTGGACCTGTATGAGGCTCAGCACAGAAAACATTACTAGGCCACATTTTACACATGTATCTATCAAAGAGTGTCCACATATATAAAGGCTTCTCCTTTAACGATGACATACGGTACTTTCTGATTGCCAGACTGATCATGTGACACGGGACACCTCGGTGCACCCTCTGGATAATGGCTGATAAAAACAGCCTCCACATTCTCACCTTGGGGATAGAGAGGGCCCATCGTGTTGCCTGTTAACGATTTTACACACCACGGCACTGTGGGAGACTGTCAGCATGCCAATAATATTTACAGTCTAACACCTCGCAGAGAGGCCGCTGATTTCCCTGATCCTCCTGCCAGCGGCAGTGTCACCTTCTTAGTAAACAAACACATGTAGCCATCACACCATCACGCCTGATTATATCAACTATAAGGAAATCTGTATTCATTTAATGGATTTTTAATAAAGGTTCTATGCAGTGATGTACTGAGCAGAATTATAAATGTGCTCTGTCAAATTATGGTGGTAATTGTCTCAATAATTAAGGTTATTTATCAACTAATATCATCGCATAAAAGCTCATAAAAGGAGCCGAAAGAGAGGAAAAGACTGGAGTGTCATTTGTACATCTCATTGTTTGAGTTAAATCACAATGATTACTACAGATTTTCTAGCTCAGTAATATTACACTGAAACCCAGAGGAAAAACCAAGGAGGAACGATGTAAAATCCAACTGTAGTATCATCTAACCATATTTAATTATGGTTTTTGACAGCCTACCTGTAGCCGAGTGATTCCCAGCCAAGGGGACAATATTGTAACTAAGCTAAGCTAAAACATAAAATCACATAAATAGGATTAAAAACTGGTATATACTTCCGTATTAACACCAAGTGTTGTGATTGATCGTGCATGAAACTCATTTCTAAGCTAGCATAAAACCTGAAAAAGATAGCTATAAGTGATTGCTACTAGCAACAGATTGTTCAACTGAAACCAACTGCTGGCGGCAGCATACAGATTTATGATTGACAACGTAAAAAGACATTTCTTTAACAAGACTTGTAAAGGTCCTCTCAGTCTGCTGATGCTTCAGAGATTACTGAATGATTTTCCACAGAACTAAAGCAGTGTATTGAAATGTATTTTCGCCCATGGAGCTCATAAATCCAACAGGATTAACATTAGTTGAGCGACCTGTCTTCAAACTACAGTCACTACATGTAGTTACCAGTCACACTGGAGCTGTGCATGTATACACACAGACACAGACACAAATCCATGGTCCCCACTGAAAACAACTCTTGTCCAGCTGCACAGGCTTGGCTGGTGATAATAGTTTCCATGACAATGCAGCACTCCGAGTGCATCAATGCCAGCCTGGATAAACAGTGATCCTTTACCAAAACAAGGGGGTCATTACGACAGCTTGTCAAATCAATGTTGAGAGTGTCCTGGCTGATTAAGGCGTCCCCTCTCAGTCCTGACACAGTGTCAATACTGGCTGGCCTGTGGCGGCACACTCCCATGATTGGACTGAAATGCCTATCAGTCAGGCAGCTGAGCTGGACTAATGATTCCCTGTGCTGCCTATTAGAGTGACATGACAATTTAATCCTGTGGGCCAGGCAAGGAAAAAGTGACCTTGGTGCTTTATATTGAGGCTGAGGTAAATTGACAAGAGCAGATAAATCTTTACCTTGGGCTATTAACAGAATTAAAGAACAACAACAAAGGCAGAAGGTCCTCTCTTTTTTTGTTCTGTTTTGTCTCTGCCTTTCCAAACACTGTTCTATAAAAAAAATAAAAATAAAACTTTAAATTTGAAAATAATCTGGCACAAAAAACAACCGTAAGACATCACTGCATCATTAAAACTTCTGTATTCTCATCATTTCCAAAACATTTCCACTGTGCACTGGTACGATCGATCCAATGCTTAGATCAACAAAGAGTCAAATAAAAAGCCAAAGGTTGAATTCTTCTCTGCTTTGCTGTCAAGCTGGAATATTGAAAGTGGATATTGCTTGAAGCTCAAGGTTTTTCAGATGTTCAAAGCCATTCCAGCATGGCCCCGGGGCAAGGTATATTGCCTTGGACATCTATCTTAAGGCTATGAGAACATTGACTACATGGTTGGAAAAAGGCCATGTGTTTACACAGATGTTTCAAGCTTTTAGCACACAGATCTTCCTGTACCGAGCCGCACCAACATCTTTTGTGCCAAGGGCCATATACATTTTGCATTAGTTTACCCTTTGATACAGATATGAAGGAGGGCAGGAGAGCTAGCAGACATGCACGCAGTGTCTGAAACAAAGTAAAGATTCTCAGCGCTGCCGCTTGAATATTTCTCTGAATCGTATTTAAATTGAGCAAAACTTTGCCGTTAACATTTCCGTCACTGCTTTTTTTTTTTTGAATAGCTGCTGCGAGGTGACCTGTACACAGAGAGAAACATTGTGCCTCTCCACATTTCTACCGTTAAAACAGAAAACAAATGGCAAAAGATAAGAATTTCATCCCGGTTGCAAGGACAGATCGCTGGCACTGGGAGGCAATTTGCCTGTAAGGCACAGTTGCCGCACTGACCCTTTATGTTCCCTGTAAAGGTCAACATTTCCTTTTCTTTTGTTTCACTCCATGCATGCATAAATCAAAGCTCTTGGCTATTTTTTATCTTTGAAGTGGGAAATACCACTCATCAAAAGCAAAATACAACCTGCATAAAAATAGAGTATTGCTACTTTGATAGAACATAAAATAAAACACAATCTGTGGATGTTGTTAAGATGTAGTTTGTGGGTTGGTAAATGAATGCTCGCGGTAAATGTAATTTTGTTCAGCATCAGCAATCAGTGCGTTCCCATATTTGTGATGCTAAATTGTAATTTTGCACATTAAAAACACCCTCTCTTCTGCTTCCGTGCAAATAAATTAGCAGTAACAAACAGCAAACAGATGGCAGTATCCAATAATATCACTTCTCAGCAGTTGTAAACATGATTTACAATTTGCAAGATATTATTTACTGTGATTCATGTTTGTGTCAGTTCCACACTGGAGGTTAATAGAAATGCCAGCATGCTCGCTGATTTACTTAGTAAAATTTTCATCCCAAGGTTCAGGTTCAGAAGATTGGAGTCGGAGAGAGTTACAGGATTCATGCATTATGCAGAAGAAGCTGACACGACCTTCAGCCATCACAGTCTTCTCTATATATCACACTGGGCTTGACCCTCCCAAGGCCGGAGGGAGCATTTGATATATTTAACCACTACTGCCATTAAATTACTCACATTCTTTAAGAGGCGAAGACATTTTATACAGCTAGCAACATGGAGGCAATATAATTTTGATTAAAAGTGGTTTTACACTTTGTATTTGCCTTTTACCGCAGGTGATGCTTCAGCAATAAGGAAGACATTCATAAGTCAACAGCAAACTAAATCAACAAATAAATCTCCTGCATGGCCCTTCTGATTTTTATGCCTCACATTATGGCTTCGCCATATGTCGGCCATATGTAGAAATAAAAAAAAAAGGAGATCTGCTCCTGCTGTTTGATACAGAACACATCATAAAGTGATAGGAAATAAAGTGCTGTTTTAGAGGGTGAGGTCCATTTAAATATAATTGGCTTTAGAATTATTTATGACATTAATTGCCACATTATCGACTGGCTGTCAGCTCCTTGGGCTTGCAGTCCATTCTTCTTCACAAAGAGCGCCAGCTCAGCCTAAAGTAGACTGACAAGCTAATTATACCATCTTCCCTCTCAATGATAAATGTCACTAATGTGAATCTGGCCCAGAAATAAGACTCCTTAGTCACCTCAACCGCAAAAGTCTCCCACTCCAGCCAGGATCTTTAGATAGGGACACTTCACTCTGCTTCATTTCCTCCTGACTCAAGTTATCTTAAAGAATTCAAGCTCCAAATTGTGAAATTGCTCTTGTTAGGTCATGTGTATTATCTATTGAGCGTTGGACACACTTGAATCTACACTTTTCTATATTTAAGGCACCATTATGCTTCATCAGAACTGCTTGTGGGGTGATCGAACGGATTCGGAGAGCCAGAATCAGGATTTGAACTTCTCAGGCTAGCTCTCTATTTTTGTTCATTACACAACTATTTAAATTCTGTGTGCACAGCACATAGACTGTATATAAGAAGTGGATGTAGTCATCGTGACGTCACCCAGTTGTTTGTGGACTGTTGTTTTGAAGCCTCGCTGTCGCCATGTACAACCGAACGCTGATTTTTAGGCGACCTAAATGTTACAATTAACTTTCATGAACTGAAAACACACTGTGAAAGGGTTAAAGTTGTAAGACGAAAACACTGACAACTCCCAGACCGGATAACGCCGTGGTAGCGACCTGTCAATCACAAGGTAGCCACGCCCTAAAGCATACCCTGGTTTATGGTCTATTTGACTCTAAATGGGACCATAATTTACTAAATGAACATCATGCTGTATTGAAGAAGACTTGAAACTAGCGATTGAGACCATAAACTCATGTTTACAATGTTTACAATGTTTACTGAGGTAATAAATCAAGTGAGAAGTAGGCTCATTTTCTCACTGACTTCTATACAATCAGACTTCTTTTTGCAACCAGAGGAGTCGCCCCCTGCTGGATATTAGAAAGAATGCAAGTTTAAGGAACTTCCTCATTGGCTTCACTTTTCAGATCCGGAGGTAGCCCACTGGTACAACCGAGTGTAACACTGTGAATGCCTTCCAGGGGAGGAAATGTGTGCCGTTATAAATGGTGTGCAGTATCTGGATTATTTCACCCACCTAAGTATTTTAAGGAGAGTGAGGGCAAACATCAAAAACGTTTTCCCATCACTCCACTCAAAAATGTTTCAAATGAATTCCCTTTTTAATGAGGCTGTTTACATATTCCGACTTCACTTAGGATGCTTCCTGACAACAATGAGAGCTGACACATACCAAACTTGGTATGTCCCAGAGCCATCTTCAATGGCTGGGACGCTGTCAGCTCCCCCTACATCAGTGGCAGTGTCTCAATGGCAGCGCGACACATGTCAGAAACTTTTAAACGTCTGCTCTTTTCAGCAGAGCGTTTTCCGCAGCCCAAAGATGGCATTTTATGTGTATTAATGTGCGTATGAATACTGGTCAAAGAGTAATCAGTATGTGCTGCGATATTGGCTTAGTGTCAAGCATGAAGCTTGTACTTTATTATGATTCTGAGGCTCAGTTGAACCTTCCGGATCGATAAACTCAAATATTCTTGACACATGAGCTTTTTTTTTTTTTTATATCTGATAAAATCCCAATAATTGATGACATAATTACTCTGCAGCTCAATCAGGCAGCTATCAGCGGAATACAAATTCGGCCTCACGCTCGGATGTTTGAGGAAAAGCCATCTCTGGTGATTGCACACGCCCAGTGCAGCCAGACACACATCTGAACTTTGACCTTCTTTGATCAGCAGTTTTGGCAAGGCAATCCATCATGGTGCTCTTACTGTCAGAAGAGGTGCCTGGCTGCAGCTGTGTGTCACTGGCTAAGAGGGGCTGCTTAAAGGCAATCATGTCAAACCTCCACGCGACTGCTCAGACTCCCAGATTGAAGGAGGACTTGACAGGGCCAGAAGAGTCAGCCGAAGACACTGGAGGGCTGTGTCTGATTGCTCTGTGGCCATAAAGTGATGTCTGATTTTATCCTCTGCGAAGAACCGAATGAATGAACTCAGAAATGGTGGAAATTCAACAAATGAATACCCGACTTTTCTGCTAAACCGCGGCTTTTGTCGCGTTTCGCTTTTGAGCTGGCAAAAGCAAGGTTGGTGCTCTACAAAAATGTACATTTTTTAATTGAAAATCACTTTTCACTACATAAATTCTATGAGAAATCAATAGATGAAATAAATCTATTACCGGTGATGTAAAGCTGCTCTGTTTAACGTTACAAAAAGACAGGATATGAAATTTTTTTCCAGTCTGACCTTCAAAATGCTTCTGCCTCAGGACAATGTCTAGACAGACAGATTGAGTACTCTTTAAAGGGATCACTGGCTGAACAGAGTATGCTGCTGAGCCATGACTTTAACATAAACTTCGCAATTAGAAGCAACATAAAATGCTTTTTTAAAATATGATTTTTGGCTTCTTTCCAGCAAGGTTTCAGGGTGAGCTGACCTTACACAAACACACCAAAAACAACAAACCCAGGGGGAATAACAAAATATTTACATGCTCAGGAAAAAAATTGGTGGATGAGTGCGTTTTTGCCTGGGGGGCAGGGAAATTATATCGGTGTATTGCGCTGATGTATACATTATAGATATTTGGAAAGAAAGCCTGGATTCTTGTGCATAAAAAGACCTCCTGAGCAGCAGTTTAGGCCGTCGATTTAAATCACTCTACGCGAAATGCCACTTGTCAGATCCTGGAGAATGTAGATACATCCGGGTGTAAACAACGCGAGCGGTGAGTGATATTCCAGTTCCACTGCCAATGATTTCCTGATGGGAAAGCAGATAGCGTATTCCCCGTCACTTTTATACAGGCACCGAGTGCCATTAACGGCAAAAACGGGCCTGACTTTCAGACAAAGAAGCTGAGTGACGGCTTGCTGACTGCAGCTCCGAGTGTGCAATAACGTGATGTGAAAGGACATTGTCAGGAGCAGAGGAGACGAGCCAAGATTGTACATAGTGACAGAAAACAGAGATGAGGACAGAGATACTGGTGCCATATTAGTGGCCAGCATATTCAAACACCATCCTTGAGTCTAAGCAAACTTGACATCACCTCCGATGGCTTCAAAGTGTTCGCTCCCCTCCACCACCACCACCGCCCGCCCCCCCCCCCCCCCTCTTCGGTCTTCAGCCAGCTTTCCCCTCTGATGTGTCTCCAGACTCCGCTCTCTCTTATGTAGAGAGTTACCAGCAGGCCTGTTCTGTCAGGACAGGAGGATAGGGGTGCCGCGGCCTGCGGATACCCTCAGTCAATCTACATTTGGTCACCGCGGTGGGAAGTGTGCTCATTTTTTCCGATATCTGAGCTACTTGAGGTGATCCGAACACTGAAGTGTGAGGAGCTGTCACCTTGCATAAAGCTCCGCACCAGCGGAAGATGTACGGCTCCTGATATGCTAAGAGGGGGGGGAGGGGGTGGGTGGAGATCTCTCCGTCCTGATAGGCTGTGAGGACACTGGGGACCCTATAAGAGGGAGAGGGGGGAATGTATTCCGCTCTGTCCGCCCGGGGACAAGAGGTCGGCAGGGAAGGAGGCAGCTCATCACAAGGCCCCCCTGCAGTCTCGAGACAGATTTATGCAGTTACAGGGCCAAACATGGGGCAGATATTTTAATGCTGTATCAAAATATCAACAAGAAGCCAGCAGGGAGAAGCGCCAACAATCGATACATCGTTGCTTTTGTGTAAAGTTGGAAGACAAAAAGAGCACTGTTAAGTTAAAACCCTGCATGGCAAGAATTATTTACTTGGTGAAACTCTGAATGGTGCCGTTTGTTTTGTGTTTTTACTGGAGGGTGTGCTGTAAGCCTGCCCAGTGGCAGTGGCTGGGCACCGCTGTTTGAGCTCTACAGGCCATTAACAGTTCACCCCACCTTCTCCAGCAGGGCAGCAGCTGGGGAGAAAGGAGCATGCAGCAGCAGCAGCAGCGGTGCAGGATCTCACCGGCAACAACAAAAAAAAAACATGGCCAGAGGCAGGGAGGCTGAAGAACGCCCCGAGTAAAGTTGGCAGCTGTGCAGCTGTGTGTGATAAAGTGCAGCTCGCCGTAAATACACTCCGGGGCTCCCTGCACAGCTGGCGACCGTAGGTTACAGTTCTGAAAGATGGAGTGCAGGAAAAGGATAGTGGGAGGAAGAGATGGATGAGGGAAAGGCAGAGCTTGCGTCTACACATCATCTGTCTGAGGTTGGAGAGGAGGATCGGGTCCAAATTCATGAGAACAAGGAAGATGAGTAGGAGGGTGAGAAAATGTTATTGTGTCAGTGAGAGAAGAAAAGAGCGCACTTGTCTGACATTCATGGGCGTCTGCAGACAATTTAAGAGGCATTAGCATGGAAGTATGGAAGCAATTTGGGCACTATATACTGTATATAGCGTATCCAGTATGTTGCAACATGAGCGCAAATAAAAACGTATCTCTTGCATGTTGTAATTCTACATTAATAAAATCCTGTTTATGAGATATGAGGTATAACGATATCACACACAGATGTACTATCCATTACCTCATGGAAGAAACAACAAAGATACTCAAACAAGCTCTGCCAATATGTCAGGAAGACAAAATCGCAGTGAATTAAATGGACGTTTTTATGCTGCAATCAGCTTTTAGGCTTTCAGGGTCATTATAGTGTCAAGGGGTGACACGGCCAGAGGACGTGACACTTAGCGTTGAGTGCTAACTATCCGTCGTCTCTTTCGCTGAGTTAAAGAGAACAATCAACTAGGGTTAAAATAATGTGCAGAAATCTATTTATAACGCAATTACACTTAAAGCCATCTCTGACAACGTAGAGCTCACCAAACAATGCAGTACCAAAGGATTATGAGTTGATTTAGCTAAAATGATGACGATTTTATTTTGTTTAAAATATTTTACACTCTACAGTGATAAATATCAGTACTCAGCCATAGTGTAATAATATATATTGTAAAATAATTTCTAATCTGTTGAAGTATGTTATTTATCCATAAATAGTGTTTGAATAATGACTGAAGTCCATAATTTGACATATTTGATTAACTGAAATATAATGAAAACGGCATTGTGACTAGGGATACTAACAATTATTATCATTGTCGATCATTTTCTCGATTAATCGATTAGCTGTTTGGTCTTTAAAATGTCATAAAATGGAGAAAAGTGTCGATCAGTGTTTCCCAAAGCCCAAGATGACGTCCTCAAATGTCCACAATTTTGTCCACAACTCAAAGATATTCAGTTTACTGCCATAGAGGAGTAAAGAAACCGGAAAATACTCATATTTAAGAAGCTGGAGTCAGAGAATTTCGACTTTTTTTCTTAAAAAAAAATACTCAAACTGATTAATCGATTATCAAAATAGTTACCGATAATTTTAATAGTTGACAACTAAACGCTTAATCATTTCAGCTCTAATTGCTATATAATGTAATTCACTGCAGCTGAAAACACAGTGTTTACATAAAGTAAATTACATACGTTAAAATGCAAAGTTAAACTGACTGACATTCAGACATTACTAGGGCATAACACTTAATGAAATGTTGCTTTGGCCTGCTCAATATTTATATACAGTATAAATATATAATATTTATACACCCGAAACAACCAATATGAGTGGCCTAATGTATTAGTTTAGATTATAAATCATTCATTTCCACTGTTGTTGCTGCTGATATCCTCCTGCTCCCGAAGGAAACGTGGAGACACAGCTGATAAAGTTATGCAGACATTTATTTTTCACCTCCAGTGATTTAGCGTGACTGTGCTTGTCACCATGATTTAGAGGAGTCTGCAGTCTGCGTTCTGTTTATTGTGACCAAACAAGTGCGGCGCCTGCACGCTTTCAACTTCCTGGTTATTGATTAAAGTTTTAAATGGTTGCTATATTACCCAGGGACTTCTGGGAGATTAATTTGCGTCGATGTTCATCTGTAATTCATTAGCCATATAGACAGCTCAACCGCAAGGACTGTGTGTCTTGAGAGAAAAGGCCATATTTCACACAGTGGAAGTATGACGGCAAACTGGATGCTACGAACAAACAGGAATATACAATAGATTTCATGTTGTAAACAGGATTCAGGGCAAGACTGAGGATGATTATGTTTGAAGTTTGGAATTAAAGAGTTGTAGTGACTTTTGATAAGATGAAAGAGCTCCGACGTGAAGAAAATCTGATCTATCTACAAACTACAAAGAATTATCACCTAACTCCAGCTCATTGTTTTGGTTTTATAGCACATTAACTGTATGGAACAGACTCGACACTCTCATTATCCTTGTTTCCAGCAGGCAGGCAGCTTCTTGCAGCAAATAAACTCTGATAAACCCAGTTTACGCTCCATGCCCAGAACAATACGGCACACAGACAAAGTAAGCAGCTACCTAGGAAGACAGTCAAACATCTAGCAGCTTAAAAGCCAGGTATATTATATTTGGAGACCAAAACAGAGCTACTGTGAAAAAAGAGTGAATACTGAAAATGTTGCGCTATGGGTGCTATTGTTCATATGTAAAATCAGGACTTTGGCTCTCTATTAAGCTTTGTTTATTCTCGCGCGAGGCACCGTGGCGCTGGCCTCCAAAGATGGCGAGCGAGCTATGCGCACTGTACAAAGGCGCTTATGCTCAACACGTTGTTCTTCTTTGCGGTATTCTCCGAAACGCCAGAGGGCATTCAAACAAAAGATTGTCAAAGAAGTCAATGAGTGTTACCGGCAAAACGCTGGTCTCATATTCACGGACATACTTTATCGCCTTTATGCAATCCCTGTAAAGAAAGTAGTATCAAATGTATCAGTGAAAGGTTTAACATCCTGTAAACAATTTGAGTCGGCTGGCAAAACAGAGATCTCTTTTGCTTTTAAAGCATTTCAAAATGAATTGGCCGTCTTTCTAATTTATTATTTTACTTCTTAATTGAAGTTATTTGTTCTTATCTTATTGTGGCAGTCGTGTCTGAAAAGCCTCAGCACGCAGCGGGCGCCTAATTCAGAGATGCGCGACCGAGCGCTGAGACAACTTGTGGAGCATTCACAACATGTGATGATGTCATTTTTGGCTCGCGTCAGGAACACTACGGCGAGCCTAAACCCCGCTTTGGGTGATGATATGTAAGAGCTTTGTGTCTGTCAGCTTGTATTTGCTTGAATTTTTCTTACCCAAATGGCCAAATAAATCAATTAATGCAGCTTCCAACCAAACACGCAACTCATGAATCGAATAAAATCCATTCAACTTATTCATAACTCAAGAATATTTTTTTTCCACAACAAAAGAAGAAGGACAATGCAAAGTTACAGCCCCAGCTCGAGAGATATTGCATGACTTGATTTCTTGAAAACTGATAAATTGCCATCTGGTTTTGATGCGAGACAAAATAAGAAATATGACTGAACATGAAAACTGAGCTGGCTGTGTATGAAGGCAAGTTGTGTCCTGAGGCTTTGGGTCAGCAGTCAATTAAATTATCACACTAAACTGAAAGACTTTTAAAATCCCCTTACTGAATAATGGTTGTCAGACAGTCTGTATCCTCCATGACGTTCTGCAAAAAAGGTTGCAGCAATGGGATTAGGGCTTGATCCTCAGCTACTGCTGTGCCCAGTCTAAAATGACTATCCTCTTATCTCAAGGCAACAGAGCTACATTATGTTATGTACCGACTTCGTCAAGATAGAATGGATGTCACTGAAATTAATTTAATCTTCCTTAAATTAGCTTCTGACTATGAACTCTCGCAGTCAGAATTTATGTCCTCCAGAATTCAATTTCCTCCGCGCGGTGCGATACGCTTTTATCAGTTGGTAACTATTCGGTGGCCTCCAATAATGAGAGCTGTCACGGAGACCAGAAGCAGATAGTGTTTGATGGCGACCATCTTGTGACCACTGGAACTGTCGCCCACATCTAACAGGGATAAAAAAAATAAAATAAAAAAAAAAGACTTTAGGGTTCCCAGACTTTACACCGCAGCTCCCGCTGAGGCAACAGTAATTTCAGAATCAGATGCTGATCAATCTGGGATCACTTTAATCCAATTACTAGTCATTAGAGCATTAGAGTGTATCGGTGTTTGATTCATGGTTGCCGAAATGAAAGAAAGGGCATATGATGTCGGAAATGTTTCGAGTCACGACGGCAAGATAAGGGCCTGGAAAGATGCCTTTAGACTCATTTCCACACCAGTTCTCGCATAGAATTATACAATAAATCAATTAACTGATAAAGCGCTATTGGATGTTTAACTTGTTGAAGTAATAACCATTATGAAGATTGTTATCAAAATGTGACTACAGTGGATTACGCTCATGTTAAATTGATACCAGCTGTCAGTTTACGGAGGTGCTGAAATGATTAGTCAATTGATCAATTAATTGACAAAAAAATGATTGACAGCCGTCTTAATACATTTATCAAGTCAGTCTTTATCAAGAGTCTACCAGCCATGCTAGCAGCTCTATGCGGTTGTACTTGGGTCGGTGAGGTTCGTCCAACTTTCCAGATTAGAAATCCGATTTCAGGAGGCTTCCAGTAGAAATTTCCGACTGGGAAGTCAGAATTTCCGAGTTCAAATGCAATGCAGCATATACTGTATGTTTACCATTATTTTTGTTTAGCATTTAAGCATGCTAACATTTGCTACTTAGCACTAAACAGAAAGTATAGCTGAAGCTGCTTGGAATGTCATTCGTTTTGCAGATATTTGGTCATAATTTAGTTTTCCTTTTATTCCTTTATTTCTTTATGTATTGTATATTTTATAGTGTTATTCTATTCTTATGTAAAGTGTTTTCATTTGTTTTGTTTTTTATTCATTTTCTGTGTGTAGCATGGAGGGGGCTACAAGTCCGAACCTTTAATGTCTGAACAGGATTTCATGGTAATCCATCAAATAATTGAGATATTTCAGTCTGGACCAAAGTGGTGGACCGACAGACTGATCAACCGCCACTGCCATCCCATAGCACACCGCTAGTGTGGCTAAAAATGCTAAATATCTGCTAGTTCCTGCCTCTCTAATGTGAATATTAACAGCTTTTGTGAATCAGTGTGAAATGTTTCTGTTTAGGCAAAATAATTAAATGGTCTTTTTGGATCTTGATGGGCATTCGTCATAATTTTACAGGCAAAACAATAATTAAATAATGCAAAAAGAGAGGGAGGATTAATTGATACTAAAATTAACAATTCGCTTCATCCCTAGTTTATAGCACAATACAGAACCCTGAGAAGGTAGCTCTCCCAAACAGAAAAATGCAAACCTTCTTCAGCCCAATACACCGAAATCCATTGCTTAATAAAAATAAGGGACTCACTTCTATCTGACAATTTGACAACACAGACAGTTATGCATTTTGAAGCCACATAAGCTCTGCCATGGGTCCCTTTCACCAGAAAAATCCCAAATGTCACTTCCTACCTGGGATGTTAGGTGCCCACCCAGCTGTCTGGTCCCCCTTATTACTTTCATCTCGTCTCAGCTCCTGATGCTTAATAAGCTAGTACCTGAGGGTCCTGCCTCCATCTCTAAACTCTGATTTGATGTGGCAAGGAGACAGAAAACAGGGAAGAGGGGGGACAGAAATAAAAGAACAAGGGATCAAAATAACTGTGCCTGGCTAGCTGAGTGGAGTGGGGCCCATCAACACCAATAACCGTTAGCTGCGAACACGTGTGTCACAGCGAGACAAGTGTCATATCACTCAGCCCACTGCTTCATTTGACTGGAACACATCAATCACTCAGGGAAATCCACACAGACGTGCTGAGATAGGCCTCACCTCTGGCTCCCTCATTACATTGCGTCAGTGTTAGTGAAACCCTGGCCTGTCAGGAATTCACTGTCGTCTTTCTCTAAAAGAGCCCCTCTTGTCCAGTTGATTCTCCCAACCACGGGAGTGAGAACAGCAGGGCGAGATGCACACAGTGCACGGGAATCTTACAGCTATTACATATATGTCAATGTGTTTGGTGTTTTAGCTGACCTCCGCTACTACCCGAAACACAAAACGTCTGCATGGCTGCACACGTCTGTGCCGTTAAGCTGGAGGCAAATTGCTCATGACAAAGACGTGCTCACCAGTATTAAAGCTTTATGGCTACAACAAATGACTGTTGTCGGTATTGATTACTCTATCGACTATTTTTTGGATCTATTTTTTAATTGAATGTATAAAATGGCAACAAAAAAAAAATGCCCATCACAAGCTCACAGAGCTCAAGGTGATGTCTTAAAATTGGTTGTTTTTCTCAACCAACAGTCCCCAAAGATATACAATTTACAGTATATAATGATATACAACAGATTAAGAGTAAAAATGCAGATTTGAGAAGCTGGAACCAGTGAATGTTTGGCACTTTTCATTTATAAATGACAAACAATGAATTGATTGAATGTAATGAAAACAATGATTCTTAGTTTCAGGTGATTACACACTAAAGAAAACATAGTTATCAGTATTATAATCCATTCCTGCCAATAGATCTCCCTAAATGTTACACGCTGTTACTTTAAGAAACAATTCCCACTTAACAGTAAACAAAGTTTAGCCAAGAGGAGCTTAATTGTCATCCGGTGTCCCTTGCCAGATGTTAAAAAGCACCCAGAAAACCAGACAATCAAATGTTGTCCCATCATTTTCAGTCAATTGACTAATTGATTGACTAACAAGCTCACTTTTCTGCACCGGTTGTCCCACATTGACATCCAAAATGATCAATGGGACTCACCGCTATCATTAATATCAAATCACTGCAGCCCTTTCATAATAAAACTCGTTATTTCAACTCAAAATCTCTATGTACAGAGCGAAAATGAGAAAGTGTCCCTCGGCGGCGGGCTTTAACGAAGGATTAAAGGCTTATTAACAAAGGCCTCCCTTGAAAGCCCGACTCTCTCCCTAGCCACCGCCACGCTGCGCCCAGCTGTGTATACAACTCCGACAGGTAGAATAATAACGGTTATACATCACTGCACCTGAGAGCCCAATCATCTAAATCTTCCCCTGCCACCACCTCCCAGACTCCATTACTTTATTGACACGCAATCTTAAGAAGGAGAGAAATATTGCACATGTAAGGTCACTTGGTTATGAAGACATATTATCATATTATCTGCATGAGGGTTGTAGGGCTCAGGCCTGACAAAGCTAATTATAATTGGACATGATACAGAGCTCAGAGCATATTACGTGCTTGGCTGCATGACAAAGTCGCAGCTGAGATATGAGGGGAGAGAGGAGTGGAGCATGAGCTGAAACTCAATGCGAGGAGGGCGAAGCTGCACAATAACAGCAGCGGGCTCCTCTGATGATAATTTATGGATACATCCACTATGAGCACCAGGCCAAACCTGTTCCTGCTTGTTCACGAGGCACGAGATGGAAAGAGCCAGTTGTTCAAATACAAATTTCTTATGCACGCCGACTTAAACAGCTCTAATGCCCAAATGTCACATTTCGTTAGTGACAACAAAAGTGGCCCCGTGGCTTCCTATCTCCACTCCCAAGGTTATTTCAGTATAGCCAGACACAAACAACTGTTTCTGTTTTTCTTCTTAAATGACTGAACCCTTGCCCTGCCTCCTTCAAAAGCAGCCACTTACTCCAAACTGTGATGCATTATTTTTCAAGCTGCCTTGCGCAAACTTGAAAAAATCTAATCAGCCTCACAGAACAATGGGCGAAAAATAACTAAGTCAAGTGATACTGTACATCTGTTCTCTTCTAGTTTCCGTCCTGCAGCTTTTATAATCTCATCACAGGGGTCGCGATCAGTTCTACATCGAGTAGCATGCAGCGATTTGTGAGCAGACCCAGAGGTCAGATGTTAACTTTAGTTTAATAGTGTCAGGCACAAAGATGGCTTTTCCCCCCTACTCATTTGCAGTGATTCATTGCTCCAGAGGTCTATTAATATAATATGCATTCACTTATTCCCATGAATATGACTATTTCTTTTACAAGTGGTCTCAGCTCTATTACTGTAGTGCAGCGCTATTTAACTTCCCACTTCTTAAAGAGCTGTCATCTGTGCACTAATGGAAATGTACTGAAATCGAAATCATTTCAGAGAGTTGACTTTAGAGGTTAATTTGAGGAGTTAAATCTGCATAATGTATGGTGTAGCAGCCGTAACCCCCATGACTCAGTGGAGTATCCTCTCAGTGAAATATCAAATAAGATACTTGAAAACACTGATATTTCTTACTTGCCCATACTTGGTTAGGCTAAGGGAAAGATCATGGTTTGGGTTAAAATGACAATTTTGTTAAGGTTAGGGGAGCTTAGTCGTCGTGATATCAGAAGCCGGTGAAGCGTCAACCAATCATATGTTTTTGTTTCATCCTGTTCCGTCTACAAAAATGTCGTTAGCCAGTTCCCAGTGCTATTTAACGACATAACTATGTCAACGAGCGCTTGAGCAACACTTCAAGGGCAACTTGGCGACAATGCAGCTCGCCACGCTTGGCCGTTTTGTTGCTTTTGTCACACGTAGTGTGAACATAGTTTAAGCAGTCTCAAAACCTGGGAAAATAAAACCACAGCTCTCAGCATGGCTGAGAGCAAATAGCAAATACCCCTAGCCTTAACCATTGTTTTTATTATAAATGTGTTTTTGTTATTTGGGTGAACTGACCCTTTAAAGCAACAAAGAAACCTTTTTCACGTTGTCTCTGTTGTAAAGAAAGCAGCTCCATTATCTTGACGGAAAGCGAGGAGACTTTACTGGTGGCCAGACGCTGTGAAGCATCAACTGAAGTTTTTGGATTTAGCTTAATTAGGACAAAGTATCTGGATAACACACAGTGCATTCAAATTTAATCTCGTGCATATGTTTCATCTTAAAAAATGAAAATGTCTACAGCGCTGTTGTGGTCTAACTTTTAAAACATACTCTCTCTGTCTCTCTTTCTCTCTCCTGCCGCAAAAGATATTCAAAACATCTGGAAGTCCATCTGCCAATAAATCTCCCTGATAAACGATGGTGCTTCAGAAATCCGAGGAAAATAATGAGTGGTGCAACATCTTGGCACAACTAAAAACATATTTGAAATACAAGACTACATCTCAGATGCTCAGCGCTGAGACCACAAATCACAAAAGGCTCAGTGTATGAGGAATTCATTTCAAAGCCCATCATGTCACACACACATTTGCAACTGTATATCTTTGCAGATACTGGCGAGTGATGCTGGAAGTCTGGTAATGCTCATAGGTGGACTAGACTATGCTGCAACATCACATCTTGAATTTGCATGCCAGTATATTGTTATTAAATGGCACATTTGTTTCTGCGTAAGTTGTTTTTCCCTCATCGAGCGCACTTGCAGAGAAAGAAATTAAGCTGTAGATCATTTTCCCCGGCTGGAGATTGCTCAATATGTCTGAAATTAATCAAGAATAAGCAGGTAATAGCAATCTGCCTTAAATTTACTGAACGCTTAAGCCGTGCTATTTGAGCATCGCGAGTTTGCTTTGAACAATTAGATTTAATTAACAACTATTAAGCCTGGTGTTTCTGTTTGGAAACTCCCCCGCCAGCCGTCCAGCTTTGTCATCTGGTTTGAGAAACTCGCCATGACAGGCCATTTTTCATGATTTCTCTTACATTGGAAAAACACCAGTATTTTAATTAAGAGGCCTGAACGTCCAGATGCTTACCTATTTTTCTTAAATGATTACTGATGGGAAAGCCACGAGCAAAGCAGCCAAACATCGATGAAGGCAATGCTGTTTGCAAAGTGAGAATTCTCTTGTGTGTGGTGGAAATTGACGTTTTTAAGGCTCTTTGAAGCTGCGACCGCGCTGTTTGTGCCATTACGGGCTTCTCTAAAAGCACACAGTTATCTCCATACTGCTAAAATACTTGAGTCCCTTAAAACCTATTAGATAGGATACTCTCTTTAGACGGTCTATTACAGGAAAGTAGTGCACGCAGAGAGCACTAGATTAGCATAAAATAAATCATGTGTTTTGAACAAAATGTGGCGAGGACAGGGTCGGATGAGGGTCAGGAAGCAGATGAGTACCTGTGTGAGATTGTGCTGCTATGTGAGGACGATCCAACAGGTGGCATGAGACCCCTGCCCTGCTCCTTAATGTCTTTCTTCAATAGAAAAGGGGGACACAGCTGCAGGCGACTGAAGCCACCTTTGTTGTGTTGTTATTTTCCGTAATTGGCTCCTAGACAGGAACTGAGCCTAATTTCCGCATTTCGGTGTTGATAGTGTGAGAGGAGCCACATTACGTTTTCTAATCTAAGAAAATAAATGACTCAGCGAGTGTCTTCTTTAGTAAGTCCCTAAGTTAAAATAAGAAAATATTTTCCCCCTTCGCGGTGTTTTCTTATTCTTTGTGCGTCCACATTAGCACAATAAATATTAACAATATTGGCCTCTCAAGAATGTCAACAATTTTCTGCCTACTTATTTCAATATCCTCTTTGCACAAGGCTTTCATTTCCTTAGGTACGCCGTTAAAAGGCAGCTCCAGCCTGCCCTGACTAATTTCCTCTCAGCCTCACAGATCACAGGCCTTTCCCACCCAGTGCTCCCTTTGCTCCTACAAAGACCCTCGTAATCCTGCTGCTTGTCCACAATTAATCTTCCCAGTTGCCGTATTATTAACACAACCACCCACGGGCAGAGGATGCAAATGTAAAGCCAGGAACAGGCCTCTCTGTGTGCGCATCCCCCCCCACCCCCTACCCCCCCCAGTCGGCCCACAGCGGAGTGGCAGAAGTGTCAATCACTCCGGGGGTTTAAACCGCTGCCCACTATCAGCATCAAGGGCTTTTCAACCTCCCCCCCTGTCTGCTGATCAAACAACGTGACCCCCTCCCACCTCGAACCCCACAGTTGAGTACCCTCTCGACTTTCTTCTTCATCTACCTTTCTATCTGTCTGTCTGTCTGTTCCTCTCTCTCTAATCTTTCCTGTGTCCTCCCCTCAGCGACACATCGCTGATTAGGAGGAGCAAAAACCTGAAACTATCCCTTTATCTTCGTTACAATTAGGGCTGCGTATTGGCAAGAATCTGCCGATACGATACGTATCATGATACAGGGGTTACGACTCAATATATCGCAATGTTGCGATACTGTAAGCAAGGTGATATATTGCGATATTTTAAATCTAATTTTAGGTAAACTGTCATGGTATAAACAACATACAGCCATATGCATAAAGTTTGCTTTTTTTATGCTATCAGAAAAGTGGAATCTTCGTTTGCATCACAGTCCCTCTAAAATCCAACATGATAGCACTACTTTTTGTGCAATCTGAGCCACTGTCTGCCACAAATCTTTGCATGTAAACTATGAATTAAAAATCAATAGTGTTTTTGATAATCAATACAGTATCACAAAACATAATATCACAATACTCAAGTGTATCGATCTTTTCTTACATCGCTAGTTACAATCTTAGTGGGTGAAACACAAAATTGAATATCTTTGAGTTTGGGGTGGGCATTTTTTGCTATTGTCGGACATTTTATAGACTAAATTATTCATGAATTAATGGAAAAAGTAATCAACAGATTAGTCAGTTAGTCAGTCAATTACAGCCTTACTATTTTCCCTTTTCTGTGTGGTGAATGATTTGACTCTAAAATCAGAAACAGATGGGAAATCAAACCGCTATACTTGAAAACTGTGCTGCAACATTGAGTTAATACCCTCCTGTATGAGAAAGATGAGAAATCTAAGTCAGGGCGTTACACATATATCAAAGTGATGAAGCCAACATGCTTCAGCTGATGTGTCAAAACAAACTGCTTTCCATAAGGCACGCTGTGATGTTGTGAATGCATCTTGTGTCTTAGAATAAAAAAGCCAGCGGTCGCTTTGGTCGTGAAGGGGAGTCATGTAAACACAGGGGAAAAAAAAAACAAACAGAAGAAATATTCCACTTGTTTTGTTGTGTTAAACACATGTGATTGCTGTAGCCGTCTACTGGGGTGAGCTCTACCAGTCAAGCCTTAGCCGTGAGCATAAACTCCACAAATCACAGTCCTGATCAAAGCCGCTGCTGCTGTGAGAATAGCTTGGCACCACTTTAAAAGAATATGAAATAATGTCCCAATCCAGCCGGTCTGAAAGACCAGAGGAGAGAAAGGGAGAGAGAGCGTAAGAGCTCAATGTGTGCAGGCTTTTTGAGAAGTTGGTCACTCTATTGCCTTAACTGTCACTTGACATGAAAGTAATGCCAGCTCTATGGAGATCCAAGCTGTTCCCCTGTGGTTGAAATGCTATTGTGTGTCAGACAAAGGGCATGGTTTCATCGCACCCCCATGTTTGCATGCATGACCAGCACTTTCAAATAAGGCCCTTAGATCTAAATCTCAGGCTCCGCTCAGCACAGAAGGCAGCAGGCAGCTTTGTTAGTGGTGAGAAATTACTGGCGATGTCCAAACTGAAAACTAAGGCACTCACGTCTCCACACAAGTGCTTTGATTATGCTGAGGTCTACAACGGAGCCCCGCTGTGAAGACAGCCCCGCTGAGCTGAGGCATGTTGTTTACCAAAGTATCATACTGAATGATACAAGATTGTCTTGTGCTGCTGTCGTCCCGTCGGAGATTAAGCAGTGAATCATCGCAGACTCAAGTTTTAGTTAAACAAACATTTCTCAGAGGCAGAGCAGCACTCTCTGCAGAGTTAGACCTGTTTCCTTTGGCACCTCGGTGGAGCCAAAGGCAACAGTTTTTAGAAAGAAGATATGCTAACTGGCAAACCTGAAAGAATGCAAATAAATTAAATACAAATAAATAAAAAAACATCTCAACGTGGAAAAATTGACCTTTTCCATTTCTGCTTACGTTAAATCGACTATAATCAATACTTTATTACAATGAATCACATACTTGTGTGTGAAAGGAGTTACTCATAGTGACGAACCCACAGAGAATTATCACCTAGCTCTGTGGTTCCCCTCTGCTCTACGGAGCTTTATAGCAAATTTCAGCTCATTGTTTTGGTTTCCCAGCCTGCAGCTTCACTGTTTTGGTTCACTGTCACCGCTCTCATAGCGTCATTTTTGGTCCCAGCAGTGAAAAAGCTCTAAAAAACCGCATGTACTACCCAACACCAAATCTCCCTCAGGAGTTAGTGGAGATCAAAAACATTCATCAGGTGGCCATTAACACAACTCCAAATGAATGATAATATTGCTCTGTGTCTGCTGAATGTGTAAAAATAAGCAACCGTTTGCTAACAAGTTCGCCATCAACTTAGTACTGTAATTATGAAACATAATAATACGTATTTTTCGTGTTCACAGCTCGTATCTGCTGCTCTAGTGGCACTATGACGTAATGTTTACGTGAGCTTGTCTTTGTGTTGTCTGTATCCTGTTCTACAAGCACATGCACAAAGATGCACATTCACGGGCACATGCATGCAGGTGACAAGGGTTTCATGCCATAGAGAGCTGCAGGAACGAATCCTAAAACCCAGAAATGAGTTAGCATTTGTTGCACTTCCGGTTCCCTCGTCTTGAAGTCAACGGCTTTTTTTTATGGGATGTGATTTTGGTTAGATGCTTGACATAAGGTCTGTGGTTAACACAAGCTGAAGAGATTTGTTCTACGATATAAAATATGTCAGTAAATATCCTACTTGTGAATTTTGAAGCTATCGCACGGTTGCTAACAAGTGGCTAAATGAGACTACTAAACGTCATCACTCAGACTCGTCAGCCTTGTTGTGTACGCTCGCGCTCATGCGACCGTGGTGTAGTTAGTTTATAGCCCAACGTTATTTTTTTTTTTTTTACTTCTGGTGATTGCATTTACGCTTCAAAAATCATAAAAGTGGTGTTCATTTGTGAAGATTATCTTGCTGAATAAAACGTTTGTTCGCCACAGAGCTTATTTTCCATAATAATCCAAAACCCAATGGAAAAATCCCATTGGCTTTTTGTCCAGGGAACCAGGCTAACTTCCTGGTTGACATACAAAAATACACCATCCCTACAGCACTTTATTCCTTTGGCAGGAATGTGTATCATGTCACATTCCTTCTAACGGACAGTTGATGGCAGTAAAGGAAACGCTCCAATGATATCTAGCAACGAATTAGCAAAAAGCAGAGAAGACTGCTCGCTAGCATGTGTTTTTTTCTTTCTTCAAAGGCAGCAATGCATTCAACACATTTGTTAGGCCTTAAGGATACACGTGTTTTAGAGAATCACTTAAGTGTTAAGTTGTGTTTGTTCACAAGAAAACCTTGAGGACTTGAAATTAGAAACAATGAAAATGTCTCCCATTTGTTGTCAGCTGTCAGAGTTTCAAACGCACACCTCCAGCCACTGTAACAGCACCTTCACTTTTAACTGTTACTTCAATGTCACCCTATTGTCTCGTCTTCATCGTGCTTCCTTCGAGTCACGATAAAAAGATGCATTTCTCTAAACTTCTCATGCACGGAGCACATCCTCGCATTTCACAGAAATTCAGGAGGGCCCGGCTCAACTCGCTGTCAGCGATCAAAGTTATTATCAGAGAGAATGAAGAAACCATTTTTCTGCAGAAGGAGAAATTCTCACAGTGATATATCAAGGCCTTGGACTTGGGGGAAAGATTGTCTGTCAGTAAAATATGCGATAGCGTTTCAAGCTTGAAGGGGCTCCTGGGAGCAGGAGAAGATGATGTGAATGACAAAATGATGACCTGAACCGCAAACTTTGATTCCGAGGTCCAAACAATGAAGATGAGTGAAACACTAAACACATGCTTTGTTTAAACATTTACTGTAGTAGATATTATTTCAGTAGCCATCTGTATAGATACTTAGATAAGATCCAAACCTCTTAATGCTTGTCGATAAGCTGGTAGTAGGGGCACTGCTAGAACAGCTCAATAACAGCTCTGATTCAGTAAATATGTACGTTCGGCATGTCTCTGGGCCCCTGTCCAGCTGTGGACCCTCTGAATCATTCCTCACAGCATTTCCAACAGGTGTTTTTAGCAAAAGAGCTCTGCATGCTACCGAACAACAGACAAACAAATCAAGGAGCGAGTCGAACATCTAGCAGCTGAAGATATATTTCTTAGAGGTTGGATCAAACCGGAGCTAAAAGGAGAGTGAATTACGTTCAATTACAACATGACTCCAAATGGAGGATAGTGTTGCCCTGTCAGCTGGATCCATAAATAAGCAATTGTTTGCTAACACGCTAATAAGTTAGCTTAATGTTTCTGCTAGTTTTTCAGCCCCAGTTGCCAAAATTGATTAATGAGAAACCGTGCAACCGAGCCAAGAAGTCGCCAACTCAACAAACATATCACATAGTTATATGAGGCAATAAACAATTTACTCAAGGTCCCTTTAACATGTTGACATCTGATGTTTGGACTGATTCCTGAAACCAAACTGGCACCAGACTGTTTCAGACAAGGCTGAGCTGCTTTATTCGGTCAAACACAAGGACACCGGTTTGATTCTACGTGGTCCCTTAAGGGAAGCTCCTGGTGCTCTGCCACGCTCGGACATCTCTTCCGCAGACATGCGGCCGAGGACAAGAGTGGGCCGTCTGACAAAACACAAAGAAACAAGCACTTCTCCAGCTGCCCGATTCCCATGTGAGAGCGATGAGAACACACAGAGGGTTAGTCAGAGCTCGCCGGAGACGAGCAGCATGGAGGTAGGCCAGGCGAACGTCAAGTGTGGCTTTACAAGAAGCACTTACGCACAGTGAGAGGCCTTAGCAGCATTGTATAAGGGTTCCTGTAAACTCACGTCAGCTAGCAGGTAGCAAGTGAGTAATCTGAAAATACAGAACTGAGGACAATAGTGAACACAAAGCCGAGGTGATGTGATGTGCACAGCTATTATTTACTGTACAGAATGACTGTGGGGATTTCAATGTCAGGTCTGATGGAAGCAAAAACTCTGCACAATGCTGAACCAGCAACGACTGAAAGGGAATTAAATATTTTCTTTTCTGTGGGGAATTCGGCTTGCTCCCTAAACAAAACAAATGGCACGAAAAACAAAATGTAAACATTACCTATAACTCAATTTCCATGGTCATCATGAACAATAGATGTTAAGTTGGCCTTAAAAGAGCTAGACATCAGTTTTCAAATGTCAGCTGGTAAAATCAAATTAAGCTGCTTTGTCAGACCTCCCCCCTATGATCCGCCGACATGTATTTCTCACATCACCTGAAAAATCATGAGCAACACAATTTAATTACAACCAAAAAAAGTGTAAACATCACTCTCTTTCATCCCTTTATGTATGTGGACAAGAAGACAATGTGTTAAGTGGAAATAAATCTGCCTTGACAGCCACATCAAAGGGTGCAGTGAGGGGCTTACTGCTACTTAAGGCACAGGAATGCTGTTGCTAAGCATCAGTCGAAAACCTATCAACCCTTTAAGGACTTTACTATTTTTGAGAGGGGGGGCTGAGCAGGTTACTAGAGGCCAGAAACTCCACTGTGTCCCTGAGAATCCATAAAAACAACAAGTTTAGATATGAGTCGGACACAAGATTGATTTTAACGCAACATAGACTCAAATCAGTCAGTTTTTTTTTTGGGGCTAGTTTGTTTCCACCGAACACTGTTTTATATCTCTGAATCTTAACTCATAAATAAGTAACTATTTGCTGACTATGAACTTCCTCTGCCCTTTTAGGGAGGACATGCTTGTTGATAAATTAGGACATGCTCCACTGCATAAAGGCTATGAGTCAGTGCTAGCCGCCACCTTCATGTGAATAAATTCAATTCCCTCGTCTTGCCCGGGTGAGGTGCTAAATCACAGGCACCGTTCGTTTGGGAGCAGGGGGGGGGGGGGGGGGGGGAGGAGGTGTCTCATTGGATGGCTGGGTAGCCAGCCTGTTATAATTCTGTCCATCAACCTAATTCATTATTTCAGCAGGAGCAGATTTCTACTCTGAATTAGAGAAAGTGACAAGTTTGAGTTCAGTTCAAAGGAGAGCCCTTTCAAGTCGACTTTGGCAAATTATCTAGAGTAGCACGTCGACTACGCCCCGTCATTCACCGCTTTGACGAGTAGTAAATTTTCGGGTCGGGGCAAGGGAGCGAAGTGAAGCACCACGAGTCTCGCATGTAGGAAGTAGAAGCGATAGGTGACCTCTCACTAACTTGTAATCCACAGAGTATTAGTCATAACAACTGTGGATAAATCCCTTTGAGAGAGTTGAGCCCCCTAAGCATGGCATGGGGCTGCCTGGCCAACAAATCTCCTTTTTTTTCTTTCAGCTCATCGTTGAGATGAAAGAGAAATGGTGCTGCGGATTACAGAGAACAATCACGCATTATTAGCGATAAAAAAAAGAAAAATACAGAATCGGCTTTGTGAGAGGCCACTCATTACCAATTACCCACCATTTCTGACAGCATGAGACAGATTCCATCAGGGTTCACAAACGGCTACAACGCTGTTCTAGTTAGGAGCACCTCTTGTTCACAAAATGCAATACATTTAGAGTAATTTGTCTTGTTGACTCTGATGCTGCTGATGTTTTTTGGTGTTGAGTTATATTTCTTTTTTTTCACTCATACATTATTCAAAACTGAGAGGGTTCTTCTGTTACCATTGCTATTCAAGACTAAGAGTCTACTGCCGAGGACATCAACGGAGAAGTTGAAGAAGTTCAGCTCTGTTAGCAGGTATAATGTTTACCATCTTTACAATCTTTGTTTAGCGTGCTAATATTTGCTAATTAGTACTATACACAAAGTACAGCAGAGGCTGTGTATATCATTAGTTTTGCAGGTATTTGGTTTTAAACCAAAGTATCGGACCGGACAAATTAAAACTGTAACTGGCTGGTGGCCTCAGATGAAAAGTCTCAGGATCATAGTTCCAGCCCGTTCTCATTCCCAGGGCATCACCACCAGGACGCACCAGGCTATGTAAATCCATCTGCGTCAATAATAAACACTCAAAGAAAGAGGTCAAGGAGTGTGGTGACAAAGATTAAAGAGTAAAAAAACACACGTAGGGCATGGCAATCCATCCAATAGTCGTAGAGACATTTTATCCAAAACCACAAAGGTCAACCTCATGGTGGCAGTGGAGGAAAAGTCAGGGGATCACCAAATTCATTAGGATTCATCCCCTGGGCACCTTGAATGTCTGTACACAATTTCAAGGTAATACATTCAATAGTTGTTGGGATTTTTCAGACTGGACCGACGGACTGACAGGCCGACATAGAGTGAACTGAGCTTGTCTAAAAATGCCAAACATTATCTGATTCCCGCCTCTCAAATGTGAGGATTTGATGCTTTTCTTGGTTTTAATCACTGAACGTTGGTTAGACAAAACAATTAACTTCAAGACGTCACTTTTCAACAGATAAAAGCATTTAAATAAGGAAGCGATTGCATTTTCAGTACTTCTGTTCTTTGCTTATTTACTGACTCCACTGACTCACTCACATCGCAGCAGTCAGTGGGTGGAAAGCGTCTCCCTTTATTGTAATCAGCTTTCATTCCAGCCCTTTTGATCCCTCGCTTTCTTTTGTGCGACACACCTCATCACCTTTATTTTCTGCCATAATTGCATGGGAAAGATCTCCCCTTTGATACTGTCTGCATGCCAAATCACTATCGGGGAAAGAGTGTCGAAAAGTGCCATGTGCGCTGTCTGCCGGGGAGGAAAAAAAAAAAAAGAGCTCATACACCTGTGGAAGACAAACAGGGTTTTCACAGATATGACATATCTATCATCCCGGCGCAGGATATGAACTATTCTGTCATCTTAATGGTGAAGGGGGCTTTGCATAGTGGAACAGTAGGTGCTGAGAGACATGTGTTGCACATGGTGAACTGTCTGGCAGCTGGCATTCCCAGGTCTCTCACCCCCCCCCCCCCCCCCTCCTCAACCCCTTCCAGGCCCCTGTCTCATCTCCTGGCTCTAATCTGCAGACACAGTCCTCTCCTGCAGGCTCATCACCGTGCTGCTGAGTGGAGCTGAACAGGATCCTCTGCCCCCCCTCAGGCCTCCTCCTCGTCCCCTTTACCACCACTACAACGTCAACACCCACCCTCCACCCCGTCACAAGTGTCAGGTGAGGTTGTCTGATGTCTCCTGCTAACACAGCTGCAAACTATTTTACAGGGGGAATTAAGAAATCTTAGACTTTAATCAGCCTTCAAGGTAATACATAAACAAAAAAAAGGTCAAAAAAAACTTTGGGATAAAGATATATCCAACAGAATAACAAACAGGAAAAATATGTTTTGTCATTTTTGCAGTTTTTGGCTCTAGAACACAAGCGTGTTATGACACTGATTGTTTGCGAATAGCGGGTAAAAATACAAGTAAATTAGGTTTTGAAAGCAGGTAATCTCCCCATCTGTCAAAGTAATTACCTGAATAATTGGTAGAGACCAATAACCTGCAGTGTTTCTTGCTTTGGGACATTATAATTGTGTTTTGTACACTTAATTTCGTGTCCATCTCACTTTGAAATCAGCTCTTGTATTTTTTCTGTCAATCTTGTACTTTCTTAAATATGCCAAAAGGCCTAAATAATTCTACTTAGACGCGTTGCTTATCAAGAAGAAATCCTGTAAACATTTCTCTTGAATTATAAACTGAACCAACTCTCTCTCTCTCTCTCAAAAAAAAAAGCCTGCATTGCATCTCCCCACACAGAAAAGCAGCCGCTGCCTAACAACATAGCAGGGAGATAAGCGGGGTGGATTCTACTGAGAGAATCTGTTATCAGGGATGGTGCTATGCACTGACATTAAGGATAATCATATCTATCAGCACACTGCCAAACATTCCCAAGTGAGCCTGGCGGAGAACAAAGCCCGCATCGTCTCTCGAAGCTAAGGTTACAGGCGGATGATGATGTACTTGTCACTGGGGTGCAAATGATCCACTGCCCGGCCAGCAACGAATGCAACGAACAGAATCCACGCGATATGGATATCAGCTGAACAGTTTAGATATCTGCTCATTCCTCTGCCTGATAGCTACAGCTGGCTGGCTTGTAACACTTCTGAACCAGGAAACTGTACGGACACTCCAGTAGCGTATAATGAGCTGTCTCAGATAAAATACAGAAAGAAATGTTGGAGGGGAAAAATGGGAGCTGGATAATGCAGTCCTTCATCGCCTCGCTCTCTTATTACAAGAGTGATGCCTTTGTTATTCACACTCACCTTAGAGTCAGGGAGGACAGAAAATTCAGTTACAAAAAACGAAATATATTTTGTAAAAGTTCCATGAAAGTAGAAACAAAGAGTGTCGCAAAGGAAATAATAATGAGTGAAACTACAATGCTAAGGATTATCGCTTTTTTAGACCTATCATACCAATAAGAGCATGGAACAGCTATTATATATTATTGCACTCTGAGCATCTCATTACTGACGAGGCACAAAAAAAACGAAGCAAAACAAAAGCAGGATGAGCAGGGTGCTCTGGCAGCTGCGTCAATTGCTGCAAGTAGGTGCATATCCCACGTTTCGTTCAAGGCCGTGAAAAAAACAAAACAAAAAGTGTTGGCAGGACAATTTGAATCTGACAAAGTAGTTGAGGATGAGTCAGTGAATGAATCACTCTCGATATCACAGACCAAAGCACCGCATTTGGAGAGAAATCCACCCCTAAGCAGGGAAGTGCTCCATTGGCAGTGATAAATTGCCTTTCCCTGCAGTGTCTTCCACATGGTTCACATCAATATCTAATTCATTATGATGTATTGACTCCCATCAAAGGTATCGCTAATGTATATTTTAGGACATTTCCAGCCGATTTAAGTAGTTTCGCAAACAAAATATGCAAAAAGGATGTACAGTATATACATTCTGTAAATGTTTGCATCTTTATCTTAGTTTACTTTGTACTTGGAAATATAGTTTTTAACTAGAAAAATGAACTGGAAAATTTAGTTTTTCAGGTTTTGAATGTTATAAAAGCTGCATTGATGGTCTTTGGCCACTAGGAGGCAGTAATGCGAAAATCGGCTTATACAGTTGTTAGGGCTAACAAACTACTGGAGTCGGGACATGGTTAGCTTAGTTTAGCATAAAAAGTGGAGGCAGGAGGAAATAGCTAGCCTTGCTCCATATGGGTTAAACAAGCGAGATTCATCATGTAAAAAAAGTTAGCTTTTAAAGTTGTTGGTCATGGTATCTTTGAACTGATCGAGCCAGACTAGCTATTTTCCCCAACCTCCAGTCTCTATGCTAAGCTAGATCTAGCTACCTAAGCAAGGTATCCTCATACAACCGTTCGTATGATATCTCACAAAAGTTATTCCTCATTTTTCGTGCCCTTTTCTACGAATGTCCAGCAACACGTATCAATTTCTGCTCGTTACATGCATGATTTAATGTTAAACTTACAAACTAAACTGATATGACCGTGTATAAACAAACCTGTGTTTCATGTCTCTGTCACCTCACCTGCCACCTAGAGCCAGACACACAACCACAGCAGACTCACGTGACCTCCAAGGGTCACCCCACACACACACACACACACACACACACACACACACAGGCAAGGTGTGGGCAGACAGAAAGGGTGTGGAGCGCTCAGAGCCAGACGAGGCAGCTCGTCTTGCTCGCAGAGAGAAACAACTATCAGTAGGATCACTTCACTTCACTCCACATGCTGGAGTCTAAACAAGTCTCTGTTTTCATTTCCATAAAGCCGCGCTCTGTCTTTTGTTCTGACGGAGATAAGATGTATAAATTATGAGCAGCTGACAAAGTATACTGGGACGCCTCGGGCAGCTCATCAGTCATGCTCGGCCTGTCAGCAGGTAACTGATGGGGGCCCTACAGGCACAAAGCCCCCTTTTAAGCAAAGGAGGGGGAGGCAGAGGAATTAAAGCTGTTGTTGGAGTCCCGAGGACAACAGCTGACTCATATTTAACAGTCTCTTTAAAGGAGCGAGGCGGACGCCAAAAGCTTCGAGCTTCAGAGTATGTTTTGTGGCTCTCTCCTCAGGAGTGTGTGTCTCGCTGTTGTGCTCCGTCGGCATTGTACAATGGCCGTCAAGCGGGAGGTAGGCACACAGAGAAAGTCGGCTTGAGAGACCACCCAAGAGGAGTCAGAGAGGGGTCTCTGCTAAGAAAGCTGTGATAATCTCCAGCTTAATCAAAGCTACCAAATACATATACAATCCTCTCTGTGCATCTGCAGAGAATTCAACTGCACTCCTTGACATTGTACCACCGTTTCCATAACGGATCATTGAGTTTCATTACAGTATTGGAGCCCAAACTGTAAAAGAAGAGGATCTGATTTACTGGAGCTTTTATGCACTGTGTGTATTTGAGAGATAATCATAATGAGACAGCGTACTGGGGCAAAGATGACAGGTAAGAATTGATGTCTCTTCCTGCAGCTATGTGGGTGGGAATGAGTTGGCTTTATTTCAGTCGGCACCGCAGCTTTTATCTCCTCCGGTCACTGTCGCTTTCTGTATAATGGACTCTAATCTAACTAGGTGGATGTGCCGAACACAACGTGAGACACAAAGTCAACTTTCAGTCCAGCACCGCCGGTAGTATAACAATAAAAGGGCCGGTCTGTGCCCAGCGTGAGGAGCTGATTAAGAGCTACTGCTGCGCCATTTTTCTGCATTTCTGTGTGTGTAGGTGTCGAGTGCTAAAAGACTGAATATTAAAAAGGGTAGTATGGCGTTTGAGATTTTAGCTATTTCAAGAATAGATAATAGTCCTATCTAAAAGCAGATTTATGTTCCACAAAGTTCTTTTGCAAAATAAGGGCAGCGAGTTCGGCTGGTTTATGTCCCCTCATCATATTTCTGGAAACTAATCTCCACTGCTGTCTGACATCTAGAAGGACATAAAGTGTCACACCTTCATTTGGGTCAGACAGGTACTTTACTGTATCAAATGATTGGGAGTATAAAATTCTCTGAATAGAGTCTTGATACCAGAAAAGGAAAGACACCCCTGCCGCTCAAGAGATGTAAAATAATACAGCTTATCTCTGATGCCCAGGAGGAAGAGACGTGTCCACCGTTGCCGAATGATGGCATATTTCCATATGAGTCATTCAACATGACTGCTAAAGCTTAAAAACAGCTTTGGTTCTGCTCAGAGCTAAAATAAAAATACCCAAAATATTTATGAGGAGTCCAAGTTTCAATGACGAACCAGTCCAGGAATTTGATTACACCTCCTCAGTTGTCGCATAAAATTAATACAACTCAGAACGGACGGAAAAAAATCAAACCTCGATCTCCGCAAACAAATTTCCCTGTAACCGAGAAGGACATTGTTCATCTTTTCAGGCAGCACTCGGCCCCAAGGCTCTGTACAGTATGACAGTATCACAAGTTAACAAAATGGTTTATGGAGTTTGCCGTCAGTGCTACATAGCATTAACGAATAGACTCAAATCAGGGTGAAAAAAGAAAGTAAGAGAAATGCACCAACCTACCGACTAGTACCTGCACAGGCTAAAGGCCGCCACCTGGAATGTCCACAAATGGAGCATTCTTGAGATACTAAAGTTTTTTTAAGCTGACTTCTTGCAAAATAACAGAAAAGATAACACAATTTTATTTTTTGGAAAAGCCATTGCAAATGTATCCATTTTGGGCCACAATAATCAATATAGTCACAACAATCACTAAAATCTTGACCAAAACCTAAGCTGAATGTAGGGGTGTAATAAAATATTGATGTCATGACATGAGTATCGCAATATTATGTTGTGCGATACTGTATCGATTCTCCAAAACACTGTATAGATTATTTATCAACCTCTTAAAAATACGACGGCCCGTTGTCGAGCCTGACCACATCACGATCTTTCGGAGGTTGTAGCGGGCTCTGTTTTAAAGCTAGAGAGAAGTTACTAACCATGTCATACTAGCTTGTCGCGAAGGAGGCTAAATAACGCTCCAAAGTAACGCTAAATTTTGGCGAGGAAAAACTGGCATGGCGATTTTCAAAGGGGTCTCTTGGCATCTGACCTCAAGATATGTGAATGAAAATGGATTCTATGGGTATTATTTCTGGTGTGTTCCATACACTATGACAGTTTTCCTAAAATTAAATAAACAGCATCGCAATATATTGAATCGTTACCCCAGTATCATGATATGTATCGTATTGCCAGATTCTTGCCAATACACAGCCCTAGCTGAATGTGTGATTTTTAAATGCACAGAGCAGCTAAAGTGTAACTACAGTGACACCCGACCTCTCCATTGACCACGACATGACCCCGGGGAGAGTATCGTCTGGAGGCCACACTGCATCTGTGTATACACGTGCATGTTTTTGTGTCTACACATCTATGACTATGAGGTCATCCAGGTAGTCGGACAGATGGCGGATGGGAAACCTCCAATAACAAAGAACTTCGATGCAAAACGGTCAATACGTCAATCTGGAGGGGCTAATTATAACTCACGGGCTGATCGTGATTGATCGCTCCGGAGCACAATTACCAACCTGTCCACATTAAACTGATGTATGAGTGTTTTAGGTATTACAGCTCCTGAAAGTTTAATACATTTCTCATTAAAACAGTGTTAGTACTGTACGGCGAATGTCCTTTGCAGCGCTGATGTAGAGGTGACACCGAGAGGCAGAAAAACACATGAAAGTGGAGTATGACAAGAACAGGCCCACTTCAGTGTGTGCCCTTGCTTTGAACGCTGCAGAGAAAGACTAAAGGTCATTCGAGTCCTTTCATCACAAAGATGGAAAAACAGTCAACGCTCTGTCTGACAAGTACAGTAGCATCTTCACTGTTACAACAACCTTGTAAAAGGATGTGTAACCTTCAGTTGCTAAACTCTGCATCACAATGTCAGTGTCGAAATGACTTATAATCAATACTGTAGACAGTTTACAGTAATTGCTCTTCACCAAATACTGACACATGCATTTGCTTGTTTGCTATGCTGTGTAGTTATTGTTTGGTTTGTTGTGAAGTTCTGGTTTCTAACCTGGGTTTTCTTATATATACACACAGTAAAATGGGATTGAGGGGAATATGGGAAGAACAATATTGATCCTTGTAGCCAAGAATTGAGTAAATAAAATTTTAGGGTTGGATTATAGGTAAGCACTAATACACAACTAGGTATCGTCATATTTTAAAATAATGTTGGAGGCGAAAAACAGCACAACGCAAAGCCAAGTGCATTGTTTTTGTTGGTAGATTATTGCTTGGTCACTTACCAAACAACAAACAAGTTAACAAGCAGAAGTATTGATATATTTACACTTAAACAAACAAACACCAACAAACAAACACTCTGGCCAAAAACATGTTTTGTGAGGTCACAGTGACCTTTGACCATCAAAATATAATCACTTCATTCTTGAGTCCAAGTGGATGTTTGTGTCAAATTTGAAGGAATTCCCTCCAGGCGTTCACAAGAATGGTCCGGAAGTACGTACAGACGTACGTACGGACCTCCGGCCACGGCTTTCGCGGGCATGGAGGCATAAAAACAGTTATATGAATAATTGTTGTAACCAGTTTTGGAAGGGACTGACAATCATTGTTATGGGGTGTCAGATCAGAGAACACGTATATGGATCAATTACATATGACATTTTTTGTCTGGTTAGTTTGGTGAACTTGTCCCTTGAGACTACTGTATGTATAAAATGTTTCTCAGTTGATTTTCCCCCAAAAAATCTACATCACAATATATATAGCTATCACAATGTAAAACAACCTACTGCATACGGTGATAGATTTTATGCACATCGCCCATGTCTCTGAAGTGTTTTTATAGAGACAGAGCGAGTGAGAGAGACTGCTATGGAAACAGGGAAAGCGAGCGAGTGTGTGCTTGTGTAAGTCAAAGCACTCACTCTATTCAGACCCAGCCCAAAAGAGTTGTCTCAGTAACAACAATAGTGGGTAACATGATCTTTCATTACACATTGTGTAAACAGTGTAACCTATCAGTGCTGTCAATCAAGATGATTGATTGTGGCCTGTCACTGGAGAAGAGTGACACGTCAGGGAAAAAAAAACTTTTTTTCTAACAAAGCGCAGTGCATTCAGGCTGCCACAGAAAGTGGTGATTAATGTGTTCTCACTGGGTAATCCCACACCCCTGGCTAATGAAGGAGGAATCTATCATCCGCACTGCGGTGGCAGATGTCGCGAGGACAGCAATCCAAGTGCCTGGGAACAATTTACTTTCTTTTCTCTAATTGTTCCTGAAACGTGTGACAGGTTTGGAGAAAAGCACTTGAGTCGACAGCTCCTCGGGGCAGACACAACAGCGTACAACGACCGCCACTTCAACATACAAACCTACCATTCTCCCCCCCTTGAAAGTATCACTTACTGCAGCGAGCGCGTACTGGAAACACTCAGAGATAAGAAAAGCCATCAGACCATTTTCTACAGCTACAGTGTGCATTATTATTCTTGCTCCATGCTGCCTGAAATGCTCTGAAAGCCAGCTGTAAAAGAAGAAAAAATAAACAATGCATGTATTTCGTTGTATAAACTAACCTTATACTCCTCCGTGCTGAACAAGAGAAAGTGCACAGAGTTCATAAACAACTCATCTGTGCTTCATTAAGCTGGCTACACATTATAATCACGAGCAAAGCAAGAAATTAAACAGCAATTAGAGAAAAGGGGTTGAAGCTAAGGGATCATCGTTCATGTCCCTAAAGACTTCCATGTCTGACAAAACAGCCACAGCCAGACGAAAAACAGCTTTGGATTTACTGCTGTTTGCGAAGCTGGTGTTTTCATTGGCTATTTATTGGCTATTTTACTTTTATGATTTATTTCAGGCAACCGAGAAAAGCAGACAAACATTTCAACAGCTTCACCCGATATGTTTAGCACATTCGTTAAAAACAGTGTTGGGTAGACCAGCGCGTCTTTCATGTTTGGAAACATAAGCTGCTATTAGTACAAAAGGGGGGGGGGGGGGGGAAGCAGCAAAGTCCAAATGTGTCACAGCTGTCTGTCCTCACATCATTTAATTTAATCTGGTTTCATGCCTGTTCGCATTACAGGCCTGATAAAACAGCAACACTTTCAAACATCTGCTCGCTCGGGGAGCCTGTTGATTATTCATTCAGCTGGAGGTCAGATGGCACTCGGCTCACACAGCCTCACACCCGAGCTAATAAATCAATTTCTGGAGCAATTATGAGTAATCGCATGTGCTTTAAAGTTTAACAGTCTGCTTTACGAGGTGCAGTTTTGTGTGAATTATGCGAACAAGTTGAGTCATTGCACTAATTGCACTTGTTTTTTGTGAACGGTGACCTACTCGTGACCTCCACACATACAGTACGCCCCCTCCCTCTGGCGGTTTAGGTGGAGCTGGAGAGATTTAAGGCCCGAGCAACAGTGTGGACCTAAACCTTCCACTAAAGGGGAAACACTCAGTCAGGTAGTCTGCTGACTTGATTAAAAAGATTTAATACGTGCTGATGTTTTGTTCTTCATGTGTTTGAGGTGTTATCCTGACTAACGAAGGAGGACCACCAATATGGTCAGTGTACACCGTGTAGTGGTCTGAAATATGTTGATGTTGTGAATGTGGGAGAGTTTGCTGGTGTGCAATAAACCCTCCGGTCCACCAGAGGATAGCGTGTAAGTGTCACGTTTTGCCTCGCAGAGGCGTGAATATTACACCCGTGTATGAAAACGCAGTGGCCTACCAACAAAGCGCAACACAACCACTCAGACTAAGGCAACAAAACCACTTAGGTTTAGTTAAAATGTCATGGTTGGGCTTAAAAAAAGTACGTAAACTAAACTGAAATACTTACGGAAACAACATAATAACAGTACAGAGAGCAAGTGACAAACGTCACTACAAAGCACGTGACAGTCTAACATAACTTCCAAACAAAACAAACGGTGTCCTGGTTGAAAGTCCTGTGTGGACCCACCACCTCCCCTCCCACCGTTAGCGGTCTTTCTCCCCTTATATTCTACGTCATTATATTGCAGCCAGTACAGACTACATCGCGTGAAAATGACACGTCTACAGCAAGAAGGGTGTTATTACACACTTTTGCCTCTCGCATTATCGTGTCATTCACACGCCTTTTCGTGCGACCAAGCTGACTGTACAGGTAATGTGGAGTCACCAACCTGGCCTGCATGTCTTTGGACTGTGGGGGATTCAATTAACTGATGGTAGAAAAGTACAAACCATTTAATAATGATACAAAATATAACTAAGACTGCCTTCAAAGAGCTAGCAACTGGTTGTACACAAGGACTGTTTCTCCATCTACTCTGGTGAAATGACATTAATACCAATGTGTGCCACTAGCAACTGTATCATCTGATAGAAATTAATTGCAAAGATGACATAAAGCCACATTAAATCATGAAATAATAAGTTCTGTGCCCTCAAAACTTTTTTTTTGTTTCAGAAAGCCAGAATGTCACTTTGATCAAGGTTCCCTGTGCAGTAAAAAACATTCTTTTTTTTTTTATAGATTTCCCTCTCTGTAGTATAGAAAACAACAAAGGCTTCAACAAATGAGACCACACAACTCTATTTAAACTTGTGTAAACCGCTTTGTAAGTGAAATTCAGTTTGCGTGTACAGTTTTACGTAGTTGTTACACAAGAAAAAAATACTGTAAGCAGTTTAACTGCAGTGAGGACAGAGGAAGGACATTTTTTTAGTGCCAGTAATGACAAAGATAAATCTTACTGTAAGAGTCAGATACACTACATGCTGAGACAGTAAAGAGAGAGTAGAGATGATGATGTAGTGGGCTTTTGGCTGTGAACATGGCTAACACCCAGCTGTTATCATAACCAAAACAACTGGACACGCTGTCCTGATGATCTCATCGAGGTCCAGTCAGATAAACACCGGTGTTTAGATAAAGCATCAAAGACCTGCCACAAAGACTGAGTACCTGGCAGAGGTGCTGAACTGTGGGCTTGTTGTTTGAACAGAGAGAGCACAGTGAGGTCAATAACTAACTTCAAATAGCTGGAAAATGTGCCAGAGCTGGCAGGTGGTGCTCACCGCATTTTAGGTCAGATAGAGCCTGAAATGCTGCCAATACAAGACGTGTTCGGATGCGAGTCTCATTTATATGTCTAAACTTTGTCTCAAACTGAAGGTATTTACAAATAGTATCTGACTGAGATCGGTTGATGATCTTTCACTACGGCTTGTTACAGTACAGAGTATTACGCACTGCTTTTGGTCGGTGTTAACCTTGTCCAACCTCTCAGTTTGGTGTAATAAGAGATAAAAATAAATTCATTTCACAGGGTGACTTACTATAGCTGCAACAGTTAAAAATCACAGAATTAGCTCTTTGTATGTGGATGTAAATCAGATGCCTGTTTGACTTCTGCTGTACAATGAAGCACACAAGGAACGTATCTTCATACAACGGTTAGTATGATATCTTACAAAATTGTATTTCTCGTTTTCCCTGCGTTCTCCTACGAATGTCCAGCAACACGAGCGATCAGTGGGCCTGCGCTAGCCCCTGCAGTGCACAACCTGTTTAGGCAACAAAACTACTTGGTTAGGTTTATGAGAAGATCGTGATTTGGGTTAAAATAACGTACAATACAGATGCAGCCACCTAAAAATCCCCCTACCAAGCCGACTGCCAGCCGGTTCCCAGCCAACTTCCAGCCGCTTGGAGTCTCTCCTGGTGTCTGTAAGTTGTGATATAAGCGCATGCTTACTGGAGAGACGAGTGGTGATTACATGTAACTAAATCAATCAAAAAACTGCTAAACATTTATCTAGCGTACATGAAGTTAATGACAAAACTTGCTGCCCTTTTGATTACTTGAGGACACATGCGTCATCTTCACCTCCCTGCCAGCGGATCTTTGGGAGGAGCATGATGCTACACAGCTAAAGCCACTATTTATGAGCAGACGCTGGCTAAACGATTAAGTAGAATTCAAATTATTTCAGCTTCTATAGCTACTACAGCTACCGCTCGGCTTCCCAGCGAGGACCAAATTGCATTTTTCCTCGCAGGAAAAAATAGTCAGGACAAGGTCAAAGAATGACACAGAACGGATAGGAAACAATTCAGATTCGAGAAGCAGATTTCAGAAATTGTTATAAGTATGACAATATAAATTGTAATTTCTCTTCGCAGTGCAGATTTCAAAAAGTCCTTTAGATAGACAATGCAATGAACAAAGACACAGATCTCAGTTCTGTCAGAGGTGCCCTTTAGAGTCTAATAATGACTGATGAAAGAGAAAATGGTAATGTAAATCAATCAAATCACACGTTCCTTTGAGGGCAGCAGTGGCCCTCCTCATACAAGGTCGACCCAAGGTAAAACTGTACTGCCTGAAACTAATTAAGCAATTACAAGCTCCATGTATGTATGTGCTTTGTCGCTCCAATGTGAAAGACTGTCAAGTGGAGGAACGCTGCGCAGACTGGACGGATGCTGTCTACTTTGATGTAGGCTTATGCATATGAAATGAGGTCAGATCCTGGTCATTAAAAAGAACTCCTTTACACGGGATATCACGCTACGAGAGGCAATTTCTTCAAAGGGCTTTTACTTTGGAGATTTGTAAGGGATTATGACAGGAAGGCATGTATAAACAAAGCAATGTGAGAAGAAAAAGGAAAATGGGTCAGATAATGCCCTCTGTCACAGTTATTACACATCTCAATTACTCAGGCCGAGGAGAACGCTAGAAGTTACAGGGATCATTTGCCTGGGCAAGAATGCAAAACCAGTCCCACAGCCGGTCTGCTCTCATGTCATTTTGGATTGCCTCAAAGATATTTGAGCTTAGTTGATATTGTTTCACTTTGCCTGTGAGGATCAACACTCTATGGCTACAGTATATAAAGTGCACGCAATGCAGGGGAAATACAATGAGGGAAACGAGCTGGAAACAAGCAAGTTGAGCAACTGAGATTATGTAAATGAGCTGTCCAGACAAAACCAGGAAGATAAACTAAGTAACATACAGTAATACACTGTTAATATAATTCCAAAGTACTTCTTATGTCGTCGCTCAATATATATCAACCAAAAACCACAGGAATCATGACCACAGGAATCACAGGACAACGTGTTCCCCCAGCTCCACTGTCCGAATATGTTTCTTTGGTTCAGACAGTAGTGTGAAATAACAGTAGATTTTACAACCAGTTTTAAAGCTAGGGTAAGTAATCTTGAGAAACCAGCAAGAGTAAGCTAGATTTTTAAAATGATCCAACCGAAAAACCCAGCCCAGTGTTGCCAACTCTTTTCCGATGAAAGTAGCTAGCAGCTCTAAAAGTCGCTAAATCTAGCGAGAAAGTCGCCAAGTCAGCAACACTGACAGTCCGTCCCTTCAGGCCACCCTGCAAAGCCACTCCCCCAAAATTATCAGAGTACATATTTGATATATTGATTGCTGTCTGGATGTAATGAGAATTTCAACAAATACAACAACAATGTTTTTGAAGATGATCACCAACCCTAGCTTTAAAGTACTTGTACTTTACTTGAGTATTTCCATTTTGTGCTACCTCATTTTTCATTTTTATATTGTACTTTTTATTCAACTGCATTCATCTTACAGTCTAAAGTTACTTTGCAGGTTTTACAGATAGAACCTTATAAAAATATGAGCAACCGTCAAAAATTAAACTACCCAACAGTGTATAACGTAGTTAAAATTACCTGGAATGGGTCATTCTGCATAATGAGTACTTCTTCTGTTGATACGTGCGTGCACTTTGTTGATAATTTTGTTGTATTTAAATGTACTTCAAGTTTACATTTTTGAAAGCAGGAGTTTTACTTAAAATGAATAGTGACACTACTGCAATTAAAGAATAATTTATTTGTCAATTATTCTAATCATAATAATACATAATCATTTAGTCCATAAAATGTCAGAAAACAGTGTAAAATTGCAACCCAAGTTAAGGTGAGGTCTTCAGATTAGTTGTTTAGTCAGTTCAACGGTCCATAACCTAAAGATATTCAATTTATAATATATGATGGTATGATGTAAAACAGAGAAAAGCAACAAATCCTCACGTCAAGCCGGCTTGATAAATGAGCGAAACGATTAATTGATTATCAAAGAAGTTGTGATTTACAGTATTTGTACAAGGGGGTTTTGCTACTTTTATTCAAGAGAAGGCTCTGAATATTTCTCACACCCCTGTGTGCAAATCATTAATAATCTGCTTTTATTTATTTATTATTCAAAACGTAACCACACCTTCCTTGCACGCCTTGCGCAGTGAATACAGGTTTATTATTGCTTTGGCCTAACTATGCCTGACCTGCCATTGTCAGCCCTTGGTCCCTAACATAGAAACAATGGCCCATTTTTGGCCTAATGTGCGGCTATGTGACATATAATAAATATTGCATCAGGGGAGACCGAGACTCTGTCAGTCAGGAGATAATGCCTTTAGTCAGCATCAAACCAACCACAAACGTCTCTAAAGCAAATGATTCCTTAAAGGTATTCCTGTATGGTAAATGATTCATAGTGCCTGCATTGTTAAAAACAGCACTTAAGGGGGGGACTGGTTAAAGTAAATATAAGTCATGGTGGAAAAGCTTGTAGCATTATCCAGGGCTGTCTGAAAGCATATTAATGCCCAGCGTTGTTAATGGATACAAAGGGCTCAGGAGTGTTTTAGTTTGAATAAATCCGTCCTGGCACCCTTCAAAAACAACAGCACAGTCGATTAACATGACACAATAAGTCATTCTATGTTTTTTTAATGAATTATTATTAAAAAAATATCTCTATTCAGCATCATAGTAAGTAAGTATAAATGGATTCTAGTAATTGCTTGAAGGGTAACACACGCGCTTTATGTTTTGTTTGAAATACGATCAATACTTCAATGTAACACTTGATTCAACTTTCACATCACTATTTTGGACAGGAAATCAATACTCTTCTTTGAAGCAACAGGAAATACATTTAAGAAGCACAATATGCCTTAACTGCTGATTACGCAGTTTCACGAAGTCAATAGCATCAGCTTTCATTAATGTTGCAAGTGTATCAAACTATGTGACATAATGCCGATTTAATATAACTGTCATGTTGCATGTAGTCATCTGTCATCGGAACAAAAGAGGTATGAGTAAATATCTATCTGAACAATAGCCTTTGGTGTTTTGTGTGTTTGGTGTCAGCTATTGAACAACACTGTGAACTCCAGACACACATATTGTTCAGGCCATAACACATTTCCTGCCATTCAAAATTCGCAAATCCTCTCGAAATGTTGGTCACGGACAAAAGGAGGGAGGTACAAGGTAGGTTGAACATTTGGCATGTTGTGAAAGCAAGCAACTGCTTTGTCTGTGTTACTTTCCTCTCTGTGCCGAGGTTGTATAGGTCCAAAACATTAGGGTGTTGACAAAATGATGGATGAAGCATGGTAAAGTGGTTAGCGATTGTAAAGGCTCTGAAAACTTCTTCCAAAGCACAAACAAATGACCGCTTCACATTGTATCCATCACTGATACATTGTCCTAATTGGAAAATGAGACCCTTGGTATATCACAACACAAAACCACACAATGTGATGGAATACAAATTTGCCTCGGCTCGACGGTTACGTACACAATTAACCCTTTAGCCTCCCCAAAGTGCTCAATATCAAATAGATAAGTAATTATAAAATAATCACATGAAGAAATTGTGTGATAAACCAACACATTGTGAAAGAATTAAAAAAAATGATCAAAACTTATTACCATTGTGAAATGTTATGTCATCAGTCTTATTTTCGTCATACTGGGTCCCCTCTTACCTTTCAGACAATCACATGCCCCTAGCCTCTCTTAAGCTAGCAAGCTCAAAAACTGTTATCAAATGTAGCCAGTTAGCTCCTCTTAGCTAGAGTAACAACAATGCCAAAGTAATTATGAATTAACAAACTTTTTTTAAATTGAACTAACACTGGCTCCTTATTTAGCACATGCATGTTAACCCTGAGCTTCAGCCAATGGCGAGTGCGCATAACAAAATGAAATTTAATGTTGTGAAAACACCAGCAATAATATACTCACAGTCACACTGCAATTAATTTGCTTATTCATTTGTAATTAAGTTGACAGTTCAAAACATTTCAAAACAGACTACAATGTTTCTCACATGAGAGCTAGATTTACTCGATTACTGAACCAATTCATCATACTTCACCATATAAAAAAAAGCTCTATGCCCTTGTAGAATATGAATAAAACAACTAATTAGGACACTGATTTGCTGTGTATTGTGCACATTATAGTAACAGGACTCTTACAACATACAGTGAATCAAATCACTGTAGTTGTTTTCAGTGTAGTAGCTACAAATGTGTCATTAATGTTAGCTTAAGGAATGATTGCTCACAAACAGTGGCTGAAGTAACATTATAAGATGTAAAAAAGTATAACAGATTCCTTGTCAAGCTTCATAAGGCTTCTTCAATCTCCACTAGAGGTCTCTGTCGCTCACCCCCTTCTCTCTACAGTGCTTCCCCATACAGACACATGTAAACACAGTCCTCTGCCTCAGTAAACACTGCTGAAGATGATGCAGGACGAAAAGTCACCAATAATTTGATTAAATAAAAAAGAAAATACATAAAGCATATATAGGGTGGAACTTCAATGGCGCCAGATCAGCTCAGACCAAGAAGCTGAAGAAAAACTTTATCATTTATAGCATTTCTGTAACTTTGAGAAATCAAATTAACCCAGTGACCCAGAATCCAACAGTTCCCGAACACCCCAAACAAACATGGTTCAAAACGAGTCAAAGATTCAGGCCTCGCAGAAGAACGAGCTACAAGCATCAGCAGAGGTAGGATGCCTGGCATGGCAGGGCATTCTTCACACATTGGCAGCATGAGCGATGTGGGTCACTTAGCGAGTGGCAAGGATTCAAAACAAAGAAAAGGCCCAAGCAATGGGGTCCACTGGATGAATTTGTCAATGTCTTGTGCCTTAAGGCACCCAGCCTCGCCTGACCCCAACCTCCATTCTCAAGATAAATACCTCTGTCACCATTCACCTTCAGTCCCTGGACACAAATTAAACTTGTCATCCATCATCCTTGTGCAGAGGTATAATTTCCCCCCTCGCAGTAATGAGTTTAAGACCTCTGAACAGGCCAGGGATGGGACCTCGCTGAACATGACAAAGCATTTTGGAATCCGGATTTTTTTTTTTGTGTGGTTATTATTTGTATAAAATGACTTGATCTTACACTCCCCACCGGAAAGCTTGCCAACTGGATAAATGATTGACTGTGACATTCATTGCAACTGTGGGTCCATACAAAGTTCAAGCCGTGGAAGGTGTAAAGCTCCGGGTATTTGTTTCCCTCAAATGGCCGCGGCTGACAACCTTGTATGATAATGTGCCCACTGTACATCAACTTAATTGACACTTAAATCTGTCAGTAGCCTTACAAATGCCGACCTTCTTTGGGGAACAAATCCTTTTTAATGTGCTTTCTTTCTGAGTGATTGTGCATGTGTGTGCATGTGCGTGAGGAGGGATGGTTTTCGGGGGGGGGGGGGAGGCGTTGAGGGAGTGAGGATACGAATGAGATAAAGAGAGAAAGCTGTCAAGATAAACAGTACAAACAGTAAAAACAGAACTCTTATCTGCACTATACATAAAGCAAGCAGCCTTTTTAGCAGAAGTTATAATACAATACCGAGCACAAATATTCCTATTAATATAGCAGCTGGCTACACTAAGGGAGAAAATCAAATTGCTTCCAAATCCCTTTTCACCTGTCTGATTAGGATATTTTCGCCATGTAATGTTATTAGCAGCCTGGTTAAAATGGAGCTGCTGTGCACTGGGGGTTGGCTTATTAATTGTTGTTTTCGTGTCACCACTGCTGTGTGCACCCGGTGATTTAATCAGCTAAATTCACTGCCATGGGAGCTGCGGCCCGAGCCAGGTTTGACGCTATAGGTGTAATAATAATATATTGGCAATGAACCTGTCGTTCCAATTCATTTCTGAGAGTGATTTACATATATGTGCGCGGAATAACACTGATTAGCCAAATGGGACGAAGTTATTATCTGGCTCCTTCGTTGCATTAATGCTGCCGTTTCATTAATTCAATTTTCACTTACTCCGTGTTGCCTCCGAATGTCTGCTCATCATGAGAGATTGCTTTGACTGGCTGACAGTTTAGGGCAAAATAGTAACCCTATTATCGCCTGGACATTGATAAGCTCTGAGATGTGTGTGTGTGTGTGTGTGCCTTCTGCTTCCTGCTCTAAGGGCGATAATGACCTGGGGGCAGCGGCTTCTATCTCCCTCACAGGTACAATCTTGTTTGCCTCAATCCCCCGTAGACTCGCACCTTTTCTCTCCCCAGAGACCTGATCTGGCTTCTTTATCCTCACCTCAGTCACCTACCTGGTCCCTTTCTCTAATCACAAAGCATCTCGCCGCTTTAAAGCGCCGCGTTATCTGGAGGGGGGAAGGCCTCTGGCACTCGCCGCAATTAACCTGGGGCCTTGTTACCAAAACAGTCAGTGCAGCAAGTCAGTCTCCATGGGGCGAATAGTGCAAATGAGGCCGGGCTACCTCGCATCCATTAATGATGTTAACAGTGATGACTCGAGATAACACAAATACACCTTACAGCGTGTTTCCTACGAGGTGCTATAAAATGTGAAGCTGACTGCTAAATAAAAAAGTATAAATTTTGACTTTCTGCATGCAAAACAGCAAGGTCAGGCGAGGTTTCGTCACGATGTCGCCGCCATTATTCTAAATCCCTTTGCCCAAGGTGGAAGGATTGCAAATTGAGGCTCCCGCAGCCATCTCTGATCACAACCAATCCACCGAATGACAACAGACAGCTACAGTGATGCAGAGACGGGCAGACAGAGATGGATGGATCGATAGACGACTGCATATGCAGACGTGCCTATTGATAAACTCCTGCTGACAACGGGCGAACACTTTGGGCTCATCGGTGGAAACGTCAGTCACGCTGGCCATTAGTTTGCATGCATTTCAGGTCGGATGTCCTCAACCTGTGACCGAGGGGTACTAAGGCCAGCCTGCGAGGCCCGTAACATGCCAAAACACTTTTTTATCACTTGTCAGAGTCGATTCCACTTGGTGTCAGTCCAGGCTTCTCTCTACCACTGTATGTGACAGGGAATAAGGCAGCCTTGACTTCTGACAGTGATGAACTCATAATATACATGAGCAACTGAAATGGGTCTGATGTTACCATCTCTCTCAAAATAAAGAAAAGAAAAGAAAAAAAAAATACCATTACAATTTCCCAGAGCTTAAGGTGACATTTTCAAGTTGCTTGTTTTTGTATTTTTTAATTCATTAATTGTTTAGTTTATAAAATGTCAGGAAATAGTGAAAAATCACAAACCCAAGTCAGCTTAAAACGATAGAAAACAGAGGAAAGCAGCAGATTTTTATATTTTTGAAAAGCTAAAACTAGTAAATGGTTGATATTTTTGCTCCAATCAGTATCTTTACAATAATGATGGATCAAATGACATGTATATGAAAGGGGCTCTACAGAACTTAGACTTTACTGTTTTGGTTCACTCTTACCAGCGTCAGCAGGCAGCTTTTTCAGCAAAAAAAACTCTAAAAAAAACCTATGTACACTACCTGCCTAGCACCAAATGAGCAGACAAAGTTGGCAACTAACTAGTAAACGGAGTATTTAGTAGCTTAAGAGCCAGATATTTCCCCACAGGAGTTAGTACATTAGCCAGTTGGATAGAAGCACAACTGTCTAATGTTGCTCCGTATCTGCTAAATGCGAAAATAAATGTACGCAAATAAGTTTGCTACATCAAAGGTTATGATATGTCTGTGTTGTGTTTGCAGCTTGTTTTCTGTGCCGCCAAGTGGTCCAAAAATCTGCAGTTCAAAGGTGCTAAATGCGAGATTGGGAGCATTTCTATTGCCTCCGCACGGCTCTCAACATGGCGACAGCTGAGCCGGTGGCTCGTAGCTAACGGTGCTAACAGTGAAAACAAAGGCAACACTGCTGTCATAGCTAACAGTGTTAACCTGAGGGGGAACCGGAGGGTGGGCACTACACTTCAGCGACAGCGCCATCGGTTGGGACGACGTGAGATAGCCAGTGGGGCACGCTCACATGCACTAACATGAACTACCGTGCACTAAAAGCACGCGTGGCCGGCCCAGCTATGACAACAAAGCACAGAGAAACTCGGATTACAACACAGACAGAGGAAGGGCGACTTCATTCTCTGTTCAAGAAGACATTACTCCTCTATATCTTTACGTAGCAAATATTTGTTTGATGCTATATTAATGCTCTGGATATCATATAGAGAACCTTTAAACAATTAATCAAATGATCAAAACTGGACTACTTTTAAATTGCACCACCTCTTGCGCGTTGGCAGCACAGATTGCACTTTAAGGTTTCATTGTCAATGTATAATAAAATAGCAGTCTCATCTTTTTATGCCTCGAGTAATGCTGGATGCATTTCTACTCGGCGCCGTGTTATACTTGACAAATCAGTGTAAACTCGAGGCCGCGCTCTAACCGCTGACAGGTAATGGCTCGTCACTGTAAGAGCTCCCAACTAGCTCCAGAGTGGAGAAGTCATGTTTGTATTCTAACAAGGCCGTTCTGGGTTGGGAATGGCAGTCAAATCTAAATTCTGCTCAGGGAGCAGAGAGAAAAATGCCTGATGAATTTGTCAATACTGCAGGAGTGATGGGCCTCATATGTGTGTAATGGACTGGATGCTTCTCAGTACAGATTGCCTGTCGAGATAGGAAACTATAATGAATGGCATGGAGGAGCATGGTCGTAAATAAAAGGCTTTTTACCTTCATTTAAAAGACATGACATTGTTGGCTAAAGTCACAATACTGTTACCATATAAATTTCAGCTAAATACAGACACATAATTCAAGATTAGTGTTCTAATGTTGGAGGAAATAATGATTTGTGTGTTTGACAACTGATCATAATTGAAAATGTAGGCATGTTTACATAAATTACAAATGTAAAAAACCCTATAAAACATCACATGTAAACATGCTATATGTGTTAGAAAAAACAGATTTTGTTGTTGTCTGGACATTTTTACAGACCTGTCAACCAATTATAAAGCAATAGAGGTTCCAGTGTGTCCTGAATTTTGGTTTTGGGGCGACCCTTTTTATTTTTAGCATTTTTATTGCCTCTCAACGGCTCTCAACATGGCAAGAGCTGAGCCAACTCCTGTGTTTGCAACATTAATGATGTAAAAAGCATCAGTAAACATTAGTAACTTTAATTTATTTTGTAATTTATTTGTAGTGCATTAGCGGCTCCATTGTATTCTATTTTTTTGGTCTTGAACATTTGAATCACAGATTGTACCATTAAAGATAACATTGTATATATTTTTGCCAAAATAATGTTTGCAAGAGTGCATGCATTGAGAAATTATAGCATTAAACTCTAATATCCTATTATTCTTATGAAGATCTATAGTTTCAGAATTGAGCTCTGGATGCCTTCATGGTTCCAGTTTTTGTAGGGGGGGTTTAACAGAGAGGCAGTCTTGTGAAAAAGGGTTTGAGTAAAACCTTGGATGAATAATAGACTGCTTCCCAAGCAGCAGCACTCTTGGTGGTAGGAGGTTAATATTCTCACATGTCATTAGGTCTGCTGGCTCGACTGATGGCTCATTGAATCAGGCAGCAAATGATTTCCTCATGCTGCAGAGGACAGAGCACTTCAAAGGGAAGGGGCTGAGGTCAGGACAGCACTCCGCTTTGATTAATGACCGGGGCTCAGCAGAGGTTGCCTGTAGGTAAGAATGTGACGGTGAATTGGATGTGAAGGGGACCGACTTTTAAGCCAGATTTGACCCACCTCCAGAAAAACTTGCAGATACCGTCACACGGGTCGGGTTGATGGGTTGTGACTGAAAAGCTTGCTGACCCTCTGGCTTACACAATCATAAAAATGAAACTTGCTGGCTGACAGGCGTACCTGACATTAGAATAGTGTTTAATCATTTTATACTTGAATAATGTATACAAAAATAACCGCTATCACCTTTAAATGGAAATCTTAATGTTATTTTTAGTTCTTGACTGAATGATTTGCAGTCTTACCAAATATATAAGATAAAGTGAAAGTTGATTCTTAAAAAAAAAAAATAACAGAAAATTGAACCATCCGATAGTTTAACCGGAGTTAAGCTTGAGCGGGGATTAAACACCACCACCTGGGTTGTCATTCTCCTGGGCCCCATTATCACCCTCCTTATTAGTTTTTGACTCAGCAGAACAAAACGTGACCGCCTCAATCTTTGATCTCTCACGCGCTGACACAAATCCTTTCAAGCCTCCCGACGTTCCTCTGCTAAGGTAATTAGCACTAATTAAAAGGTTTCCAGCTGCCTTGTGTGCATTTTTTTGTTCCTCCACAACACATTGTCCTCACAGGTGCATTTCCTATGTTTACTGTGGGCACGTCACTCACATTCCTCCCCACTTGTTCACAGAGCATGATCAAGGAGATTAGGACTATTGTTTGGGGATGATAAAAGAGTGAAATGCCCAACTTGTTGCCAATGGGAAGCCATTATAGGAGTTCAACACATCTGGGAAAAGAGGGGGTTTTTTCTATGACTTGGCTACAGGCAAAGGTTACTCAAGACAGAAAAGGGAGTTTGACAAGAACTTAAAACGATATAATTGACAGAATTTTCCATCATTACCTTGTTTAGATTACAAATTTTGTTATTTCCCTAGAACCTGAGAGCAGGGCCCAATCCCAACGTCCACACTCACGGATTTGACACACGTTCCCGCAAAGTCCGCGAGGGTTTAGGGTTGTCTCACCGTCAAATCGTCTAGTGCTTGAGGGCTCTCTCGCAGACATTTTGAGCCCTTTACGCACACTTTACGCAAATCCTCATTTCTGCAGACTTTGCCTGAGGGAATTACCCACAATTCAAAGCTTTGTGACGTTAAACACGGGGTTACCAGGGGAAGCCTGGAGGCGTTAAAAACAGGTTAACAAAGACGAAGGCACATTTACGCAGAGACATTAAGATTTAAGATGGTACATAAAAAACAATAAATAAAAAGCCACTATATTACACACCTGGTTTATTCATCTATCGTTTCTTTTAATTTATTTCTTTTAAATAACTTAATGATGCCGTTTTGACAAAAACAAGATGTTTTGGCGTCGTCAAGGTAACGTGATATGTCTCTGCAAAGTGCTGTCCCATTCGTATTTATACCATTTCAAGCCCTTGCAGCCTCTCAGGCTACATCCACACTACGATCTCCGTCCAGACGGGCGATTTAGGGCCGTTTCAGAATGAATCTCTGTCCATACTATCACGCCTGAAAACGCATATTACATGACCATTCACGTACACTGGGCATGCGTGTGCCGATGCAAACAGGAAGCAGCGCTGGACACGGGAATTAATGCAAAGCACTCGAATAATAGCTTGCCTCCTGCGCATGTAGGCAGTAGTAGCATTATAAAATGCAGAATTTAACTGCACAACAGCTGCTAGCATAGACAACAAGGCCAGCAATGCTTGTAACTATCCATGTCATACATGTTGAAATTAACCACTGGTGGTCGAGGCCGATGACGTTTGTTTTCTTCCGGAAAAGGTTCACGTGATGGGGCGTGACGAATCAGGAAAGGACCCTTCATGACTAATAAGACCCAATCAAGAAGCGAATGTGTGTTTTAGGGGCTCGAAAACACTGGAGTAGTGTGGATGCTAGGCATAAGTAGCAAAAGTTATGCGTTTTAAAACGAAAACATATTAGTGTAGATGTAGCCTCACACTCAAAAATTTACCAGGTGACGTCAGTTAAGTCCCTGAGTGTTCAGGGCTTAAGGCCTTAGGGGGGACATTGGGATTAGGCCCATGAGATGTAGGGTCATTTTCTAGCATGTTAATATCTTTCGTTTGACTCAATACTCTCTTTCAATGCTAACTGTAGCACTGATTATGGCTTTGTGGGTTAATATGAAAAACAGATTCAACTTCCTGAGACGTTTCCTGTTGCCTTACCTCTCCCCCATTACTTAAAAAGAGCAAGCTAGTAGCCACATGACGGCCAATCTTGTAAATTCACTTGCAAGTCAAGGAGCCCATAAACATCATTAACCATCATTTCCCAGCCCACTTCACTTACATGTGAAGCGTTCTTTATTGTGTAATGAGCCAAGAATCTGAAAAGATTGCCACTTCAAAGCCTCTCTTGAAGGCTGTCGCCCATGCAGCCTGCTGACATGTCAAGCTGGGATTAAACGTCCCCCCATAATCATTTCTTTGTTTTCAAATGAGCCCATTGTTTATCTGCACCTTGGGTGACAGCCATCAAGGGCGCACGGTGCTGCGGAGGCTCGAGAAGTGGTGATACAGATACTTCACGTGCTTGTAGGAGATTCACTTTAACCCAAGTTTTTTTTTGTTTTTTTTTTAGTTTAGAGATGTTCGTACTTCGTAGCACTTGGAAATTCTGATTTAAATTTGTACGGCTGCCAGAATTTCCTGCCAAAGAAAAGGCAATTTAGAAGATTTAGGAGAAGGAAATTTTGATATGCATATAATTTTGGACTTGATGTGGCACTTACAAACCCCCCAATTTATCCTTCTGTTACTCAGAAAGAAAGAGAGGAAAAAAAAAACTCAATTCAAAACGCCATCATTTTTTCTTTCTTTTCTTTTACGAACCATTTTAAGCTTGATTTAGAGCACACAAGAGTGACTGTAAGTCTCATTCAAGTCTTGCCTCAATTGTTATGCAGGGAGATGCTCCCTCCATTTTGTCTTAGAAAAACAGGCCTTTGTCCAAGACCAGCAGTGTGTCATCAGCTCTGGGCCTCCAGTGAGGCAGGGACATTGAGCCCGGGCAGCAGGGGGACACGTCTCAGGGCCTTTAAGAACTACAGTAAATCTTCAAACAATTTAGCCAAACAAAGGCCGCTGTGTAAGGAGGGAGAAAAGACACAGGAAACAGATGAATAAGCAACATCAATTACCAGGCCCTGACCTTGAGAGCCCTGGACCAAGGCGCGCATTTCACACCAAATAACTGCAGATTGGGGCTGACAAGCCCAGAGTGGAAGAGGCGAGCCCTCACAAGGTTACCCACCATGCATTTCTTGGGGGCCGGGGCAAGTAGGGGAAGAGAGGGACGAGGATACAGGGGGAGGGGGAGGTGGAGGTGAGAGGTAAAGGAGCTATGAATGAGGGATCACCATAATAGATGTTGGTTTATTTTAAAGTGAGACAAAATGGCTCAATTTGAGCACTTAGCCTGACAAAATGGCCACAAGTGAGATACAAGAGAAACATGGAAGTGGACAGCCAAATGAGTCTCGTGATAAGTAGGAGGCTGTGAAGGCAAATGTCCAAAAGGCAAAAATCGTTTTAAGAAACAAACTTGGTTCCAATCAGATTTGGAGGAACGTGTCTTTAAGAACAGACACCTTATTCCTTATATCATACAGACTGTAAATACAAACAGCAAAGTGGCATTTGCTGAAGCCACCGAGCCCACAGGAAGAGTGTCCGTCATGTGATGCCATTGGGCCCAAAATGACTTTTACCCATAGACTTACGTTGGGAAAGCGACGTCTGTATGAACACTAGAATAGCCCTTATTAAAATCGTTAGGTCCTATAAGTTCTAAAATGCACTAAGAGCCGAATCCAGAGTTATTTTCTTTCCTCCGTTCATGTGAATGAGCCCAAGATCGAGGTTGGACCGAGGGCTGGGATGCGAGGTTAAAGGAAACGCTACTGCGCCTGCTCTATGGGCCCATGGTTACAGAAGATCACCGGAAGATCCAGGTAATTTTATACTCGTACGTCAAACATTTTTTGCTTCAGGAAAGTACGAATGTGTAAACAAACAAGCCAAAATGGCTGCAAAGTTATCATCAATGGCATGTAAAATTAAATATTTCCATGAATACATCAATGCTGCTATTTACAAAGGAGCTATGTAGCCTTGCTATCTGTTAAACTTGTTAACAACTCGCTATAAACATGTAGCACAGAGAAAAGAAAAGCTACATCTTCTGGCTAGCAGCGGGGGTAACAATCTTGTAATAATGATTAAACAATGGGATGTTTTCCCCATTCTTCCGACATGGTGTATTCTTTATGCTGACCATTCATTCATCTGTGTAAGAGATACAGAAAGAGGCATTGAATAAATGTGTTTTTTTCCCCCAATCAGTAGCATATCTATTCCACTTTTAGATCCATGACACACACTCTTGGAAAATGGCCTCCATCAAGCTGAATTAAACCACTGAAAGGGGGGGGGATGGCCACTTGACCTCATAACGCCCTCTGTGAACACTGTACTAATTAATTGCCCAACAACATACCCTGCATGATGACATGCAGTCGTTCTGAAAACAATAGATTCATGCTTTTTGCATACCAAACACGGCACACAACATTAATTCAATCTGAGTCGCCTCCAATTAGCCGGCGAAGGAAGAGGTGCAAAGCCCAGTCTGACTACTACTGACAGTAAGAGAGACTGACAGAGGGAAGGTGCAGTGACAGAATAAGTCTGGATCATACATTTCAGTTTCGCAATGTCAATATTACCATAAACTGACTATTCGGCACTAAAATAATAAGTCCATTAAGTTATTTACCAAGCAAAAATGACAAACATTCGCTGGTTCCAGTTTCTCAAATGTGAAGAATTGCTGCCTCTCCGTTTTATATCATTGTAAATTGAATAAACAAAAACAATCAACATCGCCTCGGATGGTTATTTTTCACATTCTCCAGCGGTTTATAGACTAATAGATTCAACGGAAAAAAATAGCGACAGATTAATCGATAATGTAAATAATTGTTACCTGCAGCTCTACTGACTACTTAGCAGCCTTATGAGCATTTTAATTAAATAATAACAAGATTAATGAATAGATTAACTCTCTGTTGTGTGGTATGCATAGCTGACCAGTCCCTGTATTGATTGTTTTAGAGCCATAGTAATAAGGCTCAATGAACAAGTGAACTGCTAATAAAGTACCTGAGCACTGCAGCTAAACCTTACGCTATTAAAGTCTTTGCTCCTCAGGAGCGCTAACTGAAGCCCTGACTGAATTAGCGCACCCTTTAATTACGACCACGTTAAATCAGAGGCCCGAATCGGACTGTTTTACGCTCCGCATGCCCTCGCTTAACAATTTGTGGTGAAAAAATGAATTGACAACCTGCCTGTTTTTGCATTTATTGTCACAACATTAACAGTCCCCAGACTTTCTACTGCCGGAGGGAACCAAATTGTAAGGCATTACTCACAATAATGCATATGCTATAATCACAGAGAACTTACTTAAAATTCAATCCACTTTGGCATCATTATCATGTATCAACATAATGAATGACTCCTTCAGAGTATGGTAATTATAATTTGATAAATCATCAGCAGAAAATTAACTAGATGTCAAAACATTCATTGGGAAGGGTGATGAATCGAGGATGATTGTGGTGATGAATTGTGTTAATCTGCGCGGTATGTATCCAGTGAAATGGCTAAACAGCCCAAGATGGATGGGGCACAGAAGCTGCAAGGTCAGACCACAAAGCTGCAGGACGGCGGAGAATAAAGGAAAAGCAGCTTTTCAAAAGCTGTGCATGTTTTACTTTGGTCATTTCTTTCCTACTGTTTGCTTCATAAATACTCGTCTATTGAGGGCTCCGCTGAAACAATTAGTCGATTAATCCATTGGTTGGTCAACAGAAAATTTAATGACAACAGTTTTGATAATCGATTATTCATTTTAAGTATTTTATTATGACCTTTTTTCTTAAAAAAAATTAACCAAACCAATTAATCGATAATAAAAATAGTTGGTGATTAATTTAATAGTTGATACTTATCACTAATGATTTTATGGCTGTAGATGGACGCTGCATTTTGTTGTGCTCTTGCTTTTGCTGCACTAATACCTCAAGATATAAAAAAAAATAAAAAATACAGGTCCTACACCCCTCCCTTCCACACTACCCATAATCGTGATTCCCTCTTGGATGTGAAAGATGTGTCTGCTAAGTGAGAGAGGTCAAACATGAGTCCAGATATTTATTACATGTGCTGAAACCAGATGGAGGCAACACATTCATCACAGCAGCGTGTCACTGAGGTAACACCCGTTCCCCATAAAAAGCGGCTCCCTCTTCCCAGCATGGGCACTGGCCTCGACCGGTGTTTACAGCGACCAACCCTGGGTTGGGTCCGGTAGCCGGTCGCCTTAATCATCCCCACCTCGCTCCGCCTGGCTCCACCGACCGTGGTTATTTTTAAAACTTTTGCTTTTATCAATACTCTTTGCTCTGTAGCTGGGGGAGATATTAAAGCCACAGCAGGGCAAAGAAGGGCGTTTCTGACACTTGCTCCCTCATTTATCAGTACCCTTCATAGGCGCCGTCAGTGACAATGAAAAGATTTCACAATACCGCCAGGCAGAAACTCATTCCACCAGTCATCCATCATGCTCAGCCCAGCGGCCGTTCCACTGACCTAATCGGTAATGCCTGGCTGCATGCTGGAGCCTTCTTAAAGCCCCCCCCCCCCCCTTCATTAGGCCTAGTTAGAATGAGGCAAGTCACAGGGCTAAACCCTGTTACTGGGTGGGACCTACATGTCTTTCAACCCCTTCCCATTTAAAAAGCCTGGTGCCCGTGGCCCCCGAGCCCAGGAGAGAATAAAATATTTCCATCCATGAACCAAGACACTCTTGGACAGGACAGGCAATAAGGATTTCATATTTGGTATGGTAAAAAGATTTATCCTTTCATGTATCCTTGGAAAAAAAAAAAGAAGAAAAAAAGAGTACAACAAACGGGCGGAAAATACACACCATTAACTATCCAATACACAAATGGCACATAAAACCACACCGACTGAAAAAACAGCAGTAAATATTTCACGGTGCTCCCAACAGAGATAATTTGTGTTTCATTTCAAAGTTATATTCTTGCTGGGAGGGGGGTAAATCTGCCTAAATCAGCCTCTCGCTGGCTCAGAGGACTTCTTCAGCAGTTCCCCCCCTCCCACTGAGGGGCGGTAGGTAGAGGTTCAGCCAGGTCGCAGAGCTGCTGAGAGTTTGGATCCCACTCCGTGGCTCTGCCAGCCCCGAGTTCAGGCAGCACTCTGGTGAGCGTTAGTTAACACACAGGAAGACAGCAGGGGGGGGGTCCGGGAGTGCTCTCTGACCCAACACTGGCTATTATAGAGAGATTATTCCCTAACCCCCACAGCTGAGTTTTCTGGCACATTTCCCTTATCTGCACCACTCCTTTTGCTGCTCCATCTATTACGGCTGTCGGCTGTGACCTGTCTCTTTTGGAAGTCACTCAAGGAAAACTGTGTGGGTCAAATTAAGTTTCAACAAAGATCTTCATTGTCTTATATGTGAAGAGAATGTAAAACACACAACACTTATCCAACCAATGTGGCGCCAATACCGTTAGAAAGGGAAATCATGAAGCACTTGCGGCAATAGTACAACTTCACATACACACTCAACTCTGACTTTTATATTCAAACTAATTGGGCTGAATCGTTTTTAAATCTGTCCAAATTAGCCTTAAGACAGAACGTTAAGAGACCCTAGATGAACTCTCAGACCAGCTGTAAACTGGGAATGTGAGGATTTTGGAAATCCTGTCAAGAGGAAACCAAGAACAGTCCAAAAAAAAAAGAAAACAGCGTGCTTCGTATACACTGACTGCTGCACTTTGGAGGTTACAGTCGGCACAAGTAGAGGATCAACCAAGAAATAATGAGAGAAAAATAACCTTTAACTTAACTGCAACTCCTGGAGAGTTTGAAATGGTTCTGTATTGTGCTCTGATGTGCCTTGCCTTGTTTGTAGCCACAGGCAGAGCTGTTGTTTGCGGATGCTGCTCAGCGGAGGTGTTGAGGCTGAGTGAGACCTGCTGATTGGCCGGAGGGTTCTTGCCTGACCCCGTGGATATTCACAATGACACACGGGCAGATAGAAGAAGCCGTGGCACTGTCGTATGTTTTTACTATCGCGCTGCATTTATGAACAACATCTGGATTTACCTAGGTGTGATTTTTTTTTTAAAGATTCCGCTATAGTAACTATGAATACTGGTCCTGTTGTGCTACATGCCGTTTTCTGTATCTATTTATTCATTCATTCATTTATCTTCCCACAATTGTTTTTTCTGGAGGTGGGGGGCTATATAGGTGGGGAAAAATTGCGACTTATGCTCATGATTAGGAGTGCACCGATTTATCGGCCGAACATCGGTATCGGCCGATATTCGCCTTGTTGACCGTCATCGGCCTATTGTTATATTTGAAGACATTCGCTGGTGTTTATCTGTTGTGTTGCATCAATTTTGCGCCGGCTAAATGCTGTTGGGGTTATTTGTGGTCGGTCTCTGACAACAGTAACCAGCTGCTAATTCATAAAAGAAGCCACTGGCTGGACACGACTCTGACAGCGGGTGACATGCGCCGTGTGGTTTGCTTACAAATATAAATGAAAAAAAAGTCGGCCGTGTTGGAGTATTACACTGTCTCGGAGAAAGATCAGCAACAAGAACGTTGTTATGTTCAATGACAAATCAGGCAGTAAAACAATGGCTTACGAGATTTATTAAAAACAATCGCTGCGAACCTCCTGTGTGTGTAATGTGTCACTAGAAGCATGTCAGTCCAACAAGGGGTGACGCAGCACGCAGTGTGTTACATCCTCATGCCGTCATGATACGGTTGCTGTTTTCCCCCAAAAAACAAAAGACACCTGTAGCACATTTTTCATCTGCATATTTCATTATTTCAGCAAACAGCTCAAAGCAAAGCCCAGACTGCTGGGACATCTGTATAAATAATGACATCACATGCTGTATCTGCTTAAAGCTTTAACATGATAACTAACGTTTCGGCAGTGTCATGTAAAAACTTGTCTTCTAAATACTTAGATGATGTGCTGGTTGTTTCAGCCTGATTAGGTTAAATGATCTCTGTGTAAACAAAGTCAATACTGAAATAAGGGGGGGGAATATGTTCTGAACTGTGAGTAACAAATATTTCCTAAACCCTGTGTGGCTAGTAATGCTCATATCCTATTATTCTGCTAACTATCAGCAATTATCTCCCTGTCAAAGCTCCAGGTGACAAATTCTCTCCATATCCCGCCTGGCAGTATCATCAACCGGACATGAGCTTCATGTGATGGAAACTAAATCACTGGCTCTGCTCACAGCCCTGACAGACAAATGGGGTGCCTTGGAAAAGCTAGGCCCATCACTCTGGGCTGGGGAAGGGAAAAAAAAAAAGTCCCTCCCTCCCAGCTGACCTTTTTTTTATTCGCTGAGAGAGGAGATTAAATACCACAGATTCTGTATGTATGGTCTGTTTCCAAAATATGAGAATTATTAATGGCTTTTGCGGAGGGCCCGTTTAATCTTCTGCCAAGTTGCAGTCATCGTTTTTACCTTGGGCTGGTTTTTTTTCTTACAGATGGTCCCAGAAAAACAGGAACTGTGCTTTATCCTCACCGCAAAGGCAAAGGAAGTGTGTGGGCCGCGTCTGGGCGGTAATAATATGACAGAATAATCATCCCTCTTGAGGCGACGAATAGCATTATGATGCTAACAGTATTGAGAAAATTTCCAACTAAGTGTGAATGGATGTGAACATTCTATAGAACCGGTAAAGACGGCAAACGCGCCTCAACAAATGAGCTGCTGTGGACGCTTAATTGTTTCGCACCTCCGCCGAGGCTTTTCTCTTCGCTGCGGGACCGTTTTCACCAGCCGAGGATTAATATCTCGTGTTGTTATTAGCAGCGTGCTAGTTTGGACCAGAGACGCGAGAAAGCGCACCTCCCCTGAAGTGTGCATACCTACAGCCACATGCCACTTTTCACACAGAGGCCACAAATCAAGTCCCAAAGCCAGAACGACGACTCAATCACAGGAGCATGACACAGCTAGTAAATTATTCTCCTGTCTTTTTGACCTCGTGGCCCTTTGAACCTTGGCTGAACAAGAGACCTGCTCGGTTGATTTAAAAAGATACAAAAAAAAGTGCATTTGCATCTCACTGAAATGAGCTCTGCTGGCTGTGTCAGCAACTCCTCTACTGCTTTACAGTTTACTCCTCTTCACTCTACTTTAGCAGCAAATAAGCGAGGACATTAGCGTTATGCAACGTGCTAAGCCTAAATGAAAAGACAGCTAAGTCTAATGATGCAACTATTAATCGCCCCAACTGCGAAACAAGCCATTGACTTCATTACAGATAGTGACTATACAATATAGTCGGCGGGGTCACCCTGTGTATAGTATGAACAACCTAACGTGGTGGTTTTGCCAGGAATTTCATAAATTGAGAGATGATGAAAAAATGCCAGTTCAAGGATGTGTCATTCATTGAGGCTCACTCAGATGCCTCTGACTCACTGTGTGTTTGTGTACATAGCTCATCAAACAACTGACTGACTCAAACTGCCCTGTAAATCATCACTGCTAGTGTTGCTATAATCAGACTGATCACAAAATATTTCCTCTATATATACATTTGAATAAAACATGAGTGTACATGTAAGACGATGCAGCGGAACCAGCGATATCATCTTTTTTACTCTACGTATTCTTCTTCCTGGTCAAATCCCGGTGCCTACATTACCCACAATGCAACTCAACCGCCAACAATTCGGTCAGAGATTTGGGTGTGCTATGCTAGAAGCAGCTCACATTGTCTCGAGCTGCTAACCTCAAGCAGAGATGAAGAGCGGGCTACAGACGTCGGGTAAGCTCAATTCTGTCTAACTCCATACCCCCAGATTTTTTTCATTTTCAAAATTGTAGTCTTCATCCCCAACCATAGACTGTATATAATAAGTGGACGTAGTCACCTTGATGTCACCCATTGGTTTGTGGAGTGCAGTTTTGAAGCCTCCAGTTTGGTATTTTGGCTGTCGCCATCTTGGTTTTTGGCGTCAGTATCTTGTTTTTTTGCAACCAGAAGTGACAAGGTGAGGGTGGAGCTAAGCACAACCGAACGCTGAATAAGACATTTTTAGGCGTCCAAAATGTTACAATATAAAATTTTCATGAACTGAAAACAAACTGTGAAAGATTTAAAGTTATAAGACTAATAAGACAACACCCAGACCGGACAACGCCGTGGTAGCGACCTGTCAATCACAGGGCAGCCACGCCCTAAAGCATACTCTGCCTTGTTGTCTATTTGACTCTAAATGGGACCATAATTTACTAAATGAATATCATGCTGTATTGAAGAAGACTTGAAACTAGCGACTGAGACCATAAACTCATGTTTACAATGTTTACTGAGGTAATAAATCAAGTGAGAAGTAGGCTTATTTTCTCATAGACTTCTATACAATCAGACTTCTTTTTGCAACGTGAGGAGTCGCCCCCTGCTGGCTAATAGAAAGAATGCAAGTTTAAGGCACTTCAGCATTGGCTTCACTTTTCAGACCCGGAGGTAGCCCACTGGTCCCAACCGACCACAGTTTAGGCAATTTATCAGATTTCACACAGCTCCCTCTGGAGCCACAAAAGGCTTCATACAACTTTTTTTTCACATATGCAGTAGTAATTCCCCAAGACCTGTAAACAGACTCTGATGTGGAGCTCCCCTTTAAGTACGGTCACTGTGAGCAGTGGCACCGCCAAGGTCTGGAGAGTGTACAGTTTAGGTGACAATGATATCTGCACTGACCTGCATCTGACCTGTGATCCGTAGTGGTTTGCGTGGAGTGCAACATGATCAGGATGAAGAGCAACACATCTTAGGCTGAAGCCACGGTTGTCTCCTGCAAACAAAAGAGAAGAAAAGAGTTATTTCTGGGGGTTTTTGTCACAAAGGATTTAGAGATTGCCCACTTGCTAGGGGAATTTGTGACAATAACCAAGGCTTTGTTTAAGACAGTGGTGGTGACAAGAGAAGTGAGCTATGAAGCAAAGCTCTATCAATTCCTTAACCAAAAAAATATTCAACACGACACCAGCTTTTAGGGACTGAAAGACTGAGATAATGGTTTCACTTCACAAGATAATGTGAGGAGTTCAGCAATCCTGGACGATCTCTGCAACAAGCCATTGCCCCTTCGTGATTAGAGTAGGTAGACGAGGAGGTTTGGGCACTTAGCGAGGATGCCTCCCTATTCCCTGCATCACCGACTGGGAGGATACGCTGGAAATGCTACATCTCTCAGCTGGTCTTAGAGGGGCTTGAGGGTTCAGTTCTCTAGCTGGAGAAAGTTGTTAAAGAAAATGACTCTTCTGCTACTTTGCTCGCCACCACGACCCTGACCGGGACAGGCGACTGAAAAATGTTTGGATGAATGAATAGGTAAATCCCACATCAGCAGTGACCTGTCATGAAACGCGATGCTACTAATGCCTCAGCCTTCTTCGGGTTTCCTTTGAAAGGGGATTGAGTTATCGATACGGCAAATCCATCCACGCAGCTCCCCTGTGAGGGATCAAAGCCACCAGAAACTGCCTGTTACATAATGGTCTCTTTGCCCTTGGCATTCAGTGGGCTCCGACAAGGAATCTATACTGAGGGACACTCGTGTCCCTGTGGGATCCAAAACTTAATTAATAACTTCTCCCGCTCCTCCTATCTTTACCAATATATCACCTGGCAGCGTCCACGCGCGCAGAGGGAACTTCAGTAGCCTTTTCTCTCTGACCTTGGCATTTCTTCTCAGACGGCGATTATTGATAATTTTCTGGCTGTGGTGCCTCTCCTCATTTGTCATGATTATTGCTGAATTTTTAAGCTGTCATCCGTGAGCATGGATCAATGGTTGTCGACTTCCCCTTTGTCATATTGGCAGCGCAAACAGCCCTTCCTCTCTAAATGAGGCTCCTCTTGCTTCTCTATCTATTAGCTGTCTGTCTTACCGGGCACTTGATCTTTTGTTGGGTCAGTCTATACATCATCCCTCCAATCAAAGCATGACACTTTTTATATCATGCATGGACAAGGACCGAGCAGAGGAATGAGCTGTGCATTGTTTTTTTTCTATATGTATATTCACTAATACTGCATACGTTTCTAAGCAGTAACGCTTGCCTCCCAAGGTCAGCGCAGGACTCCTTAAAGATAACAGGCGTCTCTGAAAAATACCCAGAATTCACTTTGAATTGAATTTATAATAGGACGCAGTTGACAATCCAATTGCTCAAGTGTCAAATATTCCATGTAATAAGGCCAGATCTGTCAAACTGATTAATGAATTGTCACAGCAAAAGGAACCAGTTGTAACTGGTAGCAGCCACTGGCGGCTGACGACCCGTCTCGTCCGACTGCATGATTTGTACCTGTAGCCAGGCCAGCGGCGCGCCGGCTTCGCCCAGCCCTACCACGTCTACACCTATTCCACCATATTCCTTCTTCCTCCCCTCGACTGGCTGAACAGGTCTGACAGGCGGATTCCTTTTCATTTCAATGTATTAAAGGCACTTTCCTGCTCTGACAGCCTGCTCTGTTCTGCCACCTTCTAGCTGGGGCTTCACACTACTCTGGGCAGCCACTGCGTCTTGACAGACCACTGTCACTTCCCATCATCCTCTCTGTAGATCCTGCTCTCCCCCCTCTAAGCACGCAGACCCACTTTCCCACCAGTGCAATTATTTTTTTTGACAAGCCATCCATCAGCTTTAACTTTAAAGCACTTTCCACTGATACCCATTGTTACAGTTCTGTGCCTTTTTATGCAGGCGGCGGCGGAGAATATGATACCAGACATTCAGACTACCCGACCATGTAAATCCACTTTGTTCTGTTCTTTATTTCCAATTTTCGGTTCCATTTTTGCCGAATTATGCATATTTGTTGTGCATAATATGCCCTTGTCAAATCCAATTAACATGTCCTAGCTTTGCACTGCGAGAAAAGGTTATAATTTGGCAGTTTCTTGAGGAGCGGGGGCTAAAGTCAGACTTAAATGAGCAGCTAAACTCTCACTGAGTCATGACACAGTGCTGTCACACTGGGATATACTTTGTGTTATAGTCTGTGAGCCGTGAGATTGAGCTAATAACGGTTAAACAACACTTAAACACAGAGTTGGTATAACATTTTTGTAGCATCGACACCTCGACCACAAACTCGTTTTTTGTACCGTGAGATGGACACAGCGGAGAGCCCTTTGGCTCGGGGCCGAGTCACCGTGATTAACTGACATCAACACTAACACACGACCGAGCTGATCCATCTTGCCCCGGCCTATATAATTAGAATGACAGCTTAGAAAATTTGGTCTGATGCAGAATCTGTCTTATGCCGCGAGGAGCCCTAATTACTATCTCAGTGTAAGAGTTAATGATGAGAGGTGGGAGCAGCATCTGGGGGACTCGAGGGGACGCGCTCTGCCTCCGCCCGTGACATTTGCTATGTCCTAACAACTGGGCCACCTATGGCCCTCAGTGGTCCGTCCTGCTGACACGCAACTGTGAGCGGAGAGAGACAGCGGTGTTTGATGCCATTCCAGGTTGTAGTCCCCTGCTTACATCTTGATTGTCGACCACTTAGAGCAGTCTTTTCGCTGAAGGTTTAATGCAAGTAGCAGGCATGAAATTTACATGTAAGATGTAATTTTTAACGTTCACATTTAAGATTCAGCTGTGATGTCTGTTTATTAAGATCCTATGTGATCCCAGAAAGTTTGATTACGAAGGGTATAACAAGCAGTTGAACAGGTGCACTAGGGGCGGGGTAAAAAAATTGATACAGTACAGTATCTCGATATTTTGCGTGGCAATATTGTAGCGATACACGGACGTCAAGTATCGATGTTTTATTATATAAACTATTAAAGTGAAGATACTGGTATCATATGAAACTGGAAAACCTAAGGAATCGATTGGTATCAACCATGTCTTGTTAGCTTGCAGGAAGAACGCTAAATAACGTTCTAAATTTAGGCTAAATTTTGGCGAGGAAAAACTGGCATGACCGTTTTCAAAGGGGTTCCTTGACCTCTGACCTCAAGATATGTGAATGAAAACTCTGAGATGAACAGAGTGAAAACTGTATCTTATTAGATAAAACAGATGTTGACAAACTGCATAAGTTGCAGCTGAAAAAGGTCATAAATCGCAATATACAGTATGTCAATACTCAGCATATCGCATATGAGATGGTATCATGACTTAAGTATCATGATAATATTGTATCATTGGGCTTCCAGCCAGTGTTTGGCATGACTTTAACAATGAATTGATTATCAAAAATGTTGTCTGCTGATCAACTTATCCAACCAGCACCAATGCAAGCTCCTTCAACCCACCAGCTCCTTGGATCTCATAAGCTGTGAAACTATACAGAGCGTATCGGCTGTAGCGAGCACAAAACAAACTGTTTTCCTGAACCTGTGCAACAATAACAAAGTGTGAACATATGGCTCTGAATGACCCAGATGGTCCGATCACTCCTGCAGACTGTTAACTTATCTCCTCTATCATGAGACTTCTGAGATGTTCAACAAGTAAGCAGGTGTTGATAAGATTTAATGAGAAAATCCTCATTCAGCCTCGAGTCTATGATTTGCTGTTTATCGGTTATTATGAGCATTAAGAGCGGTGTGTAATCTCGCCCCGCAGACGCTGACATGTTCGGTCTGCGCGTCTGCATAATCAGCCAGGGAGCTAATAACACGCGGGTTGTCACAGCTGTTAAAGACACAGAGACACGCTGCCCTAAGTGACAATATGTCAGTGATTGTCTAGCAGATGAAACCGTGGGTATTAATAAATCAAAGTGACCCCTACCTGAAGCCAAACAGATGCAACACCTGGACATGTAAATTCTTGAGTAATGGATGCCATAAATTTAAATCGGAAGACCTCCGATTTAATAACCGAGCAGACAGCTGCAAGTGGGAGCAACCATTTGGTTTAATGTAAAAGACAGTTTTGGAATACCAAGTGTTTTCCGCACCCATCAATCACCTCTAAAGTGTACAGTGCTGGGCAAGAAATTTCTCTTCTTTGATTATACACAGCGTACAGTATATCAAAGTGCAGTATAGTGTGTAGTTAGGTGAGGTATGTAAGGTGAGTAGTGTGTGTTTGTCAGTAACAGTAGCTGGCTGGCAGCAGGGGGTTAACCTCCTGGCTGCTGTCAGTGTATTAATCACCACTGATGTGTGTTGTAAAAGGATTGCTGCAGGAAATAAAGACACCATGGTGTCAGCTGCAGTGCCCTGATGTGACTCCATCAGACAAGAGGATGCTTATTGACAGGGTGAGAAGGGGGGACGGACAGAGAGAGCGAGAGAGAGAGAGACAGAGGGAGCAATCAGTCCTCGAGTCAGTCACCTTGGCACTGACGCAATGTCATGAAAGTCCACACCATTATTCCTCCGACCGCACAGGAGCATTATTTAAACTCAAACATCTAGCAGGGGCTGAATGTCAGTAGAAGGGCACCCATTTACACACACACACACACACACACACACACACACACACATATGCTTCTGTACAGATATACACACATACTGCACGCACCACAACAATTAGCTGATTAACAGATAATTAATCTTCAATATTAAGAATCAATCGATCCTTTCCAGTCCTTTATCAAACATGCACTGGTTCCAGCCTCTCAAATGTGACAATTTGCAGCTTTTTATATCAGGGCTGCAACAATTAGTCGATGAATCTATTAGCTGATTGACAGAAAATTAATCAGACACTATTTTAATCGATTAATCGTTTCAAGCTAGAATTTTCGCTGCATGGCTCCAGCTTCTCAAATGTGAGCATTTGATGCTTTTCTGTCATATTTGATAGTAAACTGAATATATTTGGGGTTTTGGACTGATCGTCTTGACTACATTGCCTTCAGCTGTGGGAAACTATAATGGGCATTTCTCACTATTTTCTGACAAGATACTGGTATCTTATGAAACTAGAAAACCTAAGGAATGGTACCAACCATGTCATGTTAGCTTATCAGAAAGAACGCTAAATAACGATCCAAATTTACGCTCAATTTTGGTGAGGAAAAACTGGCATGGCAATTCTCAAAGGGGTCCGTTGACCTCTGACCTCAAGATGTTAATGAAAACTGTGAGATGTACAGAGTGAAAACTTCTTACAGTATAAGATAAAACAGACGGTGACAAACTGCATAATTTGCAGTTGAAAAAAGGTAATAGATCGCAATATATCTTATCACAATACTCAGCATATCGCAAAATGTCTAAAATCACGATAAGATTGTATCGTGACTTAAGTATATTTTATAGCGTGATAATGTCGTATCGTGGGGCTTCTGGTGATTCCCACCCCTAATGCTGACTGTGTTACACAACATAGTAGAAAGTTATCTTATAGACTTCAGTCGGGGAAAGAAGTTCCAGAAGAGTATTCAACTTCCTGGCTAGCTAGTTAGCTTGTCTGTACAGGCTAGGAACTAACAACGGAAAATCCCACTGACAGGGTATCCCCGATGTCCTATAGTCATTGTTACTCTCAATGTAAATATTATATATATTTTTTACAGCTCTTATTTTAGCGCAAGTATTTATCCTTTTCGCATTGATAATCAGAAAAAAAATGTGAGATTGTGGCACTGAAACGTCATTTTGGTCTTTGGGAACTTGTAACGGGCATTTATCATTATTTGCTGACATTTTAAAGGCTAAATGGTTAATCGGAAAAACTAATCGACAATGACAACATTCAGTATTTGCCCTATTACACACATACACACACACATCTTCCTCTGCAGAACCGTCTGTAGATCAAAGCATTGAAGCCCATCGTCACACACGCTGACAGCAGACATGGGCACAAAGCCATACAATGACATCGCATGACCGTTGGCATTTCAGGCAGCACACATAATTTAACTTAACTGCATATTCCTGCTAAACACACTGGAAACTCTACATTTCATGCTAGACGATGCCCACTGCTCAACAAATACAAATTAAGTTCCTGGGCCAAATTCACAGAGTTTTATAGTGGTTTGTACTTTAATGAGCAATAGCTCATGACTGCCTCAGTGTTCCCATTAATTACGTGCTCCTCAGAGGTCCGATCGTTATTACATGCCTCAAAAGTTGGAGTAATTTAATTTAATCCATTTGATGTTATTTGGCCACCAAAAAAACAAAAAAGCTGTTGCGGGGAAATATTACACAAGAGGGGCACAAATAAAGGCTCTGGAGAGGTAGAGTCAAATAACAGCAGCTATAAAACAGAGTTGGCATGCGTTTGTAAAGCACAGAAGAAAAGGCAAAGAGGGAAATTAACAAAGTGAATGCGTAATTTATCAAATTAAGAATGCTGGCACATTTTATACTGTTGTAATTCTTATTGATTCAAAGCAAAATACGTAATTCTTGACCAATAAAGCCAGTTTAGCATTTAAATGGATCAATGTATTGGTTCAAATTAGTCAATGACCACAGTAATGATTAGAGAGAAAGAGATAACATCTGCGCCTGCCATAAGCTCAAAAAGAAGACAGCTGTTTAATAATGAGGCACCTCGGAGTCGTCTAATGTACTGTATATTTATAAAAGTGTGTTAATGTATTCATAGTATGTATATAATTAATATAAATATACATTTTGTATGATGGATTTTCAATTTCACTTGTTACTCTTATTGGTTATTTGGACTAGTCAACGTTTGGTTTATGTACAGTATGTTCACGTTTTTAATTCTTAAGTTCTTTTATATTACCTTATATACTTACTTTATACTGTATAGTGGCTACTACCAATTCATACACAGAAAAAAAAGAGAGATGATTTCCTATAATGTTATCTTAGAGAGGCAGCAGCTCTGACTTCCTTGACCCTTCTTGGTAGACTACCTTTCCAACCTGCCTCAAAAAGGAGGGTTATTTAAGAAACAATTAGGGGCATACACAAAGCAATTTGCAGGCAGTCTAACTCCTCAGACTCGGCCGGTGAAGGGCCTTTCAGCGCTGATTTATCACGCTGTCGCCTTCACAAGGCAACATAATTAATAGGAGCATGGACTTCTAATTCCACCCGCTTCCACGGCCAGTGGATTCCATTTGATTTATGATGGCCGAGGACTTTGCATTTTATCAGTTCATTCGCTCGTTATTTATGCTGATGACCAATTTCAATGGGTCGCCATCATCTAACTCACTACTAATCAAAGAGAATTAGGGTTCACTGCATTATTTAGAAGCTGCTAATTTATCTTCGGAACAAGGGGGAAGAAACGAAACCACACGGCGCTGCTTTTAGCTGCAGCCTCGATGTGAACGTCTCCACGGTTTCTCTAATCACAATGTGAAAATTGTCTTGCTGAAATGATACAATTATGGCTGGATTTTGTTTTATCTCTTATTTAATGGCTCACAGATTGTTTGACTACTTACACCTACAAGCTGTTGGTATTTAAAACTGCAATTATGTCTCCTGCGTGAGATCATTTAGTGTTGATTACTTAGACTGCCTATGGTGATGTAGAATATTATAATAAAAGATAACTTCTGTTTTCCACCAGAAGAGTCTCAAACACAAATCACTGAGATCAATCAAGCCGGGAAATTCACAATTTAAAAAGAGACTGAATCACAAGAGCCCATTTCACTCTCCATAACATTTGATGGTTCATGGATTCTTGTGCAAAAAGCAACAAACTCCCACAGATCCCACACACAACAGCTGCACGGTGGAGCACCAAAGCACAACTGGACTAGAAAGATTTTCCCTCAGTAGCGAGGCTGAACAATAAGAGTGAATTATTGCCCTGCTGGAATAATGGGTCATGAATGGCCCACAGATTAATACAATGCATTATAAGAAACAGAGATAAATAGGGTCACATTGCAGCTCTGTTTGTTAGAAAAATTACACCTGTTCCAAGTGTTATGAACCTGCAAATGCTATTCTGAAGGTTAAGTTGTGTATTACTATAAAACAAATTGAGATGGAGAAATCGGTTGGCAGTGGGACATTATTTAACGTCCTTGCAGGCAGTGCTACAAAAGGGTAGGATTAAGATGCAATAAACCTTACAGAGTCAAAGAAAAATAGCCCTTGTAAACAATGCAGTAAAGAAACGAGTTGCTTCACAGCACATGCAGTAGGTTTAAGGCTTTACATAAGTCATTTTAATGCTACAGCAAACTTTCCAGACAGGGATATTAGATTCAAAAACACCCTTAGATTAAGATTTGACCTTCCTACAGTAGCTGCAGCACAGAGCTGAATAAATGCTCTGTAGCTGGTCTCATTTATTAGCCTGCGTGCTTTGCAGAGGGACGTTATCTCCTGTCACTCTTATTATGTTTAATTATTCAGCAAAGTGACTGATAAGGTGTTTTCTGACAAAATGAATCACGCTGCTCGGAAGTGACACCCGCCATTGTAGGAGATGCTCAGACACCGCCATCGACCGAGCTACATCCTCCCTGTTCACAAGGTGTATCATTTATCCGGGGGGGTAATAAGATGCAGAATTTACACAGGCCTGTCAATAGGCATGTCGATAGAGGGACACTTAGCATCTATCATCCGGAGAATCAATGCCATTTTTCAGCGATGAGTCCCGGGAAATGATAGCTTTCAAATAAATGGTGGAAAGAGAAACACGACACTCCTTGGGGAGAGATAGGTGTAGAGCGGCTCAATTTCCCCCACTCGTACTTTCGCTACTCGCAGCTCTCTGCCCGGCTTTCCAGTTCAATGCAAAAGGTCAAAAGACATTACAAGGCCCGATCTCTAAAACAAGACATAAAGAATCTCTGGAGGATCTGCAGAACAAGACAGGCAACTAACTTGTGAGGAAAGAGAGATGTTTCTATCAATATCTGGGGAAAAAAAGTGCTAATTAAAGTAGCAAGAGTGAGACAGAGGAGGCACATTGTCGTCTACACCAGGCACTGGACTTTTGGGGTCTTTCATTCAGTGATGCCACAGTTAAGGCAATACATGCATTTGCTTCCTGTTGGGTGCCATGCCATTGTTCCGGACGGCCCATTAGTCCGAAACCCCAATAGTCCGGAAAGTGTCCCATTGGACCGAAAGGCCATTTGTCCGAAAGCCTGTTATCCCGAAACCAAACGCCTGTTTTTCCAAAGGCCCATTGCTCCGCAAATACAAACTCTCTGTGCAACAAAACAGAAGCACATGGCTAATTGTTATGCAAAATTATGTCATTGGACCTTCCTGGTCACAATTTTAGTTTTTCTACTATGGTGAAGGCATGAGGTGACACGCCCTACTCTGCCTCTGGTTGGCTTACCCTGATATGCTTATCCTAAAGCTAAATAATCTCACTCCTCATGCCTAAACCTAACCAACCCAACCAAAGAAGGCAACGAGTAATAAGAGGCAGAGTGGTGGGTCATGCCTTCAGCAGCAGGAAAAAAAATTGGGAAGCAGAATTGCTTGAGGAGGGGAAACAAGTATTAATACTCATCTAGAAAAAAGTACTACAACAAAATGCTAAACTACATGGGTGCTGACCAAGCGGCAACCTCCGGTGCTGAGAAATGAAGCCAACAAGGAAGTGACAAAAACTGCAGTTCATCGAATGGCTTAAAGTTTGGCATAATGAGGGTGTGGTTGCTTTAAGTGACAGGTGGGTGCCGTACCAGGTCGCTAGCTGCTAGCTGTCTGCTCTGCTGCGTCACCCGGCCCGCCTCAGCTCCACCTATGATCCACCTCTTTGCCCATTTTTGGATTAGCCGGAAGTTAGGCTGTGTCGTCACTGCGCCACGATGGCGACGACCGGATTCAACCACTTTGGGCTTCACAGTTTCTTCAGAAACCTATGGGTGACGTCACGAAGACTATGCCCATATTTCATACAATCTATGGTGCCGACTCAAGCACTTACAACCAATATAAATCAATAATTCTAATATAAAAATTTCCTAGAATATTTTGCAGAAATGAGGCAATTCAGACCTCGATATAACCGGAGTGTCACAATCCCCCTGAGGGTGATTGGCAACTTGCTAAATCAACATCAGAACTACAGGACATTAATGACATGATGACACAACTGATTTTTATTCTTTGTATCATCAGTCTAGACAAGGTTTGAACCCATGCTCCTCTTAGTGACAGTTGGGAATGCGGTGGCAGCTCATTAATCACCGGGACAGCCTGGAGGAGCTATACTTAATCCCGTGATGGTATCCCCGCCATCCCCCTCCGCTGCTGATGCTCGTAAAAAGAGAGGGAGAGAGCAAAAAAAGAAAATGATTTACACAAATCAATCATTCGGTGCTAGCGCTCATCGGCTGTAACACTGGCAGCCTGTCTTTACAGCTCCATTTTAAAGGGCGCCTGCTGACAGCCATACTTGATTAAGGGCTGTGGCTCCCTAACCTTTCATGTTAAGAAAGATCGTCACTGACTGACACAAACTTTTTTTTTTCTCTCTCTCTCCTGCTTTTCCAGGTCGGTTCAAGGCGAAGGTATTGGCATTCAAATTTGGGGCTGCTACTGTGAGCAGATGTCACCTCTTGGCGAGTAAGGGTAATGGCACCAGCAGGCCCGCTCCGACTCCTGGGGCTCAACAACATACCACCACAGGGCTTCAGGGGGGGGGGCAGCAGGCAGGAGGGACAGCCTCAACAAGTGAGCGCTTTACGAGCCCGTCCTCCACACCGCTTTTCCCCTCTCTGCAATTATCATCAAAGAACATCTGTTTGTTGTTCCTCAGGCTCCCTCCCCTCACAAGTGTCCTAGCCTCACCTTGACCCATACTTTCAATTGTAGTGGATGTTATGACTAAAAATAAACAGTGCGAAGGAGCGAGGCTACCCTTTGTGTGAGCAGGGCGTTCTCCCTCGCCGCTACTGAGAGAGGAAGGATATCACCGACGAACACGGCCACTTCCTCCTTCTGCTCGCAGCTCCTGACAGGTACATGAACAGATGTGAAGTAGAGACGGCGGGACTCGCTTTGTTTCCCCGGCTTTTAAGTTGATCCCGCTGTCCGTTCGATGCTGTCACAGTCTGAACGACCTGTCAAGGAGAAGTTCAATAGTTCCTGGCAAGCAACCTGATACACACCGAGGTTGTGGTTTGTCCCGTTTCAGCTCCTCGACTGCGATCTATACCGCAAGGCCGTAGACGTCGACCGTGTAAAGACCGAACGTGCCGACTCAACGATCGAATGCAACGTCTCAACTAAATCAAAGGTGCGTATTTGTGAATTTGTTCATAGTCTATCACGAGATTCCTTACACTGCTATGTAACAAGTGGAACACTCGCTGTAGATGTTATAATTCACCCAGTTCTCATCGGTCACTCAGGTCAATTAGCAGAGCTATGTGAAAGATGGCGCTTCTTTGCTACAGGGAACATCCAGAGTGCAGCGTGATTGACTGAATATGATGTATACAGCGTGTGCAGACATGCACGAGAGCAAAAATCATTTTTAAATCATAGCACATTAAGCATTTGGCTACTTTGCACGCTTTTTGTCTTCGGTATGAGCTTGTACTGAAGGGCCTGGGCCTCTACTGTAATTGTTACCTGGAATTATTGGGTACTCTGCAGAATGTCTGCAATGGTTTCTCCTTGCTCCCCGAGGATGTGTGTGCTGATTTGTGTGTTCTGTGTGCCAAATAGCCCAACCTGGCAGTGTACAGCAATAAAGACTTGTATTATAGCTCAAAAAAAGAAGTTTCATTCTTGTACAGTAGTTTCACCAAAAGCAGAGCATCTCAATTCCTAATTCGAGAGCTTCACAGCGCTCCAAGATATTTCAGCTGTGTACAGTGCAGTTGATACACCCAGAGGGACTTTAAACATTTAATTTCTAAAGACTTTCTGTAATGACTGATGATAACACACGAATGTGTCCCGAGGGAGGACACCAGCTGTGATCCTCAGAAGTCATCTGCGACCTGTGAGGCAGATGTGACGACTTCTCTTCCAGGAAAAGACACCGTGTACCTCAGTGATTATCTGTCCTCACAGTTCTAATCACTGTGGATCAGATTACACCCCATCAGACGGGCCATAACAGCACTACTTCGGTGATCACGCTCAATTAAAATGTATACTGTGCTTAATTTTCTGTCACACAGCTTTTTGCGTGCGAGACTTTGTTGAGCATTTCCACGCAACGAAGGTGGAGTCAAAGTGACAGCATTACAGATGACGGTAATTAAATAATGCGTAAGACTATTGTGCTTTGTGCCGTACTTTTGGAAACTGGACGGACTCCAAACCATCTGTGTTTATCGAACTTCAATGGGTTGCTAATGTGTAAAAACAAATACAGATATCCTGAACATTAGATATGCTTGTGTTATGGGTCTTTGTTTGGAAACCCCTGGAGATATTTGATTACTTCAACCACACAAGCGTGAGACAGATATACAGTATGTGTCAGGTGGCCCAAACACAGAGTTAGTCATGCAGTTTTATATCAGCGTTAGTCATTGAGATGGAGCCCAGTGAGCTCTCAGGTCAGCAGTGGGCGGTATCAGCAGCAGGGCTCTCGAAAAGTTGGATTTGAGGTTGGAAAAAAAACACAAAGAATCGACGGTGATGGAGGTTTGATAGCTTTGGGTCTCATTACCAATAAAAACAACATGGCTGACTAAGGAGCAAAAGAAACCAAAACAATTATGTCTCTAAAGCCCCTTTCCCACTGGACAAAATCCCCACTAACATCTGGCTTTTGTCTTTAGTGGGAAAGGTTACAATCGGCATTCATTCCCGGGACAAATGACTGCAGTAGTCACGGGTATTTATCAGCTCCAGCTCTGATCGGCAGTGATGGAAACAGGACACTCGAGCGGACACGCTAATTTTTACCCCTTTTCAGTGCGATGCTATGTGACGCGCATTTAAGTGAATATATAATAACTAAAATCAGCAGGGATTTGGAAAATTATTACAATTTATTAACTTACAAAACATAAATACTAGGGCTGTTAACGTTAATGTGAATGCAAATTTGTTTTAGCGCCACTAATTTCTTTAACACATTAACACACCTTACGATTTTTAATTAACTTCTTAAAGATCCGACAGCCCGCTGTCGGCCCCGGACGCTATTCGATCTTTCAGGGTTGTAGCGGGCTCAGTTTCAGTTTTCATCATATGAAACTAGAAATCCTAAGGAATCCATTGGTACCAACCATGCCATACTAGCTCGTCGCGAAGAAGGTTAAATAACGCTCCAAACTTAAGTTCAATTTTGGCGAGGACAAAAGTGGCATGGCCCTTTTCCAAGAGGTCCCTTGACCTCTGACCTCAAGATATGTGAATGAAAATAGGTTCTATTGGTACCCACGAGTCTCCCCTTTACAGACATGCCCACTTTATGATAATCACATGCAGTTTGGGGCAAGTCATAGTCAAGTCAGCACACTGACACACTGACAGCTGTTGTTGCCTGTTGAGCTTCAGTTTGCCATGTTATGATTTGAGCATATTTTTTATGCTAAATGCAGTACCTGTGAGGGTTTCTGGACAATAATTGTCATTGTTTTGTGTTGTTAATTGATTTCCAATAATAAATATATACATACATTTGCATAAAGCAGCATATTTGCCCACTCCCATGTTGATAAAAGTATTAAATACTTGAAAAATATCCCTTTAAGGTACAATTTGAACAGATAAAGAATGTGTGATTGATTTAGGATTAATCATGATTAAATATGGACAATCATGCGATCAATCATGACAAAATATTTTAATCAATTGACAGAATGAAATAGAATAAAATACAAAATAATAAAATACCTGCATATACGCACTAATTTTTGTGGGAAAAGGGTACAGATATCTGATATGTGAGTCAACTGCTTGGTAGGGTGCTGCATTTAAAAAAAACAAGATGGAGGAAGGTTGTGGGAGGGAGGGGATCACATATAAGATGGTCAGCCTGCTAGTATGTGGTCCGTGATGTCCCATAAATCTTCCTCTATCTCCTCCGTGGTGATGGCAGAAAGGGATGAGTCGCTCACCAGCCCCCCTCTCCATCTCATTCACATGTCTATCTGCCTGTTATCCATGCCCTTGAGCAAAGATTACTGATGCCCTGCCTTTGATATATGACACATCATGTGCCACAACGTTTCATCCAATGAATTAACCCGGAGAAGAAGGAAAAAAAACCCGGCTATCGTCAGTTCCCCGAATCGCTCACAATTTTCCTTTTTTTTGTGTGTGTTCGTCCTCGTTGATATTGTGGCTGTGAGTATAATGGCTCGCCTGGTTCACCGGTGAAGTGTTATCTGACCTCTGCAGGACTGAATTGTCTTATCTGGTGTGTGTCGCCTCACATGTCATCCACACGAGAAATTTTGAATTTGACTGAGGGTGGGTGGGCCCATAATTCAGCAGATATCACATTTTGTTACATTAAAATGCATGGCCAAAGTGATTTCCTCTATTCTATTTCAATCCCTCCCTCAGAGCTGACGACATGTTTGAATATTCTGTCTTCATTTAATAGAAATCTGATAACACATTATGTTGTCATTTGTTTATTGTTTTACAAAAGTATATCAACTGTGAAGCAGTGAGCGATTGACACAATTCATTATGCTCTTAATTCCCACCTTAATAGATATTACAACCAAAGAGGGTGTTCAAATTTAAGTCTTGCAATAATTGTGAATAACCGACTCCGTAGCCTTTAGGGAAGCCAAACAAAATTTACGGCTCAATATTCTGACAGCGATGATACAGGAAGTTGAGTAAATGCACACTTCGTCTGGCTATAAACAAGAACTGAGTGGTTGCGTCTCCCTTCATTCATAAAAGTGCTCCATTAACAAGAGCTGAGGGTGATAAACCAATCATACGCCGCCGCGCGACTGGCGAACCAGTAACCCGGCACATTTATTAAGAGCTGTTCCGTCTGACGGCAGACATTTGCCTTTTAAATCTGTCTGTCTGCCGCTCAATCTCATAAACAAGAAGTATATGCAGATACCTTGGCAGAGGATATCTTTTTTTATTATAGCAGGCTGATTGATGCACTAATATACTGCTGTGCGTCAATGATACTTCATAAAGATGCAAACTAATTACTGATTACTGGGGTTGTTCACCGGCAACATCTCTACTCAATGAGAAATGTATAAGAATGTATGGCTTCCCTTAACTTTACTAACTTTCAATTTTTATTTACAAATACATTGTCGGCTGGACAAAAATAGAGTCAGCATGAATAAACAGATTTTGAGATCATTTTAAGTTCAGCCAACAATCGTTTTCGTCATATTTGAAGATGCTAATCTATCCTCTCATTTCTCCATGTATACTCTGAATCGTCTCAGTTTTTGACAAACCCTATCTCCAAGAAGTAACATTCATATACTATTAATTTGTTTTGATGGGAAACCTAATTACTGTCTGGATTATGCTGACTGCAAAACAATTTTCAAGTTTTTGCAACTTGGCAGATATGTTCATTAACAACAAGAAAACGTAATTTCTAGCAGAACGTATTTGCTGTTGCAAATTTGAAGTATATATAAATGTAAGTTCTAGGAGACAGGGTTGTTTTTGATGTATTGTTAGCAGCCATTTGAAAACATTTTTGATATCAAAACATCAATCAATTATCTTATCCACGGCAACGGCTGCAGTTTGGTTTACGCAAAAAACGTCATGGTTGGGCTTAAAATACGTACGTAAGCTAAGTAAAATATGTACAGAAACAACGTAAAAAAATGTACGGAAAACACGCCACAGACATTACTAAATATGTCACAAAATGAATTTCAAAACAACTCGACAACACTTCGGGACACAAATACCGGTCTCCTGGTTGAAAGTCCTGTGTTTGTTGGACCCATACAACTTTCCCTGCCACCCGCCATTAGCAGTCTTTCTCACTTTTTATTCTACGTCACTAGCTCGGAGCGTAGTGTATTTACAAGGATGTGATTACATTGCAGTCAGTACAGACTACATGCCATAGAAATTACACGCCCAAAGCAAGAACGGTGTTCTTATTGCACGAGAAATGACTTGCGAATAACCTGTCATGCATACGCCATTTAGTGCGACCGAGCTGATCTAATCATGTTTCTTTAATATTATTTAATGGTGTTAGTGAGCAAGAAGAACAGTATTCAGCAGGACATAAAATCACACCTAAACTCACTGAAGTTACAATACTTGAACTCATCATTATAAACTCTGAGATGCTTCTGAATGAGGGAACTATATTAGGGTGAAACTGTATTTACATTGATTTAATGAAAATCAGATAATTCACTATATACATTATGGCACTGACAAATTAAAAAATGTTTGAACCCATGCTGAATTTTACTAAAAGTATAAGAATCTCATCACACTTGGAGACATAAACGACGGTTTGCAGTAAACTCGTGAAAAAGACGTTTGAAATGAGGTCTAAGCACAAGAAGCTGTGTGACAACAGCTCCTGGCACACACGGAAAATGAAACGAGCTACAGAGAGCTTCATCATAAATAGTGACAGAAAGCCGTTGTTGGGAAAAAATATGGCAAAACCAACAGCACATGCAGCGCCTCAGTAAAGTGCCTCTTCACCACCACAAATCTTATATCAGAACAGTTTGTATCCCACAGTGTTATTCTTTTTACAGTCGAGTCACCTGCCTGATACCCTTCAGCCATTTTCCTCAGACGCTGTCACACACGCCAGCTATAATATATGGCTGCACCAATGAGAACAGCTGTAGCCAATCTCCTTCCCCTCTCTCTCCTGGAGCCTACTGCCTGTCCAGCATAAAATAATACATCAGGATTAATTGATTTCCTGTCAGTCTCGTGAAAAATAAAATAAATTTCCATGTAGCCCGTTTCCTGCAGCATTATAATTTTGTACATGGCAAGTAATTTAAGTTTTTTAATTATGCATGAGAATGAAAAAAACATGACAAAGTGCGCTGTCGCCTGGCCCCAAGGCCACGGCTCTGGCCTCTGCATGTGCTGAGACAACAATGGCAGTAACTTAACCACACATAAATAATATATTTATGTATTTAGAGGCTACACATCTCTGTCTGAAAAACTAGCACAAGAGTCCGAGCGTCAAGGTCGAGGGCTTGCCATTTGTCTTAAAGTAATGACGTTCATTTGGAGCGCATGAATCACCGACAAACATGCACTCTGACGCCAAAGAGTCAAGAGCAGGAAAGTCAGGATCACTGTGATTCCCAGCCCGTGACAGGAAAACAGATAAAGTGCTGAAGAAACTTCTGAAACACTGGAAGCAATAATGTGTTTGCCCTCGGAATAAAGCCGCATCAGACGCAAAATATATTTCAAAATCTGTTTATGGCAAAACGCCCTGGCCTCGTAAAACAAAGGACAGAAAAGTAAAAAGCTCCACATTAAAGATTTACTCGCAACAGTGTTTGTGCTCAGCTCCTTTCATTGTTCGCTGGATTAATGAGCGGTGGAGAGAATGAGCAAGCATTTCCCTAAGTCGAGCTAAACTAGAGCCAGAGATAGAGCAGGGGAGGGAGAGAGCGGCAAACAGGGTCATCAGTAGGCCAGGGTCTTAAATCAGACCAAAGGCCGGCCCTGGTGTCAGTTCAGGACCAGAGGGGGAGGAAACTCTCCACAACAATGAAGGAGGGGCTGAAGGGAGGCCTATTTGTTGTGGATTTTTTTGGCATTACCAGCTGGGCCTGAAAAAGCAGCTGGACAGAAAGAAGCTACAGTATGAAAGGCCTGAGCTCATGCCTCTGGGTCATGGGGAACTATGGGTTATTCACTAACTCGCACGAATGGCATGAGTTTAACGAGAGAACGCGTCGAAAATGATTACAGGCTTTGTTCATTCAAGAAAAGCTGTTTGAGTGATTTATTTGATCGCTGTTGTTTTCTCACCCCCAGAACCGCTTCACATCTGCAAACTGTCTGACTCTGAAACCGTCCCGTGGCTAAAATTACGACGTGATAAATCGCATCATGAAAGATTTAACTGTTCCGACGTTAAACGGCGTTCACGGCGTAATGCTTGGTGTTTCATCACAGATAAATACGGCATATCTCCCGCTTGGTGTGACATCTGAAAGCATTTTGGGATACACGCATCATCTCCTCTCCATCCGTTCTCACTTGGTTTTTTATCTGTTTGTTAACCACTACAATCTACATACAATGAAAAATGCTCGCTCGTATCGAGAGTGCACCTTCCAGAGGATCAGAAGGATATGGTTGGACAAACAATCCGATATCCAAGGTTAAGAACACAAAGATAATAAATCGCTTGAGTGTCATGTTCAATTTTCAGGACGGCATTACCCGGCATTATCCATAACAGGATTTAAATTGTTATCAGGACACTGAACAATCCACTTTGCGTCCGGCGAGCATCCTGCCTCTAGTGATTCATAGGGAGGAAACAACTATCACATTTTCCAGCGTCCCACCGCAGCAGCAGCAGCACAACACCGGCGCACTTCATGTACTCGGATGATTGGCTGAATAAATTGCTTCCATCCTGGCTGCTGTTGACACTCATGTGGACGAGTGCTATCAGTTTTAATTGTCTTTCTTCCTTCACTCAGCCCGCGTCTGCGACTCCTTCCTGCCTCTCGTGAAAACAAGGCCAAAATAAATTAAGGTCAGATTTGGCCGCGCGAGCTGTGGACAAGAACTCTAACGTTTTATTAATATTTCACATCTGCTGGGAACATGGGGTCAGCAGACTATAAATCAGCAACTACTTCATGTATCTGGCCAAATAAATGACTGTATAGTAATATACAGTAAGTATTAATGCACGTAACGAGTATCTTTAATAAACAAACCATTTTTATTACAGCACCTGCACTTTACACAAGCACACACCGTTTAGCCTAACCAATATCTTACTAAATATCGTTATATATGGATGTGCTTATACTTATCCTTCAACCCGATATTACGCCAAAGTGCTTAATAGATCCACATGTCCACCAGAGGATAGCGTGTCAGTGTCAAGTTTTTGTCTCCCGAGGCGTGAATATTACACGCTTGTATGAAGGTGCAGTACCAGCAGAGGGCAAGAAAACCACTCACTTAGGTTTAGGCAAGAAAACCACTTAGTTAGGTTCAGAAAAAAACGTCATGGTTGGCCGTAAACCAAGTTCAATACGTACGGAAACCACGCAACATAAGTATGGAAAAGACGTAAGTACAGAAAACATGTCACTACAAAACACATAACTAACGTAGCTTACAAAACAAAACACCGGGCTCCTGGCTGAAAGTCCTGTGTTTGTTGGACCCACCCACCTGCCTGCCATAATCAGTCTTTCTCACTCTTTATTCTACGTCACTAGCTCTGAGCGTAGCATATTTACATGGATGCATTTACATTGCAGTCAGTACAGACTACATGATACACAAATGACACGCCTAAAGCAAGAACGGCGTACTTATTGCACGCTTTTGCCTTGCGCATTATTGTGTCGTTCACACGCCTTTTTCGTGCGACCGGGCTGTATCCTTATATCTTTACACTGCACAAGTCCTCCATTCATATTTATCGTATACACACAAAATCTTCGATCTAACTATTCTGTGCAGTTTTATTTTACTTAAAAAAACATTATTTGCCAATACAAACTAGTTTGGTATGAAAGCAATTTTAGGGGACAGGTTTGATACAGCTGATGTCAGGTTTAGGCTCAGATGATAACTGTGATGGCGCAGAAACATCTACAGTATGTTATTAAAGTACAGTATTTACTGTAACAGCAGGCTATGAACAAACTTACTCATTTTACTTCATATTAGTCTAAATTTACGAACATCATTTTGTCCTGAATAGCTTGTTTTAATGATGAACATTTGCATTTTGTGTTTCTGTGTGTTTGTCAGATCATAATCTCAAAATTGTTCTTTTCATCCTGCTGTGTTAACAAAATTACTGTTGTAAACAAAGCTTTAACAACTTTAATGTTTTGCACTATTAGTCTCTGTATTATTACAACTTGGTAATGCTGGGACCCTTTTGTTTACATTCGGATAACAGATTGCTCCTCTAATACATATCTTGCACCAATGCATGTATGAATGCACCATTAACAAAGCATAATAGGAGCATTGATTAAGTGAGTGATATACCTGCAGCCTACCTTTTTGTTCTGGCCCCCTGACTTATTGATATACAATCCATCCAGCTTTTTCAGAAAATCTGAAAACAATCAGCGTGCACAATGCAGCACAATGCCGAGGCATTAATCACGAGAGGCAGCACTTTATTCCACACGACCACAGGATTGTTGCAACAGCTGCTAAGCATTCTGGTAAAGCGAATTATCTATGGCTGTGTAGCAGTAACGATGAGACAGAGTCATTACCATATCGACAGGCTCCCAGATGGATTATCCTCATTGATTACTTCATGGCCTGTTGATAAGTATTTGTTTGAAACGCGAACGGGGGCAGAGAAATGTGCTTGATGGTCGCGCTCTGCAGCCTGCATGGTGGGAACAATCTACCGGGAATATTTCTAACCATCTCTGACCTTTTCTCACCACAAACCGGTATCATGTTTGAGGATATTTTCAGCTTTTCATACTCTGCCAGATCTTAAGAGATGGGAGGTAAATAGTCCGGGTGATGAGCAACACTAAAGAGAGAGTTCACATGTGTAAGATTTCACGGCTAATCACAGGGCGCTATGATTCATGGTGCACCCACCTCCACTTGCACGTATATCATATGATGCCTTTTTTCCCTCCCGCCACCCGGGCCTCCCATCCTGCTACCTTGCCAAGGTCAGCTGAAGGAAATGATACCGCTACACCACAAGATTTATGAGATTCACTCCCGTTTTCTCCCTGTTTACAGAATACATTGACTCCCACCAAGGAGCCGCTTCCGTCCCCGGTGGTTTACAAAGCAGGAGCCCATCTATTGGGTGTCATTGGGAGCGAGAGCCCAGCAGCTTGTCTCCTGTGACAGGTGCTAATTGAGAACCAAACGCGGGTTGCATCCAGTTTAAACCTCAAAGCCTCTCTTTGGCCTTCTGTTACCACACTGGCACGGATAACCTTGGACGCCGACACAAAGACACAAATCATACAATGACATGTTGCAATACAAAAAAACGTGACAATATGTGTCACGGAGCTTAAAAAAAGAACTAAATCTGACCAGTTCCGACTCTGAAAAGGTGCAAATTTGTTGTTTGCATCGATTAAATGCCAGAGGGTGTAAATAAATGTCATCCATTTACACTTTGAACTGTCAGAGGTCTTAACTGCTGCCTGGAAATGATGACAAGCTTCGCGTCTTTAAACTATATCTTTGACCCACTACAGAAATCTAAAATCAGGTTTGTGATTACTTTCTTTTTTTAAAGAAAGCAACATTAAAGGTTATCTGTGGAGCTTTTTGTACCGCTGTGGAGCATGTTTTTACGAGTGGGTCTCTTGTTTGTACACACACAAGTGTTCACATCCTGCTGTTGGTTTCATACTATTCAGCTGATGCAGAGTCGGTGGCTACAAGCTTGTATACATCGATGTAAACAATGCAGGATTCGTAACATTCATGATTCTATTTCAGTGTTAGACCTCAAGGATACAATGAGATTTGGTGAGAAACACTGAATGTAAACATGTTTGTTTGGTAAAAACAATTGCAATCTCCGGTCTACACACTCGTCCACTATCCCGACCTCTACACACACTGTAGCCTCATTAAATACTGTAAAGGGCACACTCCATCCTGCATAGGCAATGAATATTGGCATTGGACGTAAATTGTGTGCTGCAGAATCGCCACATATGAATGTATTTCCTAAAGTCACTGGACATTGTCATCTAACTAAGACGATTCAAAAAGAAGACTTGAAGGCCCAGCGCATCTACACAGTTGTTATCACTTATCCCAGCTAATTAGACATACACACAGTCTTAAGGCCTAAACACAACGGGGCATTTTTTTTTCGTGCGATTAATTCAGACATAAATATATCTTTTCAAACTGTTTTTGTCATGAGTACTTTCACATAGAACGTGAATAAATATTACGCAATATTACGCACGTTAGGTTAATTGTTGACTCTAAAATTGCCCGTAGGTGTGAATGTGAGTGTGAATGGTTGTCTGTCTCTATGTGTCAGCCCTGTGATAGACTGGCGACCTGTCCAGGGTGTACCCCGCCTTCGCCCAATGTCGGCTGGGATCGGCTCCAGCCCCCCCGCGACCCCTAACGGGATAAGCGGTTGAAGATGGATGGATGGATTACGCACGTGAGAAAGCAATGTCATTTTTTTCGATATAAGGTAGATTTTTAGAGTTTTGGCACCGTGAATAACGGCATCAACCTATCACGTTGTGCGGAACGTACATAGTCAAAACGTACAATGTAGTGTACAACAACACGGAGGCTCCATAGTCCGAACCAAGACGGCAAACTTTATTAGTCCTTTCAACCTTGACAAAGGCAGCGCAGACCAGATCCACTCCTTCCGTCCTTACCTTTAGCAATAAAAGCCCTAGCTTACAGTAGTTTAGGCTGTACAACAGTTTACCTTAGACAGACTACCAGACGCTCTGGGTCAATAGGACCACAGTAGTTGGTCCTCTGCCTGCGTGAATCTATTTGAATCTTTTATTAAAAAAGCGCAGCAACTGTCACAAATTTGCATCGCTGCCGGTATGAATAGTTTTGAAGCGAAATATTGACAGGTGAGAATTTGCATTTTCGTGTTGTTTATCCGACTCGCCCCCGGTGTGGTAAGGCCTTTAAGAAGAGGTCTAATTAGGCAAAATGAGTGAAAACTCCTGTCTGGGTGGACCATAGGTGTGCAGGGAATAGTAAAGAAGGAATAGTACAGACATTTTGTACAGTAACAGTTTCAACTTTGTTAAAAAATACCTAAATTATACTGTATATCTGTATTGTACTGTGAGCCAAACCTTGAGCAGGCTGTAGCTTATCATGGTGGTATAAAGTGTAAAATTAAAAACAATTCTTATCTATCCTAATCTGCCAATCTGCCTGTGAGTGAAAGGAGATCTTCAGTGGTCAGATTAATTGGAAGTGAGGATCGGGGGGTGACTGGCCTTCACATGTCCTTGGCGGCCGTAATGAAGGGATAGTGGATGGGTGCGAGTGCGTCGCCCCTCGCCGGTGACAGGGTGCTGCCCTGCCCCTTGCTCAGGGAGGACCGGGGCTTTAAATTGCTTCCATCTCTGAGACTCTGATTAATGAGAATAGTTCTAATCGGAGTTCCTGAGGCCAACAGCATTAGTCTTAATCTTCCGGGCCCCATCCAGCAGCAACACTGACATTTAATGTAGTGCTAGTGCAACGGTAATGAGAATTCATTCCCCAACAAGGGAGCAAACTCTTCGAGCTCCCACACAGGTCCTGGATTTGGGGAAGGTTATTGGCCCTGAGTTTCAGGGGTTATTAGTTCTCTTCAGGCCATGAGGTACCTAAAATATCTTGTGTTTTACAGTCCACTTTGAGGCAGGACAAATTAAACTGTGCTTGAGCACACAGACGATTTAAAGCTCCTTTACACAGCCTGGATGCGGTCTGGAATAGTGCTGAAGCGAAAGGTCAATTGACAGAAAATAAATCGAGAACAACTGTGATAATCTATTAATTCTTTGGGTCATATAAATGCCAAACACTTGCTGGTTCTAGCTTCTCAAATGGGAGGATGTTTTTTTCTATTTCTTGTTGCTGTAAGTTGAATATTGTTTTGCTTTTGGATTGTTTGTCAAAGAAAACAAACAACCTGAACAATTCAAGGAACTTACAATGGTCATTTTTTACTATTTTGAGAAAATGAGACATAAAACACTTCTCAGTTTCTTTTGTCAAAAACTAACAAAAGAACAATCGACAATTGATTGATTAATCGAAAAAGTAATTGACAGGTTATTCAAGTTGCAGCCCTATAGCCCGATCTGTGTACATGTGTTTGTGTACATGTGTTTGTGTGTACAAGCAGGTCTACGTGAGAGCGTGTGCTTGCACTTAATATGTATGAATTTGACTATATTGAAAAAAAGGCAATCATAAAACAATTGTGTAAAATCGGGCAACCTCTATGAGCTGAATGAAAGCCATTCCCGCTGTCGGCCGCACTTGTACCGATGCAAACAGTCCTCCTGTGCTCAGTTAGCAGTAAGTAAATTGCTCTGGGATTTGTATTGCCGGAATGCTTTAGCAGGTAATTCCTCTCTGTCTTTCATTTTGTTTGTCTGTGTTAAGTTCCCACTCTGGCCCCATCCATTCTCACATCCAGTTCCCGGCTTTGTCCATCCATCAATGGGCGCACTTTGTCAGTGCTGACTTCATCCTGGCGGCTGCAATCACATCCGAGCAGGGCCCGACTGCCACCGGGGAGCTTTTTCACCTCCCATCTGCATCTCCCCAATCTGCTGACGGGGCCCCTGACGTGCAGTGTTTTCTATTGCACAGGCAAGCAAAAAAACACTAATGCTGCACCTCATTTCTCCAGACCACTCCTGGCCTCGCATGGCAAAGAGAGAGAGAGAGAGAGAGAGGGAGGAAGAAAGAGAGCGAGGGAATGAGGTGAGATTGAGAGAGGCAGGGAGGTAAAGAGGGGGAACATTTTCAAGAGGGATTGGCTCACGGGTCAGGCTACAACTCAATTTGCCTTTTCTTCTCGAATACATCAATAGACATCACGGGTAGAAAATGTATCACTAATTAAGGCTTGATAAGCAGCAAGTCAACTGTACTTTGAAGAGGGAGAGAGGAGAGGGAGGGAGTCAGCTATTCCACATGGAGGTTTGCAGTGGACTTCCTGGGAATCTAAATCTATATGGAGCATAGCGTTGGCATTTAATAGCATGTTATCAAATATAAATCTAGTATTGACTCTGATTTGCATATTTGAATACTTAATGAACCTTTACAGTATGAATCTTTGTTTAATTTTTTTCAACAATTTTAAGTAGGGCTGTAAAGGAACGATTATTTTCATTATCAATTTGTCTAATGATTACTTTTTAAAGGTTCTCTATATGATATCCAGAGCATTAATATAGCAAAAAACAACTATTTGCTATGTAGAGATATAGTTGAATAATGTCTACCTGAGCAGGGAATGAAGTGTTGTTTTTTAATTGACGTTTGTAACGTGTTTTCTGTAGTTAGGTTACGTTGATTCCGTACGTATTTTACTTAGTTTACATACTTATCTTAGGCCCAACCATGACGTTTTCCCTAACCCTAACTAAGTGGGTTTTCTTGCCTGAACCTAAGTTAGTGGTTTTCTGGCCCAAACTTAACTGCGGACATTTGCGTGGTGTACAAATGACACACGAAAAGGCTAAAATGCATTCTCGTGACACGCGGAATGTCTGTGTAATGTGGTATTTATACACCTTCCCATGAGACCGGGTTGAACAAACACAAGGCTTTTATCCAATACACAATCATATACAATCAGCTGTTTGTTTGTGTCCCGTGTTCACAACATTAAGTTTCATTTACACTTACAAACGTAGTAATTTTAAGCCCAACCATGATGTTTTTTCCTAAACCTAAGTGGTTTTGTTGTCTAAACCTAAGAAAGTGTTTTTGTTTTTGAATTACCAACGTTATGCATGTGTTTACTGCGACCGAAAAGTGATGCCGAGGGGTCTGACAAAGCGTCAGTATGTGACGAATTAGGATGAGAACACGTTGCAATGTCGCATCTTCAAAAGTTTTGTCTGGCCAAGACTTCAAAACCCAAAAATATTCAGTTAACAGTGATATAAGATTTATTTAAAAACAAGACAGGAGCTAAATTATTTGATTTGTAAGACTCAGGGCTCATTTTACTAACTTGGAACTTAATCCAAAGTGGAACCAATTAACAGAGCTAAAAGATCTTAATGGTATTTAAGAGAACATAAGGAATGGTGGAAACACATATTATGACATAATTAGCTGCACGGACAAAGACAAATTCACCACAACAGAATAGGGTTGATCTAATCCATAACGTGGGTTTCTACAATTCAGCTATTTCAAAGAAACACGGATGCCACCAACATTGATCTTTACAGGAGAAATTCACACAAACCTCCATGATTCACACTCGTTTACATCAGGGAGCACTAATTAGACTGCGTTGGAGGGTTATTAATAGGCTGGACTTTCCAGAATGATCTTGTTATAAATGGGCCCTGTCAAGACTTTCCTCAACCTCCAAATGAGTATTCTCACTTCACTGCCCCCATCCCAAGAATCAGCACCAGCGCTGAATAACAAATGATTGCTATTAACTGTATTGTTAGTAATGATGCCCGAGAACAAACAAAAGTCCATAAATAACAATTTGCTGAGGAAAAATGAGCCTTTAAAAGAGAGAGATACCAAGCTGAGTTGTGGCAAATGACATCTGAGGGCCTGGAGAGAAAAGGAAGTGGCTGCTGTTTGGGAAGAAGAAAGAAAAAGAGGAATGATTGATACAAAGTCTGATCTGGGGAATGAAAATTTGGCTGCCTGGTGCTTCCCATGCAGGAGTGTAATGTTATTCGCAGCTTACTCCACACACACACACACACACAAAAAAAAAATCCTGCACCAAACACTCAGCTGAGTGGGCTTAAACAACAAAGCGGCTCCTGCTCAAGTCGTTTACCCGGACACAAAGGCAATTCCTCATATTAATTAAGCGCTGTCACCGACGTGCTCGCTCCCTCTCGCCAAGCACATGTCCGCAGCTCTGATATGTGGGCTAAGTGTTTTCCCTGATGCCTCACTCTCAGCCTGCTTTTCACATAAAGCCTCTAGTGGGAGCCGCTGTTTACAGAGTCAGTTCCACTTACGCAAATCCCCCTGCCGTGTAAACAATATCCACGGCGACTGAACAGAATCCGGCGCAGTGTGTTTACGGCATGAAAAATGTTTATCCAATTAAGTGACATTTCAATAACATAATCCTAAAACCATGAAGGCTTTTAACAAGATTACATGACCTACAGAGAGGCAAGAGAGTCACCCGTTCTGTGAGACGTGGCTCAATAACATTAAAGGCAGCAGCAAAAATACGGCCATAATTACTCGGAGTACAACCTTCCGAGTGGCTGGTGCCAGTGGACGCTGCATGTATATGATACTATACAAAGCCCATCTTTTGAAAGAAAATAAGCTAATTTTTGAGGCAAAACGATTATCCGATGAAGTCGCTGAAAACGTCAACCGTTTTACAATAAGTCCAAGGTGCACAACTCGAGCTAGTGCATCAAAATAATGGGGCACATAAAACCGAGGCCCCACGTTACGCGGAGCAAACAAATATGGAGAAGAAGGTATCAAAATAATGAAAGATTGTTTATGTATTGTGGCATGAAATGGGAGGGTGTGTGAGAGAGGCAGCGGCGGGGAGAGGTGATGGTGACGGATGGACAGAACTGACAGTGCGGTATTCATCCTGCACGCTAGAGCGCACGTCCTGCTAGTGGCGGTCGACAGAGCAATAAATCACAGGCCCTCCATCCTGTATCTACAGCTTATTACATCCACCATGACAAATAAATAATAATCCCTGTCAGCACAGCCCTTTGCTCAAGGATTGAGTCTGAAAGCGTTTGCTCATCACTCCTATTCCTGAGTGAAAACACCTGAGCGGGGGGAATTGAAAGCCGTGGTTTACTGGCCCTCTGAAACTGTGAAAGACAGTGGGGGGAAAAGGCACGCAGCTGCCAAAGATCGGAAAAATATGAGAGGGTGCGGCGGTGTACAATAGAAACACAATATGTTATGCTGCTCAACAATCACCATGGTTATAAACATTATGCTATTCTCAATATCACATGGATTTATAATGGCTCCATCATGAATTACCAGTGGTGGAACATGTACTGTATCTTGATCCTTTACTTAAGTTTACGTAGCAATACCACAATGTACAAATGCTCCATTAAAAGTAAAGATAATGCAGATACTACAATGTTTAGTAAGCAAACACATAGAAGTATTATGACCCTGCACAGTATAAGCATAAATAAATAATGGATGGATGGATTAAATGTAAATACTCAAAGTACAGGTACCTTAAAACTGTATCTGAGTAAATGTACTTTTTGAATTTCATAAATGACAGTATGCGTATGTATATCTAATAAACGGCTCTAAGGGCAGAGGACATCAAAGTATGAACACATGTGACGGTGAGGTTTGAGCTAAATCAAATATAATTTTCTATTTGGATAGATCCAGCAGTTATCTAATTGTTTAATCAATGAATGTGCAGAGCTGCCGGCTGTATTGTTTGGATCAATACAAATTGATTTACATGTGTCTGCAGAGAAACACATCCTCCTCGCTGCTCGTCTCCCTCTGCGCCTGCACCTCCCTTCACATTATTTAGAGGACATGTGCTGTAAAGCTCATTTCAGGCCTTTGTCCCTCATGCCCTCGTGTTTCTGTAAATTGTATAAGACCATTTAATCTTCCTTAGATGAGGAACCATTTACTTTGCACCGTCCTTCAATAAAAATTAAAAGCTCCCATAAAAACAGGAATGGGAGTGGAACGCCCTCGACTAAATCAAAGAGCGTTGTTCTTTCAAAAGCCGAGCCCGGACACTTCATGGGCCGGTTTTATTTTGACGTTTGTGGATGACTTGAAGTGTTAAAAAGAAAATAAAATGCAGATGAGAGCCCGCCATCATAAAGGTTAGTGAACTGTAAATGGTGCTCTCCATCTTCCCTCATAATAGGTGTAAAATTGTAAACATGCTGAAGGATGTGAGAGTGTGTCCTGCTGCTCCTTCAGGGAATGTATAAACATTAATCATAGAATCACTCGGCCATGGTTAATCAGGAGTACTTGATCACACTGATCTCTGAGAGGGAATAAGGAGCTCATCATTGCCGTCTCATGACACTGGCCGTCACCATAAAATGCAGCTTACATACACACAAGACTAATTTTAATCTCAAGACAGTGACTTCATCACATGGGCTGTGGTCGCATAGTAAAACAAAAATTACATCCTATGTCTTTTCCAAACCACTTTTCCTTGACCTTGATGGAAAACGTCATGAGGTCAAGGAAAGATGTGAAGGAGAGGTCATAAGGACTTAGGAAAAGACAACCGCTGTGCTCAGAGAATCTGACTGCACTTACACTAGGCTCCGTAATTATGCAACGGCGGATGTTATTAACGTGGTGCTGCCGCAAGGAATTGTGGGACGGTATTATCTCCTTTACTTCCGTAAAAAATGGTCCAGTGTATCCTATGCTAAAGGAGATAAGAAAGGAAGCACTAAAACACTTTTCCTTAGCATTTAGAGGATTCGACCAGCTCTTATCATGGCTGCCACTTAATACTTCTGGGTCATTTCACTCCGTTAGGAACCTCCTAAGAAAAAAATATTCGACCGCAGCCTATAGGACAGGTGAAAAATAGGACATCAGTTTAATGTGCTTTTGCTGAAACGATTACGCGATTAATCGATAGAATCAAAATAAAATGTATTATGTAATTTTTCAGCTGCTAACTGCTCTCTCTACTTTGGCACAGCAGTGGTTTGAGCTAAATGCTAATGTCAGCATGCTAACATGCTCACAATGACAATGCTAACATACTGATGTTTAGCAGGTTTAATGTGCCAAAATTATTACAGTTAATCCTGAAGGTGACTCGAATGTTTATACCAAATTTCATGACAACCCATTCAATAGTTGTTGAAATATTCAGTCAGTGACATTGCTATCCACAGAGCTAAAACATTAGCTGTTTCTGTGAGGATTTGCTGCTTTTTTGAGTGCTACATCACTGCAAATTGAACATCTTTAAGCATGGAGGTTCATTCTTGACCTTGGGAGCCCACATCTGTGATTATATATTCTTAACTTTTTAGGTTCAATTACTAGCTTTTTCCAAAGCTTTTGATCGTATCCCACAGCGTTCTTCAGCGAATGGAAAATCTTTTGGTATTGGACTGTTGGTTAGACAAAACAAGCAATTTGAAGATGTTACTTTGGGCTCTGGGAGCTTGCAATGGCCATTTCTCAAATCTGTTTTCTTACAGTATACCAACCTATCTAAATCTAATCTAATCTATGATAATCTAAAGATAAGAACATGTGGTGGCGAAGTCCACCTATCAGGGTTTTGTTTATCGTCAAAATGTACCAAGAAGACCTGAGACGAGCACACGCTAAAGGCCTGACGGCATCGGACTGCGTGACTTAAAACAGTAAATCACCTAGAAAAAGACAGAGCCCAATTAACATGTTTTTGGGAAACACTAAATCTTTCCTAAGCAAACATTGTGCCTGAACTCATGGGAAAGGATGAAATTCCACACAACAAGAGTTGGAGCAGTGAACCACGTGTCCGGCCTTTAGCTTGCTCTCGACACATATGAGTCAGCTGCTTTCAATCGGTTTCAATTCAGTTTTTCTTGTTGGACTTAAGTGAATCATCTCAGTTGGAATCCTAAAATCAGTTTGCACACAATACCAGGAATCCCCATTTAGTTCCATGTTACATCTCATGAGATGGACAGCACCTCGGTGAGAGCGGCCTGATAAGAACTGGTTTTCCACTGCTGGCCCCGTTACATTAAGGGGGTCGGGAGTTCACGCCTCACTCCTCAACTCTTCAGGCTGGGCTTTGAACTCCTGACCCAAAGTGAGGGGGGAGGCCCTCCATGCACAGTAGCTGCATTTACAAATGCATGCTGACTCCACGCCAGCAAAGCAGAATCCAGAGGAGTCTGATAACATCTCGCTTTAGAAGGAGCTGCTCAGCCAGCCCTTTGTATTTATGGGCAAGTCTCATGGTTACCCCCGACCATAAATCATGTTAATTGGTTTACTGATAAAATGTCTGTCAGGCTCCATTCACATAGTGCTGTGGCACCCCCAGTTACTGTTTAATCTTTGTCCCGCAATAGTTCATCTGTTTAACTGACTGGAGGTGAGGAGGAGTGGAAAAGGGAGTTCTTCTCCATATCACAGCGCGGCACAGTGTGATGCTAATTCCAGCCACCGCTCGGTTGACTTGAATGATAAATGACACGACTTTCGCTGGAAAACAATCGACAAGCGAGGTTAACAAATCAGCAGATCACCTTTCCGGGTCATCAGATGTAATTTTTCCAATTAAAAATCTATTTCTTGAAACAAAAACAATCTTCTAATTGCTATTCGTCACGCAGGTCTCATCAGTATACCGAGTGGCTGCTCTGTGATTTGTTCAAAGTTGGCAATTTCTCATTCTTCAGGGCTGGTGGTGACAAATAAAACTCTGGGTTAAGACTTCTCAGTAAATTGTATTGCCTTTCTGGCAAGGACACCGAAGCCCACAGGACTAAACTGTCCCTCGTCAACAGATAGACCACACACAGACGCTCATTTACCTGTCAGATTAACATTAGGAGTGACTCTGCTCCAGGCCATATGGCGAGAAACCAGGAGCAGTACTTGGAGAAAGAACTATTTGTCTCTGAAAATGTCAACGCTCGTTAATTCACGAAAATCAAGACGCATTAGCAGGCGAGGCGTACGAAGACAACTCTGTTTATCTTACAAATATAAGAAGACTTTCCTCTTACAGTGGACGACAATTTAGTTTCTACTGTGAAACTTGTCTTAACTTTACTTTTTTTTAAATGCAAGCGGCGAATAAGAAAACCAGCTGTGCTGATAGTTCATAGTTGCAGATAATTATACACAAGTTACTTTCCAAGTAGACCAGGAGCTGAGGCAATGCAATGCAATCTACTCTTATTTGGCTGGCGTTGATCTTTGCATGATTAATGGTTTGAAAGGATCCAGAAAAAAGGTCAAATGCGGAGTTGGGGATGGAGCAGCTATGCGGGGTAATTAAGACAAACATGATTAATAACCCCAAGCTGCCACTGTGTTCTGTAAACAAGATGCAGCCAGATGGGATGCATATTTTGAATATTGTACATTAGTTTTCCAGAACATAAGGGCACGCAGCTATTCAGCGCACTTTTAAATAAGCCCAATATTAATGCTGTTAAAACACAGTAATAGCTGGTGATGTATGATGAGAGTACATTAATGTAAGAAACTTTATACCCCATTGGCGGTGAACAATCCGTCTAGAAATAGCATTAAATCAATGACTACATTAAGGGAATAGAAAAGTCATTGGACTTAATTGCTGCCAAGCTTTATTGTCTCCAGAATATGAGCCGTAGATAACACGAGTACAGTATAATAGCTCCATCACGGAGACCTTCAAGACAAGCTGTGATTACGGCCCTGACTGAGAGGGGAAAAGTCTCCCACTCTTATTCAATCCATTATCCTGCCGACTCTCCTCTCTCTCTGCCCACCAGTGTGACTGACAGTATAGAGGGATCAGGTCCAGCTTCCAGGGAAAGCAGGGAGACAGGTGTCAAAATGGTCCAGCAAGCAAATCTAACCCTCGCTAATCAGCCCTGTTGTTCCTCTACAATCCATGTCTAGTCCGCAGCTCTCATTCCGTATGAAAAACAATTACGCCGGTTTGAAGTTGAGCGCGCACTAACTCACCTGTCTCTTCTGATAAGTGTAAAGATGGAGGAGCAGAGGGAGGGGAGAGGGAAGGAAGGGATGGAGAGTATATCGCTTCTCAGTCGTCCCTAAACAACGGGGCTAAGATATGTTGGATACTTGATTAACACCTCAAGACGAGACACAACACAGAGTAATGTTAAACCGTGACGGGTTAGAAAACACGAGGATGAAGTTTTGTTTAAACTTCTGAGCTCATTAGCTCCATCGAGGAGATTACGTGTTCAGTCCCATTTATTTTCCTGTTAAAAAGTTAGCAGATTTTAATGAAATTTGGTGCAATGTTGGGCCATGGGCTAGAATGAAGTGATTAGTTTTTGGTGCGTATACAGGAAGGATTTCTTAACATTGCAAGATAAAAGTTTTGACTCATTTTTCATTAGCAATTGAGCTATTTCTTGAATAAAAAATAAATCTGCTAAATGTATTAATTTCCAGAAAGCACTGATTAATTTGCAAGTCAAAATGCATGTAAAAGTGTAAGTTAAAACCAGGCAAAGTTACAGTTTTTTAAGGTTAAATTTCTATATTTCAACTTAAATTTAGGACCTACTTCACATCGACAAAATACTGTTTTGAATGCTGTTTTAACATTTAAAAAACATTCAATTTTCAACCAAAATTAGCTCAGTTGTGTCCACATGTCTTTTGACGTGCTAATTATCATATCATGCGTATTGGGGTTGACTGCCTATCACAAGGAGTACTGCGATGCAGACCCAGCTCCAGCTCCAGATTAAAATGATTATCTGTATTATTATCTATTATTAAACTTTTATAAACTCATTAGACTGCAGCCTTGGCAGACGCTCTCTCAGAGCGCTCTCTAAGATAACATAACACCTTCATAAAGAGCAAAAATTAAAACATGAGGTTAATTAACTATCGATATCCGAGAGCTTGTTCCTTTACTTCAAAGGGGAATCGTTCCAAGCAGGAGGGGGAGGATATGTGAGCTTCAAAGAAACTGGGATGGACAAGGCACCACACACTCATGTATTGAAATAATAGCTGACAAAGATCCTCAGCATTTGTGTCAGTGTAATGCTCAGTGGCACCAAAAGCAGCGCCACTACCAGAGCCTCTGGTTTAATTCGTGGTGATGGGCCTGGGACTCTCTGTGGGCCGAGGAGGCCCACTGATGCGGTCGGCAGTCGGCCCTAATGCACCGGCTTGATGGGAGATGAGCGAGGGGGAGCGATCGCAGCCAATGGGCACTTGCTGAAGTAAGACCACAGTGACAGTTAGCAGCTGTGAGAACTTTCATTCTCACTCAGCATGAGTCGGCGCTAAGTACGAACGTTTGAGAGGTTTGACAGAGGGGTGTCGCAGCGCCGTGATTAAATGGCAACTATGTGAGGACCTCTGCGAGCGGCCGCGGGTGGACGATGGAGTTTGGCCGGTCAGGAGGACGATGATGTCATTCATGGGGCTCTTTGATCCACAATTCATGTGTTAGGTTTGGATCCATAACTGTTATTCAACTTCTCTGACTGATGCCTGAAAAAACGATCTCACCTACTACTTACTGTAGGGAAATGTATTCGATGAAGTAAAGGCAACTTCTTGTGCCTTGCCCATTTCTTAATGTTTACTGATTTTGCCAAGCTTAGAATTAGGCCTGTAACGTACAATTATTTTCATTATCAATCATTCCTGTTGATTAGTCTATAAATTGTAAGAAAATCATGAAACATGCCCATCACAATTTCCATGTCACAAAAGTGATATCTTCAAATTGCTTGTTTTGTCCAACCAACAGTCCAAACCCCAAAGATATTCCAGTCACAATGATATAAAAGTGAGAAAAGCAACCTCACATTTGAGAGGCTGGAATCAGCAAATGTCTGGCATTTTGCTTTGATAAAGGAACTAAAGGATAAATCGATTCTCAGTGGTGTTGCCAACTAATTAAGTTTTTGTCAGTTGGCTAATAAAACCTTGAACAAATTTCACTCAACTGTCTGGAAAAGTGCGTTATCCCCCATATTTAAACAATATTGCGCCTGCCCCTCTTCTATGACGGCTGGCCTTTCACTCTGCCTCCAAGTGTGGTGGCTCAGAGCAACTATAAACACTTCTGATTTCCGTCGGACAACGCGTCTTATGAACTAGATTGAGCACAACTTGACCCCAAGACTTCCTGGTGTACAAGAACTTTGTTAAACTGACGTCCAAAACAATGAACTATGATTCTTCATATTCATAAAACAAAAACGTAAAGGTAGGGTCGGTAATGCTGAGAAACTAGCAAGAGTACACTAGATTTTTAAAATGATCCAACCGAAAAACCGAGCCCACAGTTTCCAACTCTTTTCCAATGAAAGTATCTAGCAGCACCAGCTCCAGAAGTCACTAAATCTAGCGGGAAAGTCGCCAAGTCGGTAACACTGACAGTCCGCCCCTAATGCCTAACAAAACCGTCGTTTTGGTCTTAGTTGACTAAGATTTTTTTAGTCAATTACAAATGTTTTTGTGCTTTTTCATGCAGACTAACATATCTCCAAGAAACTTATGATAACATCTCTGGTAAACACAAGATTTAAAGTGGTGCTTTCGTGTGATTCTTTGTGGAGAAACTCAATTTCAAAGATCTTAAATCAACTAATCAGTCGACAAAATCGTGTTCGTCGACTAAGAACTTCTTTGGTCGAGGACAGCCCTAACTTACAGTATACCGTTATAAAATTGTAAGAAATTGCAGTTGACTACACTTCAGTGTGTGCTATTCAACCCCCCAGGAAAAAAGAGCAATAAAAAAGCCACAACTCCCTGCGTGGGATGGCTTCACTTTCAGGGTCAGTAGACTTTCCAAAGTAACAAGCCGAGCATATGCCGCAGCGGTTCCCCTTATGTCCCAAGAAAGACCCAATTAATTCATCAATCTGTACACCTCTGTCACTGCCTAGTGCATTTTAGCCCCTTGCCAGCGGAGCTCCATCCATTACCGGCCAGGTTGTTCAGCTCTCCCCCCAGCCTGCCTGCCAAACAGCCAGCCAGGGTGGCTGCTGGGTAATTACACATTGCCTTGACAACGCACATGATTGTTTTCCTAGCAGTATATTACTTCATTAGTACTTCCCAATATGCCGTATTTTTTTAAATGTCACTTTTTTTCCACCCAACTCAGTCCAATCTCGACTCGTCTGTATATCATAACAATCATTAATAACTGTCAGTCGGCAGCATCAGTTCAGCACTCGGGCTGCCTCATTAGCACGGCCCAGCATTTGTTCTGCGGAGAGGCTGATTATTTTCTACAACAGGCCAGGCCAATTACTTTAGTGAAATGGTATCACATAAATCAAAACTTAACAAGGTGGCAAATTTGAAGTTATCAGATTCCAAGAGACACCGTAACTAATATGTCACTGTCGCGAGTGCTCTCTGCAGGTATGCCTCCGCCATACCAAATATATCATCCCACAGGATCTCGGAGGCTTTCTCGGGGAAATTACCATATTCAGAAAAGTGGGAGCACAAGTGGTATGAAAATGCAAAATGCTAAAGTTCAAGCAGGCGGGCTCTGGGCAGCGGAGAGGGTGAAGTGGATAGAAAGAGACTGGTCCCGTTGTAACGTCTTTTCAGGCCATCCTGGGCAATATAACATGTCGGCTTTCTCTAGCAGCTCAGACCTCTCCTTTTACTCTTTACATGATGATGTTCATCCATCACATCATGACAGCTACATCAAACCAACAACAAACATGCAAACCCAGCAATCTAAAATATGCTGACGCCACGCGCGGACACATAAATACAGACCACTTTAGCTCGGCTCTGAGTGGCTTTTTTTCTCTGTTTAAACTAGATTTTCCATCTACTGGGAATTCCCCGCAACCCAGAATGTGTGATAAAGTACACTTCTGTCCGTTAGCCGCTGACACGAGAGCGATTGCAGGAGCCGTGTAAATGGGTTTCTGTTTGTTTGCCCTTGTTTCTTCTACCTCCACTCACAGGAGCTACAGTATGTTGCCGCACAATGGCCGGTTTTTACTCGCCGTTAGTTAGAGAGGGATTACCTCTCACTAAAACATTCGCCTCATCTTGATGTTATTTGCTCCATTTGTTTTCCACTGTCCGCGGCAACCGCCTCTGCTCGTTCCTCATTTTTAAGTGAGGATTGAGGACAGATGGATGCGAACTCAAAGTTTCTGATCTTTAGCAGAAGTTATGGAGGGTTATCTTTGGCTGTATATCTCTGCTCTGGCAGCGCTCCCCTGGTGATGAAGGATTAACCACCGCAGCTGTCTCTTCCCCAGTATGATGCAGTGCACTGCTCCCCGACACGACAGCATCACTTAATCTTAATGTCCGCTTCTCCAGAGCGGCCGCACAGGACAAAGCCAATCAGCATCACATGCCACGGGGATGGACCTACAGCTTGGCCCTGGAGTTTCTCACCCTCGCAGGCCTATTCATCAACTTCAGCCACACCAATCCCAGAGTTCTCCTCTTGCAAACCACAGCTGAGCCGGCCAGTGATGTATAGGACGATGAAGGAAAGGAGGGTGGGGTGGGGGGTGGCGCGCGCAAGAGAACACTTATCAGATTGCACATTATGCACTGCTTTGTGTTCCTGAGGAAAAAAAAAAGAGGGGAAGAGAAGTAATGAATGCGCCCAGCCTTCCCTCAGCACAGACCACCTATTTGCTGTGTTTAAAGAGATATCTGCTCAATAGTGCTCTAGCATTAAGGATGAGCTAGATCTAGAATAATGATCACTGTTCATTTAGATAAATTGCACTCAGGGAATCCATTTGTAAGGATCTGAATTCAGCTGGAAGCCGAGGAGGGGATACTTCATTTGTTCAGCATCCTCCCAGTAGCCATTACTGGGTGTACAGGACGTGCACGCATAGCTATACAGGGGAAAGGTATCCCATAATCCCATACAGATTGCGGTCTTTATGGTATGAAAACACACACAAAGGCCGTATGCGAGACACATGTTACTCATCAACTTGAAAGCAAGAGCGTGCTCCTTTTCTGGTCGTATGATGTTCGACATGTAATACTTTTAAAACTGGAATATAATACATCAAGACGCCAGCAGAAGCAGATGTAAAACATTCAGGACCGATCGTTCAGAAGACGTATTCGTGCAATATCAAAGAACAAAGTAGGGAATAGATACAGCTAATCCTTTAAAGTCAAAGAAGTTTGATCGAGAGATAATAACGAAAAGAGCGACATCTCCGGCGTATCGTGACCCAGCCTCATAATGTAAAATTATGCTAAACAATATCATGATGATAGCCTTCCCGTAGCAATGCGAGCACTTCGCCAACACCAGCCATCAACCCCCGTTCTGAACCCGATAATAAAGAGATGACACTTTTATGATACCATAATTAACAGCGCTCTAGGATGAAATTAAATCAATATGCCCATCTAATATCATTTTCTCTAGTTATGCAAATCAAACATTCAAAGCCCTTGGAAAGTGATATGAATTGCTTTCACATTTCAGTTCACACATATTATCATATCAGACCTCTTGGGTTTGATGACATGGAGGATGGGGGGGGGGGGGGGACTTAACGATGTGAAGACCGAGCTGAAGAGAAGAGAGCAACTCTGACTGCTGATTAGCTCGCAGAGACAAGAGGATGATAATGCGAGTGCTTAGATTAAAACAATTCGATGATAAAATAGTAAATCACGCCACGGTTGTGGAATCGGTGTGGAAAACGAAGCCTGCAGAAGGATGAACTTTAGCATTAAACACCTCTGCTGCAGAGTAACAAAAACGATGCCATAATGAGATAAATTATGACTTTTAAATCCCCAGAACACATGCTAGCACCCTTTTTAGCATCCCCTGTATCTCTGCAGTGGGAGGCGAGGTGAAAGTATACGGCCTTTCCCTTTATGGATATGAGACAAAAGGGAGGCTGTGATGGCCGGGCGCAGACAAGGCGAGCGGCGGTGGAGGGGGAGCCTAATGGCCGTGATTAATGACAATGGGCCAGAGGAGAGCTGGGACACAGGCGCTACATATATCATCCCTTCTCATCAGTCTATGCACCTCTGTGGCCTCTTCTCTGCAAACCAGCACACTACAGTAAGACAAAAAAACACCTCATCTGCTCTCAGTCAGCATACCACCGAGAAGCTTCGCGTATATACGATTCGTTATGAGCCTCGTAGATGAGAGCTGAGCAGGGAAATGACATGTAGAATAAGATATAATGAGTAAAGGGGAGATGGCTGTGAGTGTGATCACTCGTGTTTTTCACGAACTGAATACTTCCTGTGCTTAAGTCACATTTCCAAGGTCTAATCTTCCATATGGAGAGAGATGAGTTATTGGCTATTTATGAATAGAAGTGATGATGAATGGTGCTGCATTTATCTGCATAAGTAACTCCAAGGGCTGGCACGGAGGTTCGGGCGGCTATAATAAACAGAGTTTGCACTCAGGGGCAGCTCCTTATTTATGAGGCACTGTGAATAGACATTATGTGGCCATCATCAGTTCCCTCTCGTTCCCTTGAGGAGAGGACAGGAAATTGCTCCTATATATACGAAATAGTTTTAGAGTTTAAACTAGTCTGACCACCGTCGCAGTAATCAGCTCTACACAGGGTTTAGTTATGACCAATTAATGGGCTATTCTTATGGGAATTATAACACTCTCAGGGACTTGCGGTTTTAATTAGGAGGCACCTTGTTGGATCCTTGTTAATGCGATCAACTTACTGAAAACATGGCAAATTAATCCCCAATTAACACTACGGGCAGATTTAGTCATTATGAAACTGCTTTCTGCATTAAAGGGATGAAAATATCTCGTTTGTAAAAGGTTTAAGCTTTATTCTGCGACGGGAACACTGTGTTCATATCCTGCACAACAAGTTCAGCCTCCTCCTGACCTCTACTGCTCTTCTTTTATAACATCACAGAGGAAGCGGAGAGCTGCTTTACGAGGCTGCTTTATGACTAAATGACTCATCTTTTACCCAAAATCTGTATGTCAACTTTACAACCCGCACACCTGAGCTGTCCTTTTAATGTTAAAAAAATGCTTTATTTTTCGGATACCGGCGGTGCTACAGCAACTCTTTTCACCCTCTGTCTGAAACGCTCTGTTTGAGCTCCGCCCCCCAAAAAGCCAAGTCTGCTCCGATTGGTCAGTTGGCCCACTCTGTTATGATTGGTCAACCGAATCAAACTCGTCGGACTCCGCTCCAGCTCCGCTCAAACTAGCTTTGTTTGAGGGCGTGCCAAACAAGTTGCTAGACAGATATTATGCAAATGTGTTACTTGGTGACATCACCACGTTACGGAAAGAAGGCGGGACTTCAAGCAAGGCGTTTCAGGCAGTTCAGGAGCAGTGTTTCTGTTGGGGAGAGAACTCCCTTTGGCGTGGACTTTGGGCTTTGTAATTTAGCAGACTTTTTACATGCACAAAAAACTATATAACACACTAAAGGAAAGGGGAAAAGGCACAAAAGCATAATTTGTTCCCTTTAATAGCCAGGGGATCAATACCAATACAGACTAAAAGGAAACTGCACATCTGCAGCATCCAGATGTCTTTTTTAGCACTTTATTACCAGGTTTATCAGCTAGCGATGTTGGAATTTGTGTGAATGCGTGTCGTTTTCCCTGGGGTCTGTTGAATTTATTAACAGTCTTTTTCAAATTGAGCTGCTGCACATTCAAACCCAAAATAAAGTTGTTACTACCTTGCAATAAAAGTCCTGAGACGTTCATTTTCTTACACACAGCAGCGATGATTCTGTTGGACAAAGCTTTGTTCAAGTTAGTGTACAAATAGTATGTTTTCCTGCAATTCATTCTGGAGATTTTGTTGTAGGACAACATTATCAAACATTACATTGAGTTTGAATTTCTGTACTGAAGCACTCTTAAGAGAAATTCATTTTGTATCTACTTTTTTTTCTGAGAGCAATTTGTTTAAGAAAAGGCTGCTTTAAAGCTCTTCTCCTCAGTCTCACACTGAATTCTTGGTAAATTTGGGAAAATGAGCCGATAGGTAGTTAGTCATTACTCCGGTCATCCGTGTTTCAAGACTGCTTGCTGGTGGCAACAGTTAGAATTTAGTTTTCCCTCTTTCCCTCTGCTGTTTATTTCTTATTAAATGCTGGATGCACAAACAAGGCATCTTGTGAGAACACAAGGCGTCTTTTGTCTTACCAACTGTTTTGGCTTATTTTCCACGGGTGCTGCGTATAATTAATATCTCAGCAGTGCCGGGGGTTGTCATTTTTCAAATGGTTTCCCTGGAAATGTTCTACACCTCTTAATGGCCCTGCTAATGCTGTAGCTGTCATGTCTTGGACAGCTGCACTTTTACAAGACAAACTCAGCTGTGCCACGGGCCTCTCTGTGGACTTACTCACTCAAAGGCTTAGAGGCTGGTGCTGCCAGCTGGTGATAGTACACATAACATTTGATTAATCTTTACCTTGTGCCCATGACTGGCGAGTCACCTTCCAACGGTGTCCCTGGTGTGCCGAATATTTTTGCTATTTTGTGATGGATGACAGATCGGCCAAATGGCCCCAAATAAAAATGAAACCAGATGACCACTTACAGGTGGCCTCCAGTGTGTCGTGGCAGTGAGCTGAGAAGATTTAGATAGGGCAGTTAAAATACAACATATTATACAGAATTTGTTTGACAACCCAAATTTGGATATTTTCACATAGAAATTTGTAAACATACAGAATCAAAAGTCCTGTCAAATGTCTGTTAACATAGTGATCAAGATGAATCGGGGGATCTAGATAAATCTGAGGGGTTGTAAAATTATAATAAACAAGATGGGAAAAAGGAAGAAAAAACATATTACTACTATACAAAATTAGGTTTATTTTTTGTTTTGTTTTGTTTTTGTAAATACTTGATTTTCTTGTGAAATACTGGGAAGTTTGACCTATTCAAGCATCATAGACACATGCAAGCTTTTCAAACGTAGGTGACGTAACTGAGATTTTGGGGAAATATGCTTATTGCTGAGAGTTAGATGAGGAGATTGATACCACTCTCACGTCTGTACGTTAAATATGAAGCTAGAGCCAGCAGGCGATTAGCTTAGCTTAGCATAAAGACTGGAAGCAGGGGGAAACAGCTAGCCTGGCACTCTCCAAAGTTAAAATAATCCACCTTCTGCACCTCTTAAACTCGTTAACACGTTACCTCTTGTTTGTTTATTTGTACAAAAAAACGTTGTGTAAAAATTACGTTTTGGTGTCTTTTTGGCCTAGAGCAGTGACTTCCTGAAGTCTCCACTGGTTGCCACGGATATGAGAGTCCTATCGTGTTGCTATCGTATCTAAGTCTCGGCAAGTAAGCCAGCAAGTGTCCCGAAATGTCGAACTATTCTTTTAAATATATGATCTGTAATTATCTGTTTGAATTCAAAATTCACAGTGCGTAAGCACAACTGGCTGGCCTTATATTCCAGCGGGGGACAATTATAAATAAATGCACTGTCACGCTTCGTTAACACATATTGGAGGAAACCACTGTGTCATGCTGAGTGGACATGACACAAAATCATCTGAAAAGTAATTTGTCAAAGCATTTTGGATTCCATACCAGAGATGTAAAAGTTGTGGATGAAGGTGAGGCTGTTTGCTGCAATATCATTACCACAACAACAAATCTGAAGTCACCTGTTTTTTTTTTGTCACTCAGTGAGGCAATAGAAGCACCACAAAACGGAGGCTAGGCTGAAAAAAGGGGTTACGAGCCGACTCTGCTTGTCTATAAATATCCATTATCCTGTGGCTAGCTCATAGCTCGAATTATATACATATTCAAAGACGGTATTTTCAAAAACACACATTTGACTCAACTCAGTGGCTTAAAAGTAAAACAAGAAACAGATCCAATAAATGTCAATGCTCACCAAAATACTAAAAACAACAGGCAGTAAAACTGGAGAAAACAATGATTCTTACACTGATTTATGAACACAATATCCGTTGTGAACCCATTTGCCTTCTAAATATCCTCTTTGAATTAGCATTAACTGATATATTTGGTGTTTTCACATGCAACCCTGAATAAAGCTCAGCTGACATTCCTCCATCACAGAACACAAAAACAAAAGACCCACTGAAGTCAAGATTTGCCCGTCGTGATAAGTAAATCACCATGATGTGTGATATAATCACTGGGTGAAGCACACAAGTGCTGCTATTTTCTTCATTTCAAACACTATCTCTCTATCCCTCTCCTGAAAGCAGATATTGTTGACTTTGAGATGGTTATCATAATTCATGAGGGTTCAACTCGAGTTCAGGACAAACACTTCATACGCTTGTTACTTCCTAATAAGATGACACGGCACACAGATAAAGCCACTGTTTGGACATGTGGATCATGCATGCGGTGATGGTATGAACAGTGGTGAGATGATGGATAAAGAGAATTCATTGTTAACACCCAGGGCTCGCTTGAGGTTAGAAGACCGTGTAATAATGATTAACATAGAGCAATGACCGGTCGGTCACAGGACATAAGACGCCGAAACACAACAACAAGTTTGCATGAAAGGACATGAACCTTGAAAACCTTGAAAGTGTCCCTCTCGGGGTTTGATCTAACGGTTACAAACTGCAAGCCGGAGTTGTTTTACGTCTCCATCTTTGTTTGAAGCACAGCATGATGGTGGCCCTTCAACCCCCATTTTCCAGAAGCTTAGACCTGGTTGTTTGATGAGGGCTTATCCCTCAGCTGACATATTATCGCTGGACAGGCCTCTGACTGCGCCAAAAGAACAAGCTACGCAAAGGATTAGCCTGCACACTCGTGCTAATGCAGTCAAACTGTCAGAGAGATCAAAGCCACTCACTCCAGATTAAGACCAATTAAAGTAGGTGGCCCTACACAAATTAATAGCTGGAGCACTCACCTGTTAAAAGGAGGAAAAACAGCGAGGGGCTTTGTTCTCTCTCCGTTGAAGTGAGAAAGTGTCTAGCTTTTCTTGTTGTCAGTCAGTTATGTGTTATGGCAAGCAGTCAGCAAACAAAATCATTTGTTTCACGAGGTTATGTAAAATCTACATGTGTTTATTACGCTGCAGTTACACCCACGTGAACTCCAACCGCCAGAAGTGAGCCGTAATGTCCAAATGCTAACATGACAGTTGTGATTGCTGCCTTTAATGGAGCAATTTAAAATAATTGGCACTTTGCTTGAAGGCCACCTTCCGATTATTAGACTTTGATTTGGCTTTTACAGGGCTGTACATTCTGTTGCAGAGTGCACGTACCCTGTAGAGTTTGGAGCAGCTGCCAAAGCTATTAAAATCTATTTCCTTTTTAAAGGGTCGGTCCACACAAATCACAAAAAAAAGATACTTTGTCATTTACCTCCAGTGGTATCTAGCCATGCAGTTTTGTTTTGATGTGCCAGATATCAGCATCTGAGTTTTCCGCCGCCACACCAGTACAAAGGAAGTGATTGAAATTGTGTTTGTGATGCTCAAAGACTGTAAAAATGAAATTAGGAAAACTCAACAGCAACATCCTTTTCCAGAAACAACGTACTGGTTACTTTGGATTAGGGATGTCACGAGAACCAAGTCAATGCCAAAATTATGAAAACATGAACTTGTTTTTCTGCTATACCAGGGGGCTCGAGAATAACGGCGTCTAAAATCCAGAAGGACGCAGTAAACTCACTATCGACACATCCAGGGGATGCACCCTATTTTTTCCCTGATAATGCTACATTGTGAACAGCAAATCTGTGTTGAAGTCGGCAGGAGGAAAGCTAGTTAATGTTAGCTGTTAGCAGCCTGTGGGCAGCACAGTCCTGCAGAGCTAACAGCTAACATTAACGGAGGTTATGATGAGTTCAAGCTCTAAAAATTTGTATTAGGCGAAGGTGAATTATGACGTTATTATGATGTGTTCAAATGTAAGCTTGTAAAAACATTTTTTTGTCGAGAAAGCTGAATAAATCCAGTTGTTTGAAGGAGATGCTTTCACAGCAATATAAAGTAAATATAAGAGAGAGAATTATGACCTGTTTAACTTCCTAATACTAGCTCAAAGTGATTGTTTTGTTTTTGTTTTTTACCGTGGTATTGAATTGGGTATCGAGAATTGTGGAATTTCACAGGTATTGGTAGTGACTACTAATCTTTCTACTACTTACTTTTTACTACTTTCTGCTATCGTGACCCCTACTTTGGATAATTCACAGACCTCACAGATTACAATTTTTATTAAAACCACTTTCTACAGAAGAGTCAGGAACAATGTTTTCAATTCACCTCCATTAAATTTGGATAGCAACACAATGTTCAGTGGAAGATTTCTCAAAGCTACAGCAAAACCAAAGGCTTGATACTACTAGGGCTAAAGAAGAGAATATGTTTTTGGTTACTGACACTTTAATGTTTACTCCAAAGATCTAAATGATCATTCTCTAAAGCATTTCCTGCCAGTACTGTAATAAGACAGTGACAAAGAGACGACTTCTTGTAGAGGCTGTTGCAGTGCAGAAGGGGTTAATCGTCTCAGTTATTACAGTAATGTGAACATCTCAGACTGAGGCATCTGAACCACAGCTGGTCAGATAGACTGCGGGTCATCTGAGGGCCAACGGAGGCTCCGCTGATCAAGGCCTCTGCTCTCGACAGGGGGATGAATGATGACTGCAGAGTAAATGCCAAAACTATAAATTTCATCCCACACTGACCCAAAGCTCCTCTAAAGTTTATTTACATTTTCACGTAGCGTCTACCCTCGAACGTCAATGTCAAAGGATCTCAAGGCAGGATGAATTAGTGATTGCGGTGCGTGCGCTCTAAAACACACATTGCCGAGAAAGTTCATTTCACCCCGACATGTCCGTTGTGAGCGCCGCTGAGGAACAGACTGAAAGGATCTTTCATTGACTTGTCTTTCCTTGTTACTCGCTCTGCATCTTGCTTTCGACTCGGTCCAGAGGAGTTGAGTACAACCGGGTGCGGTGTCAAATACGGTCTCTTCAAATACAGCTTTGTGCTGTCAATTACAAACGCTAATGGGTGAATTTTGCCTTTAAAAAAAAAAAATGTAAAAAATCTGAAGCCAGTCACATTTTTATATGTGGAAAATAAATAAATACGCTCAGCACCCCGTGGTTAACTTTCCAATGGGCTTCGCAGAGAGCGCTGTTTGATGTGAATGCCTAGAGTCAACTGTGTTTGGACAGTCATGGGGTGGAGCTGCCAGGCTTTTAACTGCTCCAGAGAACACAACCCACCACAGAGCAGCACATAGGAGTCCCTCTGTCCTGAGGCTGGACACAAACTATCAACTGAGAGAATGAGAGAGAAGAACCACAGTGGGATTTACTCCTGCACAGGCCCGGGGGCTAACATAGCAGAGCCGCTAAAAACCGCCCTGAAGACATCTGGAGCGTGATTCTCCAAAAGCATTTCATTAAGTCTACACTGCAAAGAGATGAATATTACATCTTTTATTCAAAACATTTCATTTCCCAACACTTGTCAACAGCAGGTGAAGTGATGCGGCCGACAAAAGCCGATTTTGTGAACTAAAAACTGATTTTTAACTCCGATCTGTCAAAGCAGGGAAATATATTCTAAGATATATATTCAGTGGAGGTGGAAAGAAGTCATTGCTCCTGTTTTGTGGTGGCGTAGGAGGTATGCGATGCCTAATTTGAGAGAACCAACGTGCTTAAGATATTACTGCAGGAAGGCAATCTGTCAAAAGCAGGCTGTTTTGGCATGTTGCATACCGCAGCTGAGATCATAGAGTCAGATTCTGCTTGCAATTACTGCTGAAGGACCTCGGATACAGGCAGGAGGCCATTAATCCTGCTTCTGGCCCTGGACGCTTTGACAAGTCAAAATTCCCACTGTCCTCCGTGCCACAGCTTTGGGAAATATGCACCACAGCGGCCGAACCATACCAATGGAGTAATTGATGCCATCATTAACGTAATTAGGTTCACTTAAGTCAGCAGTACGACTTACTTCGTACTGTGATGTATGAAGGTTTACCAGGGAGAGGGGACCACTGAAATTTACTTTATTAAGAGTTAGCACTGTAAGTTACTGGAGCTGAGGATGAAAAATGAGCTGTGACTTTAAACAGCAAACTGGCGGTTTATTAAAGTATTCAAAGCATTTACTAAAGTAAAAGTGGCAGTGCCACATGTCAAAATACTCAGTTACAAGTAGCCTACATGTAAGTGCATTCAGAATTTTCTTGAAAGCGCGACTACTAGGGCTGTATATTGGCAAGGATCTGGCGATACGATAAGAATCACGATACAGGGGTTACAATTCAATATATTGCGATACTGTAAGCAAGGTATATAGTGTGATATTTTAAATAAAATTTTAGGAAAACTGTCTGTGTAAAGAACACACCACCATATGCATAAAATCGGAGTAAAAAGTTGACAGTGGGATCTGCATTTGCATTTATCACAGTCCCTGTAACATCCAACATCATAGCACTACTTTGAGAGGGCGCATATCTTTGCAAATGAAATAAAGTATTGACTGAGTTAATCTTTGCATGTAAATTATTAATCAATAATCGATAGTGTTTTTGAGAATCAATACAGTATCACAAAACATAATATTGCGACACTCTATTTTCAATATTTTCTTACGCCCCTAGAGACTATGGAACTTTTGAAAGACACAATCTTGCATTTACAAATTAAAAGTTGAATTCATTAGCGATAAAATTCACCTTTGCAAGCTAACATGACATGGTTACCAACGGTACCAATCTATTCCTTAGTTTTTCTAGTTTCATATGATATCACTATCTTCACTCTAGCCTTAACACGGAGCTCACTACAACCTCTGAAAGACAGAATAGCAGCCGGGCCAGGATTGTTAAGAGGTTAATAGTTTATATAATAAAAGATCGATACTCGACGTCTGTTTTTCGATACAATATTGCCACGCAAAATATCACAATACTATGCTATATCAACTTTTTCTCCCACCCCTAGTAAGTGTACACTTTCCGCCACTGCAGCAGACTACATTACACAACAGTGTAAGTAAATAGGACTGCTCAGTGTATTCAGTGTCCTTCCAGTTGACATCCATATGTGCGGTAACAATAGACTCCCTTAAAAACCTCCGTTCCCTCTTTGTTCTCGTCACAAAACCGTCTTGTTTACCATACAAAGAGTGTGGTTTCATCTGAGTGAAAGCAACGCAGACGCGATGAAAAGAAAAGGGCTTCAAAGGAAGAGATTCATCATCGCGTGTCGCCCCTCCTACCCACGCTACACCTACACATCGCTGTGATCAGGTCATTTAGCTGTCTAATGTGGTATGACATTTTATCCCCCACCTTAAGCATCTTAAAGCAGTGTGTTATGCACAGTGTCAGCAAATGCCTCAGAGTTTCTTTAACCCTCTGATAGGTTTAGTTGAAGAAAAAAAAGGAAGTACACAGGAAAATGTTGATTTTGCCAGAACCTACAGCTGTAGACGGCTTAAAATTAGAAGCTCTGAAGAGGATCAAGTTAATTTCCCAATCAAGAAAGTTCACATTGACAAATCTGAGGGGATGAAGTTAATTTCACGAAAAGACAAATACTGGGAGTTTATCAAGAAAAACAAAAGCAGTTATTTGGCAAAAAAAACCCTCAAATGAACCTGTAGAAAACGCTGGCACGTCAGAATCCACTTGACGTGCCATGAAATGTGGCACTAAACATTTTGTCACGCGTCCAAATATCTGCACAGAGGCTCACGTTATGCCCGAGCATCTGTGTCCGATCTGAATAACTAGCATGACTCCCGTGCAGATGGTCACAGGATGTGACCACCTCGTATCGCCTGTTCCCATCCATCCACCAGTAAATAGCTCCTTTGACACCCTGTGCCCGCTGCACCTCACATGATGGCCGCCATCTTGAAAATAACACGAGGAATAAGAGACGAGCAGAAGCCTCAAAGTTTCAAACATCACACGGCACATCCCACAAGAACTTTTGACCCGTTTGTGGCGGGCCGTGAGTCACGAGTTAGTCCCCTTGATATCACTCCTTTGAAATCTTAATGTCCGACTGCCCTTCTTCATGGCCCCTGCTCAACAGCTAAATCAGATTTATAACTACTGTCAAAGGCAGGGATGACAGATAAATTAATCTTCCCTTCACGAGTTTACATCTCGGGCATCTGGACTGCTGATCTCGCCCTAACAAGCGCAGAGGTCTCGGTGAGCTGTCTTTTAATGTTGATGTGTTCATGGCTGGAGATGAATGGCTCTGTCATAGGAATCTATTTATACAGCAGTTATATGGCAGTGCCACCAGATCCAGGACATTGCACTTCCCTGAGACGAGCACCAGCAGCATCTGTTAGAGGAAGCCGGCAAATGACACTCTTTTGGATTTGGAGCACTGTTCAATGTAATGTGTGTCAGTTACTGTGAGGTTGGGGAAAAAAAAAAAAAAAAACTTTAGCAGAAAATGCTGTAAGTATTTTCTATTCTTCAACAAATAAAAGTGTTTACTGGCTAGAAAGCACTCAGGTGATGCACATTTCTCTCATGTTTCTTGTTTTTACCACTTAATTCACTCATCCAATTATCTTATGAATCATATTTGATGAAGTCATTTTTGGTGAAGATTGGTTGAGAGTTGTTGGAGGTATGGGCAAAAAAAGATGGAAAAATGGTGGAAGTTGGCAGTTCATACACTTAAGATATATTTTGAACCAAAGGATCAGTTCTCGTGACATCCCTAGTATATAGTGCATTTGTAGGGGACTATTTTCAGCCGCGGATTAATACACATTTGGTGCCCTAGTGAGTATTTACAGCAGCACGATGGTGTATGTGGAATTGACTCAATATAAACTAAATATCAATGTTCTTGGTACTGAAGGAAGATGACACCGAGGGCAACGTTGTGAATCATTGATGAGTTATAGTATCGTCCAATAGTTTTTTGACAATAATGGAGCTCTGTGGCACAGATTAATCAGCTAAATCATGCTTTGGATACACAGACAATACTTGTTAGTAGAATCAATTCATTGTTGGTATTGTTTTTTTGTTTTTTAAAGGGGATTTGTTAATATGAAAAATTTAGAATATCACCAGACTTCTTATAATTTAAATTTTGGCTCATAATCTTTGATCTATTAAAAGTGGGAGATGGAGATATCTACCAAGACTTCAGTCACACAAATACAAACACTCACGTAGTCGGAGATGAACACGTTACTATCAAACGTTTTGTAGAGAATGTCAGAGTAGAGTTATTACAACAACAGCTGAAAGACAGGACCACCGGGACTGCAGAACTCAAGCTTGTCATTGTCGGCCCACCCTCCTCAGTACCAACCACACCTCCTCACCCCATCACATGAATCACAGCCAGCACCCTCCACTGCCTCCGCAACAAAAGATGCTTTGAGGTCATGCTCCTCTTCTTTGTGCCCACCACAGCGCGTGAACAGAGAGGGAACAGAACCACTCGAGACAAGGGCGACTTAAGAGCAGCTTATAATGAAAGGACGTCCGTCATAAAAGAAAACACATGCCATTATTGAAGAACTATTATGGTGAAGTTCAAATAAATTAGCTTTTGAAGGGTGCGATATTGTCAGTGGCTCTTCCAGGTCTGGTACTTCAAAATCAAATCAATTGACATTCCTCATCAAACTGGGTCTTCATTGATGATAATATGCCTGAGCTTTAAGCTGCACCCCCTTTTATATTCATCGCCCCAAGAATCCTCTGTGGGGGTTTAAAACTTCAAACACTACCTCATGAAAAAGTCAGGAGGTGTCAGACATGCGTTCCCCCCTCCTCGCCCCCACGCCCGCTGGCTTGCCAACACCAAAGGCCAGAATTGATTTTATGTGAAGCAGGACCAGCTCCGCCCCCGTCAGGGATCACCTGCCTCACCCCCGCCTGTGGCCCTGATGCACCACCAACAATTAGAGAAGGACAGCGAAATCCGGACGAGGTATCTATGCTTTTCAGAGTAAATATCGCTAATTATGTATCACGTACAGCGACCGCAGAGCGTGTTTTGTATGCTGCGATTTCCTTTCAGAACATCTGATGTAAGTTAAATTGTCACGGATGCATTTTTTTTTTTTTTTGCTCTAATTCCACATGGATGATCCTTGTGTATGAGCTAATAAAGTGAGGTTTATGGAAGATTCGGGACAGATTATCTTAGGTAAGAGCACTGTCCTGTGATTCGGCAGGCTTTAAAGTTAGTCCAGCTGTACATAAAAAAAATGCAGTATGAAAGGTCATACAAGAGCCAACAGAGATAAAAGTCTGAGGTGGCTTTCTTGTATGGTGATCCATTTACGATCCCCTTTAAATTAAACATTCCTTCCTGTTTGTCTGCATGTGCTCATCCTGCCAGGCAACGGTAACACAGTGCAGGTAAATGTCTCATTTTCATCTCTGATCTTTGTGTTTTTGATTTTTGGAAAAGGCCCTGATATGTCTGAACTAGGGCTGCAACTAACGTTTATTTTCATTGTTGATTAATCTGTCAATTATTTTCCCGATTAATCGATTAGTTGTTATGTCGATAAAATGTCAGAAAATGGTGAAAAATGTCGATCACTGTTACCCAAAGCCCAAGATGACGTCCTCAAATGTCTTGTTTTGTCCACAACTCAAATATATTCAGTTTACTGTCATAGAGGAGTAAAGAAACCAGAAAATATTCACATTTAAGAAGCTGGAATTAGAGTATTTGGACTTTTGTTTCTTATAAAAATACTCAAACAGATTAATCGATTACAAAATAGTTAGCGATTAATTTAATAGTTGACAACTAATCGAGTAATCGTTGCAGCTCTAGTCTGAACTAATCAGCATCCAAGTTTAGTCTCATCATTTCTCTCTTTCCTGCCAATTCTATACGGTCCTCTGTCTAATAAATGTTAGATTAAATAAATATTATTATTACTGATAGAAATAATGGCTGAAGAAACCGGAATTGTCCTTTAAGTTTAAAAGGTGATTGCTAATAAGTGATGTCAGCAGCAATAATCCTATGTGAGTGACTCATACAGTGATTTACTAAAAAAAGATACCACCCCACCCATAACACATTACAAAATCAAAGCTGAAAATAAAATCCTAATGACAACTAATATTTAATGATGTGTTTAAGTGCTGGGACCACAGTTTCTGCACTATAATAAAGCACCCATAAAAACAGTTTAATGCAGATGAATCCAAACATTAATGCATGTTAATCGATTTGACAGACTTTTCCTTCTACTGTAGACATAAGAAACAGTGCAATATGTGTATGCAGTAAATGACCTCATGAAGGAGAGGTGCAGCACATGAAAAGACAAAAACAGGCTGGGAAACAAGCAGCCACGAGTGTGTTTTGGAACAGAGGTTTTAGGAGCCTCGCGTCTCTGTGTGAGACATGACTTCCTTGTTTTTAACAGCGGGTACTTCCAACCACTGGCTTCATGTCAACCTCCCGCTCTAATGGACAGCCACAAAGCTGACAGGCTGTAAATCAGAGCGACTATAGAAAGCCATTAGTCCAGGGATACACAATAAAAAGCGGTAATGGGCTCATAAAGCCTGCAACACCACAGCAGACATTCTGATTCTGTCTATTAAGGGCTGCACGGAGCCTCGGATGAGTGAAAGTAAGGAAGCCATTTTTCTTTTGTGCATTGTTGCCTGGGGTCTCGTGCTCGTGATCAATGTACAGTAAGATGCACTGCGCTGAGAGCTATTTATTTACACTGTACTCCAGCTGAGTGAATATTAGAGGAGAACATTGTGATTAAGAAGTGCTTCTATTGAGCTACATGTTACAGACGCCTCATTGATTTACTGTGCGCTGGTTATAAATGCCAGATGTGCTCAGAGCGGTGGTTATAAGAACAACGGTTTACATTATTTGTTACGGTGAGTGCAATCCGGTCCTAAATACATATTAAAAAGGGACAGGTCAGAACAGATAGACGGATTTCTGCCTCCACACCAGCACAATGGAGGTGAATAGAAATTCATTTGTAATGTTCATAGCATTTAAAAACAAGAGTACCGCCATGCTAGCACCACTTACATAGGCACAGCAGTGCTTTGAGCTACAGTAAATGCCAACATGCTCACAGTGGTGGAATGTTACCAAGTACATTTACTCAAGTACAATTTTGAGGTACTTGTACTTTACTTGAGTATTTCAATTTTATGTTGCTTTATACTTCTACTCCACTACATTTCAGAGGGAAATATTGTACTTTTTACTCCACTATATTTATCTGATAACTTAAGTTACTTTGGAGATTTAGATTATTCATGCAAAATATAATCAACAAATAAATAATGATATAATATTATAGATGAAGCTACCCAGTATATAAATTATTAAAATGAGCTCCACCTTTACCAGCTAAAACATTAAAGTGATGAACACATTAATGCATCAATAATTATAATCCGATAATATAATAAACATTATTCTGAAATTTGCCATTCTGCATAATTAACACTTCTACTTTTGGTACTTTAAGTATATTTTGATGCTAATATTTTTTTACTTTTACTTAAGTAAAGTTTTGAATGCATGACTTTTACTTGAAGCAGAGTATTTCTACACTGTGGTATTACTAGTTTTACTTAAGTAAAAGATCTGAGTACTTCTTCCACCACTGCATGCTCGCAATGACGATGCTAGCATGCTGATGCTAAGAAGGTATGATGTTTACCATGTTCACCGTCTTAGTTGAGCATGTTAGCGTGCTAATATTTGCTAGTTAGTGCAAATTAGTACAAAGTACAGTTGAGTTTGATAGCCATTAGTATAAATATTTGGTCATAAACCAAAGTATTGGACAGATACTTTATACTGGACAGGCTGAATAACAGATAAACCGACACTGCTAGCCCTCGAGCCATGCCGCTAGCATAGCTAAGTGAGAAACGATTTTTTTTCCTTGTTGTACAAATCAACCCTTTATTTATGTTTACTTTTACCAAATGCTATGAAAGAGAATCCAGTGAAATATGACATAATATGTTGAGAATGACTGCAGATCTTAAATGTGCTGCATATGAAGGCTGAAATCTCACGATAGCTCTCTATGTTCGACATAATGAATCTAATTTACCAGAAAGAATCTTCTTTAAAACCATGCCGACTTGTTTTAGCTATTCAAAACGGAAAATGTCTAAATAATTTCAGCTAAAATTTCACTAAATTTCTCCTCTCAAAAGAAAGTCGGCTGAGTGACATTTCAACGGGCTGTTCCGAACTTACAGCGAGATTGAACTCGCCTGAAGACAATGACAAGCTCCTCTCTGTCTGATGTCACTTCCCATTTCCAGGGCCGACTGCTATCTGCTACCGGCTTCTGCCAATAATAGCTCATCAAAACAACACAACCCTTCTTGGCACCAAAATAAAGGCAGCGGTCCACGTCTACGCCACTCAGATGTCAATTAAGACTCCTCTTCACACTGACACTTGTGACTTAAAAGAAACAGTCGAGAACGTGATGAATTTGAGACGACAGACGAGAAGGCAGTGCGCTGCGTTGCAGTACCATAATGCGCTTGAGATATGGATAACAACTGACACCACTGGCAGGTCTTATGAAGTTTGATTTCATTTGTCAGGCCTCTTCTACTTTGTCTTTTAGCTCACGCGCTCCTTCACTCTTCAATCATCGTGGTAATAGCTCGTTCAGATAGCCCGGAGACACTCACACTTGCTTCCATTTAAAATGCAAAGCCACAAATATAGTAGGTGCTGCTGTGGGCTACACATTAACACGGCATCATGTGTTGAATCTAATGCTATATTGTAAATATATACATCATGTATAATTGCATGTGCATGTTTAAAAAGAAGCTAAATGAACCCGGTTCTGATCTCTGAAATTCACACAATTCACGCATACAGATGAACACGTATCACATAAACCACAAACGACAGAGAAATAACCATCAACCTCAGTATTTGATCACTAAGTAGACAAATGGAGCAGTAAGTGTCCAAGCCTGTCTCGGCGAATACCTTGCATGCTCGTCTCCAGCCGACCACATGACGCTAATTCCTGACTGAAGCGCTCCTCCCGCGTATCCCTAATCCCGCCTGTGAAATGTGACAAGATCATTCTTTAGGCCTACTTTAGTCGGAATAATCTGCCCATCACAGACATTCATCCCGACCTGCACAGTGCTTCCAGTGTCATAACACGCTACCTGTACATTTTCACCCCGGCTTAGGCTCCATAAATTAAATCTAGACAAGTAAAATGTGAGGGATCAGCTTCAAGTGCTGCATGTGTGTCAATGTGGAGAATGTTGTTTTTTTACACCGACTGCCTCACAAACAAATGCACTGTGTGTGGTGTCTTTTCAACTCATATGAGATCCAATACTAGTAATTACAGTGAGTGCAGCAGTTAATCGATTATTCAAGGAAACGTATCAACAACAATCTTGATAACCGATACTTTATCCAGCAAAAAATGGCAAACATTCTCTGTTCCCAGCTTCTCAAATCTGAGGATTTGAGGCTTTTTTTCTGTTTTATATCCTTGTAAACTGAATAATGGGGGGTTTGGATCTGTTGGTCACACAAAAACAAGCAATTTTAAGACATCAAATTGGGCTCTAGGAAATCATGGTGGGCATTTTTCACCAGTTTCTGACAGGATTGATCAATTAATCGATAACTAGAATTACCGCCTCACAGTTTTATGCCTCCGCCAACCGATCTAGTTGCAGTTTACATTCATATCTGTCCAAATTGTCGTCGCTTCATCATTTTATCTTATTAGATAGTTGTGTGAAATTGTCATAATTAGCAAATTAATTCTTGAGTTATGGCCAAAAACGTGCTTTGTGAGGTCACAGTGACCTTGACCTTTGACCACCAAAATCTAAACAGTTCATCCTTGAGTCCAAGTGGATGTTTGAGCCAAATTTGAAGAAATTAGTTACTGAGATATCGAGAATGGACCTGACGGACGGACAACGCGATAACAGAATGCCTCTGGCCACGGCTTTCGCCGCCACGGAGGCATAAGAAAAGAACATATGAAGCCATAATGGTACTAAAAATGAGCTAAATCAAGTCACACGCCATAGTTTGATGTCATCAAAAGTCAACTCGATTGCACTCCCTTTCCTCCTAAAGCTACTAGACAGGTAGATACAGTACAGTAGGTCTTACAGGAGCTTCTTGAAGTTTCCACAAAGTTCTGAGCCAGTAATATGGCAGCTGTCAGGTTGAATTGAGCCATTGGTTCCAGTGCTAACAGGGGAGGGTAGGTGAAGTTAACTCTTCTCTACAGCATGACTACAACCCGCCAGGATCCTCACCTACCTGATGGCAAGTGGACGACAGCATATAATCTCCATAGGCTTTACTTCCCTACTCCTGACCAGCTTTAACTAATTGAGGAGACAACGTGAAAAAGACCCTTCACCGCCGCGATCTTGGCTGCACCTCAACTTTTCTAACTCTCTCCGTCATGCTGCGCTACCGCCGTCTGACTTCCGGCGGAGACACTGCAAGTTCTTCGTGTCAGCTCCGAGTTGAGCTCTCGCAAATGAAGTCAACGCTACAGTATTTGACACAGATGGGGGGAAGGAGGGAAAATATCTTGGGTGTAGTCAAGGGGAATGGGTATGACTTCTAAGTATCTGAAATGTCCTGTCTTAAACACATAATATCCGTAATACTTCCTGACACTTTCTCCTATAACCTCTTATTCTGTGCCAGCTTCTGTGGGGCCCTTTTTTCCCTCTCCGGGCGCAGAAGAAAAGCAGTCTATTTTCTTGTCATATTCGGTTGAAAGGCGACTCTCAACTCGGAGTCTAATTTCCTGCACTTTAAAGACAGTCCACATGCAAGGTGCATTACCATGCTATCAAGGTGATGGGAGCAATTTCAAACTGTCAGTCAGTCATGGAAATATCACAGAGACTTAATGTCTACTGCAGCCTGTCAAAGGCTCCTGTGAAGTGGTGGAGAGTGTAATCTGAGTCTTATTCACTCAACACCATTTACTTGTCAGCGTAGCTCTCTGTTTTACTCTGGATGGTAGTTCATAATGAGAAAGGGGGCTATGGTATAGCCATATATATATGTAGCTATTTGAAGAGGTCAATCTGTGGCAGGTTTTTAAAAGAAAAGACAGCAGTTTATATTATGCATACCATAGTTTCAGCCTAAGTACGAGAGTGCAACTCATATGACCACACAGTTCTTGCTTCACAGACAGCAGTTAGTTAAGGCTGTTAATTTCCCGATAGACGCACCACTCTGGGTGACACACTGGGCCTGTACTTAACCATTATTAATGTGACAGGCCTCAGTGCAAAGCAAATCAATTAAACAGGAGCAATCACCATAGTCTGGATAACGGCCTTTTAAGACTGTTTTCATGTGACAAGGGGGTCCTCGATCCGGGCCTCTGCGCCAGGACGTGACAGGTCAAGAAAGCGGCATGAAACAATAGCACCTTCTAACCATCATCTCCCCTTTTTACCTGTCAGATCCAGTCGGCCTGTCTGGCTGCTGACGTGGCGGCGCCCTGCGCCGGCTGCCAGGAGGTGAATTTTCACGTCATGTCAGGGGAATTTCTTATTCCATTTGCTCGACATTATAATGCGGCATTCATCTAACCACTTTTTTTTTTTTTTTTCAAAGCTGCTGTATATGTCAAGGGCTTTTGCAACGGAGTTTTGGTCATTGTATCTAATAGTTTCAGTTACAGGTCCTTTGTGATGTTTTTGATGTACATGTGGAAGTCTAAAGAGAGCAGAATAATAAGACTGGAGCAGGGACTTACCTTCATGCTGTCTACTGCTGCCTGGAACCTCCGACGTGTCTGCAAAAGAGAAGCAGATTTCACAAACATATCACTTTTACACTTCATCGTGAGGTCAGTTATCATTTCATAGAATAAATATAGACAACAGAGTTCAAAATTTGCTTAAAACGGACTGAATTACAGTATCGTATGCATGCATTTGTTCAATCAACCCTGTCGTAACTATCCTACTTGCGGAGCTAAATTATAAAATACACATTATACAACACAGTCGTAACAGGAGGCTCCCGTCACTGTGACTCTAATTGCCATTATTTTCAATTATTGATCAACTCCAATGATACATTGTGAAGTTGTCTCCAACATACACGTAGCTTAAAGCACTACCGTAAATAGAATCAAGTCTAAAAGTTAAACTCAGTGCTGGAGGCAGGTGGAGGCTCATTTACATTTTATATGAACCTGAATAAATTCAAAGAAAACTCTTTAAAAAGCAAAAACATAAGTTTGTCCTTTCAAGAACTAAATTAAGATTCTGACAACGATTTATAGTTTTTGCCAACCTGTATGGTGTTCACTATTTGTCCAGTGTTTTTGTTTATCATTTTGTATTTTCTTTGGCCAAGGGCAAGGTTAAAGATAAGGACAGTCAATGGACCATAATATAACTCTGTCCAACACTTAGTACAACAAATAAAATAAAATTGAAAAAAGTTTTCCGTTGAATTAAGTTGTCTATTGCACATATTTTTTATGAATAGAAAATGACATTCCTAGGGGCTGAAAAGGTTACATTTTGGATATTGGTAACAAACTGGCCATAGATTGTGTTTAATAAAGAAACTTTGCATGTTGCAAAAAGGATTCGGTGAACCTTAACTCAGTTTACTCCCCCTTTTTAATTTGCAAAAGTTTGAGTTATGACATTTTTTCAGACTACACGATAAACTGTGAGCTCTGAGCAACTTTCAAAGAAAAAAAAAACATGAATAAATCCTTTAATTAAAATGTGAATCCTTAATCTTTAAATGCACAGCCAGGATAGAGGCTTGTTTTCTGTATGATCACCCAACCCTGCTTGTAAATGGCTGTGTTTGCACGGACTCTGGGTGATTCATAAACGTGTCCTTGTGTGAAATACTAGCAGGAGATTTCAAGCTTTCTGTTTAAAAGTAATGAATTACGGCGACGAAAAAATGTGCAGCCATTTAAGGATAAAGCCGAGAATTTGGTGTCTGCCGCGGCGAGCCATCCATCACGTCCACAATAAAGGAGTTTTTGCCTGACGGTCGAAATTTATGGTCGCCCTTCTCTGCCCTAATAACTCAAAGCGCTGTGTCAGAGCCTGACAGCCGTTGCCGAAAACAGCACCCCTGTTATCAATCAAAAAACACTTGCATATGTTTAACTTTCGCCTGATCAGCAAGACATTTATAGGCTATTGAGTAATAAGATAAGTGGGTCTATTTCGATGGGAAGATATGTGGAAGCTTTAAATGATTAATGGCAGACACAAGAGGGGTTTTTTTAAGCGCTCTTGGAATAAAAAGAAAGAATTTTTGGCTTGAATGTGGTGAAGTGGAGGAATATTTTTTAATTTCTAAGACAAAAAAAAAAGTCTTGAAAAATGGCATGCTATTAAATAGATGTCTGGAGCAGAATTGGGGCTCTGTAAAAATGCCTCAGAGCTTATCTCCAATTAAACAAATCGCAGTTTGGAGTTTTACCAGAGCAGGCAGGCTAACAGGCCTAAATTATGATGGAGGAGTGGGGGAGAGACACATCACTTCTTCACTGCACTTCTCATGAATTCACTGTTGACCTGAATATGACTGAGAAGAGGCACACACAAAAAAAAAACTGCAGACAGCTGACAGATAGCTGGCGTGCAGGACGGGGAACTGACAGATGACAGGCGGCGTGACTGAGAGGAGAAAGTTGCAGAAAATGTGAAACATGCCGATGGATATCGCCGCACGCTGGAGTGAATAGCTGACCAGAAAGGGTAGTTATTTTTCTTCTTTTAGAGTCAAAAGTAATTCATTAATGAGGCACTATGGTGCAAAGACTGCCTGCTACATGCAAGACATTTGCAAAAAAGACAATCAGATGTGCTTGAGCTGCTGTTTCCTGATTATAGTGTACTTATCCAAAGAATATCAGCTCAAAATGACTTACTTTAAGTTAGAAAAAGGAGTGAAAATTTACAATATTTGGGCCTTTTTCTTATTATCTTACAATAAAAGCATTTTTGAACTTTCTGGAATAAATTGTGTTGATTAATACATATCTAGTCCTCAGCTGACATAAAGGTTTTGGTCATTTTTATCTTCTTGTTAGCCTGGTCCACCTTTCCCCCCCAAAACAACACGGGATGCAGCGGAGGCGCATGCGTCAAAGCGCCAATTACGCATGTAAAAACTCCAAATTAAAAGCGCTCGGAGTGGGTGAAATGTGAAACACACACCCGTGTGAGGAGGAAACGTCACGTTCACTCGAGCCTCTCGATCACCTCGGGATCTCTTTTTGATTGGGAGGCGGCTGTGATCTGCGGACTAATTCGGGGGAGGCGGAGTGATCTCTCCTTCCCCACTACACCCACGTAAACAGAGTCCGCTCTCGGACCCGCAGCCACACTGTCAGAGCGACGCCGGGGATGAAGCAACGCGGCTGTGATACACACGGATTCTGCTCTCTCTCTCCGCGTCTCTTTTGAGGATTTAACATTATTTTTAATCTCTGGCTAAAAGGCTTTTAACCGTCTGACGTTTTCTTTGAATATTGGCTTTCTTTTTTAACCCTACACATGTATTTCTCAACCATTTCCACGAGAATTGGGTCATGATCACATCGCCCACGGTCTCTGTCCTGAGAAATAGCACGAATCCAGCGTGGGAGATCGGCTCCTCGGGGGAGAAGGGCGCAGCGAAGATCCGCCAGCTATTCGTCCACAACTTCGTCTCTCCTGCAGACCCTTCTCGCCAAGCCAGTCGTCTTCCCATCAAGGTTTTGAAAATGCTTACCGCTCGGTCAGGACACATTTTACACCCGGAGTACCTCCAGCCTTTACCGTCCACTCCCATTAGTCCCATCGAGGTAAGCACTAACACGGGGGGGAAACCGTTTTACGCACACGGGCATCAAAGTGTTTCACTGTGAAATGACTTCCAACCCGCTATTATGGGATGATTTTTTCGGGATAAATTGTGTCAAAAACTGGTGAAAAACAAGATTGTATTTATATTCGATAAAGGAAAGAATAGCCCTCTCCTACTGGGATTTTTAGACCCGATATCAGAGTTGATTTCTGCGATAAAATAAGAAACTGAGGTGTCGCTTTGAAATGTAATGACCTTGTTATGGCAAAGTGATGCCCGTGTTTATGATGTCATTTCGGACGTGTTGTTCAGTCTTATCTTCTATCTCATGTAAATCAGCTGTGTGTGTGTACGCTTCCTCTTCACATGCCTATTAGTTGTTTTGAGTTCCATCCCGAGATAAGTTCATGCGCAATGCGTAAACTACGCGGAACGGTCATAATGTGCGTATTTACCACAAAACATAATATGTACACGTGCTTTTTATTCATTTCATTAACTGTTTTTTGTGTCTTGTTTCACAGCTGGATGCCAAGAAAAGTCCACTGGCTCTTTTGGCCCAAACGTGCTCTCAGATCGGCAAACCGGACCCTCCGTCCTCCTCCAAGCTGTCCTCCGGGTCAAATGGATCTAGCGACAAGGAGACCAAATCCGGCCCGCTGAAAATGAGCGACATCGGAGCCGACGACAAGTCCAGCTTCAAACCGTACTCCAAATCGGAGAAGAAGGACTCGAGCGGCAGCAGCCACAGTGGAGATAAAACCGGTTTCCGAGTGCCTAGCGCCACCTGCCAGCCGTTCAGCCCCAGGACAGGCAGCCCCAGCTCCTGCACCTCCGTCTCTCCTCTGCCGGCCGAAGGCAAAGGGGGGGACAAGGAGGACAAGAAGGAGTCCGATAGCAATAAAAGCGGTTCGACGGAGAGTAATGGCAGCCATAGGATAAGTGGAATTACATCCGATGGCAGCCAACACCAGGAGAACACATCTGGATCCAAGACCGTTACATCAGACTCGCCATCTGTAACCTCACCGTCCTCCTCCATCCTCGGCTCCGGACTCGTGGCCCCCGTTTCCCCATATAAGCCCGGGCATACGGTTTTCCCCATGCCACCGGCCGGTATTTCCTATCCTGGAAGTTTAGCGGGTGCCTACGCGGGTTACCCGCAGCAGTTCCTCCCTCACGGAATGACCCTTGACCCCTCCAAATCCAGCAGCCAGCTGTTGAGTGCGCAGTTTGCTGCTGCCAGCCAAATGGGTTGCAGTAAAGCGGGATCGAGTCCCTTATCTGGAGCGTCCCCGCCGACTCTCATGTCCGCCAGTCTGTGTCGGGACCCCTACTGCCTGAGCTACCACTGCACAAGCCATTTGTCCGCATCCGGCGCCAACTGCGCGCATGACTCTGCGGCGGCGGCGGCGGCCGCCACCGCGCTCAAATCCGGATACCCGCTCATGTACCAGACGCACCCGCTGCACGCCGTGCACTCCTCCCCGTCTTTCGGCGGACATCCCTTGTATCCCTACGGCTTTATGCTTCCCAACGACCCCCTCCCGCACGTGTGTAACTGGGTGTCTGCTAACGGACCTTGCGACAAGCGCTTCTCCTCCTCCGAGGAGCTCCTCGGCCACTTGCGGACTCACACGGCCTTCGCCGGCACGGAGAAGTTGATCTCCGGGTACCCGGGGTCGTCTTCTCTCGCCAACGCCGCCGCCGCCGCCGCCATGGCCTGTCACATGCACATGCCTCACAACGGCGGGCCCGGCGGCCCCGGCACGCTGGCCCTCAGGGGCCCCCATCACCACCTCGGACTGAGCAGCCGCTACCACCCGTACTCGAAGAGCCCCCTTCCCCCCGGGGCTCCGGTGCCGGTGCCCGCGGCCTCAGGGGCGTACTACTCCCCGTACGCCTTGTACGGACAAAGACTGACGACAGCCTCGGCCTTAGGATACCAGTAGACAACAAAGAATTATACATTTATAAAAAAGGAGATTTAGGCCCAATGAGTTTTATATTGTACTTCATGCAGGGACTGGATCCATGTGGGGGATCGGTGTATTTATTTGCGATAGCTTCAAGCGTGACTAAAAATAAAAAATAATATAACTTTGAAGACTCAATGTGCATTATTTTACACAGGAGAGGAGTACTGGGGAATGGTCAGCCTGCTGTGCATTGAACGATTGTTTTTTTGCAGATTTAAATGGGACGTTTTTAAGTAATATGGATTTTATTCTTCATGCTGAATCAACTGCAAGTCGTGCAAAAAGTTATTTTAATTCTGCCTCACTCAGACGGGTTGCTGCTGAGTGATCTGACAGGATGATGGACGTGGAAAATCAATCAGAGCAGCTTCTTCACAATTGTCATTGATTTATTTTGTGGGGAGCCAAACGTTTTTACATGGGTGGCATTTTTAAAGCTCCAGACAGCTCTGGTACTGTTTAGACAGGTCTATTTTTTTTTTTAAACACATATGTGTACTATTATACATAAACTGAGTTTTTAAAAGTTATTAAAAAGAGGAATTTATCATTTATTTTTTATTCAGTTTTTCTTTTTAATTTTTTTTTTAGTTTGGCTGTGCAATGAGATTGTACTGTGGGTTTTTAAAATCAAATATATTTTATTAATTTATTTAATTTGTCCATATTTTGGTTGTGAGGCTGTGGCAAACACAAACGCATATAAAGATTATACAGTATATATTAAATTTTATTCGTGGCAAAATCTAACTCATTTCATATTATTCATAATCTTGGTTTCGTCTTTTATGTTTTGGTGTTATGAGGCTGAGAATGGGTTTTACAAAGAGGCCTACAGATGGAGAACTAATTATATTACTGCAAAACCTTTGCATGTTTTTGATATTTAATACAAGCTAATAGTGAGGCTTCTGTAGCCATGCATGTTTTTGTTTTGTTAACCTTATGGTGACAAGAAGCTGAAAGCACTTACAGGCATTATTGGTGCCGTATAGCTACAGTATGTACAGTGTGTGTGTGTGTGTGTGTGTGTGTGTGTGTGTGTGTGTGTGTGTGTGTGTGTATGTGTGTGTGTGTGCTCATCAAAACATGCTGAATCTTCTCAATGACGAGGTCGTGGATTATCGTTTCATTAACGAAGACAAACGAGCTACTGATATGAGTGAGGAGCTCGCTAAACAAAGATTTACGATGACACCAGATGTGGGACGTTTCCACGGCTCCTGTGATCGCTGTAATGAAGCCACGAAGCAGAGAGCATGAAATAAAGCGAGGCCTAACTATTTAATCAGCCCCTTAAAACAAATCAACTAAATCAAGCCAACAGTGTTATTATCCATCCTCAGTAAATCAGGCTGCTCTCCAGCAATAAAATCACCATCATTAACGGTCAGATGTCATATTCGGCAAATCCAGCCATCCTTCATGCAGATGAGTCCTAAACATAGCTCAGTGATAGATCGCAATAAAGCCCCTAACCCACAATTCACCACTGCAACCAGTCAGCCATGAAGCCAGTGGAGATCATACATGTGTTTTTCATTTACAAACAGCAAATCAACGTGATGTGAACAAATGGGATTGAGATCTTTGAACATTATTTCTCAACATTTAATTGATGTGTGACACTGTGGTATAAAGTCACACATCCTCTCACAAATGAACAGATAAACCAGTCAATAAATTATTCAGTAGATTTGGTTTTATAGTTTCTGGATTATTTTTAATTTAGGAATAAAGTCTGTGCACTACAGCAGAGCATCTGTGCTTGTTGCATGTGGACTAAATTGCTGGGAAATTAACGTTTAATTAGCAAGCCTTGGGTTTTATAGTGTTATTTGTGTAATACTGTTTATTTATTAACAGTATCTTTTCAAGTGATGGATTTTATATTAATCATTTGATTAGCTTTTAAACAGGAAGTCTCATTAAAATCAAGAACAAATTACAAACACACAAGTGCCACGAGACAGTCTCTGAAAACAGCCTTTACACACAAAAGAGATATATTCAAACTATTGCAAATTATTAAAAATATCAGTAAGGAAAACTTCCTCAGATGAATAAGTGTCTCTGTGACACTTTAACCCTATCTAGCATTTATAAGAAGAATGAAACCTTTATGGCATGTGCATAACTATATAATATTGATGTAAGCAGATATAAATGTTAATGTATTTGTCTACAAATATAAGTCAATCTGAGGGCAGCCATAATAACGACTAATTGTTGACAAATACCGTACATTAATACACACTGGAAAATGTATTATTATATCTGCGTACAACTTTATTGTGAGTTATAAACCACTTATTAGATGATTATATAATGTTTTTAAATGCTAATTGGGGGCGGGGGGGTTAAGTAAAGTGCTCTAAAGTTTATATTTGTTGCTATTATTCCAGTAAGGAGCAGTTTTAAATAAGAACAGCTTTGAATTCAAATTTAAAGATAAAAAAACATCCTTAAATATGTTGTCAACTTGGACAGTAACCCTTTATAAATGAAAACAAACTGGATATGGTTCTGTGGTACATGGTATCCAATGGTAATTCACCAGTAATACTGTACAGTGGATTGTAGGGCTGTCCTCGACCGAAGAAATTCTTAGTCAACTGACATTCAGACGATTTTGTCGATTCAATTAGTTGATTTAATCGACAGATCTGTAAAACTGAGTTTCTCCGCAAAGAATCACACAAAAGCACCACTTTAAATCTCGTGTTTACCGGAGATGTGCTCATAAGTTTCTGGGAAATAAGTCGTTCAGCATGAAAAATGCATAAAAAACGCGACTATGAGGGGGCAGCCCCATAGTGGATAATGTGTTTATTTTTTAAAAAAAAGAAACAAGCTAATCTTCACAATAAGAAATGTTAAGTTTACGAGCAAGTTGTTCAACATGAGTGTTGTGGGACAATCTGCTGTCTAACCAGTATTTATAATACTGTACTGTATCAAGAGTGGGAGCACCAACGGTTTGAATATTTATCATAAGTTTAGAAGAAGTTAATTGAATTAAGGAGGTCATCGGGGGCAGATGCTGCATCATGCTGTATGGATAAAAGTAATTGGTACATCTGTACATCGCATTATCTATCCCACCATGTTAAAGTCTATCAATCTTTACGTAGTAACGGAGGATCTCTTTCCCACATGTTTGAATACTGCCAGGACATGAGACAGTGGACGGCTTTGTGAGTGACTCCATGCTGAATCACAGTGACGGCCCCACCTGTTCTGCTTTGAACTGCAGCATGAGTAAGAATCCTGGCCTTTCACCTGAGGGGGAACAGATCAGCACGGCGTGGCCCGGCGCAGACACGTTGATGTTCAAAATGGTCACTTTTTTGCACAGCTGCACGCCATGTGTTACACTGTCTGTTATGGTTTAAGGTGGTGGACATCATCACCCCGCTACGCCGAGCCGATGTTCCTCCTCACGGCGCCCACAGCCGCGTACGAAAATTGGCATCAAACGCACACATCGAGCGGCTTTCAAACACTTGTTACACGTGTTATGGTCATATAATGAATTTAACACCCTTTTGTCAGCAGTATTAATGATCCAATCAAGGGATTTCCCCGTTGTTACATAAACTTTCGCTGCTTTGAATAAATCTCCCTCGGTGCTTATGTACTCTGGAGAGGCGGGCGGATCTCTGTTTACAGAAGCAAAAGGAAAAACCGAGGACTTTTCGCATGTTCAATCGGCCGGGAAGTGTGTCTTCCATCATCCCCCGAAAAACATGGTGGTTTATGTTTGCAGGAGAGAGGCTTTTGCTTCTCCAAACAAGCCCCATATTTATCATCACTCCATCATTTCCTCCCTTTGACAAGCAAAGTAAACGATAGGAATACCAAGTTAAAGCTGGGTTTTTTTACTGAGCCGTTGACCTTTGGAGCTTGTCTTCTCCTATTAACTCTAGTGAGGCATCGTAAAAATGAAAGAGCTTGAGGTTATCCTAATGTGGATAACTTGTGTGCGTGTGTGTATTCTGCATGTATACTCACAATAAAGTGCGTCTTTCTGAGTTACCAGCCAGCCGATGGGAAACGGAGAAAAGGGGAATTTTCCCTCGAAGAGAGTCTGTCAACACACAAAGCAAAGGAAAAGAGCAACAGTGAGTTAAACAGTGGGCCCTTGTCTTTCAGCACTCAACATGCCCTATAATTTACACACCACTGACAGGGGCCATTTTGAAGTCTGTCATAGGCGGAAAACTTTTTGTCTCCAAACGTCTTGCTCACAGCGAGTCGACTTCTGCTCGGGTCCGGGTGATTAATGACTTATGGCCTCATTGTGTGGAGGTGGCTAATTACCTACAGGCTGACTGAAGAGGCACGCTATGAAAACCCTCCTCTGATAACCCCAACTTCTTTTTTCTTGGCATGTGGAAGCTCTTACTGACAAATTTGCAAGAAGCAGACTTAACGTTGAGTAAGATGAATGGCCTCTCGGAACAGTAAACAGCCTTTAATTTAACAGTGTTTAAAATGTATGACACAACTGGCATTGTGCTTCCACGCTGTTCGTGCTCTCCGGCTGGGAAACGCGGCCAAAGTCTCCCCCCCCCACCCCATTCCCCCCCCGCTGTTGGTTTAAAATTAGGCTTGGCATATTCATGGAGGGAGTTTCTGGATGCTCGGGCTGGCAAACATGTGTTCGTTGCCTCTTTAAGTTTTCTGCAGTCCCTTCAGACTGACATTCTGAGACAAAGATAATCAGTTTCTTTAGCAAGCCGGTCTTAAACGCACAGAGCAGGCAGCCAGTAAGGATATCTGATAAAGTCATAAACATATAAAAGTCTTGCCAGCAGCAGAGGAAGAAGACAAAGAAAGCATTATAGTGCACACTAACAATAAACCATAGCCACATAAGCTGTTCTTTAAGGTCAGCGGCTCGTTGCGCCAGACACACGACTGGCCAGAAACTGTGCAGCCATCCCCTCCACTTTATCTCACCCTCCCTATTATTAGGTTTGTTAACATACTGTATTGCCGTGTTTGCAGTCATGTCGACAGGCCAACTTAATCAAGTTACTATCGAACTTGTGTGCTTCGCCCAGCGCGACAGTTTTAGTGCCAGAATTATTGCCCTGACCTATGAGAGGAAATTAGCTGTGGACACAACGTGGAGACTTTTTCTTCCTGGTGGAAAAAGAAAAAAAAAATATTTACCAAGAACCGTGACAATGATGGAAAATAGCAGGGAACAAAAATGTTCCTTCAATAAATGAAAAATGCCACGTGGACCCAAAGTGGTGCAAAATGCATAATGCCAGCTGGCAGACCATTACAGGTGATGGACATTTCACTTACCTAAGTCAAATATAACAGACTGCTGTTCATTAATATACAGGAGGGCCTGCAGAATCGAGCCTGCCATCTGGTTAAATCGACAGAGTAATCTACAGCTCGTGATTAGGGCTGAGGAGCAGAGTTTTCTCTTTAATCTCTCTCAGCTCTCAAAAAAAATTTCCATCTGCACCATGTGGCACGCAATTTTTCTTTAAGACGAATGGACTGTTTTTGTACGCTCCAAAATTAGATCGGCAGAAAACAATCAATCTTGTAACGGGCCTGGGAAAAGAATTGAGATTTTTGGATTCCGTTTGGGCCTCCTCCTGTCTTTAGCGTCTCACTTCTCGCTTTTCGTTGCATGACTAGCTTCGCAGCCCATCAGCATTCTTCCCATGATGCTCGGTGTCATCGCGTGGCGTACACTGGACTAATGATGAATATGAAAATGTGCCTTAATATAGTAATTCCCCTTCAGCGTTGTTCCCCTGTGGTGCTCCACAACAGATGGTGACCTGTGAGAGTCTGTGACACCAGAAACCAAAAAAATCCACACTGAAGCAAAGAAGAAGACAAAATACTTCAAGTCATCCTGTCTGCAAATTAGTGAGATGACACAACTGTCAGGTGCCAGCCTCCCTGTGACAGTCGCCCCCCCCCACCCTCACCCCACCCCACCCCTCCCATTACAGGAGCGGCGATGCTTTCACTGCACGACAAAAGGGAAATGGGTGCATGTTTTTTTATAGGAGACCTGTCTGTCAGCTGGCTCTCAAGTCATAACAAATCACCAGCACTCAGCTGAGGCTGAACATTCGGGGCGTCAGGAGGAAGACGGATGACCTGCAGGCCTTTGAAGTGCTCTGGCAGTTCAGATGGCTCAGCGGCGCTGACAGAGAAATATACACAACAGAGCAACCAATAATGAGAACATTAAACATTCCAGCCACCTGACAGGCTGACAAAAACAGCCTGGCCTCCCATCAATCATCCGCCGAGACATAACCTTGACAATTAGTCCCCTCTGATACTCCCCATAACCCCTGGGCCTGCACTGCACTGTGACTCCACTTAAGAAAAGGAGAAAAACCAAAGAGCTTAATCTAATTCCCTAATTCTGATTGATAAAGACGTAGTAGCGACAGAGACCGCAATATATCGGTTCAGCGAATGATGGATTCGGAATCAGTTGGCAAGCTCTTTGCAAAGTAATGACTCTCCAAGGACAGATGTGAAAATAGAGAAAATGCACATACTGTAGTTCAATTATTTTTCCTGGCTGCCTCTGAAGATGTTTCGGCTAAGAACACAAAAAAAAAATGTATCCAGCATATGTTTATGGCTCTGCCTGCTCAAATATGTGTTTTAATGACGCCCCACAGGCATTTGGAAGCTATATAAATACTTGTAGCGGTGCCAACACTTAAGTTTCAATATAACTCAAGGCATAGATCAGCATAAAACATGAATAGTTCTTTAATGTGTGCCTAATGAGGTTACATATCTTACATCTGTATCTGTGTAAACATGCGCTAAATGTCAAGTCTGCTATTAAAAAGCTCCATAAATCCTGCTCGCTAAAAGACTTAATATCATTAATGTTCCAAAAAAAAAAAAAAAAACTTTTCTTTTGAGTGTACTCCTCATTAGCCATGTACAGAATATTCTTTAGTCTCGCCCGCACTCGATCCAAACCCTCCAAAAAAAAAAAAAAGCGAGGGGCCTTGTCGTCATCACTCTATTCACTCTAACTATGTAGTTACCGTATGACAAATGAGCCATGTGAAATGACATTTCCCTTTCGCCTTCACACCTGTAGAGAAAAAGCAAAGCATCCGACAGATGGATGGATGGCAGAACCTCAAAACTACTGTACCTCCCTCTCATTTGGTGAAAATGGAAAGAGCTGGGGCCAATGACTGTTTACAAAAACTACCTGAGACGGAGCTGCGGAGTTCCAAGCCCCGAGGATGATAAATGGCTTCGCTAACCCTGTGGGACTGCAGACCCAAATGAGGACGGAGCTAATTGCCGTGCGAAATGCTTTGGCATGAATGGAAAGAAAAGCGCAGGCGGGCCGCGGCCAAAAAAGAGCCCAGTCGCCGCTCTGAACTCCTAGTTGGCTTTTTTGCTTACAAGAGTTCACTCGGTGTCCATAAATCATGGACTGCTTACAGCTGAAACTGCCCTTAGTCATCAACATGCAATAGACTGAGTGACAGATTCCATCCTGACTACATTAGCCCCCCCAGTTCAAACGAGCCTCCTTTTTTTTTTTAAACTCTCCTACCATCTTGAACCTCGCAGGAAATGAAAACCAGATGGCTGAGGATCGCTGTGTATAACATAAAGCTGAGCTCATACGGGAGAAAAAGACACAAAAGAGTAAAAAAAAAAAAAAAGATATACATTGTTGAAGGAAATGACAGGGGTCAATTTGAGGTATCCTGGGTTTTTGATATCCTTCAAATACTGCTTCAGATATGACTTTATCCCGAGGCTATGGGCTGCAGCACATTACTCATATTCAACTGACAGGAGACGTGGGATGTGGTTTCAGTCGGTGTTCCTCCCACACAGGTGGCACAAGTGCAAACTCCTCTATCATTCCTATCCTACTATCCTGATTTCTGAACTCCTATCTTGAACTAGACAGCACATACATACAGCATCTCCCCCAAGGCGCCAAAAACGTTAATTAATTTTGAAATGTTTTTTAATTGCATCGGGATCCAGATCTGCATTGAAATATTCGCAGTGATGGACAATAATGGGATACATGTGCCAGATCGCTTTCATTCAAGTAAGTGTAGTAGTCAAGAGGAAGTAAATGAGTAGGTGCAAATGTTCAAAGGTGCCCTATCTCACAATTACTTCCTGGATTAATTCCTGGATCTGCACCAAAAACGAATCACTTGGCTCATGGTCAAACCCTACTCTGAAACCCTACTCCGACTTTTATTCAAAGCAGTTGTGTGTTCTGAGTGTATCTGAGGAGTTGTAGCATGAGTTAAAGACTTTCAATAAGAGAACTTAAAGGATGAAGCTGGTGATATTCTGTATTTTTGTTAGTGTCGGCAAATCCCATGAAAAGACAAAAGCTAACAATACGTTAGTCCGTCTCTCATTCAGCCCCAAGCCAACAATGTTGATATATGGCACAGAGGAATACGCTATATCAGGCTGTGGCTCCACAGGAAATACTTTTGGTCTTGGGATTTGCTGACTAAATAAAAAATGTAGAATATCACCAGACTTATCCTAGACTTGTTTTTAGTCCTATAGTTTTATTTTGTCCTTTTTTTTTGTAATCACAGTCACGTTTGATCATCATTTTAAGGGTCGGTTCACCTAAATTACATACAATTACAACCCTGTTTCCTATAATATTACGTTCCCCTGTAACTACAACTCATTACGTTTCGAGGGAAACATTTTCTCACGGATTACTGTCGCACTTTTATACCGTTTTATTTGAAACAAAACAATTTAAAAAAAATAAAAAGCAACAAAACTAGTTGTTTAGGTTCAGTAAAAATATATCATGGTTTGGCTTAAAATGACTACAAAATTTTAACAAAACACAACAAAACTACTTCATTAGGTTTATGCAACAAAACTACTTTGTTACTGTAGGTTTAGGTAAAAAAAAAAAAAAAACACTGGTCTCTTGGGCGAAAATCGGGTGTTGGTTTGACCAGTCCGTCACCCTGACCACCTCCTTACCCGGACTTCTGAGGTAAGAGGTAGAGGTAAGTTAAGAGATGTTTTTTTTTGTTTTGTTTTTTAATAATTTGGGTGGACTGGCCCTAATGTTTCAATCAAATTATACAAAATGGCCAATGTTACACAAACTTTTAAAGAACACAAATTATACTCTCAGGAGGACAAAACTATCCCCCAGTTCAGTACTAATAAGGTAATAATCTGCATATCTCCCATAATAGCACATATTTATCAAGTGTTTTGTAATCAGTTTGGTCAGCCTCTCCCAATGCCTCCCGGGGATTCTCCTAATGAGTAAGCTTTCAAATATATTTAATTCCTAATAGGTAGAGCTTATAGCTGGTAAATGTTTGCTCGTGATCCTAACAACCAGCATGATTAGACCTCTAAAGTATTCCTCTTTTAATCCATATCGTAAAGGCCATGAAGCACATTACGCTCTGATGGTTAAGTCAACATCAAAGTAAAATCACAAAGAGCCTCATGTGGGAGAGCTGCACTACAACAACAAATGGCTGCAATATACTGGAAAGCAATTTATAGTGCAAAGTGTGCCTTTTGTTTTTAATAGAGGTAATTTATATATATTTATCTCAGGAATCTTTACCTCGCAATTGATTCCTTATGAGCTGTCTGCAATCAATTATATTTTTAGTTTTCTTGCCACAATCAAGCAGACCTATGAAATATCCCCACCTGTCCTTCATGCCATAACATTATTTGTGATGTTATTTTATGAGAAAAGCTGGTGGTGACTCATTTTAATTCAATTGCAGGAACCGGAGGCACAATCTGTTTTTCATGTTCTCTGGCTCCAGCTGAAATCACCTGCCCTGTTCTCACAGCTAATACATTAAGTAGTAAGTGCCTGAGCAGATGTTGTAGGGTCAGCGGGGAGTCCAGGGCCTATAGAGCTCTCATGGACCGAATCAGAAGGCAATGACATGAGCCGTCCTCTCTCGATAAATCACATTTTACATACAGGTAGAACACAGAGCGTGCTTTACCTTCCTAGAAACACCTTTTCCAATTTGTCAGTCTCTAAATCATCACACTCTACCTCTAGAAACGCCAATCAGAGAGAGAGACCTCTTGGAAAATGTTCGAATAAAAACCAGATCAACTTTCTCACTGGAAACAGTAACGCACTAGAATCTTTTATTTGTGTTTGCTTTGCAATCATTCACAGAGATCAAAGCCCGAGCTTAAGGCCTCGGTGTCAGCGCGAGACACCGATGACATCTCCCATTCACGCCGCGTCTTCTCCTCACATCTCACACGCACGCAGTCGTCACATCCCACAACAAAGAGAGACGCCCCGAGTTATCATCCATCAAACCGAGCCTTTTATGGCCCATCAAAAGACAATGAACTGCCAGAGTGAAAGCAGTGTTTGCAACATGAAGTGACAGCGAATACTCTAGACGCAGATTAAACAGCGTCGGAAATGAGAGAACTACATAATGTTTGGGTAATTTGTGAGAATTAGACGTTATGATTCATCTTTATGATGGGGAGGAAGCTCAGATATAAGCACAGCACGACGGGCTCCCGCTCTGATAGTTCAGGATTCTCAATTTACTTTGGTTTTGAAGTATAGGCTTCATATGGTTACAGAGTGGAACACTTTGTTTTCAACATCGTCAAATGTCTTTAACGCCTCAGCTCTAAGGTATGAGCTACATGTTACGATATAAAACAGACCCTCTAGGCTTATTTTCCCTCAAAGGCATCCCATTTATTCCGTGTTCTATCAAAGCAAGTGAGGTTTAAGAATAAAGGGGGCTACTGGCAACACAATACATCATTGTGTACAATACAAGACTTGCAACATAAACTATCAACGGCTCTTTGTATGTTATCTCCCATGGATTATTCCTCTCAAGTCAACCATCAAGCTCTGTGGGTATGCCAAGGTATGCAGTTGCAGTGTGCGGCCACCACGTGCGGCGTAGGTTTTGCTGAAGTATTCGGCAGAGTGAAACGGGAGACCCACATGATTATACTGTATCCTGTCTGTCCCTGATTTATTGTGACAGCAGAAACTCCCTGCAGAACCGTGTCGTCAGGTGCTAGGACTTGTGCTGTGTGGGACACTTGATAGGCTTCAGGCTTTTAGTCAAGACCTTGCGAGAAAGTCTCCAGAGACGCTGCTGAGAACACTAAAAACCCTCATTACCAAATATACGACCGCATATCTACTAATGGCGAACGGAAACGGACCACTCACGTTTGGCAAGAAAAGTAGCAGCTGTGAGTTTTTTTAAACTAGAAATGCTTAAAGGGGTAATCCCCGAGATTTTCATTCTTGACCCCTTAAGGTTTAGGTCCTGTTTTTGTTTGCTATTTAGCAGAATATCTGAAACAAGTGATGAGTTTCAATTGCAGATCCAGAATTAATTTGAAAGGATTCAACATTAAGAGATTGTATGCTGTATTGCACTCACTTGTTAAGGCCTTTACACACCGGGGGCGTTTTTGTCAACATATTTTTTTGAACTGTCATGAATACTTTCACACAGAACGGGAATATTACGTGGCAAAAAAGCGAAGGAATTTTTTTCCAGAATGACATCAATTTTCTGAGCTTTCACACCGCGAATAAATGCATCAACGAATCACATTGTGCGGAACGGGTTGAGTTGCGTCTATATTTATGAAATGTCAACAAGGGGGCGCCGTAGTCCGAACCAGGACGACAAACTCTATTACTCCTTTCAACCTTGACAAAGGCAGAGCAGACCAGATCCACTTACGTTCTTACCTTTCACAATAAAAGCCCTAGATATACTGTATAAATATTCACAGATGAGTATTTTGCATTTCCGTGTTGTTTATTCATCACGCCCCCAGTGTGTAATGGCCTTTACTTGCCATGTATATTATCATTAATATATTATTATTAATAATATTTTTATGCATATCTGGGTGCAAACATAGATTAAAACTTAATATTGTATCGATACACAGACGTCAAGTATTGATCTTTTATTATACAAACTATTAACCTCTTAATCCGACGGTGAGACCGGATGCTATTCTGTCTAGAGTGAAGATACTGGTATCATATGAAACTAGAAAACACAAGGAATCGATTGGTACCAACCATGTAGCTTGTCGAGTAGAATGATAAATAACGCTCCAAATTTACACTAAATTTTACCAAGGAAAAGCTTGCATGGCCATTTTCAAAGGGGTCCCTTGACCTCTGACCTCAAGATAAGTGAATGAAAACTCAAAGTGAACACTGTATCTTATTAGATAAAACAGATGTTGACAAACTGCATAATTTGCAGCTGAAAAAAGGTAATATATCGCAATATATCTTATCGCAATAGTCAGCATATTGCGATAAGATCGTATCGTAACTCAAGTATCGTGATAATATTGTATCGTGGGGCCCCTAGGAATTAGTATGTAGTATGGATTTGGGACATAGCTCAGGTATTAAAGGTAACTCTTGAGAGAAGAAACACTGCCCCGTGTGTTTGTATTCTACTTTTTTGAGTAATATGATGAAGCCCCAGGACCGTAGGACAGCTCTATCACATACTTAATTAAGGAGTTTAGCTGTGTCTGTCAGCAGCATTTGTCTTCAGTGATTCACGGCAGTCAGTCTTAAATCAGGTGTGAGGATATTGCCTTTAAAAATCTGTCAAAACTGCAGCGCATCTGGACACTAAACAGCTTCTCGGTGCAGACGAGGGTGGCGGTGCGGGGTCGAGTGGGGCCGGCGGGGTGACTCTGGGCCTTGGCGTTCTGTTTGTATTTTAGGAGTGCTGTCAGCCTCCAGAGGTGCAGATGCACAGCTGTCCGAGACACTTCAGGAGTCTGGACAGAGGGATTACCTCCCCCCTCGTGTTGTACACCGGTGGAACATCTTAATCATCGCTTATCGCTCCATTGTCTCACATCACGCCATGCACAGCCCCGTGTGCTATTTCAGGGACACCGGTGTGAACCTTTCTGCATGTGTTACTCCTCTTGTTTAGTAATTCTCTGCTGCGAAAATTACATTAAAATAGTTCTAATTAGATACTCTGCAGTAAATTATGTACGATACTATCTTGGTTTGTGATCCCCTTAAGGAATAATTGAAAATATACTTAATTAACACTTTCATTAAAAGCCTCCCTGAATAATGTGCAATTGTTGCTTTTCTTCTGTCAACCATTACATGTAATTGTTGAAATATATGTTTGTCAAGGGGGAAGGGATTAAAAAAAAAATACAGTTTATAGCGGTATCACCTGAACACAGCACTTTGAGCATGAAGGGAGGCATTATTCAGAATAAATGGATTATCTAGGAAACCAGCATAAATGACTCAATAAAACTGTTAAGCAGCCAGGCAGCCAGTGGTGGCCAACATGATTAATCGCAGGCGTTCCAAGATTGGATTTATTTTGTCTTTTATTTCTCCTTTAATGACTAGCCGCGAACACCACTCTTAATATATCGCCCATGTTTCTAGATTACCGGTGACTAATGAGGATTCAAAATGGCCGTTATCTACATTAATGTCTTTTTATTTGAAAAGTCAATACTGCCCGTGTGTGTGTGTGAGGAATATTCTAGCGAGAGCGACTTGCAGTGATCCGTTATAAGCCTCCCAATTAAAAGGGTTTTGGAAAGCATTGCTGGCATTTATACGAGTACACTGGTGTATCGTTGTATTTATAATTTTCCACCACTCTTGATATTATTCATTCGAATAACTACAAGATTTTGCTTCTACATTCATCAACCTGATCCACTTATTGGTATATTTACAATCTCTCCGCATACATCTAAATTATTAAAAAGGCTCCAAGAGTATGTTGTCACCTATTTTCTCCGCAGAGGATCAATGTTCCGCATTCGTGGGATAAATGAAGCTATACTTTACATATTGCTGTTTTCAAAGTGGTTTTTACCCCATGGATGTACAGTATATTCTTGGTGGAGGGCTCTCAGAAGGCCCTGGGTTGACGCAGGAGATATAGCTCAATTTAATGAAAGAGTCTGGCTCAGTAATGACCCCAGTGATTCATATATTCGTAAAGGAAATCAATCCCACATCAGCTAAGTGCAGAAACAGGATCCTCTGCAGCCTTAAATCTTGCCATTGGGTAACATACGCTAAACTGTAGGTTACATTAAACTGGAACATGTCATTGATGCGCAGAATAAGACAGATGAAGTTCATTACAGAGCTGAAAACAGGTATGAAGACAAAACATTGACTCCAATAACGGGCTGTAAGAGAGAATGTAAAACGCAGGCCCAAGGCAGTGCTTTGTCAGACTGGACCGTTGTGCCACCAGACTGTTGTTCTTTCCATCTATGATTTAACACAGCCGAGCACAGCTAGATGGCACCCGGGAGAGGACTTGATTTTCATGTTTGCCAATCTTCCTCTATACCTGCCCGTGGTGACCATAAATACACTTTTATGCCTCCCGGAGAAATGCTTAAAGAAGCAGTTTGTTCAAGTCCTGTATGGACTCGCATGGCAATATTCTTGATTGATGACAGCAGCGAAGTTTAGAGGACGCCCCGGAGAGTTTTCCAATCTCGTTTGTTTGGGAGTTTTACATTTGAGCATAATTCCCGCTCCGCTGTATTTATGTGGGTTTGGATTCCTCTGCTTTGAGACTTTTGTTCCCACAGTTCACTAATGAGGCAGAGCACCACCAGTGGCCGTGGTCATCTCAAAGGGCATTTTGTGGAGGTCTGAGATGTGGTCACCCCAGAACAGGAGAGTATTTAAAGACTTTAAAAAGATCTCCAGGAAACCGTTAACATGCTTGGCCAGCTGATAATAGGCAAATAAATTGCTTATGGTCAGTTAACCCTTTTCAGCATCACTGATGGATTTAGGCTGCATATCATCACGGTTGGGCCAACTCTGTTATGCTGCAACTAACTAACAATAATAAATAATCTTTTTTTTTCTAGTAATCTATAAATATTTTGTCTCACCACTGTCAAAAAAATTTATATAGAGTCTAATTGTAGCTATAATGATTTTTTAAAAATGGCAACAAATGAGGAAGCTTTTCCATTTGAAAAGCTAACCAAGAAATGTTGTGTGTTTACATGAAAATTAGTTAAACTGGCGAGCAAGCACAATGTAAACTAAACAGGCAGCCACTTGTAAAAATATTGCTCCATAGGGCAACGTATCCTCATACAACAGTTCGTACGATAGGTTTAGGAAAAGGTTGTGGAAGTGGCGTTACTTAAGTATAGAAGTTACGTGACTCCTGCGGGATATGAACAGCGGTCTCCTGGGCGAAAGTCCGGTGTTTTTTGACCCATCCATTCACCCCAATGTCCTCCATACGCGGCGGTTGTCGCTCTTTACACTTCCTGTTCACGATTACGTGGATTACGTACAAATTGATTTTGTGGGATATATACGAATTACAGTGCATTACTTTACATATGTATAGCTAAGAACGGTATATGACAACAGCTTGGGCTACTAGTAGTCGAAACTCTACATTGATTACAATAAAAATCTGACTATAGGGTTATATTAAGGTTTTTCCAAATTCTCTCTTCTATATAATTGCTGTTTAAAAGAAGCACATTTTAAAAAAAAGAACAATGATTTCTGTTAGTGTTGTTACCACCTTGCCACCTGCTTAATCCCTCTTCAGTAGACACTATACTGAGACTGACCAACTGGGAGGTCCATGTACAAATGGAATGACCCCCCGCCAAAATAAAACCCAGCTGGGCTATACATAGAGACGTGTCCCTTTAGCTTTTTCTTGGATTGATATATGGTAGCAGCATGACGGTCCCACCCAGCGGCTCTAAACTATCGTAAATACCTCTCATCACAGAGCAGGGTGGGTCAGTGCTGCTGGGATTGGTTGATATTATTTTTATAGAACAAACTTCTCCCTTAATATTATCGTTGATTGACTTTCAGTGGAACAGTATCGTGATAATATGATCATAACATGTTATCGTTTCACAAAAGTAAACAATGGTCCCAAGCAAATTGTAATCAAAAACTAACAAAAGAGATACTGAAGTTTTTGTTTGACTTGTGTAAAGAGTTTTGTCTGCATATAGCATCAATTTTATTACTTTGTGTGTGATTTTCATACTTTTTCCGTGTTGTGGCACATGTCATTATCAGAAAAATATTAATATTCACACAGAGATACTGATTTCCAACATATCACTCAGTCCTAATTCCACATTAAGTCTCATTTATCAAACTCAGTTACTCATGACACTCATCAACAACTTAGGCCTTGATCTCACCATTTTTTTTTATCATGTGAAAGATATGTTAATTAGGCATTGACACAAACAGGGCTATTTTGATACACAGGATTAAATTCATTATTGCTGTCATCACATCAATCCGAGGCAACGCTAAAGGAAATGACACCCAGACAGAATTAGCAGCTTTCAACAAATACTGCATGAACAATGTTATTTCTAAAACAAGTTAACAGCTGTTGGAGGGTGACGTCTCAGTGAGGAATATATTGTACTGTATAGGTTAATGACAGAGACGCATGTGGAGGTGACCGAATTTAAGAGTTGGTGTAAGTCAGTCTTTTCCTACGCGCTGATGTTTCCATGACTGGGACATAATTAACATAATTAACTGTCCACGCTAAAAATACATTGAGCTCATAACAGAAGGGGGGAAAAGGTGGCTGGAGACACAAGTTCATTAACCTGACCCATGTGTTTCTAAAAGCAGTGGGAGGCCAACTATTCAGCATCACTGATATTAAAAGCTGTGTTGAGGTGGAAAATAAACACAAATTATTTGTGGGTTTATATTTCCTTCCTTGTGACACATGCTACAATTTAAAGTTAATGAAAACTAGTTAACAGGCGAGCATGAAAAAATACATAATATCCTGTTTGGTATAATAAATAGTGTTAAACAACATCCTGACTCCACTATGATGGAGGTACATAAGACAAAAAAGGATGGGAACCACTGCTGTAGACTAGGCTTGCTGCAGTAGTCGGTGTTACCGGTGTTACACGGTGTTCGGGCACACACCGATTACATTACTTGCCCACCGCCCCGACCGTTGTTTTGCTTTTTTTTATAGAAATAAAACCCGTTTAGTTCATTTTCGCCCATCAGCAACGTGTTATCAATACATAGTCGGATGACAGACACATCAAACTGAAAGTAAAAGCGTCTGCTCCATGCGGAGTCTCAGCACAGAGTAGTATGAGTCAAGCGGGGGGTTATGCTCGCCGTAGTGTCGCCGGCGCAAGGATGTGCGAGCCAAAAATGACATCATCACGTATTGTGCGTAAAGCGCGAAGGCTCCACAAGTTGACACAGCGCTTGGTCATGCACCTCTGAATTTTTGTAACTAGGCGCCCGCTTTTCAGACACGACTGCCACAATAGATACGATAGAGACAAAGATAAAACCTATTAACTTAAATTAAGAAGTAAAATAATGGATTAGAAAGACGGCTAATTCGTTTTTTAATGGCTTAAAAGCAGGAGAGCTCTATTTTGCCAGCCGAAACAAATTGTTTACAAGATATTAAACCTTTCAACCTTCGTTTCATTATAATACATTTAATACTTGACTCCTTTCTTTACAGGGGTTTTATGAGGCTGTAGACTGAGAATATTCTCCAACCACTTGGGATGTAAAAAGCCTTTCAAAACCTACAGGACTAAAGCTAATTTCAAAATGAATGGCTGTTCCTCCACCCTGATATTTACATCATTAATGAAAGTATTGACACGTAATCAGAGATCTGCCCTAACGCCTGTTGGGCGATCCGGAGTAGAAACTGACAGTGGTGCTCTGAGCCAAATGAACAAGACTGAATCGGACTGAATACCCAGCCCACATGGTTACCCAGATAGACACACTGTAACGTAGCATTTAGAGTCACATTACAGCGCCTTGTGCTTTCCAAGTCAATAACAAAATGATTGGTTGGCAGTGGCACGTCTAGTTAGCGGGACATTGTTGCGCTTGACATTTATCATAGCTTCGGGGTCGTGAACTTGAAGCTAAACAGCAATTGAATCATTAAATGTGAACGACCGCGACTTCACCGTCTCCGAGGCAGTGACATAAGTGTTTTCATGCTGAAACGAGTGACTAACTTCCGCTAAGCTAAACACGTCTTTGTTCAAACTGGGACATTATGCGCTAAGAGGGACATATACTCCAGGGCTGGTGAAACAATGGCCGCTTTAACAAGCAGATTATTTGCTGCATTTGATATTAATACCAATTACTATTATAGACTGATATCTTCCTATAAATCATGTCATGTGTCTAGAGAGGCCAAGAAGGAACAATCCTTCCTATTTAGAGTGGATACATTCAGCATACTCAGTTCGTGTGACTGTAATGTAGAGGAGCATTATAATTGTACCATACCAGCAAACAATCGGCATAAAGATCAAATTGTCCTCAACTATATAATACAATTGCTGCAATGGCCCTTCAATGAGGTCATTTACCTCTGCTTGGCAAACTTACTGCAGATTTCTAATAGCAACATCCCCCGTCATGTTTTGCGACTCCACATTTGAAAACATTTCCACCGTGAATGGAAATTAAACAAGGAGAAGGCTCTGTTATCAGATAAATTAATTCAGAGTGCAGAATCTGCTCAATAAAACAATCCAAATAGCTCAATTTCCACTCTCAAGCTTAAAGCAAATAGGATGCTCAATAAAAACATTGCACTGGCCCTCTCTGTTAAAAAAAATCAATAGCTAGAGGACAAAGAACCTATAGCCATCACTTAATTCTCTTATCAGTGTGATTTAGGGGACAAGGATGATGTTAAATAACTGTAAATCCTTATCTTTGACTTTGTGGGTGGTTTATGGCAGTTTCAACAGCAGTTCAGAGACAGAATGTCCATACCTTCTGCCGGCTACACGATTTATAGCTTTATTACTCTTTGTCTAAAAGAGCAGAGAAACATATAATTGAAAGGAAGAGATAGCAGCTAGCCGGAGAGGGGGCACGCAGGAACTGAGAATCATCATTGCTAGAGACATATCACAGCGACAGTTTTATGGCTAAGGAGCCGGCCCTCTGTATTTTGGGGGCTCGTTTTTATGAAACAAGCGAGATCCAATTTTCTGATTCATCTGCAAACGGTCCGGATTGAGTTTAGTATTCCGACGCCGGGCTTCAAACCGGCCCACATGAGCGCAGAAGGTCACCGAGAGGGCTCGAGCAGTTGAAGTCATGGGTTTACGCTCACACTGTCACAGGCCCGGTCATATTTTTGCCCTCAGTGACAACGAGCCTATTGTTCTCCCTGATAAGGCTTCAGTGTGCACAGTAATGGGAATTAAGCAGGGCATAAGTCACAGAGAAATTGGGTGACAGCAGATCAATAGATGGTGGTGAAGCCTCAGGGACCATTAGTGAAGAGGACCCCTTTGTTTGTCCACTGGCGGGGAGAGTTAGTGGATGTTCGGTTTTGAATTAACCATCGCAACTAAGAATACACTGAGCTTATAAGAGAAGTTCATTAGCCCGACCCATGTGTTTGTGGGATGTCATTATGAGGTCACATTAACTGCAATGCAACCAACTTGAGTTGTGTCTAAGATTATTTTCTTTATCAATTAACCTGTCAATTATATTTTTGATTAAAGGGTCAGTTCACACAAAACACACACAAAAGAACTCTCTATAGTGGTACCTAGCAATGCAAATAGTTCTGATTTTATTTTGCCCAGGTTTTAAGATGACCGTCTCTGAAGATTTGCACCACCACCTCAATACAATTCACCTCCATTGTTTTAGTGTGGAGGCAGAAATGTCAGGGATGAATATATCGAAACCTACTGACTCTTGAATTGTAAACCTTTGGCACTTTGGGGTACCTTTTGTTTTTAGCGTATTGCTCTTTTTCTAATTATTTGTAATATTTTGCATTTTTTTTAGCATGTTTAGCTGAATTGTAAACCCTTGACACCTTGAGGTACATTTCGTTTTTAGCTTATCTTTTGTATTTATTTATATTTATTTACATTTTGTCATCATTTTTCGAAAATCGCCGCAAATACCCTAACAACAGTCCAAAATCCAAAGTCCAAATATATTCCATTTAAAATTATATAAAACAGATAAAAAATGAGCAGATTCTTGCATTTGAGAAACCAGATTCATCAAATATTCAGTGTTTTTGCATGAAAATTTACTGAATTGATGAAATGAATTTTTCACCAAATTTGTAAGTGTAATTTTCTGTCAAATGCTCGACTAAACGTTTCAGCGCTTAACGTTTAATCAAAATATCTATCTGCTTCGTTAGCAATGCCGTTTTAAGTTTCCTTTGTCTATGAGGTAAAGTGTGTTTCTGAGAGCATGTGTAGCACATGTTATTGTGAACTGTGGGAAAAGTGTACAGCACGATTAGAGACGCCCTGCAGCCCTTGGCGGGAGCTAGAGGATGGAAATGCATTAGCCTTAATCTTTACAGTGTTCAAAATGATTAGCCAGAACGTGACAACTCCGATGAAACAGATTCCCCCATTAAGTTCTTCGGGCAAATGCATATTGTGGCCATCACTCCGAGACATTCCCACTTAAATGCACAGATAATTTGTTGTTGCATTGCATTATTCCTGCCCCATAACCAGACCCCAGCTGAGTGAGCAATGTGCCAGTGATAACTAAAGATATTAATTAGTATATCACGATGGCGGCACACGCGTTTTCACTATTAATAAATTCCAAGCCATCGAGTTGTGATTTAATTATGAATTATGTAAATGGTTGCCATGAATCATTTAGGTCCATGCATTTTATTAGCTAAATGGGAGAGCAGAATGTAGGCATATCACAATGATGAGGATTTACACACTCGAGTGATGACAGCACGAGTACAAGAATGTTTAGTGACTTGATCACAACTTCGTGTGGGCCCCCTGCTAATGGCGGAAAACATTTCACATTGATGAATAATTGACTAAAGATGTTGTTTAATGGCTATTAAAGGGTCATGTTTACCCAGAGGTCTTGGGTTTTAAAGGTTCTTTGGTGTGTACATTAAGCGCTGCATTATACATTATTAACAAAATAATTCACATCATATATTCTATCCATTTAAGTTCCATGCAGTGCAATGTGACATTGTTTTTTTACATAAATGCATATGGATTTAATTCATCATTGGAAAAAATTGTGATAATCAAGTCATTATTTCAGTCATTTATGAAGCAAAATGCCAAAAATTATCTTTCCTCAGCTTCTCAATTGTGAAGATTTACTGCTTTTCTCTGTTTTATATAATTGTAAATTGAATACATCTGGTTTTTGGACTGTTGGTTGGACAAAACAAGTATTTGAATACGTCACCTTGGGCTTTGGGAACGTCTGATGGGTAGCTTAGCCTGGCTCCAAACGTCTGGACTAAAACTGCAACTAACGATATTTTCTTGTCAATTAATTGATAGAAAAATGGCCATCATAATTTCCCAAAGCCCATAGTGATATCATCAAATGTCTTATTTTGTCTGACCAAAAGTCCAAGTCGCAAAGACATTCAGTTTACTATCATAAACAAACAAGATATTTGCCATTTTTGCCTAAAAATTGAATATCCAAAAAGTTCGATTAGTTCTCAACTATTAAAGCTGGGGTCTGCGATCTTGGAAAACTAGCATAATTTGAAAGTCGCATCGCCTCAGGAGCTCCGTCTAAACCCCCCCCTCCCCTCGAAACTCCTTATAAGGCAACGCCCCCCACACACATGCACGAGCACCGCCGCATCTTAACTACTTTACAATTATCGTAGCTATTTCATCACTAAATTCACTTCTGAAAAATGTTGAGGCGAGAAATCAACGGTGTAGATTTAGAATATTGACAGTTTTACGATGTTAGATGGCGAATCAAACATTTTCTCAACTGTTGTCGGAGTTTAGAAGCTCCACAAACTGCCGGCACAGCTAGCTAGCTCCTGCCGGGATCGCCACCTCTCCACCCGGGCATTCACTCACACAGACCCCGCTATGAGCTGGAGCTCTCTCAAGAGACCGGTCTCGTAGACGAGGGGCTTTTATTTCCTGGTTGACGGAGAGGGGAGGGGGGGGTAGCTCGCTGGAGAGCCGGCCACAGAGCAGCAGAGAGGGGAGGGACAGAGAGAGATACCTGCTGAGACAACACGACCCTTTTTAACATTACTCTAATATCTGGAGGGAGATCAGTCCACTCGTTTGTTTCTGTAACTGAAAAAGCAGTTTGAGTAACGTAAATTTTGTTCGGCAATGTTTTCTATCCGCCGTCTCCCCTCGTTGATAATCCTGTTTGTCTGACTTCACTTTGAGCTGTTAGAATAAATAGTTTAAATCTGCAGTATTTTATAAAGTAAACTAACAGAACATAAACAACTAAATCAAAGTTGTATTTTTCGATAATATGGTAATAGTGGTACGAGTTCGTTCTCGTTGTCCGGTGTTTTAAGAGCTGAGTTTTCTCTTCCACTCTCCAGTGAACGTGCGGCGGACACGCGCTTTGAGTTCACGCTGGTGCACGCTGAGGCTAGAGTACGAGCAGGGAGGCAGGGAGGCTTCTGATTGGTTCCTTACAACCGGGACCATTTTTAATCGCCAAAAATTTTTTCAAGTCAAAATTCTCAGATTCCAGCTTCTTAAATGTGAATATTTTCTGGTTTCTTTACTCCTCTATGACAGTAAACTGAATATCTTTGAGTTGTGGACAAAACAAGACATTTGATGACGACATCTGGGGCTTTGGGAAACACTGATCATCATTTTTCACCATTTTATAGACCAAACAACTAATCGAGGAAATAATCAACAGATTAATCGACAATGAAAATGATCATTAGTTGCAGCCCTAATGAAGAGGATGTTAGGCTGAATGAATGCAATGTACTAAAAAAGCAATTCAGTCTTATTATCAGTCTAATTTTTCACAACTATTTGACATTTTATGGACTAAATAATTGATTTAAAACGTGAATCAATACATTAATCAATAATAGAAAGGTTAGTTACAATACAAGGGACAGGAAATAATATATCAATCACTTGCCAGACAGGCACAATTACTGTGTAACAGCATAAAAGACAAGAGGAATGATGGGATAACTAAACACCGGGTGACACCGTGGTGTATTATTTCATAGTGAAATCTATATCAGAGTATAGATATCTACATCTTTTTTTCTACCACTTTTCTTCTTGTCAAGTTGATGTAGTGCCAGGAACACGGAGTATATTTGGTTTGAAGAGGGCTGTCAAATCGAACTGTCAGGCTGCACTTTTTGATGGAGTCGTATCGCTCGCCCATGTGTCAGTCAAAGAGAAAGACTGCTGCCAAAGTCAAATTCGAGAGCTGAGAGGAGCGGACTTACATGGCATTTCTTTCATTGTCTGGGAGAGCGGGGAAGTCTGACGAGCACAGTTCGGCTCTGATTTTAAATTTGTACGGCATGTTTGCTAAGTAATAAAGTGTAGCAGCGAGTAACATGGTGGATGGTTGATACAGTCGGTCACTTAAAGCTTAACAAGTGCTATATAGAGGAAGATAATAGACTCATAAAGCTTCCTGTAGTCTGTGATAAAAACAGAATATTGCCTCATCACACATACAAAGAGGGCCCACACATTTCAGAGCACATTAATCATCCCGGTATGTGACATCATAAAGCACTTCATCTCATAGACTCGAGTCAGGCCGGCCTATAAAATTCAATCATCACAACAGGGTCAGACATTGTTCTGGCATATACCAGAAAATTCCCCGACCCGGGGAGTGTGTCTCTCTGCTGGATTGTTATGGTGTTTACTCACACAAGAGGCTTACCCCTGAGGCGAGCGCCACACCTCAGCGGCCCAGCTGGAAGCGTCCCAGCCCCCTGGAGGAAGACTCTACCCTCCCCTGCTGTCCAGACTCTGTCAGTAAACGGCAGCGGCGGCAGAGCCAGCAGCCAGCGGCGTCCTGGGAACTGGAGATCAGTGAGAAGAGAAGAGCATCAGACTGCAAGCTATCCATCAGGTAGAACAGGTACGAGGAGGTGTCATTTAGAAAACAGCACTTCTCAGTTTGAATGAATACTAATCTGTGCACAGTGTCATTATCAAACAGGAACATGTGCTATCACTGTGGCCTTCACGTGCACTGGATTTGTTGTCATCATTTTGTATTTGAGGCAGTTTCTCTATCATTGTTATGATAAAATGTGAATGTATTATACTGTTGTCTGGTATGCAGCACTCATCAAGAACCTGTTGATGCTCATTTCTTCCCCTCTAGTGGACTCATTTCTATCTGTGTCTTCCCATTATTCACTTGATTGAAGATAGGAAAATAAAGAAAAACTACATTAACTCCAGAGGACTGAGGTCATTTTTGCCACAATGCTTTACATGCACTGGGGGACTGAAACCATTACATTTATATATTAAAAGCCTTTAAACTTTTTATGTTAGGATTAAAATGAAATGTGCATTGGAACAAAGTGCAGCCCTAAATGCTCCTCGGTCTGCTCTTACATAATGAGTATTTTTATCATTTAAAGTTTACTTAAGTGCAGATTGATGTCAGTTTAAGGCCTTTATGTGACCCTAAGTTTGTATTTAAGGACCTACATAAATTTGGGGATAATTAAGGTATTTTAAAGATTGTTTTAAGGATAGTTTGTCTGCTAGTCATTAGGTTTTGCATTTGTTTACCAACTAAAAAAACTATTTATTATCACCAATACATGGCGTTCTTGTTTGTCTAGCACAAATAGCTATACCTCTAATTTTGCTTCGTCATTTGGGTTGAAGGTCCGCAGCCATGCCTGCTGAATGTACTGAAAGTTTGTACTTCTCTACACTTTCTAATAAACATCAAAATATATCTGAAAGCATTTTTTTCTTTGTGCGACATAAGATTTTATGCTCAAACCTCAATCAAATTTTTAAAAAAGAAAATGAGAGAAAAGCTCAGTGTCCAACTGGTGTAAAGACTTAAATCATATTTAAAAAGTCAGAAGCCTCACACAAAACAGTTTTTTCCCCCCACTTACTTAGAAATTTAAATGAGTGATTCGTAGCAATTATGAGAGTAAGTGAAAGCCGTAACTATTAACAACAGATCTTAGTGGCAGATTACTGAATAAAAGCTTAATTGTTACAATTTTAACATATGTCCTTACACGGAATCACAAAAATGTCCCAGTATGGCACAATAAAGAAACGGGCAACTCTGGTGTCCTTGGCTGACTGGCTGCTACTTTCCCTAAAGTCAATTATCTACTAGCACTTATCGCTGCACTGTAGTTAATAATGTGATCTGCCTCTGACCCCCCGCTCATGCGGCTCACACAGATGTAACCAAGCGACAGCCCTCATCATGGCATCAGTCGCAGAAAACAGAGTGTTTCTGAGGGGATCACAGAGGACAGGTAGCATGACAGTGTTCACACAGGCCACATTAGTCTGACAGTTCCTGGGTGTAAAGGTAATGCAACCACACAGGAAACAAAAACATACTCTCACACACACACAGCGTGGAACCCAATCACATGGTCTCTAATTTACAGAGTGCTTCATGTCGTGCTGATTTTTTTCTCTTTCCACACTGATGCTGGGGTCAAACCAGTATATGATTTATATAGCCAGATTTATTAAAGGTCAACCAGATTATCCACATGTGAATAAACTGAATGCTCACACCAGGAAAAATACTGAAAAGGGGCATAAAATGTTGATTATCAGGTAATTTTCTATCAGAAAATCTAATGAATTCATCAGTCAAACACCAAAATATTTTCTTCATATCATCAGTATTATTTACTGGAGACAAGATGTGTAACATCAGTATAAGTGAGCTTCACTGCCTTGACAACACTGCCCCTCGCTGTATGAACACCTATATTACATGTCCTGACCTTTTTATTGTCCATTTAATCTACAGCAAGGAAGTGACATATGTTATCTGCAAAGCAGCTTTATCACACTGATTATTATTCAAGTTCAAGCCAGTACCAGCCAGTTCAAACCAGTTGGCAAACCCAACCCGTTTAACCCTTTTTATACCATTTTTGATCTTCAGTTTCTGTGTATGAAACTGTCTTCATCTTTCAATAGCAAGAACATGCAATTGTGTCTGTTTTACAGTCCAATAAGAATAAAAACAAATGGTGAAAAAAAAAACAATTATAAATGACTGGTACTTGTATTTTTGATGGTTAAGCAGAAATTAATTTAGTCGAGTCATTATCCGGATTTGGGCAACAATCAATATGTTTTATTTATTATAATATTTCCATTTTGATGCAACTTTATACTTCTACTTCACTACATTTCAGAGGGAAATATTGTACTCCACTATATTAATCTGACAGCTGTAACTAGTTACTTTGAAGATTTAGACTGCACATGAATGTTGTTTACATGTCAATGCATGTGTAATAATAATAATAATAATAATAATCCAATACTGTAATATTATGCACACAATAATAAAACTGAATGGGGCCATTCTGCATGAAATGTACTTTTACATTTGATACTTTAAGCATATTTTGCTTTAATTAACTGTATTTTAACTGCAGGGTTTTACTTGTAACAGAATAATTTCACACTGCTGAATGCACTGAAAGTTTGTACTTCCCTACAATTTTAAGATTTTGCACTTGTTTGCACCAGAAAATTCCCCGACCCGGGGAGTGTGTCTCTCTGCAGGATTGTTATGGTGTTTACTCACTCAAGAGGTTTTATCCCGAGGCGAGCGCCACACCTCAGCGGCCCAGCTGGAAGCGTCCCAGCCCCCTGGAGGAAGACTCTACCCTCCCCTGCTGTCCAGACTCTGTCAGTAAACGGCATCGGTGGCAGAGCCAGCAGCCAGCGGCTCCCTGGGAACTGGAGATCAGTGAGAAGAGAAGAGCATCAGATTGCACGCTATCCATCACATCAGGTAGAACAGGTACGAGGAGGTGTCATTTAGAAAACAGCACTTCTCAGTTTGAATGAATACTAATCTGTGCACAGTGTCATAATCAAACAGGAATCTGTGCTATCACTGTGGCCTTCACGTGCACTGGATTTGTTGCCATCGTTTTCTATTTGATGCAGTTTCTCCATCATTGTTATGATAAAATATGAATGTATTATACTGTTGTCTGGTATGCAGCACTCATCAAGAACCTGTTGATGCTCATTTTCCCCCTCTAGTGGACTCATTTCTATCTTCCCCTTATTCACTTGATTGAAGATAGGCAAATAAAGAAAAACTACATTAACTCCAGAGGAATGAGGTCATTTTTGCCACAATGCTTTACATGCACTGGGGGACTGAAACCATTAAATTTATATATTTAAAGCCTTTAAACTTTTTATGCTAGGATTAAAATGAAATGTGCATTGGAACAAAGTGTAGCCCTAAATGCTCCTCGGTCTGCTCTTACATAAATGATTAAGGATTTTGATCATTTAAAGTTTGCTTAAGTGCAGATTGATGTCGGTTTAAGGACTTTTTGTGACCCTGAGTTTGTATTTAAGGACCTATTATAAATTTTGGGATGATTAAGGTATTTTAAAGATTGTTTTAAGGATAGTTTGTCTGCTAGTCATTAGGTTTTGCATTTGTTTACCAACTAAAAAAAACTATTTATTATCACTAATACATGGCGTTCTTGTTTGTCTAGCACGAACAGCTATAACTCTAATTCTGCTTCGTCATTTGGGTTGAAGGTCCGCAGCCATGCCTGCTGAATGTACTGAAAGTCTGTACTTCTCTACACTTTCTAATAAACATCAAAATATATCTGAAAGCATTTTTTTTCTAAGAATTTATGCTCAAACCTCAATCAATTTTTTAAAAATGAGAGAAAAGCTCAGTGTCTTACTCGCGTAAAGACTTTAAACGTATATAAAAGTCATAAGAACTGTTTTTTCTCACTTACTAACAGATTTAATGAGTGATTCGTAGCAATTGTGAGAGTGGGTGAGACCTGTAATTATTAACAATAGCGCTCAATGGCAGATTACTTATAACAGAATAAATGCACACTGCTGGTACTGATAGTTTTTATCAAGTAAAGGGTGTGGTCGTTTACCAATGCTCAGTTGCATATGATCACTGTAATATGTCAATCATCTTTCAGGCAGAAGGACACAGGCTTACACTTGCACGCAGCTGTGAGTCCCACTATGGACGTTTGCTCGTCAGTCCTATCACGAGGGCTGCAGCAAGTCATATGACCTATGTTATCCTTACATGACTGCACAAATCGTTTGGGCAGGAATTCATTTAGGTCGCTCTCTCTCTCTCAGACCCAAGAGAAGATCTTCTTCGACGCAACTTTGCGGTGAGTTGTTGTTTCATGAAACGGTTTTGCAGCTGCATGTGGGTGTTTCTTTTTTAATAGCACGCATACTTTTCATATCAAGAATAATTTGTCACTTTACATTTCCTCTCAAATCATCGGTGTGCTAAAACACGATAGCAGTCGTTGCGGTCACATGATGGGAGTAGCTGGACGAGAGCCGGACTCGTGGTATATACCGATGTAAACGCAATAGAAGTCTCCGTGCTGGGGCAAAGCGATTGGAGAACGGGGTGTAAACAACAGCGGAGCTTCGCCTCTATTCGCGGTATTACGGTACAGCGCTAAGCCAACGCGGAAGAGCTTGAGCTGAGGCTGGAGATCAGCCTAATCGTGTAGTCGTTATGTCTTTTCGTATTGTTTCCAAAGAGGCACTGGCTGGATCCATCACACTGGGAGTTGTTTTAGTCGCCGGTTATTTCTTTGGTAAGACTTGACTTTAAAGCTTTATAACGTCGCTACTACACCAATGTACTGCTATAACCTGGCAGCAGTGAAGGGTGTGTGTATAGGGTGATTTAATCCAGTAGAGGGCAGTGTGAAAGAACATCTTGGCTTTGTTTGTGTGATAAGAATATACCACCATAGACTTGGTGGTTTTATAGGATCTGCACAGAGGAGGAAAACTATTTTTTTTTTCTGTTTTCACAAGTAGAATAGCAGGGATGCTAGGATGATATCAGGCTTATACTGACTCAAATAGATGGATCAGATATCGGTGACAATGGGGCCGATCTATTCTATTCAAATCAGATCAATTCTATGTTTACATACTACATACATTATATACTGGAATTTTAATTCCTGTTCAAGTTTTGACCAATTTGTTGCTGCATTCATTTTGAATATTTCTTTTTTTTATCAAGTTGTTAGTTTACGATTTATTATTTTAAAAAATAATTCACTGAATTTGTATCTATGTGTACATTTGTTTCATTTTGTTTTACAAAGTTAGGAAAGCGATGTTTAAGTCAAGCCTGATGTTGCCTTACAATTAAAAGAATGATCCCAGTCACTTCCACAGTGAGGCATACAGCTTATTAATGAAACACTGTTATCGGATCGGTACTCAAGAGTCAGCAGGTACTCAAAGCCCAGGTATCGCCATCGGTATCAGGACTGAAAAAGTTGGATCGGTGCATCCCTTTAGAATAGGGTGGTAAGGTGAAAATCTAACCCAGTTTTGACTTGGAAAGTGACGGCAGTTTTTCATTGTAGACCTGAGCTTATGTGGTCTGGACAGAGGGGAAACAAGTGAAATTATTTTCACAAATCTGTTTTGTTGGTGCGATAATAATATACTACCATCATTGTGACTTTCTTTATACTTGGAACTTTTCAAATGGGGTGTTATGTTAATTATTAAGAGATTACAATACAAAGGTTTTGAATGAGTGACCTAAATTTGAGTCTTACCTAATGCTACCTTAAAAGCACCTTTCAGCTAAGATTGTCGTCATCATCATACACCAGTTAAGCGTTAAATTGTGTGCATTACCAGATGATATTATATGTATAGAAAAACATAAGCAAATGTATTAATATTAATCTAGTTATAAGTAGTTGAACTAAAAAAGTATGCATGATCATATCAATCCTATTTTTCACCTCATACAGTATGTATTGTACAGAGACACTGCCTCAAGCTTACAGAGTTGTACAGATAAAAACAAGTACAGAACCGCCCAGTAAAGTCCCCTTCTACTCATTCACTCACTCTCCCCTCCAGCCTCTATTGACTCACACAATGGTAAATATAAAATTGCAAAGCCTTTGAAAAACAGGACTACCCAGTGCGAAGAGAGAAAGCGTAGGGACACAGACACTGTCCCCAGGATGTGTTAGTACTCTAGACTGATTCATTATATTTCCCTCAAGAAGAACAAGCTGTATTGTCTTACAATTTCCAGTCTTCATTTCTTTATCTGGATCTGTTGTTGCAATAATTGCATTTCCTCACTGAGATCATTTAAGTTTTATCTAATCTAAATCAAATAACTACTGTACATTGACTAGACCAGACTCCAGTTTTCCTCAACGATGCGTAAGCTCCATGGTAGGTCGAATGGCATCATCATGCTCTTAAGACCCTTGTAATTGTTTCATGTTTGTCCTCAGGGAAAAAGAAATCTTCCACAATGAGCATCTTCAAAAGTCACTCCAAGACAGGAAAAGACAACCCACTGATGCAGTACGTCCTCGATCACTCCTTGAGGGAGCATCCGGTCCTGAAAAAACTCAGACTGGTAAGCACGTCTTGGTGTCAGGAATACAGATGTGCTCTGGCACAATTAAGCACTCAATGTCACGAGATGTAATCACATTTCACAGTGTAATTTGTGAAACTAATGCAACTTGTTTTCCGCTCATTGCTTTCAGAGGACAATGGAACACTCCTGGAACTGCATGATGGTCGCCTGTGAGCAGTCGCAGTTCATGGCCAATCTGGCAAAACTAATCAAAACCAAGAAAGCATTAGAGATTGGTAAGGGCCTCGGTCTTCACATCACATCTAATCTCTGAAATATGTAGGCCTACACCTCTCATGATTGAGAGTCAACAATCCTAAACCGGTTCAGACACACCGAGTACTGTTACATGCACACAAAAAGCCAAGCTTCGGGGGAAATCCGGTTGTTCAGGGAAATGTGTAACTGTACATTCGCTGCAGGACAAGGCAGGGCAGCTTTACCAAATTTCAAACTAGGGATGCACCGATACCGGATCGGATATCGGGCCGATACTGACTCAAATAGCTGGATCGGATATCGGTGACAATGGGGCCGATCTACTAAATTCACTTGTGTTTATTTACTATATAAATGATATACTGGAATTTTAATTCCTGTTGAAGTTTTGATGCATCCGTACTTTATAGATGTTTTATGTTTTCATCTTGATGCCTCTGCGTTTTGTCAGTTTTATACTCTGGACCTGAAGAAACGTAATTTTTTTGCCTTTGAAGTGAAAAAAAAAACCACTTGAAAGTCGAATCGAATGATTTAGAAGACAAGGATGTGTCACTGCGTAATGACCTCTCCTTTCATCGCGCCGCAGTGCTGTCACAGCAATACTTTCCCTGTCCGAAGTCTTTGCCAGACACATGTACACATCTAAAAAGCTGATCAGAAAGTGCTGATTACACTTATATCTTACAAAAAACCTGATTTTTCCACGAGAAATCTAGCTGGGGAACTCAGGTTTCTTTATTCCCCTACCTACCACAACTACATAAACCAGATTTCAAATGTCCATTTTGGCCTTTCTATTGTCATCCATTATGCTGATTTTAGTGCCCTCTCATTGCAGGAGTATTCACAGGTTACAACACACTGAGCATTGCACTGACTTTGCCTGACGACGGAGTTCTGGTGGCGTGTGATGTCAGCGAAGAGTACACCAACATTGGCAGATCCTTCTGGAAAGAGGTACCATTCACATCTATGTTTTAGTATTTGTTAAAACACTGTACTATGATGGGCTTCAGACAGTATATTATGTGTAATACTGCTGTATTGTTCCCATATTGCAAAGTGCTGATCAGTGCAGAGGATTTTCATACGCCGCAGGTAATAGACGTACGTGTAGCTCTGTGATGCAAGTCTGTGCATCTGCATGCGGAGCAGACTTCAGTGTCTGTCAGTCTTTTGTGTGTAAAAAGACGTCTACTGGACCAGTCAAGTCTTTTAATAATCATAAAACGAATTATCTTTAAAAAAAAATTTGCATCAACACCGCCTTCAGAACTTAATTTCATGACTTTCAAATTTATTCTGATTGGTCACAGTTGATAAATGCAGACTTCCACTTTCCAAGCACACAGCATTTTGATTAACTGCTCTTTACCGGGTTGATTCTTTTTATGGTAAATCTGTTCACAGGCTTGTTCATGAACATTCTTGTATACATGAGCAATTAGAATATTTTTCGCTTATGTACAATATGTTAACCTTCAGTCAGCTGTGTTCAGGCTGATATCACTCTATTTTATTTTGTTTCATCCGGAAAATAGCAAAGGTTATTGTAAACAATGTCACGTTTGCAAAAACCGACTCAAAAACAGAATCAATGTTATCATGCATGTAAATACACCGACATACTTATCTTCTGCACTTTGACTTTTGACAATATTCTTGTTTGTTTTTCTTTACAGGCTGGAGTCGAGCAGAAAATTGATCTACGCATACAGCCGGCACTGAAAACTCTAGGTACAGTAATACATCTCTTTTTCTTAACTTCCTGTTCTAAATTTGACAGATGTACAATTTCCCGATGCAAAAAGTTATCATTCCAGAGGGCACGTGTGTGCCTTTGTTTCCATGAAATAACACATCTCAATGGGATCTTTCACAATGTGTAATCCCATGAAGGCAACGCTATCAGAACTGTCAAACTATGGCAATTTTGTGATGACATTTAAAAAGGTGTCACATCTGCCTCAATTGATTTTTGATGCCCCTAAATAGGATTATTGGAAGGTCCAATAGAAAAAGTTCAGGGAAAAAGCGGCTGCTCTTTAACAGAGGTGGGTTCGGTTAACCAGACGTACATTTGGCAAACAAACCAATCCGTGCTCATCCTCAAAGTCTTTATATCTTGCAAAAACCGAAACAACTGCTTTAAAACATCAAACAATCCTTATAAAGCCTGAATCTTACCTTGTTGTGTTGCTCGTCGTGGTTTGTATTCAAGTGTGGGAGATGGGCTCATTGTTGCCCCCTTGTGGCCGTTGAGGGAAAAGCAGCTGCAAGGTGATAAAGCAAAGCAAAGTGCTTTTGTTATTATTTTTAAGATAATTAAATAAAAGTGCAACCAACGTTAAACTTTAAGTGACACAAAACACGCACTGTAACGTTACATTGTTTTAGTTGTGTTTCCAAATGATTTCCCTTTGCAATTAGTGGTATGTTTGGCTGAATCTGACAGCTGAAATCAATTCCCCTAATTAGCTAGCTACCATTTAGCACAACAATCAGGTGAAACTCAACGAGTAGCTGCGCTTTAGCTAAACCCGTTTAGCTAAGCTAGTCAGTTGCTAAGTAACACATCTAGTTTTTAACCCGCAAACATAACAGTACGATAAGCTACCTGAATATAGCATAGCGGTAGCTAACGGCTACGTACGTTTTGGTAACTAAGCTACGTTACCTGCGTTCCAGTTGCCTCGCCAACGACTTCCGTTCGCTACTCTTCTTCTTTATCTTTTGCAAGCTATCAACACAAGGAGTGAACTTTCATAATTAGTTAGTTTTTTACTAAGTAAAGTTTTTTCTCTTCGTCTCGCTCGAATCACACGCTAAACGGTGGCGTGGGGCGTGAACGTGACATTTCCGCGTATGGTGACATCACGTGCATAGTCATCGGGATCACGTTACGAGTTTTTTTATTTTTTTATTTACTACTTCTTTTTTTTTAATTATTACTTTACTAACCACTGCCAGTTTACACAATTAGTGGAATATATATATATATATATATATATATATATACATATACAAATATATATATATATATATATATACATATACAATATATACGTATATATATATATATATATATATATATATATATATATATATATATATATATAACATATACATATACAGTATATACATATATATATATCAAATGTTATCACCAAAGAAATGTCATGTGACTTTGCTTTACCTAATGTTTTATTTATTAAATTATATATATATCTATATATATATTGATATATATATAGATATCACCAAAGAAATGTTTTCATTTAGTGATAGAGCTACTTTAAAGCTGGGTTTATTGTTTTTTTTAATCATGAAATAATATTTATCTTAAAGACAACATTTTTCAAACTATTTCAGATTTACAAAAGGAGAAATACCTTATTTTCTTTAATGGGTAAAAAAAGAAAATTAAAAATTATTAAATTACCTTATTTCACTTAATTAGCTATTAAGAATCTGAGAGGGTCTTTCCGAATTAGTTTATTTTCTAGCAGTGGGAAAACTGTTGACCAGAAGGAGATAGATGTTGGGTGACAGATACATTACATTGTGATAAAGATGCTAAATATGACCTGAAGTATAATATACCTCTCTCTTCCACTTGTTTCTTTCAGATGATCTCTTGTCAGATGGCCAGGCTGAAACATTTGACTTTGCCTTCATTGATGCAGACAAAGTTAACTATGACAACTACTACGAAAAGTGTCTGCAGCTGATGAGGAAAGGGGGCGTCATTGCTATCGACAATGTAAGGGCTTCATCCAAGATAAATATTTAAGTTTGAGTTCTTGCTGCAGGATATTTAAACCAGCTAATCGTCTAAAACTTGTTTTTTTTTTCTGGTCCTGCAGGTGCTGTGGGGTGGAAAGGTGGTGAATCCGAGCCCTGATGACGAAGACACTGTGGCCATCGACAAGCTGAACAAGAAGTTGCACCGAGATGCTCGAATCAACCTGAGCATGCTCACAGTGGGAGATGGGGTCACACTAGCTATCAAATTATAGGACAGATGTTTCTGATGAATGCAAAGATTCATAGGCTGTGGACAGGAACGCTGGGATACTATATGTCTTTTTAAAGTTAGGTGAACTATTATATGGGATATGTGATTGTAGCTGAAACATGCATTACCATCTGTGCTCATGTCGCTGAAGCTTTAAGTGGAAAATATGAACTGTGTTAAAGGCCCAGTGTGTAGCATTTAGGGGGATCTATGGAAAGGGAATATAAAAACCATGTTTTCATTAGTGTATAATCACTTGAAATTAAGAAACACCGGCTCTAGAGAGAGCATTTCACTTTTTTACGTTACCTGAAGGCCGCCGTAGTTCTCCGACAGGCTTCTGAAACTGCGGTAACGTGAGCCGCAGAGTGCAAACTGCGATACCGCCAACCGCCACCTGACTTCCGTTGCTCCTAAAATAGTGTTATTATGGTAAGGATGGCCTATGAGTGAGGCGAACAGCGTTACCACGGTTTTGCACTCGGCGGCTCACGTTACTGCAGTCTTGGAAAGGGAGGAGTGAGCGGAGGGATACTCAGTTGATTGCAATCTGCAACCACACCACTAGATGCCACCAAATCCTACACACTGTCCCTTTAAGTAATTTCAATGCCAGTTTAATTACTTAGCAATCTTTAATAACTTAATTCCTTTTACTGTTACAAGACAAAATGCAGCGTTTGAATGAAATAGTGAAGAAATGTGATTAAAAAACAAACCACTTGTTTTTGTAGTGCATCATTATTTAACCAAATTGATTTCCTACTATTCTCCATGCTGTGTAAATGTGCATTGTTGTCAAATTACAGGAGAGGCTGAAGGTTGATTTAGGACTTTATTGCAAAGGTTAGACACACGCCAACACACTTCCTGATTAGTGTCACAGTCCTCAGAAATGGGAAGAAAAGTGGATGAATCACTCAGATATTCTTTCGCTCAAGTCACACTGAGGAAAAGAAAAATCCATTTAGCATTGTCTTGCAACTTAGAAGCAGGTATTTAAGGTAGTGGAGGTGTCAAACTCATCACACAGCACAATTAAGCCTCTCTAGAAAGATAAAGTGAAGACCGGCCACTAAATTGGCTTCGATCTTGATAAGCATATTTTGTTGGAGTTAACCTTCCAACAGGTAGAACATCACTACTAAAATACAAACAAAATGTGCAAATAAAACAAAGGAGAAAGAGCTTAAATAAAGATATAATCTAGTGTGCAAATTAACAGCTCAGATTTACATTCTACATTATCACACTTCAGCAAAATAGGTTTGTTTTTTTGAAACCATTCCTGGACATGGTGCACCCTATCACTATTGAGGATAAATTGGCAGAAGGAGTAACTGATCAATACATGTGATTGAAACATGACTAGTTATTGTAACAACAATAAAAAGGAGGCTGCTGGAAAGGTTTCCATTTTAACAGTGCTCGAGAACTGGGCTTTTTTTTTTTTTTTTTTTTTGGCTTCACCTCTTTAAAATATCTGTTGCTGACCAGACGGGAACACGCAGGATCAGATTCAGCTGATATTGGTCTTCTTCTTATGAGATGACGGCAGAGCAGATCCTCACGCCTCCAGCTCCAGGCCCAGACCAACTTTGTGACCACCTGCATTGATGTTCTTCCCATCCACCAGGGCCGAGAGGAGTAGTTTCATACCTGAAGTACAAAAATGAAATACATATATATTTGTTAAGTTGCTGAAAAAGAGGTCCATTGTGTTTTCAATTGTATATTAGACGAGAGATGGTTCTTACCAGGCCGAAGAGTCTGGGTGTAACCAATTCCTACCAAGCTGGCATTATTCACCTTAGCCTGGAGAAAAAACATTAAATCATTAAACCAACATACAGAGTGTACATACAGAACTGCCTGCAAGGCTACACAAACTTCTATATTTGTTATTTTCAGAATCATAAACAGATTTTATTTTCCAAGTACATACACACAAGGAATTGGACTTGTTTTTATGCATATCTCTAAGCGTAACACAGAATAGAAATAACAGCTAGGGACAAGGACAACAAAGCTGGACAAATAAAGGTGTGGAATACATGGACTGGATGATCAAGTAATATTTCAAATATATTATACTGTAATCCACTCCCAATGCTGCTCAGAGTGATCGCACTCCACGGCTCTTCTGCTAACAGCACAGGGTCTCTCCCTCTCCTCAACCGACACAACCACTGAGCTTTACGCATATTAATGTTTGATGATATCACCAATATGCAAATGCACGTAGGACATCACCTGGCGACTTTTGGAGCTAGTGCTAGCTACATTAATTTCCTTCCTACAGCATTTTGTTTTCCACAGAGCTGACACCCACCCACCCGCCCACTCGCTCTCTCTCATCCCCGGCTCTCTAAAGCTCAGTACCCCGCTGTTGCCCGGCAAAGGCGGCATGTCGGCGGCACGGAGGTCCCCGGTGACCGCCGGTACAATAACCTTTTATTTTTGTGTGAATAAAATGACCCCAAATTCACAAATATGTAGGATATTACTACTGACATTCATGTAATATTACGTCACAACATCTGCTGTATTAGCCATGTTGTTTACTACGTGTTTACTTGCATATAGAGCGAGGGAGTGAGATCCGATCACAAGCGGCCACTCAAGACGCATGTGGAGACATATTCTAATGCCAGGTGTGAACAAACGTACTTAAAGCTGTCCACTTGTGATCGGATCACTCAGGACGCATGTCAATGCCAGGTCTGAACGGGGCCTTATAGGGAACCAATCCAAACGCAGATGGTGTCATTATTCTATAGCCATTACATTGTGCAATCAACATTTGCTTCATAACGATGAGTCTACTGCCACTTTAATTATCATTTTGATATACTAGATGTACTAAAATTTATTGTAAGCATACAACAGTTCACGAAAAAAAAAGTGGAAATGGGGGGAACATAACTCCCTTGGGGTAGGTTAAAAAAAAGGCACTTACTGATATGGAGGCACTGGAGTCTAACTGGTATTTGGCAGAAATTCCAAAGCGAGTGCCGTTGCTGCCGGCTGTCCAGGCAAGATTAACAGCAGTCTCCAGTTGGTCGTTCACCTTCTGGTAAATGGATCCACCAAACTCTGAACCATCATTTCTGAGAGGAGAAAAAAAGAAAGAAAACAAATGAGCAACATCACTTGCATGTCAGTATTCTTCAAACCATCTGACTAAAAATACCACATGATCAATAGATCAGTGAGTTCTTTGGAAAGCTATTTAAGTTACTCATCCTGCTTGGTTCAAATATTTGTTGATCCTATAACGTACACATTGGTGTGGAGCTGGAAGTCTCCGGTCTTGTAACCAACTGCAAAGTTACTCTGGGTCATCTTTGATTTGGCTGAGTCAAAGGTCATCTGGTAGCCAGCCAGCCAGCCCTCGTATCCGGCCACTCCTGCTCCATGGATCGTAGGACCGGCGAAATCTAGATCTACATCAACACCCACATTAACGTATTCCCTTTTGTAAGCCGTCTTGACCTTGCCGCTCTTCTTGCTGTAAAATTCAAAATGAAAAGTGAGGAAGTGAAGCTAGAAGTGGTGGCCTTTATACAACGACTGCACGTCGTGATTTTACGATTAACATATAAACTGCAGCTTACCCAGTATTTGGTGAGAATGTAGTGTCAAAAGTAAGTTTCAGCCCTTTGGTGATCTAAAAAAGATTATTCCATCAGTCACACTTAATTTAGAGCTGACGCATTAGTGGGATGATCAGCAACAAAACTGATTTTTCAATTTACCTGATCTTCGACACAGACTTCAGTTCCCAGTGTGTTTTCCGTGGTCCACTTCTCTGTGAACGTCAGCCCGTACTCGGCCCACTTGTACTTGGTTTCCAGGGTTCCGTTGACCTTGCTGGTGTCTACGTTGGACGAGCCGGAAGTTTTAAACTCCTACAGTGAATGCAAGAGGAAATTAATCCTACCTAAAAACAGTACAGCAGGTTGGAGTGGTTCCTCCAGTTCCTACAGTACACTACAGTTGAGAGAGTAAACACAGTAAAATGAGAATAAATAATAATCTTCATGGAGCGTTGTTTTTTTTCTGATGGCGCACATAATCCAGTTAACATGGCAATAGCTTCACTAAACTGAGCAAATCAAATCAATTTTTTACCGTCTCTGGCCACAAACTGTGTCTGAGACTGTTTTCTCTGGTCTAAACAAAGTAGCACTACAGACCATGACTATGTTTTGATCCACTTCCAGCTATGAGTCAGCTTTCTCCCCTATGAACATTATTAAAACCAAGTCCTGTTCCAGGCTCACCAATGAGCACCTACACATGCAACTACGTGCATGAGAATGACACCAACTCCATTCAAGCCAAAAAAATAAATAAATAACTAAAAAGAGGTGCTCAAAGCTAGATTCTGTCTTGTTTTCTTTTACTTGAAATATAGGCCTTAGTTTCATTGTGCTAGGACTAATTTAACGGTAGCCTTTTGTTTTTCATACAAGTTCAATGTGTCTATTTTGAAAATTGACAATAAATATTGTTGAAATAGGGAAATGTATGTTTTTGATTTCATTTGATAAACGTAGGGGTAAGCTATAGCAGTGGTTCCCAAACTTTTTCACGTCATGGACCCCGAAACTGAGGACCCCTAAACTGACACGACCGGACCCCCATTTGATAAGATTTTGTCCAAGGGTCCCTCATCTAATAGTTTTTTTGCTTTTAGATGTTTTATTACAGAAAGTGTATGAATACCATGACCAAAATAGTCATACATTCTGTCATCCTATTACTTCCAAGGACCCCTGTGGCTATCAAGAAATTTTTTTAGTAACTGGACCTCTTTAAAATATAATTGAATACCACTGCTTTAAAGTAAAAAATCTTATATCCGCTGATATTCAATTTTAAACATAAACGCATAACATGAACAAAAACATTTGATAATGATCCCTTAAACTTGGTTATTAAAGAATTGTGACCAAGATGAGTACTGAACAGGACATGTCAGTGCTCTCTGATAGACAAACTTCTAAAAGACCTTATACACATTTCGGTTTTGCACATTCTTGATACTTATCGACCGACTGACATGCTGATAACGTTATATCTGATAAACTAAAATCAGTTGATAATATGCAATGCACTACTGTATATAACTTTAATACTGTAACAGCTAAACTCACCACTCCACTTGAAGACTTTGTCTTCACATCGAGCTTAACCAGTCCAAAACCTGCAAGGACAATGAGAGTGAGGGACTACTTACTGGGCTTGGAAATGCATTCCAAACAGCCTATGGCCTATCCTCTGAGGGTCAATAAATACACACTTATAAAACTGCCTTTTATCTTGCTTCCAGTTACCATATCCCTTATTGAAGATGTCCTTTGCTGATTTTCCAAGGTCTGCATATGTTGGAGGAACTGCCATTTTTCCTGTCACAAAAAGGACATTTCAGAGAGTGTAAATGGTGAAAAAAGATCATAAATGTAGAGCTGCAACGATTAATCGATTAGTTGTCAACAATTAAATTAATCGCAAACTATTTCGATAATCGATTAATGAGTTTGAGCTACCATAGAGGATGCTGAGGTCATGTCCTCCCTATCTTTTCAGGGAAATAGTACACTATAGCCACCTCGAGGGAATTTACATTCTATAATTTCAAAAATAAAGTCATGATGGTATTTTTTAGGCCGATTTTTTTAGGACTATCCTCGACCAAAACAAATCCCTAGTTGACTAACACTCTGTAAAACTGAGTTTATCCACAAAGAACCACAAAAAAAGCACCACTTTTAAATCTTGTTTCTAACAGAGATGTACTTATACGTTTCTTGGAAACAGCATGAAAAAAAGCATAAAAAGTGACTAATCAACTAAAGAAATCTTAGTCGACTAAGACCAAAACGACTAATTAGTTGACTAATCGACTAGGAGGGGGCAGCCCTAATTTTTTTTAGACCCAATTTACTTAAAATTTACAGCTTTTGGGCCAAAAACAAAAAAATAATGGTACAAAAAATAAAATAAGTGAAATAGAAATATATATATCTATATATATATAGATATATATATATAGATATAACATTTATAAAAAATAAATAAAATTTCCCCATTAGACTTTTAAAAATAATTTAGACTTTCTTGTTGGGAAATAATGAAACAGTGAAAATATTGGGCAAATAAATTAAAGGGAATTAATGAAAAATCTGACTATTAAAAAAACATTTGGGGGAACTTGACTTTAATTTTTTAAATCGTGGCTACAGCTTAGACTACAATCATGTGCTGGTTTTGTTTAAATAGCGTTTAAACTCCGACATCACATATTTTATTGAATAGTTATAAGGTTATAATATGCTGTCACTGGCCTTAAAATGCTCCACTTGACTCTCTGTGTCTCCGTCTCCTTATTGTCAAGGTTAGACAGGAGGCTTGAAACTGTCTGCTTACAGTAACCAGCGACATGATAACGCTGTGACAGCATACCTGACAACCTAACACCATTTAATGTGCCTTTTTCTTAACAATTACTAGTATAATTCGACATAAATATAACTATTAAAACGTTAGAATAACAGTCACTGGTGCCTGCTAAAGTATTTTGAAGGAGTTTTAACACACGAGGGAAGGCAGGGGGCGTTTTCTAGCTAGCAAACGGGACGTTTCGTAACCATTTTGCCGACATTCAAACAAAATACAACTCGAACAAGCTGAGTAATTAAACGGTCTGTTACTTACCGAGTATTATTGTTGTCGAATATGTTGCTGTCGACTTGTGATATAAGAAAAAGCGGCAGAAAAAGAGGCAGGGACCGGTGTAGGAGGACGATATGGAGGAGACGCCGCAACAAACACCCTCCTGACCTCAGCGCCGAAGGACCCCCAAATATAGCTGCCTATCTCGTGCCTGTCTGAAATCGGAACGAGATGATGATTTTGTAATTTTTTTCTCGGTCACTTATTTAAGTATTTGTTCAATGGTTTTGGCAGCAGTAAATGTAATTCTTGTCATTTGCAAATGTTAGCATTTGTCGTGCCAGTTGTGTGCAGCACACCGGCAAGTGGAAGACCTCTAAATCACCATGGTAACCAATAAGCTAATGTAAAGTTTTACTGAGATTTTATGTATTACCATGGAAAAAAAACAACAATATCAATGCCAGGGAAATATAAAAATATACATTAAAGGTCAAACATATAATTCATATATAACACATTAAACAACTATAATACAGTACTTCACAGCTTTCTTCTTTTTCATATTAGTGATGTCATAGTAATAATAATAATTTATTTATTTATTTATTATTTTAAGTTTATTTGGCAGGGACCATGTATAATAAACATACATTTCAATACTTGAAATCTGATATATTACACAGAGATATAGCTAAAAACTAATTTTCATCCACAGTCCCCAGGCATGTGAACAATGATACAAACATTACATACATGTATACATTACATACAACAAGCATTATAAAATACCTTGCACTATGTACATAGTCACAGCACAGGATGCATAATAATAATAATAATAATATTTTTTAATTTCCTTATTATTTTGTCATGCATAAATAATATGCCTAGCCCAAACAGGCTTACAAGACACCATTATTTTGCAAATAAAGAAAAGACAAAGGCAGAAGCCAGAGTAGCAGTATAAATTACAAATAATACTTAATAAATGAACCATCCTGAGGTTTTAAATAATAATAAAAAAATTTATAACAATAATAATAATGATGATGATGACCCACAGATCTTCTTCTGTAGCAATCTTAAATTATGTGGACCTATCCTAGTATAAATAATACTATTCAAAGAAAACTAAATCTGAGTCCATCTCAGTGTTTGTAAAATCATCTAATGTGCAAATTATTTTTGTGCATACCAAAAGAAAAAACAAACATATAACAGATGTTTTAAATCAGAATATTCAAAATCAAACCTGAACCTTTCCACCATATTTTACTGGATGGTCTGTACCTGAAACTATCACAATATTTATCACGCCTTAATCAAACTTTAATTTCAACTTCATACGTGTCCACTCACCATCCACGGCTAGTTATTGGCTGAAATGTACAGTAAAAATTACCTTTTGACAATTTTGCAAACTGATCATCTCTTGTACCGGAGACTATGCACAGTATCAGTCTGTTTATAAAGCACATTCATTATGAGGTTGTGCAGTGAGCGGGGGGAAAAAAGATAAGAAACTTGTCTTTGATTTCAGCTCTTTAATGATGGAAATGACTGAACGAGACATGAAACGAGTGATGTGGCTTTGCATGAACACTGTCAACTCCATTTAGAATAATAACCATGTTTCTACCATGATGTAATGACCACATCGATTACAGCGTCTCTCTTTCTACGGTGGCGGGTTTCACTCAATGAAATGTAGAGGCCAATCTGAAATCAACATTACACTTGAAAAGCACATTGTGTTTCAAATAAATACATAGTTAAGAGCAACTGTAAACATTTTTCTTCATGTGCATGTTGCCGTAACATTGTATATGAAATATAAAAATACCTATTGACTGTTACAAAATGAAATAAATTAATATAAACAAATACATACAAATTTAAGGACCCTTTTTTAAGAACTATTACTACAGATTAATGTCAGGATTATTATCATTTACACTGAATGGTGATTTAAAAAAAGCACTATACAGCTATCAAACGGTACACATGAAATATTTGGGACATTTCTACACAGAGAATCATAACACTCAAGGTTATTGGCAATTGGAATTATATTTAAGACAGCTGGAAATAAATCTTTGATTCCACGTTTTTGGCTGATAATGACATTATCACACTCCACTGTATCTTTCATTGAATTACTGTGTCCACATTTAGTAACATTGTCAACACGTAAGCATTATTTAAAGGAATGGATAAAGACTTCTAAACAATGGCAAAGAAGTAACACCTGTTTCTCAACATGATGAACATTTTGCTATACAGAGAAAAGTATAATGCAGATCTTTACATATTGCTTTAACAGTGGTCCATAGAGTTACGTTTTAATAAATTACAAAGTGGGACGTAAGACAAAACTTTCAGTCAAGAATCCAGATCCAAAATCTTGAAATTATCAGGTATTTGAATTGCACAGAAAATAGCAAACTGCTGTGAAGGATTAGGGACACTGCTGCCTGAGAATCTATTTGATGTGGCTTCCTTTTTATCCAAATACTTCACACACCTCCGTCTTTAAGCTGGGAGGTCTTGAAAAATGCTCTTCATGCTACATAAAATGATATCCCTTTAGAGGAGAAATAAGCAACCAATGAATGAGACACATCACCACTGTGTTCACTTTTCAAGCAAAGAGTGTTTTGATGGGGTTTTTAAGGGCGCTTTCACAAGCCAACATTTAGTCCGTTTTAATCGAACTCTGGAGCGGTTCGTTTGGGCAGTTGTGAATGCAGCAGTCGCACTCTGGTGCGGACCAAAAAAACAGGTTCGAGACCGCTTGCGAGAGGTGGTCTCGGACCAAACGCAGGCTGCCTCCGTTGAGATGGACACAGGTAAACGACAGGTTAAAATGAGTGGGAGAGGACTGACGTGGACTTCTGCAGAAGTCTGATGTTTGCTTGAAATCTGGGCCGAAGAGAGCATACAGAATATGCTAAATAAAGTCACAAAAACAGTGACGTTTATAAAGTAATGCGAGATAAACTGGAGGAGAAGGGACTCGTGTGCACAGCAGATCAGTGCCGAGGCTAAGTGAAAAAACATTGGCAGCGATATTTTAAAATTCCCTGCATAGAAGTGGCAGCTCTTGAGACGAAAAAAAGATAAATTTGCTACTTCGTACACGCCCCTCAGCAAATACATTTTTTTTTATTTGGTCCGCTTTAATTTGTGCACTGTGAAACCAAACCAGACTAAAGTAGAAAACGAACCAAAAAGTATCAATTTCACTCTGATTCAGGCTGTGGCTTGTGAAAGCGCCCTGAGAAACTCCGCCTAAAAATGGTGAACGGGGGAGGCAGATTCGAAGTCCCAGAATATCATAAGGTATGGCTCTGTGTATCCCATCAGGCCTCGGTGCTAACAGGATCACAACAGTAGTCTTTGTTGATGAAGACATCACACACCGCCTCAGTTGGCAACTTGACAAAAGCAGACGACTAAACAGCACAGGCTAAGAGGTGTCTCACAGTATGCCGCTGCTCTTCATTATCCAATAAGCCTCCTCATCACAGCCGGTCTAGAAAAGGGCCAGCAGTACTCGTTGGGGACGGGCCCGTTCACATTGCACTCGAAGAAGGAGAACATGGGGAACCAGATGCGAGCTCGCCGACTCTGCTGGTAGGCCCGGGTGTTGGCGAGAGTGTGGTAGTAGAGGAAGAGTCTGGTAGTGATGTAGAACGCTATGAACACGTCGATGGAGTAGTGTTCGTGCGCGGCCAAGATGAAGAAGATGCCGAAAAGATTCAAGACCCAGGACAACGTGTGAATGAAGTTCCAGCTCCGTGGGGTGTCTGTTTGTGAAATTAGAAGAATGAACAGTTGAAGAGACATTCAACAAATTTTTGTTGTTGTTTGGAGTTTTATTACACCTATCATATCGTTAGGGCGACAGAATATTTCTGTCCAGGTCAGACTGAGGAAGGCTAGTTTTTATTTCAGTTGTAATACCAGTGAAGGACACTGGATGGAAACAATGGCACATTTTCCCAAATATGGTTACAATATGTCTTCCTCTACTTGTGTCTTCCTCATGATTTAGTACTTTAACCTTCTGATGTCACAGCTTTTAATAACGGCTCATAATTTATCACGATTTTCATGAATGAATGAATGTGGACAAAGGGAACTGTGTGATAGTCTCAACACAAAGTTAAAACAGATTTATCATCTCAAGTTTGAGTGAAAATTAGGAGTTTCAAATCATATTATTTTCAAACACAAAATTATATTTTAGGATTTTAGATATATTTAGATTTTCTTTTAAAGACGGGATCAAAAACTGCAGAATGTTAACTTTGAATACATTCAGTAGATCTTCAATCTTCAATTCAGACTTTCAGGGCTTAAAGGGCAGTGACGTAGGTTACCAAAGTAAGATAATCAATAAGGTTATGAATGACGTGTACCCTAGCACTAGCTGAGTCAAAGTGCTAAGTTTGAAAATAAATTAAGGGGTTAGCTCAGATTTTCTGAAGTGGCATTGTATGTATACTCCTGTGTTCTGCGAGGTAAAATTACTGCTTTTGTGAATGTAGTCTGGTGGCATTGAAGAGAGCGATAAAACGACTTCAGTTTCCCGTCGGAAAGGGCTGTTTGACGGCGAGGTAAAGCGGCTGACTTTCGGATCCGAACTAATGTGGCGTCCACACAGCAGTACTTTGACCAAAATTGGAATACATTAGGAACACCACTGGGAGGCTACAGAATGATATAAAAACCTCACAAAAAAAAAAACACATAATAAGCCTGCCCTTTAAAAATGCCAAAGGGCTTCACTTCACATTTAAGAATCAAGTTTGGTTGTTATTAGTTAATATCAGTTATTCTGTGGCCATTTTAACGATCTTAACATAAAAAGCTTAAGGTGCTTTTGAAGTATAAAGTTAAGTGGTTCTATTCCCCCACTGAATGTAACAAAAAAAATGACAAAAATGAGCTCAGACTCAAAAAGCTACTCACACTCTGTGACAAAGAAGTTGAGCAAGGTAATGACCACGGTGTGGCCGCTGAACATGTAGTCGCCACATGTATGCACTCCTGTCAGGGTCATCCCAAAACCGCTCCAGATGGCCACGGCCCGCTGCAGTTTGGCCCACATGTCACCGTACATCTAGAGGGAAGATAACAAGTGAAACCATCGGCGCTGTGATCTTTCAAAGAGGCAGAGGAGCAGCGTTTAAGACGCACAGACAATTCATTACCTTTCCTGAGCATTGCAGGTGCTGTCCTGGCACAGACAGGGAGGTGACGAACATGGTGATGCAGCGCAGCATGAACACCGTCCCCATGAGGCTGCACATGCGCCGCAAAAGGATGGACCTACAAGTCGTGACAAACGCGTTAACTTCCACGGCACTGATTAAAGGGACACACCGTAGGTATCCTACATGGCACTGGTGTGAGACACTGTCAGGAGTCTACCTGTGTTTATGGAGCAGCAGAACCAGCACCCAGATATTACAGAGGATCACTCCACATGCTTCAGCCATGGCAAAGGCCCATGGTATTCTAGGCACACTGTTAAAAACAGAAAATAAAAGAGAGATTAGTGCTGTTGATTAGTTGTTAACTGGCAACTATTTTGGTAATGTTTTAATCTGTTTGTCAGACAAAAGAAGCAATTTTCTGTTGGTTTTTTTGGTTATAATATTTTATAGATGAAACCATTGATCAAAAATTGAGAGAATAATCAATATTGAAGGCATCAGTTAAATCATGAATTAACTTTAGACTCAGCCCTAAAAAGACCCTTGTAACATATTTTGGGTTAAAATACTACAGTTAAAGGGCCAGTGTGTAGCATTTCTGTTGACTTAGAATGAGCCCTTCATATGTACATAGGGAGCGGGTCCTCTTCACAAGATTCCGCCGTGTTGCTCCGCAAAGTTTCTACAGTAGTCCAGAACAGACGAACCAAACACTGGCTCTAGAGAGAGCCTTTCACCTGAAGGCCACCATAGTTCTCCGACACACTTGTGAAAATATGGTAACGTGAGCCGCAGAGTCTGACTTCCGTTGCTCCTAAAATAGTGTTATTACGGTAAGGACAGTCTCTGAGCAAGGTGAACGGCACTCGGCGGCTCACGTTACCGCAGTTGGTTGGTTGGTTGCAATCTGTAACCACACCTCTAGATGCCACCAAATCCTACACACTGTACTGTACCTTTAAGGCTTAAATATTTTTGAACGGGTTCTCATTTCTATGTTCAAAGTTTCATTTTAAATAGCAAAATATGGACCGTAAAATCACTTAATTGACACAAAAGCTGTAACGCTTCTAGATGTTTTATCATGCCATACACACGTCCCTGAAATCAGCTCTCCCAATAAAAATGAAAAGACATTCCATGAAAAGCTCAAATCTGGTCATAAACAACTGGTCACACTATACGAAGTGGGTCACTTTAAAAAACACTCAAAGGTCTCTTTGAACCAAAGCTAGTCCATCAGGAATATGTGAGGACAATAATAGAAACATGCTACAAGGAAGTAGGGCAATTATAAGGACCACCATCTGGTGTGATATTCTGACAGTTAATAAATATATATGTTAAATTTTGTTCACTTTCTCTCTGGCATTTCACAGCTGAAAAATGTTTTTTGATGGCCACCCAGTGCCCCAGGTCAGAAAAATAAGGCTTAAAGAGTGTCTTAGTTGTCACACACTCACCTGTCTAGGAAAATATCTGGCAGTGGAGGGTATGTGCGCATGTCGGGCACCCTCTCGTGCACTATGACCATGACGAAGGACGTGAACCCGAACACGAACACCACGTAGATGGAGCTGAGCACCGTCTTCCAGTACTCTGGATCCAGGCGCCTCGTCTGCTGCTTATACTTCCCATTAGTGTACTGGTGATACTCCTCTCCCACCGGTGCCGTGTCAGTGCTGTCACAGTCTCTGCCCGGTTCTCCGTTACACAGCCAGTCCAAGCTGCCTCCGGAGCCTGTGGGAGAGTGCCCGTCGAAGGGGAGACCCAGCTCCTCCAACACGTCAATGTTCTGTTTCTGCAGCTTGCGGATGGACACCATCAGCCGCTTGATGTCCCCGAGCACCTTGAGCTCCAGGGGCGGCGAGCGGAGGTCGTACTCGCTGAGGGCGAGCAGGCTGGTGCCGTCCAGCCGGTGCTTGTTGCACAGCAGGTCCACGTAGTCGCAGAAGCCCTCTTCCCTCAGCCACTTGGCGACGTGTTTGGGCGTCCAGCGGCGGACACTCAGTTGGGCCATTTCCTCCTCACTCTGAAGGAGAAAAGGACAACAACATTTCAACTCAAACAACCGAGACCTCCCTTACCTTACTGTCAATATCAGTTCCCCAGTGACTTCCTCACCCACAAACAAAGAAATCTTAACGAGAAGTACGCACTATTAGGCACTCTTTATTTCCACTGGATCAGCATAATTCCTGCCACACAGACAGAAAAATAGCTTCACTTTGTGACAAAATTATAAACAACTTTTAAGACAATCCCTGAGCAACAGGGGCAAGCTGAGCTTTCACAACTTGAGCAAATATATGAGGCAACCACTGGCAAGATTTTGCTAAGATAAGTTTGCACACCACCCTTAAAAATGTAGGTGAAGGAGCAGACAGTGACTTTAAGACTTTGGTAATAGTTGATGACTCGTGTGGCTATTATCCCCAATCTTATTAAACACTAAAGGGAATAATCCCCATTTAAGCTTAACTCTCAGTGTCAGTGGAAACAAACCTTGTGTCTAAAATCTGTTGCCAAGACACCCATTCAATGTTAGTATCTCTACCTCTTGAGGGGATTACATGATATGATGGCTTTTGTGGCCTACAGAGGAGCTCCAACTCCATCAGTATCTTAGCCCACTATAAAAAAACACACCCACCTGCCTGCATTAGCCTACATCACTGGCTATCAGTAAGGTGGGGCCAGGAGCTAATTCTACTAACTTCTGTCAATATATTGTTAAGATAACAAGCCCGACCTGGTGGTTGAAGGTGTATAAACCCACAAGCATGCCCGTGGTAGACACGAAACTAAGCGAAATCGTATCCTCTTTTATCACAACTCTTCCCAAGCAGGCTAATTCATCCCCTAGCTAAACGCTAACGCTAACTAGCATGCTATCAGCTAGCTTCATGAATGCGTGTGTGCCTGACGCTCACTCACCCGGCCCGAGACGTGACAGAAGACGACACGGACAACGTGTTTTATTCAGCTAGCTAGCTAAATGACATCTTACGGGGACTCTGGATAAATCGTATTGGCGTTTGCTGCAACAACAACACGGGCTCGTTGGAAATCATTTCGCCCCTTGCTTCGCACCGGTGGCTAGCATACTGTTGACAACACAGGGCGGTAATGTGTAGAGTAGCTGCGCACGTAAAAAAAAAATCAGCTGCACAGGGCTTCAGCTGAGCAACAGTGACACCTACTGGTGAAAAGAGGGTACCGCAGATGCTTTAATTCTGCAGTACTGTTATTATTATGACTAAAGAAATTAAGTTTTTGTGCAATTAAATGCCACAAAATACCATAAAGTGTATATATTAAATATATAGCGGTGTGAGGTTGACTAACATTTATATTATGGGTCACTGATTTAATTATAGACCAGGAACACCTGTCCTTGTCCAGTACCAATGTGACTGTAATAAAGCCTCAACAGAGTTTGAAAATAAAAGTTGGGAGAGGAAATCATACAAATGTGTAGTTTCAGAGTAGCCTGTTGTTTATGCAATCAACTATGAACAATCTACAGGATAGTAATGCTCCTGACACTCCATCTGTGAAAGACTTGGTGAAGGTTTTGTATGGAGGGAAAAGGTTTGGTAACCATGTGGATGAAGTTTGGCCTAACCTATTCATTGGTGACATGTAAGTCTTTGACAGCTTATAGAATAAAAGTAACCCCGATTTGTTTCATTATTATGTGTTTCTTGTGGGGCTGTCGATCGATTGAAATATTTAATCGCGATTAATCGCATGATTTGTCCATAGTTAATAAGAATTTATCTCAAATTAATCACACATTTTTTTCAAAATGTACCTAAAAGGGAGATTTGTCAAGTATTTAATACGCTTATCAACGTGGGAGTGGGCAAATATGCTGCTTTATGCAAATGCAAGTATATATTTAATAGTGGAAATCAATTAACAACTCGAAAACAATGACAAATATTGTCCAGAAACCCTCACAGGGACTGCATTTAGAATAAAAAACAGCTGTCGGTGTGTCCGTGTGCTGACTTGACTATGACTTGCCCCAAACTGCATGTGATTATAATACAGTGGGCATGTCTATAAAGGGGAGACTCGTGGGTACCCATAGAACCCATTTTCATTCACATATCTTGAGGTCAGAGGTCAAGGCACCCCTTTGAAAATGGCCATGCCGGTTTTTCCTCGCCAAAATTTAACCTACGTTTGGAGCGTTATTTAACCTCCTTCGCCGCAAGCTAGTATGACATGGTTGGTACCAATGGATTCCTTAGGTTTTCTAGTTTCATATGGTATCAGTATCACTCTAGCTTCAAAACTGAGCCCACTACAACCTATATATCATAAGTTGCGTTAATGCGTTAAAGAAATTTGTGGCATTAAAATTAATTTGTATTAACGCGTTATTATTGCCTTAACTTTGTCAGATATAGTTTCTTGTTATAAGTCTTATTTCCTTTGTCCACAGGTCAGTGGCCAATGACCGCTACAGTCTTTGGAAGCTGGGAATCACTCACGTTGTGAATGCAGCTCATGGGAGGATGCACTTTCAGGGGAGTCATGACTTCTACGGCTCCACTGTGGATTATTATGGAGTGCCTGCAGATGACTCACCGTCCTTTGACCTCTCTCGCTATTTCTTTCCCTCTGCTGAGTATATTCAGAGTGCACTTGGCACGGCTGGTGGTAAATACCCATCGTGTTGCTTTATTGTCACTCAGGTTTATCTCAGTATCAACTCATGCTACCCTTAACAAAAAGAAGTTTATTCAAGTGTGCTATTAGTATACTTCTTTTAAACTTAAAATAAGAGAGTATACTTTCAGTTTAAATTTGACTTATCATTGATATACTTACTGTAACAAAATTATACTTAAGTATACTTGGCTTATACTGACTACATAAAGTATACTTGGGGGAAATATACTTGAACTTTACTTAAGTATACTTCATAAAATAAACTTGAGGTATACCACTTTTTGGTGAGGGTAGGCTTATTGTAATCTTTTCCTTCTTCTTCACCAGCTCGGGTGTTTGTCCACTGTGCGGTTGGAGTGAGCCGGTCTGCCTCCCTCGTCCTGGCCTACCTGATGATCCACCACCATTACACCCTGCTAGAGGCCATCAATAAGGTCAAAGAGCGCAGATGGATTTTCCCAAACACAGGATTCCTCAAACAGCTCCGTGCTTTGGATATGAAACTGAGCAAGACATCATGAGTAATTCTCTGCACCTCAGTTGAGTTTCCAAATTACAGAGCCTCATACGGCTGTTTTCCTCAAGACGAATGAAGAATTCAGCGTCTGCCAGTGGAGGGAGATACTGTACTTTGACTTTAATCAGCTTGTTTCTGGAGCGGTATTGAATCTATTGACCCTGGTGCTGCGTTTAATGTGAATCACGCTGCCGGTTCGCAGGATATTGACCCTTATATTAGTAGGAGATCAATGTAATCAACTCACCCTCGGGCAGAATCCATTTTAAGACTGAATATGAGACAAAATGACTCATTTAACCTTTGTTTTATTTTGAAGAAAATGTACACCCACTGTGTTGTGTTTTCACTTTGAAACATCATTCACGATCAATAGACGGTTTACAACACAGTAGTTGTTAGCAGAGTTAAGTACATTTTAAAGTGATTATCAATGTAAGTATAAGTCACCATATGAAGCAGCTAGAGCTATAGCTAGAGCTATAGCTATACTACAGCGTCTGACTTCCACTTCTGCTCCTGTCATAATCACTACGGTCGCTAGAGGTCGCTGTCATGTTCTTTTATACCTTCTTTCGATGACCAACCATGTGAATAGATGATAAAACCTACTAAAGGGTATAGTAGGCCCCGGTTGACCCACATCTATGGGGCTTATAGCGACTGATAACGCCTATTTATTGGCCTGATAACAGTTTTATTGGCTGATCAAGTTCAGATTCACATGGTCTCTTACATCTTGTAAATCACATGTAGAGAAACAAGTGGAATTCATTGAATATGTCTAATAAATGCTTGGATAACCGCTTCTATAATACAAATTGTATGCACAGTATTAACTGACTTCACACACGGGAATACACCTGCATCTGGATCTCACATTCACCGGCAGGTATGGATTATATTTTTATATACATATCAGGTGGGATTTGGTCCCACCACACACACACACCACCGTAGATGCATCAGTAAGCAGAAGCAGCACTTTAAATAATCAATCAATAACTGTCTCCGGGTCAAAATGACCCGGAGACATTTATTGACTGATTTTGTATAAAACATCAGTACTGACTTTTCATCGCGCCCACATTTTACACACACACGTTCATGACCCTGAATGAAGAGAGGTCATTACATTTCATGGAGGTTAATTATGGTTTTCTTCAATGTTAAAACTGGAATGGGTGAAATTGACCTGCGACATAATAGAAGGGTTAAAAGAGACACTTGCAGCGTTGTGAGGGCTGTTTGATGTCATGTGCAGCCAGCGGCAAAGCTTAATTTTTTTCCCCCTCTTTAGCCAATTTGCTTTCACATGATATTTATGTCAGAGCAGGAAACTGGCTGAAGCTGTTGCAGTACTTCTGTTCCATAAATGCTGCATTAAAGTGGACTTTCTGTCATCCAGTATCAGCGATGCACTTAAACATTTTTGTCCATAATTGCATCCAATTATCACTACTTTATGGAATGATTCATCTCCGTTTGAGGCTTATTAAATTAGAGTCCCACAGCGGTGTGAAGAGCAGAGCCGGGGCTGCTCTGTTTGTTGTTCTGCCCTCTGCACGAGTAAGACTACACGCTAGGTTAAGCACTAAATTGGGTAACTGTCCAGTGACAGCAGATAAACACCTGCTCGTACAGATCACCCTGAGCCGCAGTTGACGGGAACTGCTTCCATACAACAAACATTTGGACCAGTAATCGATCCAAGACGTGGGGGATTTGGACTCAAAATGTCAGACTTGAAAGGCAAGAGAAAAGAATATCTAAGTGTGAAGGATCTGCAGAAGCTTTTGGACAAGTGCAAACTACATCTCAGTCAAGTTGATGAGGTCTGGCCAAACATATACATAGGGAACGTGTAAGTATACATTTGATTTCCGACTTAATGAGTTTGCCTCGCAAGGAAATGTGAAACCTGTTACTTGTAATGTGATGCTTGGCGTTCACATACGTCTTGAACCTGTTTCTGTCTCTTTGTCTTGCTAGGGCAGTAGCCCAAAACAAGACAGCCTTGCTGAAATTAGGTATAACTCATGTATTAAACGCTGCTCACTCCAAGCGAGGCAGCGTAGGGAACCAAAGCTTTTATGGCAACGGCTTTGTGTATTGTGGCATTCCAGCAGATGACTCGACACACTTTGATCTGGATGTTTACTTCCAGCCTGCAGCTGATTTCATTCATAAAGCTCTGAAGGCACCTGATGGTAAGACTTCCTCTTCTTTTTCACATGAATTGTCATATTACTGCACAGTTTTAATTGAGTAATTTGCTGGTTTTTTTTAATTCCTGTACATCACGTTTTATTTCACTCCATAAATCCTTAACCTATCCACTCAAATTCTCCCATCATGCCATCCTTTCAATGTCACCTGTCACCACAATGTAACACGACTTGTAAAGTAAGTGTATTTTCAGCCAGCAGTAGTAATAAGGGTCTTACCTTGCAGAATTTAAGTCTATAATGTGACCATGGCTCCTTTCAAAGAAGCTATCAAAGCAGAGGACGAGTTGGGATTAAAGAAACAGTCGGGCCCAGCCTGCAAAGGGACCTTAAATGAACAAAGGCGATGAATTGTAGGCACTATTTTTAGCTCACAGCAGGAAAAAGGAAAGGCCACAGCGTGAGACGGGCAGTCATGTATGATATTAATAAGACTGAGGCCTCTCACTAATCCTTCCTTCACACCCTCCTCTCCTCTTCCTTCATCTTGTCTATTCTTCAGGGAAAGTTCTGGTGCACTGCATCATGGGAATGAGCCGGTCATCGACCTTGGTGTTAGCGTACCTCATGATCTACCTTCACCTCCCGCTCAAACAGGCTTTGCAGAAATTGATCCAGAAGAGAGCCATCTACCCCAACAGGAATTTCCTGGCTTTGCTGCTGGATCTGGATCTTCAGCTGACGAGAAAAAAGAAAACATGTCAGATCCTGTAATCGAGAGAAGTTTACACTTTTCAGACACACAGCAGCGTGGCGTCTAGGGATGGTAATGCAGGTCAGTCTGTTGGTCCAACAGTCCAGACTGAAATATTTCAAATGGATTGTCATGAAATTTGGTTCATCTAAAGACAGAATCTCTGTGAGACTCAACTGTACATTGAGATTAACAGAAGAAGAATGGAAAAGCTGCACATATAGCTGATTTTTATTAGCGTGTTAAATGTTGACATGCAGTGGTGTAGTGGTCACTGATAAGGTGGGCATACTATTAGGTAGATGGGTAGATTACCAAGTAGGAAGTGGGGATACTCTCCTATATATTCCAATGGCTTTTTGGCTGATAGGTGGGTATTCTGTAAACCACCACAAAAAGAGGTGGATATACTCTGTATAACTGCATATACCCTCCACTACACCACTGTTGACATGTTAACATAATAACATATTAGCATGCTAAATGTTAATGGAAAGAGGCAATATCTGCACACTCATCATCATTTTCAATAGAATCAATGTTTCAGTAACAACGTTAAACATAAGCATGTTAACATAAGTATGCACATGTTAACATGCTAACACTAAAACATTACATGCTAAATATTAACAAATTAAAGGTGCAGTGTGTAGGATTGCAGATTAGCGGTGAAGTTGCAGATTGCAACCAACTGAAACTTCTCCTGTGTGCCAAGCGTGTAGGAGAACTATGACGCAAAAGCATGAAATTGCGAATGGCCCTATGTAGAGCCAGTGTTTGGTTTGTCCATTCTGGGCTACTGTAGAAACATGGCGGCCAGCTCCGTGAAGAGGACCCGCTCAGTATGTAGATATAAACGTCTCATTCTAAGCTAACGAAAACACAACGATTCTTATTTTCAGGTGATTATACACTAAAGAAAACATACTTATTAATATTATATTCCATTTCTGCCAATAGATCCCCCTAAATGCCACAAACTGTTCCTTTAAAATGATAATGTTAGCATGATAATGGTATTGTAGGCTAAATATTATATGCTAACAGCATGGTAACATCCAGTTGTGCATGGAAGCACGATGGTAGTATGTTAACACATGCTAACACATGTTAGCATTTAGCTCAGTGCACAGCTGAGTCTAAGTACAGCTGAGGCTGACAAATTACACGTCAAACGTATGCGCCAAATCTGACAACGCAGAGATGTGGAGGTAATCACATTAGTAACAACATGACGTCACCCTCGGGCCAAGCTTTACATTGCTTGCCTCACTAGTGGTAAAGATTTAACAATGAATTGCAAAGTTGTCACTCAATTAAAATGCAATTCTGTTGTTTGGTTTGTAATGATGCATTACCATCTTATGGACCTGCTACCATGTTTTTTGTTGTTGTTTTTTAATGTTTTTGGGGCGGTGATGATAAAAACAAAGAACATACGTCTTAACAAACAGACAGTTTGGAAACTTAATGCAATGCGAAATGAAAATGGAGACAAGTCTGAATGCTAATGATAAGGAGATTTTATGACTATTTATGTCTTTCAGTTACCTCTCATTCTTGTAAGATTTTTTTTCTCACTTTGTATTACAGCAGAATGGACCAAATGTCTTACGGAAAATGCATTTTTTTTGTTGTAAACTCTGTAGATGACTCAGAAACAAAGATACATGTTTCTGCAAGTCAATGTTAAAAACTCAAAATGGGAATCAATCTACAGCGTCCGTCTCTTTAACAAGACCAACATCAAAAGGTTTCAGATCTTTTTGTTGTCCATGAAATCATAGAAACGTCAGACACAAAAAGGTACATACATGCATCTACTATAGGCTATAGTAGAGTTTGACAGCAATGATTCCTATTCGTTATAAATCATTATCTCTAAACCTCACTATATCACACATATAGTGCACACTGAATGATATGGCATATGGCAATATAGGCTATTGGTTTCAGCTATGGAGATTTTTGTTTTGGGCACAAGAGAAATATACAATTAATTAGGAAGTTGAATAGAATGAACCTTACATGATAAAAAGAAATGTTTGTATTGTTTGTACATATGTTCCTCTTTCTTGTGTTATTCTTTTTTTGACATACTATTTTTATGCTTTAGCCAAGACTGAGTACGTCCATATCACAGTTTAAAGTTCTGTTTTATTCTCTAAATGATCCACATATAAAGTAAAAGAGAAACTCCTGACTTGACCAAATGTCCTGGTGCTGATTTAAACACATTTCACCGTTAGAGGAGAATCTCTGCGGAGACTTTAAAGCTCAGCAGCACTGATCTAATTCTCTTGCTATTGAAAAGGCCGTGTCCTATCCTCCCTCCTGTGCTGGCAGCTCGGGTAACCTTAAAGGAATGCAGACGATGATGCCAGAATTATTTTGGGCTGAGATTCAGATGTTAAAATAGCAAAAAAGGTTGCAGGGTAGATTACCAAGGAGAAACGCAGACAGTTGTGCTGTCGACCTACATGTAGCTCTTTTACAGAGAGACCTTGAAAAGCAACGTTTCCAGCCAAGGCAAGTGTCTGCTAACAATGTGTTGTTTGTTGCAGATAGAAGTCCATGTTGGAAAATATTTATTAGACTGTGCAGTGTATGGATTTATGTTGTTTGCCAGGTAAACATGTGTATAAAGCACTTTAATAAACGAGGATGTACTGTGATGATACTGATGGATTACCACTCTTTCTTCTTTTATTAATTTGCTCACAAATCCGGACGAACCACATCCGAAAGGCTAAAGAGGGAAGTGTAATTCATAAAACCACCGAGAATAGGCCCGGAGGAGGTAAAAAAAAAAGCCATTTTTATTTGCCCTCCATGTTAACCGTGGGCACTTTCCCATACATAGCATCTTTAATTACACAGAAGTAGAGCAGGAAGGACAGGTTAGCCTAAGGGGGGAGGCTATGAAAGCAGCGCTGCAGCTCAACATGTGCACCAGGGAAATCAGTTCTCTGCCCTAACTGTGGGAGGGAGGGAAGGGTTGTACTTATAGATCAATGAGGAGAAAGAAGAGCCTCCAGGTACTCCGGGCACATGTTGTACTTGTGCAAAGACACACTTTACTCTGCCTTCAACGCTCATATGCACGGAGCATATGTGTATCAGATGCAGCTTTTTCCTGCACACACATGCAACCACGCAGAGATGGATGATGATGTTTGAGTGCACCTCCATATGCCGCGCGGCAGCTTAACAAAAGGTCACGGGAACAGATTTGGTCTCAACGACTCATCCCTGTGGACACGACAATAAGTCTCTGAGTGTCACATTATGTCTCCACGCACACCAGCAGAATGCAAATAAGAAGCTGCATCGCTTTCTTTGCGATATAACTACGCGTACACAACGTTTGTGTACGTCCTCAGCCCGGAGCACAACCACACAGCTGCCTAAATGGATGCTAATGTATACAGTATGAATAGTATAAGTCCCTCTCAAGCCCAGTGTGTACATTGTAAATGCACAGGTTGGACTTGCCTGCAGGAAATGATGTTTATAGGCCTTGAATACCAATTTTCTGTATCTCTGGAGATAAATAAACCTACATAAGTGCTACTGAACTGTAGATAAAATAATGAGCTTCATAAGGTCATCTTACAATTATGAGTTCTTGTGGACCTTTGCTGCCGTGGAGTGCATTTATTGGCATAATTATAGTCTATATTTAAAGGCCTCTATACCTGATGTTCTATTTAACGATCCGCACTGTAATCCCCTATTGTATTGCTCTTTCAGTGTTACCTCTCTCTTCAATAAAGCCTATTACATGTCATCAGTGGCGTTATTAAGCATCCAAAGGAGAAACAGATGGTGCCTGAAACTGTATCCGCATTTCCTTTCTTCGCATTTCCGTCCTAATTTCACAACAATCACAAGTTCTGTTGGTTCAACAAACCCGCTGCTTAAACTCCCAGTTAAACTCTGTTAGAATATCATAAATTTCTATGCGACAGGTTGTAAAAGCAGAAGTGGAGCATCCAGACATGCCCAGAGGCCTGAGCTGCTTGGCTAGCCCTGAGGGGGCAGACGGCAGGTATGAGACCCCCCCGGCTTCAGAGCTCCAGAGGCTGATGTGGACAAAGACAGGGACCAGCAGCCATCTGGATGAGGTTCAGCACAGGATCTACATTGGAGACATGTGAGGCCGGAACAGTAAAAACTATTCTTCTAATTGCATGCTTTATAATTAGGCCTACTAATGAATGATTAATTAACTAATGAATTTATTTATGGTAAAAGCAGCTATAATAAATATTTTTTATATGAACAATGGATCACAACTAATTCATAAATATTTTTTTTTGTAGAGATGAACCCACTGAGAACTGAGTTTTCACTTACTTTGCTTTTGTTTTTAGACAAGCAAAATTATTACTGTGCTAGCCCTGTGCATATTAAATGTGCTAAATTCGATATCAAGAGCATTAATATAACAGCGAACAACTATTTGCTATGTAAAGATATGGAAGAGTAATGTCTACCTGAGCAGCGAATGGCTGCACTATATTTGCCCAGACTGTTTCTGGGATTTCCGTCACCACACAAATATGATTTATGGTGTTTAAAGTGCAGAAAAATTGCATTAAAATTAAATTAAATGTATTAATTATTAAAATTGAATAGCAGGACCAAGACCCACATACCTCACTGTCAACAGTTTTTATATGTACTAGGCTATTTTTGGGGGGGGAAAGTTGTTCCAATCAACTATTTATTTATTCATTTATTGTTGTTGACAACCTCTAAATGGTTTATGCACAATGGTTTATGAACATATGTAAGTTCATACAAATGACGAACCCTAGCTTCTTTCACTTGCACTGACAGATAATTATGCTTTACCCTTTAGGTATGCAGCCAAAGACAAGAGGACACTGCAGGCTCACCACATCACCCATGTGCTTAACGCCGCTGATGGGAAGTTCAACGTGAACACGGGCCCCAGCTTCTACAGAGACACCAAAATCACTTATCATGGAGTGGAAGCTTTTGACATGCCATCCTTTAACTTGAGTCCCTTCTTCTACTCAGCGGCCAATTTTATCAAGAACGCTTTGAGCTCGCCCACAGGTGAGGAGCTCTCTCGCCGGACTCACGGTATTTCTCATCATTTTTTACACTTTAACTTGGGGGAGACACTTTTTTTTCCTGCAAGGCAAAGTACAGAAACATTTGTCAGTCAATTCCCATTACAGCAGCCCCCAGTTGTATTAGTCATTACAATGCAAATCAAACACTAAACATAATATCAAGCTAATATCTTTCCCCCACGGTAATCTTCTCATAAACTCAGACCTTGGCCAGGAAAATTGGTTTTAAATGGATTGCCCCGGTAATTTGTAAGCAACACTTTTATTGGACATGGAAATTACACAATTATGTTTGTGGCCTGTGCCTGCCCGGCCTGTTATGCAAAGCGAAGTCGGTATCTGACATGACAGTAATAAGATGAGGCCTCCTCATTCACATGCTGGCTGATCGGGGGCTCCAGTGTGTGGCGGGGCCTACAGTAATCCCCAGCAGAAATACACAGACGCCAAGACAGTTCAATTACGCGCTCCTATGCGCCCTAATCCTCGGGCCCGATAAGGAACCAGGGATTACCGTGTGTAGAAACATTTGTTGCAACATTGTTGAAAAACTTTTAGTCGGGAGTTGGAAGTACTCCTCTCTGTGATGTGTGCATGGTTTTTAATCCACAGAGGAGTAACAAATTAGACAGTTAGAATAAACTTCTATGGTTGTAAATACTGTACAGTCATGGAGCTGGTGGCTGAGCTCTGGACTGAACCACAGGGAGTTTTTGTTTCCTCTGATCGGCAGGTAAAGTGTTCGTGCACTGTGCGATGGGTCTCAGCCGCTCGTCCACCTTGGTCCTGGCCTACCTGATGATCCACGAGAACATGAGGCTGGTGGACGCCATCAAAGCTGTCGGCGCCAACAGGAACATCTCACCTAACAATGGTTTCCTGGAGCAGCTCCGAGAGCTGGACACAAAGCTGCACTGCCAGGTGTCATCGAGGAGCTGGAGCGCCAACGGGCGGACTTGAGATAAAACCCAGCAGTCCATAAATATGGATTATATTGTTGAGTTTGAAGTAGAAAAACATGCTGTTATTGTCTCCTCTTTGTAGGATAAATTCCATTTTTGGGAAGAAATTAAAGTGACTTATATTACAATAAAGGCCTTTTTATTGTAATAAACAAATACGAACCAAATCAACAATGAATGTAACCTAAAAAAAGATGATTGTCTCTGTAGAAACAGCGATATTATTTTCCAGCTCATTCGAAGGCAACGAAAACACAACGATTTCCAGGTGATTCTACACTAAAGAAAACATACTTATTAATATTATATTCCATTTCTGTCAACAGATCCCTCTAAATGCTGCTCACTGTTCCTTTAAAACTGTAATCACTGCTGTGGTTCTGTAGTTAAAGTTGTCACAACACAAGCAGTCTGGCTTCTGTCACAGTCATCTGAGGAATAAATAGTCCACATTGCTCCTGCCCAGACTCTGGCATCTTCAGCTGTCTCGTTCCAGCGGGGCTCAGCCTCTAAACAACACCGATACTCTGCTCAGATGGAAAACAGAGCCAGTTGCACCAACAAGGTCAGAGTTCACCGTGCTTCCTTTCCAAATGCCTACAGGAAGGAAAAACTCGCAGGACAGCAGCAATAACTTCTCACATTTTCCATCCAGGAACATCAAGTCTTTGAGGGGGGGGGGAATTATCTAACTGTTATCTCAGTGTTGAGCTGAATATAATTTGTGATAATTACACATCAACACCAAAGGGAAAGATGCAGATCATGAGCCCAGAGGAGGAGCCAGAGTATCAGACACCGCCCACCTGCGATCTGCTCGGCCTTCTGCTGAAGAACAGACGCCCCACCGGAGCTGTCAACGAGGTTTGGCCCAACCTCTACATCGGAAACGCGTAAGTGACATTCTCACTTCAGGGCCCCGCTGCAATATGGTGATCTGATTGTGAAACTGTTGCTGCAAACAAGTCCCGTATTTGGCCAACTCATGGGACAAATATAAAATCTGTACATTTGAGTCACCAGTGATGCATTCGCAAACATACGCTCGCAGAGCTGGCCACAGGCGAGAAAAAAATCTCCATTCCTTGTGTCATGTCTTGTGTCGTTCACAGAGCTACAGCTCAGCGTAAAACCCTGTTAGTGGATCTGGGAATAACACATGTGGTGAATGCTGCAGATGGCCCCGAGCACATTGACACCGGGCCACGTTTCTACAGAGACACCAGCATACAGTATCACGGAGTCGAAGCACCAGACTGTAAAGATTTTGACTTGAGCCCATTCTTCACGGAGACGGCTGATTTCATTCACGGTGCCCTGAGTCAGAAAGGTATACTGAGTCCATTTGAGCCACAGAAAACAAAAGCAACACATAAGGTTAGGGGTGTAATAATACTGTGTATCATAGCAGAAAGTATTGTGGTATAAAAATGAGCCAAGATGCAACGTCAGGCTGAAAATCTGATTCTAATGTGAACTAAATCTGAAAAATGATGACCCAAAAATGCAGAAATTGTTTGCATTTATTCATTAAAACCCAGCTGCTGCTTGACAGCATACAAGAAAGATGTCTTTCTCCAAAAACTCTAAAATAAGTTTGTATGAAGGTGTTTAAAAATGGGGTTTGTGACCAACTGAAGTGCAACTCCAGAGTTCAATCGATTCAAATATTTAATCGCGATTAATCGCAAATTCATTTTTTATCTGTTCAAAATGTACCTTAAATGGAGATTTGTCAATTATTTAACATCTTATCAACATGGGAGTGGGCAAATAAGCTTGCTTTATGCAAATTTATGTATATATTTATTACTAGAAATCAATTATCAACACAAAACAATGACAAATATTGTCCAGAAACCCTCGCAGGTACTGCATTTAGCGTAAAAAATATGCTCAAATCATAACATGGCAAACTCAAGTCCAACAGGCAACAACAGCTGTCAGTGTGTCAGTGTGCTGACTTGACTATGACTTGCCCCAAACTGCATGTGATTATCATAAAGTGGGCATGTCTGCAAAGGGGAGACTTGTGGGTACCCATAGAACCCATTTTCATTCACATATCTTGAGGTCAGAGGTCAAAGGACTCCTTTGAAAATGGCCATGCCAGTATTTCCTCGCCAAAATATAGCGTAAGTTCGGAGCATTATTTAACCTCCTTCACAACAAGCTACGACATGGTTGGTACCAATGGATTCCTGAGGTTTTCTAGTTTCATATCATGTAGTAATGTGGTATCTTCACTAGCTTTAAAACTGAGCGCGCTACAACCTCAAAATCGCAAGTTGCATTAATGCGTTAAAGAAATAAAAGGTGTTAAAACGAATTAGCCTTAACGCGTTATTATCTGTCTCTTGTCCGTGTAGGTAAGGTGCTCGTCCACTGTGCACGAGGAATCAGCCGCTCAGCGACTCTAGCGCTGGCCTTCCTCATGATCAGAGAGAGACTCACCCTCGTAGAGGCTGTGGAGGCCGTTCGAAGGCACAGAAACATTCTTCCAAATGTTGGATTCCTGAATCAGCTCTGTCACTTGGACTCTTCCTTGGCCCTGCAGAGGAAAACAACACAGCATCAAGGACTGGAGAAATAAAGCATTGGGAGAGAATTTCCTCCCACAAGGATTTCTTTATCTAAATCACATATTCTTTACATTACAGGTAAACATGACTGTTTTGTTTTAGATTTTTTTTTATGTATTTCTCTACCTTCTAAGCAGCCATTGGGTTTCCAATAATTTACATACAGCATGAAAATCAGTAAGCACGCTTTGTGTAATCTCTTACCTATTACCTCATAACAATAACTGACAAACAAAAATAAATGCTGACTTGATATTCACTGTGGATTACAAAACTCAAGCAAGTCTCAAGAGTCTGATAAAGAGAGCTGTAGATTGAAGACTTGGACTCGGCTGGACTCGTCAGACTAACAAACAACAATGATGACCTGAGACTGACTTGGACTTTGCTATAAGATCTGACTAACTTGAGACTTGACTCCCTAAAGACTTGACTTGACACTTTCTACAGTCTTTTTTTTTGACCTGGTAAAATCCTGAAACTAAACAACAGCCCTTGCAGAGCCACAGAGCTTGAATATTTATATATTATATATAAACATGAAGTTATTATGGCCAAACACAACAAAAACACAACAGCTTTGAGGAGGAAAATGTTCAAACGCGGTGTCATTTTAAATGTCAGCATTCAGAGACTTACCGGATGAGAGAGAGGAGGAACGCACACACCAGTGTTAGAGAGGTGCTGACCACGGTAAAAATACAAGTGTAGAGGAAAATAGTCGCACACTCGTAGTAGCCACTATGCAAAAAAAATATTTAATAATTTACCAGCGTTTCTACATGACTCTTCTTCAGGGCATTGAGGGACAACAAACAGCTCCACATGCATTAAATAGACAACAGGTGTGTTTAATCATGGGGAGGAGTGTCCTCAATCACACAACAGGGCTACGTTCCAAATCACATATGTTTTCTTTTCACTTTTAGTACATACTGCAGCTGCCTTCACAAAGTACCTACTGTTGCATGCAGTATTCATACAATTAGCACATACTACTTTGTCATAACATGATGCCTTGAACTTTGACCCTCTTGCCCAGAGGATTGTGGGTCAGAATAACCAAAAAAGCATGCTGGCTTGCATACTGCAAAATGCGTCCGGATGTAGTAGGACATCCTGGTACTGCATTTGACCAGTGGTGGATGAAGTACCTGAAAGCCACACTTCAATAAAAGTACCAGAAAATGACTTTAGTAGAAGTTAAAGTCACCTATTAGAATATTACTTAAGTAAAAGTCTTAAAGTATCTGATAGTTACTTAAGTATCAAAAGTAGTTTTCTGATATTAAATGTACTTAAGTATTGAAAGTAACAGTACAAGTAAATGCTGTCAATAATAAGAGATCTATGAAGTTTATTCCTCTTAACACCACCTAAAAGATGGAGGCTACATTATACTTGAAGAAAAACGAGGTCTTCACAACTTAAAGGATTTAAAAAGCAAAATCCAGTTTTTCCTTCCGCCGTAGTCACAAGTAGCATGTAGCATGACTTAACTACTGTAGTAAAATTTAGTAGTAAAAATACTTAGTAAAATTTGCCAGTTATTTTTCAATTTCACACGGGGGGGAATACGACATGAAGTGACAGTTCATGTGAGTCTTCACAAGAAACGTGCGGATCAAAAAGAGATGTGCCGATCTATGGATGCATTCGGACAAAGCATTGAGATGTTAAGGGGCAGAATAGAAATGTTTTTAAGTTAGATAGATATTATATCAAAGTTGTAGACTATCTCTCAGCCTTGGTAACGTGTCCCACATTGTCCCACACAGACATACTCTTTGTCCCACGTTTGGTTTGTTGGGATCTGGTCACCCTATAAGCATTCAGAGACTTGAAAGACTTTCATCTTGATTTGAAGATTAAAGGACTTGAGACTTGACTTGAGACTGGCTGTGATAGACTAGGACTTGTATTGAATGACGTGTGTCTTGACTTGAACTTGTCTCCAATGACTTGATACAGAAAAAAAATTGGTTTATATATTGTGCAGAAAGGATTTGAAACCTCTGGCTGTCTGCAGTGTCGGGAAAAATACATCAAATAAATCTAGAGCTGCATGCATTTTAAAAGAGTAAGCAAAAAATGTTAAGGAGCTGAAACCATAGGGTTACATACTGTACACAGCACAATCAATATCACAGAGGCCATTAACACAAATAGCACAACCCGAAGACAGCGTATGCCTATAAATAAACAATGCTCCACTTATACGTTCACAATCCTCAAAACACCGTGTCTTAACTGCAGCGTCGTACAGTTAAAACTGTGATGTCTAAAGAGGCTTGATACAAGATGATAAAAATATGCCAGCATGGTTCTGAGTGTGTATACAGATTCAGGTCAGACTTTGAAAAGAGATGAAACGCTGAAGCCATCTTAATAAGAGATGCTCTCCAGAGCACGCTGGGAGAAAGAGAGAGAGAGAGAGAGGGAGAGGGAGATGCTGTCAAAATAAAAGGAATTGGATATCACAGGTTTAATGATTTCACTGTCAGAATGAATGATGGCAGAGTTTGAAGATATGAGGGAAAAATAAAGGAGTCTGATGGTGTGAAAACTCTGTCTGACATGTTAGCAGCTTCATCCAGCCATTCTGCAATACAGTCATCATCACACTCTCACTTTGGGGGCTCGCATTTAGATCACTGAATGGACCATGCATATCATATGACGGGGAATCAAAAGACATGTGCCATCCTGTGAAAAACCTCATCTGTCTAACAGTCTGACACGTTTCTGTTCTCTATGCGTGCCCTCGAGAGGCTCAGGAAAATGCAGAACATCCCGAACGGGTGTTGTGAGCGTTTTCTGAAGATATTATGCAGAAAGGGCTAAAAGAGACAATTTCAAGGAGTCGAAGCAAAAAGGCTCAGAGTGCCCTGTTCACTCGACTGAATATGGGCATCCGTTGGCAAGTGCAAAGTTTGGGTAAGCACAGCTTCCTGCCAGCAGCGGAGATTAAAGTTGTGTGTTCAGAAGTGGATGGCAGGGACTGGCTGGGTGGAAGTTTTCCCCACAGGCAGCGAACGTGGCAGCTAAGGTCAGGGGCCCGCCACATCACAGCCCTAAAAATATCCTCCGCATTTGATTCCCGTCACAGAGCGGTTATACAATCTGTGCCCTCACTTGAGCCTGCCAGAATTAAACCCCACCATGTTCTGCCTTTAAGAACGGCTTCACGACAAGCTGCCAGAATGATCAAAACAAAATTTGCGAGCAGGAAAACGAAGGACTTCAATCTCTTGGTGAGTGGGGATGCATGTGAAAAACAACAAAACTCGTTATTTTTTTTCACGAATGTAGAGGCAAGTGTTGTATTTCTTTTCCCCCCCTCCTTAAGCTAATAAATCATGTGTGAAAGGAAGCCACAGCGAGAAAATGGCTTCTCACAAGTCAAAGACTGGAACCAAGATAAATGTTACAAAGGCTGCAGAGGAATCCAGTCCAGTGGATGAATATGTCACACCTGGGGGCTATGAGCTGGAGAAAATCCTAAACCGTGGGAGTGTGGCTTACACTCATGTCAACGAGGTCTGGCCTCATGTCTACATAGGGGACGAGTGAGTAAAAAAAGTATTAAATTACTAAAATAATGGAGGATTAAAATAATATTCACGCCGGTTTATTGCAGGCAGACGGCAAAGGACAAGCATAATCTGAAGAGGTTGGGGATTACGCACATCTTGAACGCAGCAGAAGGGACGTGGAACAATGTGGACACCGGAGCTGGTTACTATGGTGACATGGACGTCGTCTACTACGGCGTGGTAGCAGAAGACGTCACGACCTTTGACATCAGCCAGTATTTCCAATCTGCGGCCCGGTTTATAGAAGAAACACTGAGCAATCCTCAGAGTAAGACAACACATAGCTAAAGGGTCATTTCAGCCACATCACAGAAACAACTTAGTGGTATCTAGGGCTGGGTATCGGTACGACTAAGTAGTATCGAAACTTCTCCAGTCAAACGACACCTGCATTCGATTCTTTTTGTACCAAGATCTGGAAAAAAAACCTATTTGTATGGTTTTGCTCAGAGCCAATTGCCACAAGCACAGGGCTTTGTGAAACCAACTTGTAGTTGTCTTTGTGTTCACAAGTTTCACTTTCACTTTTGAAACGTAGTTATTTTAAGCCAAAACACAATGTTTTTATCTAAACTTAACTGTTTTTGTTGCCTAAACCTTAAGAAACCTTTTTGTTTGTGTTCAAAACGTAATGTTTCATTTACATTTACATTAGAACGTCCTGCTTTCACTTTTACAACGTAATAGGCCCCTATTGACTCACATCTATGGTGCTTATAGCGCCTGAAAATGCCTATTTAATGGCCTGATAACAGTTGAATCGGGTGCTTGATTCACCCGATTCAATAAGAAACATTTCTATTGTAGCTATTCCCTGATTGTGTGATTCTTGTATGTGCAGATAAGCTGCTGGTGCACTGTGTGATGGGAAGGAGTCGGTCTGCCACACTCTTCCTCGCCTACCTGATGATCTGCGAGAAGATGACGGTGGTCGACGCCATCGAGCACGTGAAGAGATGCAGGAGGATCATCCCCAACTGGGGCTTCCTGAAGCAGCTGAGAGAGCTCGACATGCAGCTCCTGGAGAGAAGGGAAGAGGGATAAGAGCAGAGCTGACTGACTGGAGCACTCGTGGGGCAAGTCGAGCCTCTCAAGTCAAGTGACTGGAGACAAATTCAAGTCAGGTTTCATGTAATTTGAGACTAGTCCAAGTCAGGTAGCAAGTCATTCAGGACAAGTTGAAGTCTCAAGTATATCAGAGCAAATCTCAAACAAAGTCTCAAATCATTCGAGACAAGTCGAATTCAGGTCTCAAGTAATTCAGGTCAAGTCCAAGTTAATGTGAACATTTTCCCTTTAAAGTTGTGTTAACCATGTTTTTCATATTAAGTGAGACCAATTTCTTTTAATGCAGAGGTCTAATAATTAAATATTTGATGTATGTGGACATGCAAGGCCTGGCTGTTGTTGTTGTTTTTCACTTTTCTGGGATTTTACCTGGAAAAAAACGTGAGACGTGAATGTTTTTGCTTTATAGTTTCATGTCAAGTTAGGGTTTTAGAGGCTGAAATAAGAAGTAAATCAAGTCTCAGAGCAGTCGAGTCCAAGTCAAGTTTCCTTTTTTACTTCTTTTTATTTTAAAATACTTTTCTGCAGAGAAAACAGCTGCCTGGATGACCACAAATTCAATCATTGCATTCTCATTCTGTGACACGCCTCAGGCTAGTAAATATGTCAAATTAAAGGAGAACAATCAAGTACATGGTCAATCATAATTTATTCTTATGCTAAAATGTACAGCATTTTAAGTGACTGACAAAAGGAGAAAAGTCATAAATACAAGAATGTCATTCTGTCCGATTTTTGTGCACATAGCCAGGTATTTCCCCCCTGTTCTTACCAGCAACTCTGTACAGGTACAAAGGCTACAAAAGAGCAATATAAACAAAAACACAAGTACAAGTTGCGTTTTACATGCAATCCATTAGCTTAGTTTGGTCTATTCACAGGCTCTATTCTTCTACACTTCGGTAAAATATAAATCCAACATTTTATAAAGATAGAAAACAAATCTACAGATGGAATGAAAACGTAGCTTTAAAGGCATTATGTAAAATATCAACTTTGGACTAAATTTATATTTTCTTTATTGTTATTCATCGTTATAATCATTTAGTTCTTTTTAAATTCTGCCACACTTCTGGACATTTTGAAATGTTTTAGAATTTTTCAGGGTACAAACACTGAGATATGCTTTGTTATTTTTGACAGAAATCAGTCTGCTTTATTAAACAGAAAGCTGCCTCAAGGAGATCTGTTACAAAAAGACTTCAGAATTATACATACATAGCAATAAAACCTCTCAAACCGAACAGAAAACAGGACTAAGTTTACATTTTTTTTACATTATTAGAATTAACAAAATATAGTTTCATCTTTCTCCCCGCGGAGGGAAACCTAATAAAGGCCAGATATCTTTAAAATGGCTTGCTATTAAGCACAACACTTGTACAGTACTACTCAATGCACTGTCACTAACAGAGACTGAAGCATGCTAGTTGTCACTTTACAAAATAAGTACAATAATTTAAATATACAAAGGCATGAGTATAGTACAAACTAATTGTCAGCACTGTTAGACAGGTACACTGAACAGGTTCAAACAGCCACTAACTCCACTTGTAGCAGGCACATTAAATGGCTTCATTTGAGGCTGCTACACGACTGCAAGACCACTGATGAAATCTCTACCGCTGAGCTCTGAACCCGCCTGCTCTAAAGACACATCAGAGACACTAACACTAATTAAATAGATTTTCATCGTAATGATGTAAGGCTTCCCATCTGGAGAAACAAAAATACTTTTTAACATTAGCTTCAAAGTTTTTACTCATTGATGAAAATTTTTGCATTCTTTCCAAGTGCTGCTGCTGGTTTTTAAGTAATAAAAACAATAAGAAAAAGACACCCAAAAAAGAAAAGAAAAAAGGCCAGATCAGTGCATCTTTAAACAGCAAAATGCACGCGAGGAGGACCAGCGGAGTTCCTGCGGAGAGTTACCGCCTGATGAAAGGCCCTTTCAGGGACTGCTTGGACATGCCTGTGTTCATGTAACCATGGTGACCAGCTGGAGTGTACACCATGTTGCCATGTGGTGGAGCCTGCATGGGCTGCTGGGGGTATGGCTGTGTTCCCATCATGCCCATCTGCATAGAGTACTGGGGTGACTGGTTCATGTAGGCATGGTTGCCATGGTAGCCGCTGTTCATCATGGGCTGGCCCATGCTGTAGCCGTTCATGGCGTTGAGGGAGGGCATGTTCATGGAGTTGACATTGTAGCCTGGCGCCGGCATGATGTTCACGCTCATGTTCATGCGCGGCATGGCGGCCAGCGTCCTGGACGGCGCCTGCATGGCCACGGTCTGCGGCGGCCGGGCGTACATCTGCTGCTGGTGGTGCGACAGCGGGGCGGACTTGGAGCGTGCCGAGATGTGGCTCTTGGAGGCCATTTGGGGCTGGATCCGCTGCGAGGGCGGGATGCCCATGTTGCGCTGCAGCATCATGGGCGGCGGGGAGCCGAGGTTCGGGGGCGGGGTCATGGTGGCCTGCACCTGCGGGTTGGGGACTCGATGCGGGGTCTGGGACAGGGAGACCAGGCTGGAGTGCTGGGACGACAGCGACGGGGTGTTTGCATAAGATGTGATGGGGTGCGAGGCCGAGTGGTTGAAAGGCAGCGAGTGAGGGTGGTCGATGAACGTGTTGGTGAACTGCTGCAGCTTGGCGAGGCTGAGGCCGGACGACTGCGAGTAGTGCCCGCCGCCGTACTCCCCCTGGTGGTTGATCCTCTCGTAGAGGGCGAAGTTGGGGTTGCCGGACTCGGGGATGTCCGCCAGCTGCATGGTGGTGGTGAAGTTGGTCGGTATGGCACACTGCGCCATCGGCTGCTGCTGGCCGTGCTGACCGTGTTGATTGTGAAGGCCGTGCTGAGCGTGCTGATTGTGCTGGCTGCTGAGCTGATTGTGCTGCAGGTGGTGATTGTGGTGGTGGCTATGCTGGTTGTGGGGATTGTGTTGAGGGTGCTGGCTTAGCTGATTGTGTGGACCGTGCTGATTGTGTTGGCTGTGCTGATTGTGGGGGCCGTGCCTGCTGTGGGAGTTGTGTTGACTGTGTTGGCTCCGCTGGCTGTGTTGACTGTGCTGGCTGTGCTGGCCGTTGCTCGGGGGCCGCTCCACCACCACGCAGCCCTGCGGCGACTTCACGTTGCAGTGCGGCGGCGAGCTCAGGCTGTTCTGCTGAATCATGCCGCAGCTGCCCGGGTTGTTGACGGCGGCCATTTGCTGGCTCACGGCGCAGCTGCTCTGGGCCAGGCCGCTGGGGGGGATGCTGCCGTAGGAGCAGCTGTTCTGGGAGGGGCCCGCCCCGCAGATGCTGCCGCCCATGGTGGAGTCGTAGCTGCTGGGGTTCTCGTAGTTCTCCGTGGTGCTCTCGATGCTGCCCAGGTCGCTGAAGCCGCTGTCCACCACCTGCTGCGAGTGGTCCGACACCGACGGCACGTCCATCATGGGGCTCGTCTCCATGTTGTGGAGCGAGGGCACCGAGATGGCGCCGTGGTCGGGGCTGATCTGGGTGTAGCCGCTCTCCAGGATGGAGACCGCGGGGCTGTTGACGGAGCGCACCGACTGGCTGGGGTGGGACTGCGCGGAGGAAAGGGGGCTGCTGTGGTCCGACTGGGGGCAGTCGTCCAGCGAGGTGAGCTGGGGGCTCTGGGCCACGTGGGCGTAGGTCTGCAGGGTCCTGCAGGGCTCCTGGCTCTCCACGATGTCCTGGAAAACGTTTTCCCTCTCGGTCTCCTGCGTCAGGGACTGAACAGCTTGCGCCGTCTCTGAGTCAATCTCCGCGCAGATCGGGGGATCCTCCCTCAGCACGGGACTGAGCGCTGGCCTCTCCGCGGGCTGAGGAGGCGGGTGATCCGGACAAGGACTGGACGCGCTCTCTTCCTCCGACTCGGAGTCCGCGGGATTATCCGAGTCCACAGCTGCTACCGAAGCGACTGCTACTGCTTCAGGTGGTGGCGTTGCTACTGTCGTTTCCGTCACTGCCTCCTGGACGCTCTCCTCAGCGGTAGCCGGTTCCTCCTCACTACACGTTACTGCAGAAACCTGCTGACTCAACTCAGAGTCGTTGTCTTCTTTTGGATCTAAAAAAGGTGGGGTGCATTCTTGGGGTGTTTCTTTCGAACTCTGCTCCAACTCCGCCTTGCTGCTCTCAGGTTCCGCCGCCTTGCTGTGACTGTCGTCTTCGTCGTCCGCATCCTGATCCTCTATTTGAGTTCTCTGCTCGTCCTCCTCTTCGTCCTCCGCGTTTTCGTTCTCGAGCGATTCGACACCCGCCGTGCTGTGTTCCACATCTTTGGCCGGGGAGTCCTGCCCGTGTTCGCTCTCTCGCTGGTCGTCTTCAGGCGGTTCCGGGGAATCGCCTCTGTCCTCGGGCCTGGGGGACATGGCGGCGGGCGAGGCGGCAGGCGAGCACGCCTGAGAAGCCACTGGCGATCCTTCGGGGGAGCTGGACTTCTCGGAGCCATTGTCGACAGGACTCGGGGGCTCAGAGAGGAGCCTCTCTAGCGTTATATCCGGACTAGCCGAGCCTCGGCCCGCTTTGCTGTCCTCGTCGGCGCTGACGACGTCCTGGTCTGGTTCCTCCTCTTTCGCTTCTTCAGTGTGAATGTGGTGCTGCTCCGCCTCCATCGGGGTTTCGGGGGGCGTGTAGAGGTTGAGCTTGAAGCCCATCTTCCGTTCGTTCTTAAGCCTCCATTTGGGAGGGCCACGTTTTACTCCTTTCGGCCAGCCTTTCTTCCGTTTCACTGGACGGGGTCTGCTGGGTCTCTTAGAGAGGACGTCAGCTCCTGCAGGTTGGAAAAAATGAATAAAAAACACTTTAACGTTCTGCCAGAAAGATAGAACAATCTGCTATAAAACAAGTTTAGGAGAGATAATATAGTACTTAAGATGCAAATACCTTCATTCCAGTGTTCAAGATTGTCTTTCTGTGCATTTTTCTCCAGCCTGGGGCGACCTCTCCGGCGTTTCATTGGTGTAATTGGTGTCTTGTCCTCCTGTTCCTCCTCCTCCTCCTCCTCCTCCTCCTCTTCATCCTCCATCTCGCCCACTCTGCAGGTGCGCTCCAGCAGGGGCATAGGACGCTCGTCCTCGGAGTTGTCGAACGGCTCGTTCAGCACCTCCGTCGTCTCGGAGATGGTTTCTGTCGTCACGCTGCTGTTTATTCTCTTTCTCTTACGCCCTCTCTTCTTGAGCACGATGGTTCTCTGAAAAACAAAAACAAATAAAAGAGGAGCCAGTGAAAACAGAAGTAAAAGACTGAAAACGAGGGCACTAGGTGGATGACCTCCATGAGTATATAGCAGAAATTCATTCATGGCTTTTGTGCTAAATGTAAAATGTTGAAACCATGCGGTGAGACTAAATGTTTGGGCGATGCAGCCTGGTGTGGAAACCCACAAATGAGACAGGCAGAGTAAGCAAGAAAACCGCAGTCTATATTTTGAATTCTACAGTTGTTTCCCACCGGCTGCCTACGACTCGACCGCTCTCCGAAATCTTTCACAAGAAGGGATGTCAAAACAACACTGCAACTAATGCACTAAATAAACTCCAACAGCCGCTGTTGTTGTTTTCTGGTTTTCGTAGTGTTTTTGTTGAAAAGGTCTCCCTGACATCATGCAGTACCGGCTGTAATATTATCTCCAGCACAAGGGGGCAGTGCCATATAGACGGTGCAGATGTGAGGAGCACAGAGGAGGGCAGTAAATTAACCATGACCATTGACAATAGTACAAGGTTTAGCCTGCACAGTCTCGACACCAGCAGTGAAAACACAATCTATTATCTACAGCTGCAGGCACGCGGGGAGGCTCCAGATGACAGGAGGAAGCCACTGAACCCTCCACTGAATTCATGAATATTTATCAAACCTTTCCATCTCACCAGAGTACACAACATGGCCTCTAATGAAGGAAAATATCTAATGATATACATTCAATTCCACTTTGTTTTCGAGAATAAAAACTCCAGATAATCAATGAGATAATCCCACCGGGGGGGAGACATAGCCGATGCCGCGGTGATGCAAAAAGAGGCATCAACAAACAATAAAAGTCACCTTTCTCTTGGCTGCGAGCATCGCGTGGGCTTTTGTGAGGATGGGCGGTGAGCCGTCGGAGCCGTCGGAGTCGTCGTCGTCGTCGTCGGCTTCGTCGTCGCTCGCTTCCGCCAACTGCTGGATGCGCCTGGTCCAGGACAGCGCGGGGCGGCGTTCGTAGGTCCTGTAGGGAACCTTACAGTGGACCTTGGTGAGAGGTTGCCTGCTACCGTGAGTCATCATGTAGCCCTCCCTCTCCTCCTTCTCCCAGCAACCGGCCTGCTCCTTCAGCCGCTCAGCCTGGTAATTAAACAGACAAGACGCATTATCTCTGGGAAAAAAAGGCGCACGCACGGCTCCAACATCTGAGCAATGAGGCTAATGGGAAAACAAGAGATTGGAATTAACATCATGACAAATGAATCACCGCAGGTTTCCTCCCGATAATAAGAGCGGCCGTCCCGATTGGATGTGCGCCCGTCACGGAGGAAAAAACGTTTCCGTTAAGCAACCGTGGAAAGATTGCATTTCATGGAATATTCAGCGCTATCAATTATGTAGTGAAGTGATTCGGGGGCAATTTTGCACAACATTAGATGCCTGCTGACAGTGATAATGCTTCCTCCATTAATGGCCTCTATTTGAACTCTCCAGCTAATCAAACAAAACAGGCAACGGCAGCATTGCAGGCGAGTGTAAACAAATAACCAGTCTCTCCTGATTGAACGGGGGAAGCTTACATCCATCTCTGCCTCCCGCTCCTCCTCGGAGAGGACGGCGTTGAGGGTCGTGGAAGGCGTCCAGCGCAGGCCGTCGGGGTCCATCTCGTTCCGGCGCGGGCTGGCCCTCAGGCTCTCCGTGTGCCTCTGGATAAATCGCTCTCGTCTGATCAACACGATCCTGAGTCGGTGTGAGAAAAAAAAACCAATGAGTTCAGAAAGAGTGAAGCCGGGGGTAGACGGGAGGTGACGTGTGGTTAAATGCGAGCACAAAGACGAGCTCTCCGGGACAGCAGGTGCTCCGTGTCCTTGGGGGTGCTTAACCTGACTTACTTCTGTCAATATTCAGCTGCATTAATGGATACGCTGTTAAAAATACCCGCTGGCCTGGATAAGTCAGACAAGCATACAGCGCCGGGGCTGAAGGAGACTGCGGCTCGGGGAAACTGACCTGCCATCCTGTCTGTCAATCATGCCGAGCTGCTGGAGAGTAGCGGCGATGTCATGCGGACACATCCCAGTGGCCCTGCTTATTCCTTTAACACTGATGTGTTTATCTGGGTGCTTATAAAGGTACTCCAGTATGACACTTTTCCAATATGCCAGGTAGGATAAGCGACCCAGATCTGACAGCGGCTTCTCCGGGGAGCCGGCTTGTCCTTCTTGCCTGGTGAGAAGGTAACCTAAAAAGACAAGATTCAAACAAAAACAAAATGCTTTAGTCAAGCTAGAGGCTGCTTGCTGTGGTTATTTCAGATTGCAATTCAATCCCTTACGCCCCCCCCCCCTCCCTTATGGATTACATATTCATGTAAGGATGTGACACCGAGCCCTGGTTGGGATTTCACCTTCAAATAGTATAAAGGGAGGCGAGGCAATCAGTTTCCCTTTCCTTCAACCTCTGTCAGAAGCTATGATACACGCTGGCAAGGGCAACAAAGGAGGTTTAAAGAGGGGAGTAAAGAGGAAACAAAGCGACAGAGCGAAACAGAGAAGCAGCTGGATGTCATTGCTCACAAGAGACTGCACTTAGGAGAGATAACGAACAAGAGGAAAAAAAAAAAAAACTAATATGTATCTGTGTGTAATTAGTTTTATAGCGGCCCTGTCAAGGGTCATCCATTATGAGCGGCATGAAATTAATTAATGCCTTTTAATGTGCACCCACTACCGAGAACCAAACAAGCAAATCTAATCACCAAACAGTGAACACATAATATTCCAGTAATCATGACAATATTCATTACTAAAGCTAAGAAGAGGAGCCCTGGATAACAAACACTTAGCAATGAATATTCAAATAAATTAATTGAAAAAAAAAGAAGAAGTCATATTTCATTGTGCCACTTTACAAATATATTATCATTAATAAGCACAAAACAAAAGAGCCGCTCTGAGTGCTTTGAATTATGATTTGAAAGGGGAACATTTCTCACACAGGCGCCCACTAATGCTCCGCTCTCACAGCTACCTGAGACAAAGTGTTCCTCTAATACAATCCAATATAACAGAAAATCTTAATCTAAACAACTTCCAGCTCCAAAGCTACATTTTCCAATAAAGCCTTCAAAGAGCTCAGAACTCAGCTGTGTTCAATCTCCCTTAATCCCTGTCTTTGTTATCAGCACACTCTCAATATCACAGATCCTCTTGCATCTCTGTGTCTCAATGGCTCCCAAAGTGAACAGGAAATCAAATGCTCCATTACCGCCCGCCCTCCCCGCACTCGCTCCTTTTTCCCTCTCCTCTTCTTCTTCTTCATCACACACACAAACTCGGCAAAGAGACAACTCTTCGAAACAATAAAACGCCTATAATGACAAAAGAAAAAAAAACTGCCTGCCTAAACACAGAAATCCACTCAAGGCAGCAACTGTTTTCAAAAGTGGACCGCAAGGCTTTAAATATTGTATGTGCTGCGTTTACTGGGCTGAAACATAAAAGCAGTATCTACACCTCATCACAAGTCAAGGAGAAAGAATTGGGGGCATTTTCTATGAAAAAGCACTTCAGGCTTTGGTGAAATACTATTGGCTATCTAATAACGTATGCTGCCAGAATGTGATGTTTCTGACTCCTAATCTTGTGTGATTGCCTAAGCACTGTACATGAATGCTCTTGATTAGGCTACTTCAAAGCCTTAACCAAATAACAGCACCTTGCCACAAGCAACAAATTCACCCCTTAATCTGAAATTGTTTGTAAAAAGAAAAAAACCTCATTGGTTCAGTGGTCTAAAAAAGCATTAAGGAACTTACTGAAATCAATAAGGAACCTTCCAAATCCTTGCCTTTGGTACTGAGGCATGATCATTATGCAGGAGACATTGTACTTCTGCTGGCAAAGCTTTTCCTGAGGGAAGGAGAAACAGATCAAGTATGTCAGAGCTCTGCTGAAGCCGGCAATTTACTGCACCTGCCATTGTCCTTGTCTAAAGCTGTGCACATGCACACGCACGCCACACACACACTTTACACACACACAAACACACACATAGGATGATGAGCTTTCACTAAAAAGTATCACTCTGTTCTGAATTGTAGCCACAAATGATAATTTTTGACAGTTAATCTGTCATTTATTCTTTGATTATTCGATTAATCTATTATATATATATATGTATATAAATGTATGTATATATGTCAAAGTTAACGTGATAATGTGTTAATGCAAATTAGTTTTAACGCCACTAATTTCTTTAAAGCATTAATGCAACTTGCGATTTTTAGGTTGTAGCGGGATCAGTATTAAGTATGAAGCTTGAAAACCTAAGGAATACATTGGTACCAACCATGTCATACTAGCTTGTTGCGAAGATAACGCTCCAAAGTTACACTAAATTTTGGCGAGGAAAAACTGGCATGGCCAGGGACCCCTTGACCTCTGGGTGGGAATCACCAGAGGCCCCACGATAAGATATTATCATGATAATTAAGTCCCGATACGATCGGATTGCGATTTTAAACATTTGGCGATATGCTGAGTAATGTGACAATAGATATAGATAGATATATTGCGATATATTTCGATTTATTACCTTTTTTCAACTGCAAATCATGCAGTTTGTCAACATTTGTTTCGTCTAATAAGATACAGTTTTCACTACGTTCATCTCAGAGTTTTCATTCACATATCTTGAGGTCAGAGGTCCAATTGATTCTTTGAATTTTATAGTTTCATATGATACCAGTATCTTCACTCTAGCTTTAAGACTGAGCCCGCTACAACCTCAGAAAGACAGAATAGCTTCCGGGCCCGCCGTCGGATTGTTAAGAGGTTAATGGTTTATATAATAAAAGATCGATACTTGACGTCCGTGTATTGATACAATATTGCCACACGATACTACGCTGTATCGATTTGTCCCCCACCCCTAAATATGTATATTTTACATCATTGTTATCGATTTACAATGATGTAAAACAGACAAAACCCTCACACTTTAGAAGCTGGGACCGACTAATATTTGGCATTTTTGCTTTGATTTATCGACTCATCATTTAAGCACTACAGTGAATAAATTCAATCCATGTTGCAAAAATGGACAAATTACAGTAACTGTATAAGTATGTATCACCATATAAAAATTGTGTGTGGTGTTCCTCCATTTCCCATATAATCACTCTGTAATTCTTACCTTGGAGAAATAGCCCACAAGATGACAGCCTTTCTCATCATTCTTTGTAAGTATGTAGAAGAGGAAAGGCTCCACATCATAATACAAGGTCTTGTGATCCAGGAAAAGCTTGGCTAACAGGCAGAGGTTTTGGCAGAATAGTTTGCTGACATTTCCATCAACCTAAACGCGGAATAAAAAAGACCAAGAGGACACTGTTCAAACAGTTCCCATTTTTTTCCCCTCCTCCCCCCCTCCTCCTCCTCCCAGAACCCATTCAGTGGAATCTCATGCAGCATACAGTTATTGCTTTATTGCTGTAAAGGGAAGCTGACCTCAAATACGGAAAGGTCGTCCTTTCTGTAGATTTCATTGGCTGGTGGGTGGAACCAGCCACACTTCTTTGTGTGTCTCTGGAGGATGTTTTTGCTCCTCATGTACTTCAGACAGAACTCGCACAGATAAAGCTTTTGTAATCTGACAAAGACAAAAGAAAGAGCCGCGGTTTGTACTTCAGCATGAGAGGACAAAGACATTGAAATAAAATGCAACTGAAGTAACAAAGAAACTGGTAATATTTGTTGAGTAAAAGCAACATTAACCTTGAATATTCAGGAGGGTAAGGCGACGAGTACCAGGTTTGAATCTCATACTTCCCAAATTCAATGAGGCCGGGGCATCGCACGGAGTCCGTGTTCATCAGAGATCCAGTTCTCTGTGAAAAGATTGAATAAAAGCAAATGGATAAATAATGTGGTGACCCAGATAATTCAATCTGACAGTGTCTCTGATAACCAGTCCATAAAACTGGTATTGTGACAAAATTCTCAAATCAAGATTGCGGTTCACAGTTCTGATGTTTAAACGAAAGATAAATTAAATCTGACTAAAATCTGTCACTAGTAAGATCTTAAATACTCATCATCTGGGTTAGCTTCTGATCCACCAGCTTTCGGAATAGCAATACATTACATTACGTTACAAAATTTATTTTGGTGCGAGTTGCAGTGTTGGAGATATCAGCTTTCTCTCCGATATAATGGAACTAGATTGCACTCAGCTTGTGGTGCTCTGAATGCCAAAAAAATACATTTGAAAGACTGAACAGCAATGTCTCTTTCCAGAAATCATGACCCGGTTACTCAGGATAATCCACAGACCTTTCAGACAGTTTCATGTAGGAACTATTTTATTTTCTACCGAACTACACACGCCAACTGTATCACCGCGCAGAAGGAAGCGTACATCTACTCACGGACGAGAGGCTCGTGTTTACTAGTTTAAAACTAACCGATACCGCTAGCTCACCAAGCACCACTGAGCTAGCTAACGTTGCAGCTCAGCTGAGGAGGATGCCATTAATGTTTACATCTCACGCTGTCACGAGCCTCTCGTCCATGAGTATGCAACGCATGCTTCCTTCGGCGCGGGGATACGGTTGGCGGGTGTAGCTTGGTAGAAAGAAAATAGTTCCTACGTGAAACTTCTCATAACAAGGTCTGAGTGCCATCTAGTTCCATTATATTGGAGAGAAGGCAGACATCTCTACAGCCGATATCTCCAACACTCGGCAACTCACACCAAAACAATCTAGATTGATAAATAGCACCATAGGTAAGAGGAAAAATGTGTGTTTTTGATTGTGGGGTGAACTGTCCCTTTAAGAGTACATAATGCATGATAATGCTAAGAAATGTATACAAAAAGGTTCTCAGGTACAAAACGAATGCTGGAGCTAGTGTGGTTTAAAAAAAAAATGGCTGCTAGATGCCCCTAAATGCTACACACTGGTCCTTTAATCCTAAAATTCCGGTGGATGTTAAAGATGTTAAGCCCCTTCCCCAGTTTCCTCACCTGCACGGAGAGTTCCTGGACATGAGTGAACGTCTCAATGTCTTCCTCTGTCACGTGGTCTCGGGACATGGCCGCAAAGTCGGCGTGAGCCTCCTGCTTCACACGCAGCTCCCCGTTGTGGCCTGTCACAGGCACAATAACACAACATCAACACATCAGATAGCACATCAACACCGGCCTGTTTGAAGCAGCCGTGGCTGAATAATCTCATAAATGCATTCTATGCAAATGTGCTTATACTGCGAGTGCTGCTGCTGAGCCTCTTTGAGGCCGTGTCTCTGAGGAATTTCATAATGTATCATCTTTGCATGTTTATATGAAAATCCCTAATGTAATGAAGTGAAACTAAATCACTCTAATTGCGTAACCGCTTTCATGTGCTTAGTCATCCACCAAGACAGTTTCCCATGAATGAAGAAGCAGATGCAGTGAGGGGAGCGAGTGTCGACATGAAAAGCAACTGATGTTGGAGAGCAGGCAGTAATTTTATGAAAGACATCAACACCATGACATAACCACCAAAACAAAAACCCATTATAAGTGGACGTGATGTGTCATTAACATATTTATGGGAATGTGCTGCCGGGGTAAGTAGTGTCTGTGTGGTATATTGTTTAGAACTGCTTGAAAGATATATCCATTCGTTTTTCCTATGTGTACATTTCTCTTAAACTGAGACTTCACGTCCTGAAGACAGTGAAATGTAAGGGTTACTGCACTTCGGGCTATAATCATCATGTCAGCTCTGAGTCAACTTGGGTGGGTGAATCACTGGGTTGCATGTGTCTAATGACCGCTGGAAGTGAGGTTGAGTGGAGACAGTGATTTCAAGAGTGAGGGTGGGATGAGGAAGAGCGCTGATGTGACTACAGCCTCTACTAGGTAGTGATCACAATGTGCGCACTACTGCAGAGGGTCAAGGACAGAGCAAGGAGCAACATGAGGGAGTTAGTGGGCCATGCACTATGACAAAAAGCCAACGGGCGGGAGGATGGAAGCCACGTAAAACTCCGCAGCCAAGTCAAAAAACGCAACGAAACTGGGTTAAGAAAACTAAAAGAATTCAAATTAGGCAGAAGATTAGTAGTCTTGTTAGGATGTAAAGGGTGTCTTCTCAAAAGAAAAGATTAGCTCTAGTCTGGAAAAAAAAAAAAATAACGAGTGTCAAGCTTAAAAAAATAAATAAAGAAGAAGCTTAAAGGTGTGGAGACGCAGGTCTTGGCTGGAGTTTCGAGCCTTGCTTACCATGATTATTCTCAGGCTTAATTCTTCCATCTGTCAAGTCTCCCTTTCCTGTTGAGGGGGCTCCCTTCTGAGGGCTCACTTTATACCTCAGCCTGCCTAGCGTCCTGTGCTTTTTAAGGAAGGGGTTACGCTTGAAATGACTGATCATCTTAAACGGGTGTCCTCTGGGTCGGCCCGGCCCAGCAGATGTGGAGTGTAACCTATTTTTGCTAAACTCGTTCTTTCCAAGGCGCTGGGGCCCCGTTTTGGACGCATGGGGGGAATCCTGCGTGTGATGCATGCGCTTGGGCGGCGCGTAGCAAGGTAGTCTCTTTTTCCGCGACTGTCCCTGAGTAGTATAAATGTGAGAGAGTCCGTCAAATAGTCCCTTAAGTTGGCTGCTATTGCAGAGGCTACTCAGGGAGGGAACACTAGACTGGCTGGAGGAGCTCTGGGGCGAGTTAGCAGAGGTGGAGCTGCTGGACACCTGCGAGGGCGGGCTAAGTCCCGGCAGCGTGGGAGCGGGAGGAAGTGCAGAGGAAGAGGGGGTTATCTTTTGAGTGGCGTCAGCAGCAAAGGCAAACGGCTCTGGTGGCTCGGGCACTTTGGGCGGACCCTTGTCGTTAGAGCTTAACAGTTCGGCGGGCGACTCTACGGATACAGCTCGCGAGCGACGGCCCACGGGGGAAGGGGTAAAGAATTTGGAAAGCCCGTCGATAAGCCCTTTGGTTTTCTTGTTAACGGTGAGTGTAGCTGGGGTGGAGGTGGGCGTGAGGGGGGGAGTGGTGGTGGGGGTGGAAGTGGTGAATTGGGTGGCGTCGACCGCACAACAGGGGTCTGCAACAGCCAATCTGTCTCTGGCGTCCTTCACAGATGCAGCATGACCAGATGAAGGTGTGGAACAGACGGTAATCTTTTGACCCCTACCAGGTGACCCCCTTCCTCCAAGTGCTACCATGGAGCCGTCACCACTGGTTACAGACCTGCCAAGACAAGAAACGGTTGTAGAATGTCAGATCTCGCTGCCAGACGTGGTACGTCACTAAGTGCATTTACTCAAGTACTGTACTTAATTTTGAGGTACCTGTATTTCCAGTTTATGCTACTTTATACTTCTACTAGTACTTTTTACACTACTGCATTTATCAAACATGTACAGTTACTAGTTACTTTACAGACAAAGCATGTGATCGACTTCTAAAATCTGATGTAACGTTATAAATTAACCTACCAACAATATATTAAATTTGTTAAACTTAGCTTCACCTCGAACAGCTACAACATTAAAGTGCTGCTTAGATATTCATGCATCAATTACATTAATCCAACAATGTAATGTATAATAATAGATTGCTTTCTTTGTTTTATTCTTTATTTCTGCATGAGTGACAAGTGTTTTTTTGGGAGCAATCGACACATTTTTGCATCTCAAAAAACTCTGTGAAGTTCAATCGTGCCGCAGTAAATAAAACGCTAATTAATGAGAGGAGAAGATTTCACTGTTGCTTCTGTATTTACTTATTGTTTGCTTTGTGTGTTGTTGTTCTCTGTAAAGGAGAATTACAGTTTATTACAGCTTGGGTCTTATTTTAGTAGTTTTGACAAGACCACTTGTTTTGTTTTTTTTGCACTTGTCTTGGTTTCATTCCTTGTTCGACTCAGAATGGTCTCGGTCTCGGCTATTGTAAACTGGTCAAGTTGTTCCTGGCTGCTGATTTGGGATCAGTTGTACAGAACATGACCTATTCAGCACCGCTGCTAAGTGCTTAGCGCCACTGCTAAAAATATTCCTGAACGCAATTCGGGCTGCCACGGCAAAAAAAACAAACCTAACTCCAGTTCTATGAGTGTGAGAAATGCAAGAACAGGAGGAGGAACTGAGACTTTATCAATTCACAGTTGTTTGTTTTGGGAGGTGCTGCAGCAGCCCTACTTCCTCCTCCATGCTATTTGCATAAGTAATAATCTCAATAAATAAATGAAAAATTAATATTTAATGAAAATGAACATTTCCCTGCTTGGGGGCATGTTGGGGGTGGTCCCGGGGTAGAAATGTCAGTAGCAAAAAATCAGATCAAATTGACGGTTTATTAATAAATATAACGTTAGACTGCAATGGTCCTCAAACCTAAATTCTATGCATTGAATAGTTTGATGCTAGCAGATAGATCCATATTGTTTATAGATACAGTAGATTATTTCTGTCCATCCTAACTCCTTAATCACTATATTAGCATTAAAAAGACACTATTGCCTATTATGGTCTTGAACAGGACTCCATTTGCTCTGGACTTGGTCTTGACTAAGACTCGACTGGACCTGGTCTTGGACTCGATTAAGTTGGTCTTGACTACAGCCCTGGTTTTGACCGTAACCTTTATATGTTATGATGACATTGTACTCACTAAAGTTATCACTCAGATCTGGAAACACGCAACATAGCACTCAATGTTCTTCAATGTTTTTCAGCAGTGTCGCCATGTTCCCAGATCTTAGCATTTAACTCAGGATACAGTGAATGTAATATTATTATCACCAATAGGAATTACTCTTTGACACACTGCTAATATTCAGATTGTTGCACACTTACATTCTTTGTTTGAGCTTATTTCTGGGCCTTCCGATTGGCTTTGCATATCGACGTTTGATCTGATCGGCTTTCTTGTGCAGCAGTTTCTTCCCATTCTCCTTCGGCCTGCAGACTTGGCAGACCCAGGTACCTGGAGGGTGTCCAAAACACGGAGAGTACCGTTTGAGTGGGTTCATCAATTCAGAGGACATACAGTACATTCATTTGAAACATTTCCTTTAATACCGAGAGCTGGCGAGAATCCCGCCAGCTCACAATGACAATCAATTACTCAGCACAAAGCGAAAATCCATAAGAAAAACACTGGGTCAATCCTCTGTCCGGCGAAATAGACTTTCGTGTCAGCTTGTTGAGCGAAGCTATGTGACTTGTATGAATCGCCTGCCAAATGTCCCACTACAGTACGTGCGCCGTCATTACAAGCCTCGCTGTAGGGTCAGTGCTGTAATCCAGAGATAGCGAATCTCCCCCGGGGATGCTGGAATAATTTGATATGCATGCAAAGCTTCTAATAAGCCATCGCTGCCTCTCTGCGCGCTGAGTGACAGCCCCGAACGGCCGTCTGTGAAGAAAAGGCTTTGAATTGACAGCAGAGAGGGAAACAGAGAAGCCAGACAGTGTAAACACCTCACCTTTTGGCATTCTTGAAAGCGGCGGGTCGCAGCATTCCATGTGAAAGCCCCGATCACATGAATCGCAGAATAGCATCTCATCCTGAAAGGCAACAGCAGGCATGTGTGAGAGGGCGTCCCTGTTGCATACATGTAACACCCCCCCCCCCCCCCGTCATTTAAAGTCTTTTGGAAAAATAAGCCCAATTGTGCACAGGAGAGGCTTTACAAATCGGAGGGAAAACCAACAAATCCTCAGGGATGCACAAAATGGGATCTACCTCCGAGCCAACAACACAGATAATGGCGTGTGTTAGGATGTATGCGACATTATACTTACAGCATTTTTCCCCTGTATTCGACAGGAGCTGCAGGTTTTGCATTCAATACACTGCCATCGTAATCTCTTCACATTTGAGGTTAAATCGGGGGAAAACTTCAGACATGATGGATGCCCTTCGGAAGCAAATCGAAAAGGCATGTTAGCATCACACTTTCCTCACAGAGCTGGAGACAAGGCGTTCCATTTATTCACAAGGTTAAATATTAACATATTACATCATGAAAAACAATGGTGGGCCTGTATGTCCGCGACACTTCTTCTCCCCCCCACCCGCCACTGTCTAAAAACAGTATGATCAAACATCTGAGCCGCTAATTACAGATAATTTGATCTTAATGAGGCAGAAACAGCGGCGGCACTCGTTCTATTGGAAGTCGATCTATGAAAGTCATGTAAACGCTCGCCTTCTCCCTCGCCCGGCTCCCTCTCATGGTTGTAAAACAGCTGTTTTACAGTGAGAGCACAATTTGTGTACACTACGAGCGAGTTAATGAAAACCACCTCGACGCTACTTAGTCAAATTCGAGCTATAAAAATGTCACCGGGAGAACAATTCCTTACGGCATTTAAAATAATTGTTCAAACATAAATGACTCCTTGGCAGAGGTAATTTTATGGGGGGGTTAGCCGTTTTGTCTGGAACAAAAGAACAGTAAAGGAAATGCCACCAATCTGCAGAGGGAAAAGGGTTGATCTTTGATCCGCTGTGCCTTGCGCCTCGCTCTATAAGAAGAATCTGAATTGAGCGAAAATGACTCGGGTGATTTCAGATTCTAATGGCCACTTATAGAGCATCTGCCCTTCTTGAGCCCGCTGAGGGTTGCGAGCAATTTGGATCCCTTCAGCCACTCAATTTGAACATTGTTCTTCCAATAAATCCCTTAAAGGGAAGTGAAAAATGTGGAGCAAGAATGTGACATCTGCCCAACCGATGCTGAGAACCACAGCTACCAGCCAGCCAGGGTCGGGAGATATGATAATATGCTGCATATAGCGAGATAACAGAAACAATCACAGATTTTTCTACAGCCTTTATACCGGGGTAGCTTTGATATCTCTGGTTGTAGAAGGTTATTGCAGGCAATTTAGCAAATCAATGAGCAGGAATGCTTTATGGAAATATTGGATTTGCAGGATTTTTGCATTAGTGTGATTTAGTACGATGATTTGTCAGGTAAAACAGACATTTTTCATCCAGTTCTAGAACATTTGGCCAACTGAATGTCTAGAAAATGCACTATATCATGCTATAACTCTATACAGTAGCAATAAAACATATATAACTCTGTTGTAATATTAAGTTACCATGAAAAATACCTTAATAGAAGATGTTATCCACCCCTACTTGCTACTATTCTTAAGTTACCATTACTCATTATGACAGGGCAATAATTCAATTATTGACATCTTTCAGAGAATTACAATATGATAACTTATATTTGTACACAATGTAAAAATTGTTTGGTCCAAATGAATGATTCCAAGTAAATTTAAGTTAAAAACTAGTACGTTTTTGTTTTTGAAGAGTTTTGTCTGATTTAATGCAGATCAGTGGAACGCTGTTCATTGCATTTAAAACGAGTTTTAATATTTTACATGGGATTTTTTTTTAATATAAATGCCATATCGCGATTAGGGCTGGGCGATAATTCAATATGATAATTTATCGTCTTTCATTGGAATTTTATCGTGATGAAATCATATATCGAGATATTGATACACAAATACGTCATCTAAATTGATAATCACATACAGTACTAACTTAAATTTCTCAGAAAATGTGATCCTTTTGCACTAAAGCACTTAATTAAATGAGAAAATACTCCATACTTTTCAATTGTCAAGTATTTAAATCAAACAGGAGTATAAAGAACCATGTGGTTATTTCATACAGACTATTTATTTATTCAATTACCAGAAAACATGCTATATGTAAGGGATAATGTACAGCGAGCCGGTCATTGTTGTGAAAGAATCCCCGACAGGGTGATGCTGCACCCCCACGTAAAGCGGACGGGTCTCTCATCGCCCTGAAGGGGATTCTTTCACAACAATGACCCGCTAGCTGTACATTATCCCGCTTGTTACACGGCTACTTACTTAAGAAATCAATATTTTGACACAAAAACAGTCCTCCAGAGTCCGACATCAGAGCTGCGCCCATAGCAACGGTCTGTTATACGTAGCAACGGTCTGTTAAAGAGAACTTACAGACTGCAGAACGCCGTGATTGACCAATCAGAATCGAGTATTCAACACAGCCGTGTAATAACATGATATACTGTATATCATTATCAAGATATGAAATGACCTGTATCGGGATAAAAGATTTTGGTCGTATCGCCCAGCCAAAATCCTGATATATATTGAATAACTGCTCCTCTAAATATTGTGATAATGATTTTTTTAACCATATCGCCCACCTGTTCCTGTGAGCCTTTGCTAGCACACTAACAGTTTCGTCCAGACTACATGCAGTATGTTGTGGCTTGTGAGAACATCCAAGGCGACTTACCACTGCTCCCACAGTCTGCACAGGACAGCAGCTCTTCTGGCCGCTTGTCCCGATTTGACTCTTTCGTTCCAAGACAGAAACTGCATATTGGGATGGGGTCGACCCGGAGCTGGGTGGGAACACAAACAGAGACAAACTGTTTAAAAAACAGAGACGGGCACAGGCTGTGTATGTAAGTGCTTCAAAGCCTGTTTGGACAGATCACTGTAGACTTATTGCCGGTTAATGCAAGACGATAAAACCAGTGTGTGATTTAATGAAACGGCCACAAAAATATGGACTACAAAGCTCGTGGAATGAAAAAAAAAGGAGTTCTCACAGACTGGAAATGAATAATAAATGAATCTCGTCCTTAGAGATATCGAGATCCACCTCCTTTATCCATTACATTGGAATGGGTAAGTGATCTTAGTAATCATAGTTTAAGGGCTTAATCCAATTCTTAAAGCTTGCACTCCAGTCTGAAAGGATTAACCAGCATGTAATCAAATTACCTCAATAATAAAACATGCTCCCATTGTTGCCGCCGTGATCCACTGTAAATGTTGCAAGTCTCAGAACAAACACTCATTTAAGGGCTTACGGTTAAGTTCAGAAGAAGTAAAATATGAGCTCAAGGTTTAAGAGGATTTCCTCATTGATCACACAGAATGGAGAGAGGCCGACTTCACAGGGGGAAACTGCTGGGGAAGACTTAGTGTCATCTCTGCATTAAACAGCCAGCCAAACCAATCTTTAGCTGAAATCATGACCAGACTAAACCCACACTGACGTTACATGGCTTTCATAAGGTGAACCTTTAAATATGAGGTCATGTACACAAGGCTCTAGAGGAGCATCACACAAACTGCTTCCTCGCTTGACAGGAAGTTCTTCTTTACGGAAACTAACACTCACAGGGCGTGACCGTAAATAACCCACCTCATCATTTTACACACTCGTCAATCCACTGGAGGTTTGAAGGGCTCTCTGGGGATGGCCATAATTAGTTCCTGATTTCTATGACGCAGATCCTGACCTCGACAAAATTTGAAAATCTCTATTGGTCCTGACCTCCTCCTGACCTACAGTTGAATTAAGAAAGATCTTTTTTTTCATCCGTCAACAAACACAAGACAAGAGCATCCTTTCAACCTGTCACAGCATCCAGATGAAGCCCAGGGGGAAGTGCAGCAAGGACACAGTGGGGATTTGGTCATTGTTCCTGGCTGTTGTATCAATTAGTTGTTACGGCGAGGGGGAAGCAGTTTACTGCCACATCAATGATTACTCTATTTTCCAACCTGCCAGGTCAATATTTGAAAGCAGGCACTGCCATTAGAAGCTGACTGCTGCTCACACAGCTGTGATTATGGACATAAAAAAACACTGAAACGCTACTGTGTGATGAGGCTACACCTGTAGAGCATAACACCGCGGCTCAGAGGTAATCAGCGGTATTGTCTCGTGTTATGGGAGACAAATAAAATACATTTTTGCTCAGATTAAAGTCTGCAACTGTAAACAACGTTGTTGAGCAGGCCTGGTTGTAAGGGTTCTACATGAGCCAAATGCACATAACTAGTGCTGAAACAATTAGGCGATCGACTTAATGTTTATCGCCAACAATTTTGAGAATCGATTAATCGTTTAGGTCATTTATCGAGCTAAACATTCGCTGGTTTCAGCTTCACAAATGTGATGATTTCTCTGTTTTTCTATGATTATAAATAGGGCTGCCCCCTCTTTGTTGACTAATCGGTTGTTTTGGTCTTAGTTGATTAAGATTTCTTAAGTCGATTAGTCATTTTTATCCTTTTTTTCATTCCTGAATGACTTATTTCTAAGAAACTTATGAGCACATCTCTGGTAAACATGAGATGTAAAGTGGTGATTTTGTGTGATTCTTTATGGAGAAACTCAGTTTTACAGATCTGTCGATTAAATCAACTAATCGGTTATTCGACAAAATCGTAGAGTGTTAGTCGACTAAGAATGTCTTTGGTCGAGGACAGCCCTACAATCAACAAAAAGTTTATTGCCAAATATTTTGAGAATTGATTATTCGTTTAGGTCATTTATCAAGATAAAATGCCAAACATTCTCTGGTTTCAGCTTCTCAAAATGAGATGACTTCTCTGTTTTTCTATGATAGTAAATAGGACTGCCCCCTCTTAATCGATTAGTTGACTAATCGGTTGTTTTGGTCTTAGTCGACTAAGATTACTTTAGTAGATTAGTCATTTTTATGCTTTTTTCATGCTGAATGACTTATTTCTAAGAAACTTATGAGCACATCTCTGGTAAACACAAGATTTAAAGTGGTGATTTTGTGTGATTCTTTGTGGAGAAACTCAGTTTAGTAGTCCACAAAATCATTAGTCGACTTCTTTCTTTCTTTGGTCGAGGACAGCCCTACAATCAACAAAAAGTTTATTGCCAACAATTTTGAGAATTGATTATTCGTTTAGGTCATTTATCAAACTAAAATGTCAAACATTTTCTGTTTTCAGCTTCTCAGATGTGATTATTTCTCTGTTGCATAAATTGCATATCTTTGGGTTTTAGGCTGTTGATCGGACAACAGAACCAAACTGAAGACAGTTTTATTCCTACTATTTTCAGACATTGCATAGACTAAACGAATAATTGAAAAGATTAAATCAATAATGAAAACACTCAGTAGTTGCAGCCCTACATATAACCCAGATGTTTTGTTTACTGGACAACACAAAGTGTCAATTTAAGTCTCATCAAAGTTTAAATCACATTCACTCAAAGCAGAGATAAATGGAGAAATTGTATTATTTTGTCCTTGATCGCAAGCCAATCTACTTTATTATAACTGCTAAAGAATGCAGCCAAAGGCATTTGAAAACAAGGCCTCTGTCGTGATTACTTCAGAGTTATTACTTCTTGTTTATGTACAAGAAGTGTCATCTTTATCATGAAATATCCTCATGAAATCACTGAGTAAACTATTTTCTTGAGAGCCTTAAAACTCAAGATTTTGGGCTAACAAACATCATAAATATAATTTATACAAGAATTATAGATATAAGCAAGAACATTAGTGTAAAGAGCTTGAAATGAATACGACATCAGTGCTAATATGCAGCCTGTGCATACTGCTGATGAAATGCTCAGAGCTGATATTCAAGTTTTTTTTTTTAATAAGTCTTCACTTCATAACATAGTCTCCGCTGACTGAGCTATGAAGTCTAATCCAGGAACTGGAGAATTAATTTCCATCAGGAATATTCTGCATGGTGATTAAAACCAATAGCAATTTGCAATCTGCACAGCACAAAAAAAAATGTGAAAAAGAGAGAGAAACAAACACAGCTGAAGAGATGCTGATGATTTACTTGGGGATTCTAAATTAAGTACATTACAGGAAATTATGCTGCTTCAAAAGAGCAGGCTGTCCTGAGTGAGGGGGTGGGGTCCTATTAGAAAACTGCTGGTAGAGAGACAGAGAGAGAGAGCTCAAGTGGTTGCATAACGCAGCAGGAAAAAAAAACTCATTCCTTGCCTTTGTTCCTGCCAGAGTCTCTTCAGAATCTAATAAACTCTAAACCAAGACTGCTCTTTTTTAACTCAAAGTATCTCTTATTCTCGACACACACACTTGTGCTTCAACGACCGAACAGGCAGAGAGATGTCTCGTTCTTTGAAGTGAACCTGGACCGGGCGAGGTGATGTCATCACGGCTGGGAGCAATAGGTTGAAATGTTCCAAATGGAAAACAGCAGGCCCTTCCTCAGTTATGAGAACCATCGCACTCGCAGGACACTGTGTCTCTAAACACTTCTCAGTTTCACTTTTGGCCTGACCACAGACACAGTCACAGTTGTGGCTGCAGTATCAAGGTGTCGCTTCCTGATTATTCACTGTGAAACTGGTGGGGAGCAGGGTGACATCTCTATAGCCTGATGCTGCTGCTGCTGCTAGCCACTTCAGCTGCATAAACTATTAGACCGCACTTCATCTCGACACGATCTGCAAAAAAAGCCCTCACAACAAACTATCGAGATGACTGTACGCCGCACTTGAGGGCCACACAACGAAAACTATTTTCCATCTCCTGCGCTGTCTTAAAATTGCAAAGCAAGTGGTGCCATTTTACAGACTGTTTTATCTGCGGCGTGTGTTACAGCTAAGCGCCAGTAATAGAGACACAATCTCTGCAAATTTTAAAAACCACCCCTGAGGTGCCAAACGCAGCGGAAACATTGCAACCTGGAAGTTTGTTTATATGGTTTTATTTCCTCTCTGGGGCATCTCTGTTAGCACAAAGGTCACAACAGCTGCATGCAGCCTGTCTGAGAATATTCTGCCATACCACACATGCCTCAGCTGCCATTTCTCAGCACCATATGCGACGACTAGTTTAGAAATTACAAATAAAATATGCCAAATCTGTCATTAGTGCTTCGCGACTCAGAAGACAGCCAGCCACATCCCTTAAGGTCAATAGGCTAGCGTTACATAACCTGTGAGAAGCCTACAGCAGACTGCCTGCCACACACTGTCAGCATGACTTTCTGATTACCCAAGCGCTCATATTATGGAGACCAACAACAACAACAACAACAACAACAACACAGCCCCAAATGGACGCACTCTAGATGGCGTGGTTTCTGACCTGCCAAGCTACATTCCCAAAGATTCAAATCATAAATGTCCTATCAAGCAAATGGCGCTCAGTGGTGGCCCAAAACTTTTAAACTTCCTCCTTGGTAATGACATGGAAATGCCACTGTGTAAGTTCCAAAAAAGTCCACGCAAAACAAAGCTTTACTTCATGTTAGAGCTGGGGAAATAATAACAAGAATATTTGGGCAGAATATGTAACAGCAGCATATGACAGACCAAAATCCAGGGTAACATGGGGATAAGCGTGAGGTGAAAGAGGCCAAGGTGTGTGTACCTGGTCTCGCTCGTGAGGGAGGAGTGTCACTGATGACAGGACCAAGGGGGAAGCACTTGGACACCTGGAGCCCCTTCCCTCCGCACTGCCATGGCTGAGCTTATACCGCGGGCCGTTCTTTAACAACCTGCCGTTGTTAACCGACCGCTTGGCCGCCAGTCGTAACCTCTGCCGGAAAGCAGGGTTATCAACAATGTTTGAGAGGTCGTCCTGGTTCCTCAGATACCTCTCGATGTTCTTTAGCGAGGAGCCGTGGGTATCATCCAGGCCCTCGATGGCCCTCTTGAGTATTTTATTCCAATCGATATGGCGCAGATCGCTTGAATTCCATATAGATTCCCTTGATGGCACAGACACTTTTTCAGGCGGGATTGATCCGACCCTCCCGGGATTCCCTGGGTCCTTGTAGGAGGCGCTCCCCTTATTTGTAACCTTGAGAATAGAGCCATCGTGAACACTTAATCCCAACTGCTCGAGGACGGTCTTCTTGTCCAGTCCGTGCGACGTGGCCACCGCATGACAGATCCTCTCCTCCGAAGGCCTCTGCTTCTGCCTCTTGATTTTCTGTATTGCTTCAAGAATCCACTCCGTGTACAGAGGGTTTGCAAGTTTTACCATGGTTGAACAATTAGACTCGCAAAAACGTGATCCATACAGATTCCCCCTTTCCGCTGCTGAACACCGGGTACATCCACATCCTTAGTTAAGGTCCAAAAGTTATGTTCCACCACGCCTGCATCCACATATGTCTTCTCAATCCTGGGTATTGGTGTCGAGGAAAAAGTTGGCACGAGTAAATTCCACAATGGTAGCTGACCTGGAGCCAGATCAATCCCAGATCAAATCTAAAAAAGAAAAAGAAAAAAAAATGGGTTAAATACATTTGTAATCCTGTAATTGCTGCTTATTTCCTCTTTATTCACATTCTATAAACTACATAGATAGATAGATAGATAGATAGATAGATGTACTTTATTGATGCCAAAATTGGGAAATTGTTGTGTTACAGCAGCAGGTTATGAACCAGAACAGCAAATACACAGTAAACATTCATATCAACACTAGAGATACTATCTATAGCATACACAAAACTAGCAAGCTTATAGCATATACAGGCTAAACCAGAGGAATGCAGGAGGTTAAAGATGTGTTAAAACATGAGAAACAGATGCATACAAACAGATGCAGGAGCTGTCATGGCTGCTCAAGAAACTCGAGTGACTTAATCCAGTCTGACACCATAATCCACACAACACCAGATGACCATTTGAAGAAAAAGAAGAGACTATTTATGTCAAACTAGCAAGTTTTAGCACCATGACATGTAGCTAGAAACTTCTACCGACTTCTGGAAAAGTACAAAAAGCCTCCTCGGATACATATTTTCGGTTTCTTTTCGACATTAAAACAACAAGTTGACATGTATTTCTTACAGCACGTACGTTCATTTTTCCAAAATGTCACCGTAACATTTCTCAGCGTAACACCCAGGAAACTAACTAACAAACACAGAACGGATTTTTAAAAGTTTAACCGTTACGTGCCCGCACGCGACTTTTTGACAGCTCGACGTCCAGCAAAACCGACGAACTGATTCAGCGCGAGCTTTAATGACGAGACGTAATAATCGATACTCACTTCCCTGACAGCTGCGAGACGCGTTCAGGCACGTCTTCAAAATAACGGCGGAAGAAGAACCCCGGCTGATATAACTAACGTAACGAACCTCAGAGTTGAGCTCCGCTAGAGTTGAGCTGATAAATGACAGCGTTGCCAGCATTACTGATGTCACCTAAACAGTCGCCATTTTGTTACAATGTTGTAGTTTACATGAATCCGACATGACGCTGATTACAATCCAATGGAGTCTCATTAAACCTTACCTACGCTAATGCGCCCTCCCCTAGCAACTTCAATATTGGCTGTAAGGACCAGATCCGATTTCTGGTTTGATAAAGCACATGTCAATCATTATGTATGAGCTCACTGTGAGAGGCACCTCACTGGCTGTGTGATCTGTCACTTCACTCAGTTGACCCGCCCTCTTAAGGTGCCTTCAAGTGACGAATTGATATCATTTACCTCCCAACGCTCGTAATATTGGAATTTACAGCCTCTAACCGCGTTATAAAGCCGTATATACACTATAAGGGTTATAAAGTGGCCGAGTGGCGATTAAACGAGATAAATATTTAACCCAGTTTGCAGAGCGTTTAACGCCGGCCCACCTTTACTCGGGATTCCTCCTTGAAAACAGTTGGTTACACTTGAAAGTGATTTTGGAACATTTTAGGACTTTAATTGGCTGTTTGTTAAATCTATCATTTGTTTGCATAAAAACCTGCAACGCTGATTTAAAGTGAAACACATTTTTTTTTTATTATATATATATATGTAGCATATTCTCCTGCAGGCTAAATGTGTCCAAGCTATCGCCTTCCCCCCCCTTCTTCTTTATCTTCCTCCCTTTCTCATTATTTCCCCGAGAGGAGCCCGTAATTCTCCTGATATTTAACGTTCAAACTATGTGACGTTAAATTGGCGGCGATAAATAAACGATTCGCTACAAAAAAAGTAGCTCCTTTCCACCACGTCCGCCAGCCAGCGACATTATAAACGTCCTGTGTTGCGCTGCGTTCAATGACCTCTTTATCACCATTAACTATCAAATATCTCCAATGAGGAGGAAAAAATGTTGAGCCCTGGAGGGGAAAAGAGACGTTCAGGGGGGAATACAAGTTAACACGACTGCCTGGGAGAGCAGCTCCTTCATCACTGCTTCTCAATTATGTATCGCTGGTTTTCTTTTAGCTCCCATTTCTCAGCCGCGCTCCATATTTTATTAGGAAATGATACCTCCTTTGGATTTTTTTTTACATTTTCGTTAGGTAGCTCGATTTTGCGTAACACCTATGTAACGTTCCGCGAGAAGACACAACAAATTAACGCCAAGTTTTCATGCAAAGGATGTAACATATAACTCAAGGAAAAAAACGAGGTCGTAGCGTAAATATTTGCTGGTTAGTTTACCTCTTCAAGTTTTTCCCCCCCTCGGATACTCCTCTTCGTTATTGGGGAAACGTCGAAAGGTGTGCGGCGGCGACGTATCCGAGCGATTTGATCTCTTGGAAAAACGAAGGCTGAGAAGCTTGCGCCGAGACATGGAGAGGACCTGATAACAACTAATTGAAAGGTTAATCTACATAGCAGCCTGTGACAAAGTGGTACCCTCCCCCTTCTTCTTCTTCCACTGTAGACATCCCTACTTCAGTGTAGTGGAGCGGACCGTCGCCCCTTTAGTGCGCTCCTACAATGATATTGTCAATTTCACTTTCCCCCCCCCCCCTCCATCAACATGTCCAGTGATGAGCCAAGAGGAAACATTTTTTACACTTCACATTTTTTGCTGGATTAGCCTGAGCACAGGCTTTTTATGTCATAACACCCTTATTAACATTTATTCCCTATGGGCATTTTTTTTTTTTAACTCCCATTGATGTGCAGTAGATCAAATGTGACATAAACATTTTAACTATTTCTTGCAGCTGGCCAATACTATCATACACTAACACCATAATCTGCTAATTAACTTGCCCGAGGTTAGTAATAGTTGTTAGCAATAATGTAGATCATTAAATTCTTTAGATTTGCGCTCCCCCTCAGCTCATTCACCAACTCTTTAGCAGCATTAGAAATGCCAGAAAGATCATTTTTCATGCAGTAATACAGATGTAATTAGAGAGATGATTAGTAACTTCCCATCAGAGTATAAACACATACTGTACTGCACAGAAATGAAAACATTTAACCCTTATAAAGAAGACATATTTGATGTGTAATTTGATTTTGCATTCATTTATAGTGTGCAGATGCTCTTCTTATGACCTCTTTCTATTTACCTGCATGGCTTTCCCCCATTTAGCATTCAGAGTATTGTCGCCATTCAGTCCTTGACATTTATTTGAATCTACATGCTGATAATTTGGGGGGTAAACATGCACAAATAAATTATTTCTTGAGGCGCTGCCTGTGTTAAAGCAGGTGAAATGTGAATAAATCTGCGTTTAGGACTGGTGTTGTGACGGAGCCACTGACCAAACCTGCCTGTGTCTGGTTATAATGAATGCCACCCTGGGCCCCAGCAGGTCCTCCACTGCTGCATGGGTCCAGGGATAATTTGAATTGGAGCATGTGCCATTGCAATCTGCCCATCCCCCCTCCTCAATCCCTGCCAACTGCCACACTGGTGTTCACAAACACTGCTGCCCATCTGCGGGGCAAAACACTGGCCAGGGCCCCAGTTACTCCTTTGCCTGCATTCAGAAAAAAAAAATATATTCTGGTCGTGAACTCACTTTTGTGAGCAAATATCACAAAGTCAAGTTACTTCAAAGTCGTTAACAGCGAATTTAACTCAAAACAGTAAATGAGATTTTGTATATTGCTGCTACACAATAAAACAGAAATTTCAAAACGCCTCAGGCTCACTATAGCTTACAGAACAGATAGTAAAATGTAAATTAAATGCACAGATTTTATGTTTGTTTTTCAACCTCTCTCATTCATTGAGCAAAGCAAAAGTTTATCAGGGAAAGTGAGGAGAAAAAAAAAAAGTAGTTTCCTTATTGTGGCAGGCATTCTCATTACTTGATCATGGCTCCCTCTTTTTGTGTTTGTGTTTTGCCATCTGTCATCTTGAGAAGCAAATGAACCAGCTGCCATGTAGTGTGATCTTGCCCAATCAGAAATGTGGTCCTTTTCAAAGCGCATCTGTGTGAAACCTTAAAAAATGCTGATGAAAAAAAAAAAAAAAGTGTCTCAAAGTTGTTAATAACATTTTGGCTGGAGAATGTTTTCACCTAGATGCCCCCGATTAGCATAAATGCATAAACTCTGCCTCATTACAGAGAAGAGAGCGCTCTCGTGCAGGGAGTGCAAAAGCTGGATTCCTCCTGAAAATAAGAGAAATATGATGTAACAGGTTGTTCTAGGGGAGCAAAAATAATGTTATTCTCAATCACACTTCTTTGTAGAACAGATGAGTGTTGAATTGTTTTCCACAAAACACTTGAGACTCTGCCCAACACTTGTGCTGGCCCACAGTGGGAGGGGAGGGGCCTCCCTCTGATCCTCGCCTCCAACCCCCAGCGACGGCACAGCTGGGTACGAAGGATCAGCCTAATTTTCAGGTCCCTCTAATGATCGCCACGAAGAGCGACCACTAATCCCTTAACTGAGGAGAAATGATCTCCTGTAGCCATGTGCAGTGCAGCTCCACACCCCGAGAGTCCAGTTAGGACCCAACACGCATGAGTGGGGGTGACTGAGCGGAGCCAGGACACCAGGCTGGTCCTGGTCTCGCCCCCCCCCCCCCCCCCACCACAGTCCCCTCCATAATGGAGGGTGTTGAGCTGTCCAAAAGTGATTAGCATGAGGGAGCCTCTGGCTGATTTAATAATGGGGAAATACACAAACTCGGTTGTTGTCGCATTTAAAGAAACTTCAGCTGCTGGTAAAACAAATCTTAAATGTCGAAACTAACTTTGTTTTGGTATCTCGGTAGGATGCGTTTGATATTGTTTTATTTGTATGATAACAAAAGATATCCTTTGCAGTTTTGTCCCATTAAAACGGTCACTTTTGGAAATGGAAGCTGAATATTAAAGGTGCAGTGTGTAAGATCTGGCGGCATCTAGCGGTGAGGTTGCAGATTGCAACCAACTGAAATTTGTCCCGTGTGCCACACTAGTGTAGCCAGATAAAAAAAAAAACTGTGGGTGTGCCATGGAATTTGAGATGGAGAGCCCCATTATGCGAATGGCCGGAGGGTGCGAGCGGATTTTTTTTGTGTCAGTTTTAACACTAATACAGCCACCCCAGCTGCCACCTCAGTATATATGAAATGTTTTGGCTGGTCGGAAATTCACAAGAGCGAGTGCAAGTGAATGATGCAGCAAGAGATGACGCTGCAGCCTCTCCCGGTCCCGGCCGCACCCAACGACTACTCGTGACTTATTTTCCTGCTAAATGTGTGTGTAGGGATGCCAACTTCCAATAGTAGAAATACAGAATGGCTGCAGATGGATAGTGGCGGGTGGTTTTGTTTAGTAATAGTAACTCGTTTTAATAAGGCTATAACTACAAATTAATTCTGCATCTGGTTTGCACTCGTGGCTACGCCATCGGTGTGCCAAGCACTACAGTTTGTTTCTCGGCTACTGTAGAAACATGGCGGCTGGCCCCGTGAGGAGGACCCACTCCCTATGTAGATATAAACGGCTCATTTTTAGCTAAAGAAAACACAACGATTCATATTTTCAGGTGATTATACACTTAATATAAAACAAAAAACATATTAATATTATATTCCATTTCTGCTAATAGATCCCCTTAAATGCTACACACTGTTCCTTTAATGGAATACTCAACTAAAAATGTGCTCTATTTTATATTATGTAGCATCAGAACACTCAATAACCCTGCAGGCTTGAAAGAAGGCTTTAAAAAGTGTGTAGTTTTGTGCTTCATGATGGATGGCACTCATAGTTTTTACACTACTAGATATATAATATCTCATAGCTCAGAAGCTCCAGTGGAAGCAGTGTAACTAGCAATTTATTGGCAAAAATTGTTTGGAAAATATTCAGCATGGGGATGAACAGCGGATTATGCAGGAACGGTTTGAGAAGTTTCTGTGGACGTTTTTTTGGCCGTGACTCCGGGTCACCATCCGAATCAATTCTAACTTCTGTGAATCGAAGCCGACTGCAGCTGCCGTCCTTCATGATGGAAACAACAAACTTTTCAGAGCCGCATGTCTACAGAAACTTTTTAAACGTATCCTGCAGGATAATGCACTTCTCCACCGCTGATCCACGTCTTAGTATGATCCAAACTGTTGTCGCTTTGCGAATAAATCAATAAATACACCACTCACACACTCAATGCAATGAGGAGGTGGTACTGGGACACTGGGGGTGTTTAGCTCCGTTGTGGAGATCCTTGCAAACATATAGATCAATGGTGGTGATGCACCTTTAAGGCCTACAGGCGTTCCGCTTTTGATACCCAAAAGATCGATTTTCGGTGGAATGCTCCTTTAAACATACCCATTTTATTCCAATGTTTGATACCAGCACATTATTTGAATTGTATTAAAACATCTTAGTTGCGTTTTTCGAGCTCGATAAAATATTCAAGCTGCAGCACTTAGTCCCATGCAGTGAGTCGGTGTAAATAGAAAAAAAAATGTACATAGAATCCTGAAGCATACATTAACAAGTATCTTGTGGAAAAGACAAAATGTGCATCAGTGAAAGTCTGGCTTCTCTGGGAAGGTGCATCCGACCCGTCTGATGATGACGTTGGCGGAGTAGTGTCCCGCCCGGATGCACTCCTCCAACGCGTGCTCTTGGACCAACGCAGAGAGGAATCCTGGGTAGACAGAAGAGCAGAGGTCAACCTGTATCCCTCCATCACCCACAGAATAGTTTGGGGAGCAGTTATCATTAATATGAGCCGGGTACTAATGGTTTCTGGGTAAAGGAGACGATGCCGTTTCATCCTCAACAGGACCCAAATGATGGCTGTTTTATGTGGTGCTATGATCAGCTCATACAGAGTGAAAACAGCAGGCTAAATGTCACGCTCACATAATCGGGAGGCATTACTACGTTACATAGTTGGCCGGTATCAAAGGTTAATTGGGATTGTACACAGAAATCAAGCTGCGCGGAAGATGCGTTTTCATGCCGTACCTCCCACAAAGGCGTCTCCGGCTCCGTTAGTGTCCACAATATCGTTTTGGTCGATGTCCAAAACAGGGAACACGGTCACCTTCTCACCTGCGGGCAGGACACAAGAGGGCCGTTAATTAGAGTTGAGCACCAGTGTTTGGGCTCATTATTTCTTTGATTGTAACTTGATATTGAAAAAAATCATAGGTCATTTCACACAGCAAGGCTTTGTTATAATTGGAGACTTGAGCACTTCTGCATGGCGTGGCTAATGGCTAATTAATAACGATTAATAAGCTAAACATTTAGCCTTGATAAGACAGGACATTTCATATAGCATCATTTCGGCCACCAAAGCTAAATATTTGCTAATAGTTTGCTAAAGTGAAGAACTATGAACCACACAAGGTTTTAATCTCAAATACGCTAGTCTAAACAATCGATATATGAAGTTGAAATGATAAAGCAGTGCAAAAAAATGCAATGGTACCCATTTTTTTCAATTTCTCATAAGGCTAATGATGATCTTTTATTAGAAATGCTAATGACTTTGGCGATCCGATTGGTTTTGAGTGAAATGTCTCAACAACTATTTGACAGATTGCCATAAAATTTGGTGCAGACCATAATGTCCCCCACAGGATGAATTGTAATCACATCAGGTCAGGTTTTGAGTGTAACTCATTTGCCAAAAAAGAGACAAAATGCACAATAAACAAAGTTAAAGACAAATTTGACTTATAGCTTTATTATTATTTTTCAAATATTCTATAAATATCGCGATAATATCGTTATTGTGAATTGTTTTGGCAACGATGATCGTGTGGTGAAAGTGTGATATTGTGACAGCCCTACTGTACACTGTATATAAAATGATTTAAGAGGTGCTGGATTATTTAAACAATATTATCATATGTGTATTAGTAACATGATATCAATATTTAATTTTAAAATATCACAGTTATCATCAACATATATATATATATATATGTATATATACATTATATCGCAACACCCTAATTTATGCCCAAATACCTGATAAACAAAGGACATTTACATCAGCCTCAGTTGTACTTTAGTGCTGTTTAGTGCTATCATGCTAACACATACTGAACTAAGATGGTGAACATTAATCCTGCTAAACATCAGCATGTTAGCATTGTCACCGTGAGAATGTTAGCATGCTGGCGTTAGCATTTAGCTCAAAGCAGCTTCATAGAGCTGCGAGCACGGCTGTAGACTCTATGTCTGGTTAATGTGTTGATTATGTTTTGGATAAATCTTTCAATCTACCAAATGTCAAAACAGTGTATAATGACCATAACGAGTTGCCAGAGCCCAAGGGGGCTTTTCAATTTTTGTTCAGCCAAAACCCAAATAGATTTAATTTACAAAGATCTAAGATCTAATGCTTGCTTAATAAATGGCATACAGTAGACAATTGATTATGACGGACAAATGGATTATTTAACTATTGTTTCAACACAAATGACTAATGGGTAAATGAGATGTTAAATCAAGGGACACTTCTGTATATTAAATAATGCAATGTAACTTAAGTGGCTTGAATAAATGCTCTAAAAGCAACACGTGATCAAATAAAAAAACTCTAAACATCTCTAAGGCTTTAGCTGAGCGCTCTGATAAATTAAAAACAATGCAAGAACAGTTGCTGTGTGTCGTTTCAGTTCAAAACGGAATCCATTAAATGAGGCTCTCTTTATTATCTTCAGTGGATTATATTGCTTCAATTATCAGTAGCATATGCACTTCAAAGGGACTTCCAGTTTAAAGGCGAGGGGAGGGGGGGGGGACGAAACAAAAATCTACCAGATGACAAAGTCTCGAGGTGTAGAGTGACATTAAATCAGCAACTTATGTCAGACCAATCTAAACCACACACACAATCTTCAAACAATCCGAGGGCTCTGGTGCCGACGTGAACCTTCAAAAAAGGTGCAGGAGACAAAAGACTGACATGTGGATAAAAGGAACACGAGGAGGCTGACAGACCTCTTATTGAGAAAAAAAGGTTGGAAGTTTAAGGAGAACATGAGGGGAAAAAAAAACTACAAAAAGTTGTTTAATGAGGCTCCCTGCTAATCTAACAATGGCTCACACAGAATATCTGCGCCGCAGATAAGACACCCCGCGCCTTATCAGTTTCTGAATACATCTCTGCTCTCGTCCTACAGGGCAAAAGATACACAACCTGCAGCCGAGCATATGCTCAACACCTGATGTCAAGGAAATTACTGAACTACGCCAACTGTGAGAGAAACCGCATCGGGTTGCGGTTGAAAGCGACATCTCACGGAGCAGAATGCGACTGTATTACAGGTCAGGTACCGAGGATGGATCAGATAAAGAGTTAGATTGTGTTTTCATAATGACACACTCTCTCTCTCTCTTTAAAAGGAAAGCAGGAGATTGTCTCTTTGATAATAAATTACAATAAGACAAGAATCCTTTTAGGATCAGCTAATTAGTAGCATAACGACTTTGCTTAATTAATGCCACAGATGAATCCTCCCTCCCTCTCGGAACGATTAACCGCCACGGAAAATGTGCTAATAATAAATTACAGTTATGTCACTTATTCCACAGTTAGGAAACGTTAAGATGTGGTCGTGCTCGTGCGATGCACTTTGCGGCGATAAAACCGCAAGCTGCTGCACTTGTTCACCACAGACTCTGCTCTTCATCAGACCCGAGAAATGAGATATAAATAGCTTTGTAAATATGTTTACGGTAGTTATAAAGAGATGGTTACCATTTCCAGTGTGGGTGGTAGTATATAGGAAGAGTCAGGTCTTGTTAGAAAAGACAGTTTGCAACCAGGTAACCTGTCACACGAAGCTCATCTTTGTGTTAACACTTCATCCAGAGGTGTCAGATTGAACAAATTAGAATCTGTTACACCTACCGCTACGTTGTCGCAATCAACAGCTCTGGATTCTTTTGAAAAATCCTTTAAATTAATTGGGGATTGGATGATTCTTCTGATTGTACTCTAACGTGCATTGGGCATCTTTTGCTCCTCTGTTGTGTCTTATTAGCTCTTTGGCAGATATTTTTTTTTTTTTTCTTTTATTTCACTCAGCCGGTCCTTCCAGGAAATCGCCATTTTTTTCCTATTCTCAAACTTTTTCCACAAAAACTAGTATATTTTGCCAATTTCAGCAATCACAGCTGCTTTCTGCAACCACTTGATGAGCTAAAGTCACATAAATATCCAACCTTAGACTTTACAAACATCCTACAACCGGGACGTCTACATACAGTATATCATGATTATCAGTAAGTTCTTTAAAAATACAGTGTGTAGGATTTGGCGGCATCTAGTGGTGTTGTTGCAGATTGCAACCGTATGTAGTGCATCGAATGCGATTTCGGACGCAGCGATGGTAAACATCAACATGTTGCATGCTGACGTTAGCATTTACTGTAGCTGAAAGCACTGTGTTGTTTTTAGAAATTCTTTAAACATTGAGTAAAACATATAGATGTGAACATGTGAATTTGAATTTCAGCACCTAAGAGACATAAGTTTCAACATTTGTGACCGATCAGCTCACTGTTGTTGAGCAGCGTCTCTAAAAGCCTGGCACGACAGACATCCAATATTTCTCTCCCATCTATCATCATGGCCCAAGTTAAAGTTTGTACTCCGCTGCGAGGGAAAAGTTCACATAACCACATTCATGCAAATTATTAAATTTGACTGACATGTTAACTCGGGTTACAGTCCAACTATTCCCCAGCCGCCTGTAACAAAGATCTCATTGGCAAAAATCTGTCATGGAAATGGCAATAAAAGAAAGAAAAAAAAAAAACCGCCTGCCAAAATATTCAGAGTCTGTTGTTACTGGCTTGTAGAACGTCTAAAAACATCGCTTCGCTGAACTCATTTCACTGTAATGACATCGGCAACATTATTTTCAATCAATAAAACTCTGCTGTAAACTAACATATTCTTGTTCCTAGAGTTTGGTTTGACAAAATGAGTGAAGCAGCAGATTGGCGGTGAATACGTGGGAGTGTAGTATGGCTGTGCTTTGACAGGTAACCTGCGACAGAGAAAAATAAAACCGAGAGGAAAAGCCTAGAAGGAATTCAAATACTTTTCTTCGAGTAAGCTATAATTGTATGCTTTTGTTAATTCGCTCTTCATAATTCCCTCATTACAACTCTTGAATGGTGGTGATTAAACTTAAGAAACTCTTTCAACAGGCGTCTCTTTGAAATGAGTATCAATTAAGTCCTTTATTATTGGCTATTCTTTTTAACAATGCCAATTCACAGCACAACACTGACTGAGAAAATGCTCTCGTGTTACAGAAAAAAAAAAAAAAAAAAAAGCGACTGTACATGCAAATAAGACGACCTCTGCTTTATTGGAAAATGAGCATATGGAGGGTTGTTCTGACTCTGAAATGATTACATGCTCCGCTTGGTTGTGTTCCAGCGCTCACTATTGTTGCTTTGACAGAAAGCAGGTAGATCAAATAGTTGGCACGCCATTCAAATTAACTTTGATCCCGTCACACTTTATCATCTACACGAGTAAAACGATTAATACGCGAGCTGCTAAATGACTGGGAATTATAACTGTCAAGCTAAAAGGCACGATCTAAAAGTGCTCCCGAGTTTAAGTACATCTTTATGTGAGAAACTTCCACGAGAATACTTCTTCTGGAACGTTTCCTGTTGCGTTTTCCAGCCAAACTCTGAGCCGCGGAGAAGAAAACAACGCTTTCTTGGCAAACGCGACTTAGGTTATAGGAGCGAGTTGACATTCAATCTGTTTCCCTATCATAACCAACATCTTTGTTCGCAATTGAGTTAGAAAAAAAAAAAAAGAATACATATGCCTGTAATTACTGTAACCACAGGCAAAAGATCATCGCCAACCAATATCCTTTCAGGGTAGACATGAAAGAAAACACTTCAACGTGAGATGCCAAAGGGAAAAGAAAGGAAGTCTTTCTCATAGCGGAGGATGTTAATTGATTTTGTCCTTCGTGAGGTATAGAACATAAACATCCCGCTTTTTTAAAAACAGACTGCTAAGATTTCTCCAAGTAGAAATAATTCTGGCGACAATAACCCTGGTTTTAAAAAAAGAGCCTTGTAGCTAGTGTTCACTCCTCAGTCTACCCCATGTGATTAACATGTATAGATCAGGTCTTTTTTTCGAAGCTGAAATCTGCCTGCTTGGCCCCCTTGAGAGCTCTAAAACTCGCCGCGGAGCCGAGTCAGGCTTTATCAAGTCCTTATCAGCGATTAGAGCGGCAACCCCCGCCGAATGATCGTTTATTAGATCTCCTCACCGTTAAGGTTCAGGGCACAATGATCTTAATTACTGCAGTAATGGGTGTATAAGCAAAAGCCTGGCGTAGTTCAGCGGTGTCAGTGGCAGCTAAATAAAGGGCCATTTCCCCCTGCTCCCAGCTCTTAAAAGGCACATTTGAAGCGGCGGTGTGATGAAAGGCAGGACAAAAAAAAAAGAAAAAAAGAACAATAACAAATTGACATCTCTTTTTGGAGAATTGTACCACGGGGGGAAGGCATTCTACCATCCTTAATCACTATAAAATGGTTTAACATGACATGCAGAGGCTGGCGAATGATCAAATCCTGACAGGAGGACAAATTGCAAACAAAATGAGAGATCAAGTTTATTAGAGCGCCGCCTCTGGGAAATGAAAATCTTTAATTCTCTTTTTACATTGACATTTATTTGGCTGGCATGAATAGCGATGTTCACACGCGCAGACACACACCGATCCCGCCGCACCTACTACTGTAACTGCTCCGCTGCGATGATGGCACAGTCAATGACATTTATCATGTTTGCCTTTGTAGATGACATCTGAAACACATTGTCTTTCATCCCGCCTGCATTCATCATGTATTTTATATAAAGTTCACAGCGGCGCACAGCTCTGTCTTCATGCGGGAGCAATGAGAGGAGCAGGCGGGAATTATCCATCACCTCCAGCACAATGGATTGATTCTCGTTCTTTTTTAACGGTCGGGGCCCCTGCTTAAAGATTTCTTTTCAGATTCTCATGAAAGGAAATGTACTTCCAGGAATACTTTGAAAATGAAAATTAGATTTGCTTGATTAAAATACATGCCATTAATTAGGACTGGGGAATTAACTCGGTATTATGATTTACTGATTGGTAAATGTCCACCTGATGCACTGAAGCCCAATATTCAGTCTCCTTTTAGCTCTGTTTTTGTTCCCCACCAAGTCCTGAGGGAAATATTTGGCTCTTTAGCTGCTAAATCCAGTATGTTCACTAGCAGCTAGTTTGCTAATTTGGTGCTAAAGCGGCCTTCTGCAGCTGTAAACAACACCGATGAGAGTGAACCAAAACTGTAAAGTTGCGGGCTGTAAAACCAAAACAACGAGTTAAAAGATTAAAATCCTTTGGCAGAGCTGAGGAGAACTGCAGAGTCGGGTAATAATTCTGTGGGTTCCCTTTTCAGATGTCACATAGTATAGGGATGGGGGGAAAAAATCAATACAGCATAGTATCGCGATATTTTGCGTGGCAATACTGTGTCGATACACGGACGTCAAGTGTCGATCTTTTATTATATAAACTATTAACCTCTTTACAAGCGTTCGCTATTCTGTCTTTCAGAGGTTGTAGCGGCCTCAATCATAAAGCTAGAGTGATGATACTGGTATCACATGAAAGTAGAGAACCTAAGCAATCGATTAGTACCATTGGTAACCACGTCATGCTAGCTTTTCGGGAAGAACGCTAAATAACGCTCCATTGTTGCGCAAAATTTTGGCGAGGAACAACTGACATGACCATTTTCAAACGGGTCCCTTGACCTCTGACCTCAAGATATGTGAATGAAAACTCTGAGATGAACAGAGTGAAAACTGTATCTTATTAGATAAAACTGATGGTGACAAACTGGATAATTTTCAGTTGTAAAAAGGAAATAAGTAGGTATCGTGATAATATCGTATCGTGGGACCTCTCACCCCTACACACAGTTATGTTATCCACTGTTAATATAAAAATATTGATTACAGCCACTTTAACCTTTATTATACCGAGATAGTCTCTTTAGAGTCCTGGCCAAAATGGCAGCGCACTTTAAAGACAATAAAAAGACAAATATATATACAGAAAAGACACGATTAATCATCGATTGACTAATAATGCCATCGGTGACACACTGTACAAAGCTTCAGCTCGTCTTACCAGCCGTATGAAATTGAGGACAATGGACACATGTGAAGGTAGTGTCCTGCAGTGCTAACAGTCCTGCTGTAGCTGTGCTCTCTGCAGTCCCCAGTGATGAGTGATATGTTGGAGTCTTTACCTGAGGCCATCTCTCCCCGTGCACAACTACTATGAACTGCAAGGGCAACGAGGAGAGACACCCTGTGGCTCCAAACAAAGGGAACTATCATCCCTCCCCACACCGCTTAAAGAGGACCTATTATGCTTATTTTCAGGTGCATACTTGTATTTGGGGTTTCTACTAGAACATTTTTACATGCTTTAATGTTAAAAAAAACACTTTATTTTCTGCAGCACCTCTTTTCACCCTCTGTCTGAAACGCTGTGTTTGAGCTCCTGCCTCCCGAAAAGCCCAGTCTGCTCTGATTGGTCAGCTGGCCCACTCTGTTGTGATTGGTCAACCGAACCAAACTCTTCAGACTCCGCTCCAGCTCGGATCTAACTAGCTTTATTTGAGGGCGCGCCAAACTAGCCGCTAGGCAGGTATTATGCAAACGTGTTACTTGGTGACATGACCACGTTACAGAAGAAAAGGCGGGACTTCAAGCAAGGCGTTTCTTTGGGCTTGGCAACTTTGCAGACCTTTTACATGCACAAAAAAAACTATATAACTCACTAAAGGAAAGGGGAAACAGCACAAAAACATAATAGGTCCTCTTTAAACAATGCAACCCCTGCTCAGTTATGATGACACTGCCTTTTAATGTCCCACTAACACATACGCCCCGAATCAAAGGACCAACGATGTCAACCTCTCCTCAAGGCCACTCTGCCAGCATTTTAAGGGAAGAAAAAAAAAAGGGCAGGATGTATGAGTTGAAGCATTAAAAATTGCTGAGGACTGGCCTGGAGTCTGTCCAAGACAAAGTTAGAAGTACTTCACAAATCAATGCCTGCTCTCTGCATCCCCCACACTTCTTTTATGCTCTGAAATGACAGAACGTAGTGCAAGCATTCTCTTTTTTTTTAACATCTGGCGTCAATATTTCAGGTTAACTTCAAAGAAATTACTGATAGCATTCGGCTCTCTCCAGTCAGCGATCTACCATCTATTTAAGGCTGCAGTTTTTTGAGATACGAGGTTTAAGGGAAGGTTAAAGATGTCCAAAAAGGGGCCAAAGTTGGGATGGCTTTGAGTGGTACTTCAGTGGAAATGTGTGTAGATAAGGAGACAAAAACGGAAAACAAAAATGGCCTACCAACAGTTGCAAAAGTGTCGTCCTTGCCCTGGGTGAACACCACCACTCGCTGCCTCTTCGGATTCTCCTTGGGGAGATTTTGGGTCTTCTTTGCAATATCTGCAATGTCATCTGTCTGTAAAAAAACAAAACACCAAACCACTAGGTGAGTAAGTGAATGAATGCATCCATCGTGAGGAGCAATTTCTGGGGAGTTAATCAAAGACCACAACTGTGTCTGAGAGGTCAGATTTTTTTTCCGATCCTGGCAGACGGATCAAGTGATAATGAAACCAGATGGGCTATGAAACGCCTCCGAAAAAAAGATCAATAGGGGCGCTCGATGATGTTTCCGTGCGGTTACGGGCGAGCTGTAAAATATTAGAATGTCATATTCCCTAAGTGAGATGAAAATAAGCGTGTGAAGATATGCCATTGTCAGATAAAGCTACTTCTGAGCTGAAGGGATAGGCGGTGCGTGTACTGTATCATTCTCTTCCTGAAACAGGCCATCTCTCTCCTCGGCATCTGCACAGAACGGATATTCTCGCCTGGAGACGACAGAACTCTCCGGAGTGCTTGCCTTTGATCATGAGAGGGATAAAAAAACCCACACCTGTCAGTGCTACTTTATTATTAACTCATCACGATGTACTATGAGCAGGTGGAATGTCTTTATCGCCGTCTCGCAGTGGGGCGGACTCTCGCTTTTTCCACAATACTGCACGCTGAGGAGCTAGCATTAAGGGTCGCAGACGCCTCTAGCATCTGTGTCAAAGCTAACACTCGAGCACCTTCAGGGCGAGCAAACACTGTGGTTATGGGAGTAATCAGAGAGATAGGCTCCCAACCCAACACCAGCCAGCCACACTGGCTCACTCAAACCAATGAGCTTTTACACCTCTAAATGCCTCCCAAATGTCCTTTAATCAGCCCTGAGAGGTCTGGGGAGACCCTGGGCCGAGGAAAAATGGGTGTAACACTCTAAGTAAGTGCTAATGGTGAGGTTAATACAGAGGCTGTTAGCAGGCGACGGTGGGAAAAAAAAAGAAAAGGCAATTTGTCACTGTGACTGGATGTAACCACAAGCACTCCTCCAGACACTGAATGCAAAACCGCACAAGGCTTCGGCACATTGTCACCCTTCGGTTTTATGTTCGCCGACATAAAAAAGGCGCTCTACTCAGGTTCGGGAGCTAAAAGGTTCTAAGGGCCAGAGGTGGTAGGGTAAGCTACACACATAAACACACACACACGGTGACAACTTCCTCACTTTTTGCCTGGCGGGAACACTCCCCTGACAAGTTTCTACGGCAAAACGACGCAGGAAAATGAGTGCAAAACAAATGAATCGACAAATGATACGGTCAATTTGGTTTACCGCCGACAAATGGCAATATTTACGATTGTGCGGCAATTGATCGGACGTAAATCAACAAGGCGTGAAATATAAAAGCTTCACAAGGGTGTTAAATTGTGTGTGTTCTGTGTTGAAGCCAGCGAGAAAGTGATCGTCTCCACTGCAGGCTGTTTGACAAACACTGCCAGGGATAAGATTCAATCAGAGCTGCGATGTAGATGCTTCTTTGAGCATTTAAAGGAAACAGATCACAATCAGGCGGCTGTGTTCTGATCTGCTGATTGCTGTGAGGACAAGCTTTGTATTTACACTGAGGAAGTGCTGCTGTTATTTTGTTAGTCATCCATAATGTGATGATAACAATGTTTCAGAATACATTAAAAGTGCATCATGTCAGATACTGGCAACTGGGCAGCAACTACAACAATATCTTTATATATATACTGTATATATATATATATATTATATACTTGCCCCACTGACCAATTAACTGGACTTTTACTGAATTTAAATTAACCTCACTGGCTTTAAAAGAGTCAAACTGCCAGCCGGTTCTCATTCCCAGGGCGTCAAATATACGAGGCTTTCCATTAACTACAATGTAAACCCATCCGTGGCAACAGTAAACGCTCAGAGAAAGTGCGCCGGGAGTGTGGTGATGTAGTTTAAAGAGCTAAAGAGACACATAGGGCGAGCGGGTGGGATGGTGGATGGGTCCAACAAACACAAGGCTTTCATCCAGCAGACCGCTGATCGTGTCCCATGCGTTCAGTTTCATGTTACAATCAGCTGTTCGTTCGTGTTCCGTGTTCACAACGTTCAGTTTCATTTTTTTTTTTTTGCCTAAACCTTAAGTGACGCCAAGGGTCGTGACAAAGCGGCCGTATGTGACGATTCGGGATGAGAACGTGTTGAAACCGCATACAGAGACACACTTGTGTCCACTGGGTTTCTAACTGCAATTCTTACCTTTAGTTGTTTTTAATTTGTTTAGTATAAATTTGACAGAATAACGGTAATAAAATAAAGTATTTTCTGTACTGCTATGGGATGATCATTCTCAGTTTTTGTTTATTGGCTTATAGTAGAATCATATTATTGAGGGTATGATTGAATTGCGTTATAATTTTACAAGTCTGTTGTCGACGTTAATGATTGATTTTGGACGATGATGTCAAAAAGAGTTACTCTAGTTCGAGAATAGAATTTTGTTTGATAGATACTAATGGAAGTAAGTTCATTGAATTTAACATGAATTTAATTTGACAAAAAAAATTCTTAGCACAAGATCGATCCACTTACTTAAGGAAATTTTTAAGAGCTTTCAGCCGCAATCGCGTGACCTTCCGCTGAGGATGGAGTTTGCTTAGTTGTCATGGAGACAGTTTGGTCACATGATAACAGGTGGTTGGATGCGAGACCGTCCTTTAACAATCTCCATGACAACTGAGCAAACTCCTCCTGCGTATGAATGCCATGGGATAAGGCAGAAAGCTCCGGGAATATTTCCAGTAAGTGGATCTTATGCGCTAAGAATCTTTTGTCAAACTACTATTTCCAAGATCAGTAATGAATCTTGAAGCTCATGATTTTGGATTACTGTATGTGATTTTACACACATTTGACATATCGTATATTAGGGTTAGAAAAAATATCCTTAATATATCAAATATTCTGATTTCAACTATATCAACAATTATTCTGCTGGTTTAACAATGTTATCTGTTATTTCCTGCTATAAGCAAAGTTCTAGAAACGGTATATATATTGATATTTTTGAAGACTTGTCAGTGCACCACTCCAATATGGGGGTAAAATTGTCATCAGAAAGTGACGGAGGGGGAAAAAAGAGACTACTGTGAAGAACCTCTTTGAATTGCAAGCATCTAGAAATGCAGTAAGCACAGTACACACCACTGATGTTATCTGAGAAATCACATTCATCCAATGCAATTTCTCAGAGTGTTCTGGCAAATCAGATTGACATGGAAAATGTCAAAGAATTGTAACTACTAGGAGAGTCTGTACTTTGCCCTTTTGTGTTTTTTTTTTTTTCATGCGAGGCCCCCTCCATCACCACCAGACACCCCCCCCCCCCCCCCTCCCTCCTTTCTCTTCCTGCCTTCATCCCTTCTCCTCTCTTAAACCTGTCACTGCCATCAGGATTGCATTTCTATTCCAGTCACGTTGATCACACCGTTAGTGATTCTGGATGACAATTATTCACACAGTGCAGAGCCATACTCAAGGCAGCTCTACCTTTGAAAGAGAGAAGGCACTTAAAATACCTGAGCCCATTTGAAAAAAACACACACACACACACACACACTGGCTATTTGTGTTTTTGATTTCACATTTAAAAAGCAGCGAGAAGAATATGCAAAAGACGAAGCAGGAAATAGACCAAGGGAACATTCATTTTACACATAAGAGGCAGCCCCACTTTAAAGCACATTCTATGGGGAAACAAGCACTGTAATTTCCATTTCCATAATCTAAAACCACAGGTGGCTGTAATTTGGTTATTAAAAGACTACAGTGTGTTTCGGTGTGGTGTAATGCCATAGCGGTGAAGGGAAAGACATACAGTATCATCCCTGAGTGCAATGAAGATAATGAGGAGGCTTTTTAACCAGGCAACCTGATGAGCCCCGAGCCTGCAGAGAAAGGCTTGAAACCATGCCCAACTTCTCAGCTTCCCAAGAGGCTTTTCAAAATTCAATAAATAACATCTGTAGGCGATGTTGGGTGCAGACCTAGCAGAGTGCGTCATAACAGAGAGCTGGCTGAACAAAGAAACCATGACGACTGCCAGGTTTCCATAGCAACTGCTGCAAGGCCTGGAGAGTATAATAGCACATCAATCACTGTCCAAAAAGAACTTCATTATCAGCAAAAATAAACCTTTAGGATCTGTTTAGTGTGCAATTGCCGGTCAACTCACCTCAAAGCCCAGCTCTTTGGCAAATGTGGCCGCCTCCTAGAAGAGAAAAACACACACACACACACACAAATTAGCAGTTAATTACAGAGTCACAAACAAGAGCACAATGTCACACTCCAGACGTGGAGTAAAGACATCTCGCTTGCCTCCGCTCCTCACATGTGCGGCCATGTCACTTGAGAATAAGTAACCTGAGTTAGTGTGGCTCTGCCAACCCCTGATTTAATAGGCATGCAGCCCACCCATTTAATCTATTGCCCCACTGCATCTCATCTTACCACGGCAGCGTGAGGTAACACCACGTCAGCCTCCGGCCATGAAACCGCCACTGAAACCATGAATATGTGCCGGTATGTGGGAATCCCCGACACTGCAGGCATTCAACACCCACCATGTTTCTTTAGTCTCCTAACAGGTGCACTTTAAAGGCCCACACCAGTGTTTATGCAAGTTTTTGCTCCTTAGCTACAAATCATGTAGACTTCACATTGATGCTTAATTTAACTCAAATATATGCTGTAGTTTTAGTTTTTGAGATTTTTTTTTACCATTTCAGGCAGCCATTGGTTTCCGGTTCTTTTCTGGGTTTTTCAAATGGAAACGGCCACTCAGCCGTTAGCAAAAAGCAATGACGTAGGTTACCAAAGTAAGATAATAAATAAGGTTATGAATATTGTTAACGCTAGCACTAGCTGAGTCAACGTTAACTGTTTGGAAATAACCGAAAAGGTTAGTTCCGATTTTTTTAAGTGGGGTTGCATGTATACTCCCGCGTTTGCCGAGGTAAAATGACTGTTTTTTTCAAGGAATCTGGTCTCGTGGCTTTGAAGAGAGCGATACAACGGCTCCAGTGCCCCGTCGAAAAGGGCTGTATGACGGCTAGGTAAATCGATATCAGTTTAAGAGTACGATATATTTAGAATATTTTCACCCCTTTACCTCGCCATCAGACAACCCTTTCCGATGGGAAACTGAAGCTGTTATATCGCTGTCTTCAAAGCCACCAGACTCCATTTACAAATACCTGTAATTTCACCTCGCAGAACACGGGAGTTGCTGGTCTACCGCTGCATCGATTGGTTAGTTTGTTTGTGTTAATGTGTGATTTTTGGATCCTTACTAACGTGGCGTTCACAGCAGTACATTGCTTAGGTTCCGTGCCGGTACTATGTAACAACGTCATCATGCAGAAACCTGTCAGATCACGTGGGAAAACGTTTTTAGAAGGGCTTGGGAAAATAGCATTTTGTCGCTAAACATATGTACTAAAATATATCCCAAAACTTGTCCCAACTTCAGAACTTGGGGACACTTTTCAAGACTGCTAATTGTTTTTTTTAAATCATTCAGAGATTAATGGAAACCAATGGATGCCTGGAATGGTAGGGAAATATATATAACAAAACAAACCTATATATCATGCATTTGAATATGTTCAGCAAACATGTAATAATGTAAAGAACCATACCAGTGTTTTTGGGACAATTCGGGGTCTGCTAATTGATTTCTCACATTGTACAGAATGGAAACCAATGGATGCCTTGGAATAAAATACATCCAAAAATCTAAAACACACCAGCATGGATTGCAACGTGGCTAGCTGTGGTGTCCAATATGTGATTTGTAGGCCAGAACACGCTAAAAACCACTGGTGTGATCCTTTAACTGGTGACAGAAGCTGTTGCTTGTCGGTTCACAACGATGCCACAAATCATGACAGACAACCTCGACGCACTAAATTCACTTTTGACCCCGGACGGGGCAATAAGTTGATGCTATGATTCTAAACAATCCAATTATCTGCAGAAGGGGGGCTGCTATTTGCGTGACCTTGGGGAGAGGTTGACAACCTGGTCCTCAAACAGAAGGGGAGGAGATGACATGGAACAATAAGGTTACTGGTCCCCGGAGGAAAGCCTCATGGCTCTCTGCCTTGGATCAACATCACAGCGCCAGCAATATGTCAATTCATCACCCCCCCCCCCCCACCCCTTCAACACACACAGGGGCAAAGAGGCTAGTCAATTAGCCGCTGTAGTCAAGGAGCAGTTTTATAATGAGTAAAGGTGAGCAGTCTTTTTCCTTCTCCTCCTTTCAATCTATTGAAGGCTTAGGTCTCACATTTGTTTTCATTTATTTACAACCGCATATTGACTTTTACTCCTCGGGAACGTTCCATCACCGGCGAGCGCGAGGCATCTCGCAGGGACACGAGCAGCTCGGAAAATGTCTTGTCAAAACAGCGATATTTCATCTGAAAGCATTTAAAAAGAGACACATGAATGAAGACCGGAATAACGACGGCGCCGTTGAGCGGCACATGCCTCTATCTCACCCTGCGTCTCTCTCTAGTTAGCAAGCTATATTATTTGTGAGAAAAGCCTTTGGAGAGAGTGTGGGTGTTAGGAGAAAAGATAATTGAAGCGATGTCTATGAGCCACATGTGTACAGAGTAATCCCTTTTAGGAATTTATTAATTTCTATGAGCTGCAACATCAAAAATATTTGGTACTATAAGCTCAGCAAAGCTAATATATTGGTATGATAAATACTCGATGCTGGTAAATATGCAATTACCGGGACTACACAGGCAAGTCAATAAAACTGAAATGATAGGCGATAAAAGTAACAATTTCTTAAGGGGATTACGGCATTAATATTCAAAAGTCTTATGTTTAAGGCTGTGTGTGTGTTTCACATTTGACGTGTGCTGTTCTGGTATGTTGCGGTAGACGGTTTTCAAATGACGGTCCATGTGCTCCCGCAGCTGTCGCAACAATGACAAGTGCTTCGAGTGACATCTGGGCGAAATCCTCCCGTGCTCAAAAAAAGCATCTCGTTTGTTCGGAGATTGCTGTGATTGCACGCTCGCCTTTGATGATCCGCTCCGAGTCTGATTCCGAAGGAGAGAGGGCTGTAGCAGATTTCGGGGCCCCGTAGGTTCTCCTCCTTCTCCTCCTCGGGCAAACAAGGTAAAAGATAACAAGGCGGGCTGAGAGCATGAGCCCTCTGCAGCCATAGTTAGTATAAAGCTATCAGAATGTGTGAGATGTTGCTGCTGTCAGAGGCTTAAACAGTCAAAGGGATATTTTTAGAGAGCTTAAGCTAATAATCCAGAGCCCAGTCAGGGGGGCGGGAGTCTACAATTTCTTGCCAAGCAAAATGAAAGAGGAAATACACACTTCATGCAAAGGGCAGTTTCCAGAGCCTCACGCTTTGTTTTCCTTGACACTGTATGTGACAGGAACCTATGACAGGCCTGGTTTGTGCAGCCACAGTATGTGGAAGCTACCCATGCTGTTAAGACTTTATTTTCTTCCCTTTAATGAAGCTAAACTGCTCAATATGCATTCAGTCTTTATATGATAAGTTATCGTAAACAGAGGAGTAAAGTGGGCATTCAGGGCTCTGGATAACATAAAACAATAATCCAACCCTATTGTTACATTTTCCCATGGGGCCGTGTCTATGTTCCCTCAGCCCAATGTTCCTTCAGCCCAATGTTCCCTCAGCCCAATGTTCCCTCAGATCAGTACCTCCCCCGGTGCCATGCCATTGTTCCGACGACCCATTATTCTGAAACCCCAATAGTCCGATAAATGTTCCATTTGTCCGATAGCCCGTTATCCTGAAAACAAACTCCCATTGCTCCGAAGCCCCATTGCTCTAAAAATACAACAAACAGAATCATATGGCTAATTATTATACAGAATGACGTCACCGGACCTTCCCGGTCGCAATATATTTTTTCCTTCTATGGCGAAGGCATGACCCACCCTACTCTGTCTCTGATTGGCTTACCCTGTTATTCTTACTCTAACCCTAACCAATCTCATTCCTCATGCCTAAACCTAACCAATCCAACCAACAAAGGCAACAAGTACAAGCCAGACTGTCTGTCTGTTATTGGATATTGTTGGCACTATATCTCAAAAGGTTATTGGCAGATTTTAACATTGGCCAAGGATGATGCTGAGGGAACATAGGGCCTATTTTGGGATGGACAAAAAGTTAAAGAAGGAACATAGGGATGAAGGAATGTATAGCCTAATTTGGATAGGGAACATTTACCTTGCACGGCAGTTGGATTCTCACGATGTCACGAGATCACGCCAGTAATGCCTTTGTGTCCAGCAAGACAGTGCAAGGACCAATCAGCGTCCTGTGAGGAGCTTCTGGCAGAGGTTGGCGTAGATGCTGCAATAGCATCAGTTATATCAGAACTGGAGAGTATTTTTTCATTGAAAGAAGAGCAAAGTACGCCACTGAAGGCTTTTCTCCGTGGAAAAGATGTTTTCGGTCTTCTCCAAACTGGCTTCGGCAAGAGTTTGATTGACAGATGTTTCATCCAATCATCTCCTAAGTATTTTTTTTTTTAAGTGTCTGCCCTTTTCCAAACAGTTTCCACTGACGTCTTCTCAGATGGTTCTGTGTAACAAACCATCTGGCGGGTCAAGTTAAGGGAACACAGGCCTGACTCCCCCAAGGGGAAAAGAAATTAATAAAACTAGAGAAGTTGTTATTGGCTCTCATGATAAAATATTCCCTGCAACAAACAAAAGCAAGCATTTAGTTTTTCCTCCTCTGTGAAACAAGCTGTTGAGCATATGTCACAGCAGGAGTGAGAGTCGGAAAAAAAAAAAAAAAAAATCCAATTTCAGTGTTTCCCAAAGAATCTAAATCAAAGAGCAAACCTCGGTGCTAAGGTTAATAAAAGTTGATAAGCTGAAAAGCATAACTCCCCAAGGCCATTCGGAAAATAGGCGTTTGCTTGACCGTGTTAGCCCAAGCTGATGCTGAGGCAGAAATTGAATTGTATTTGACATTGTGTGTGTGCGGGGGGGGGGGGATGGGGGATGAGATACAAAGGAGGGTATAGCCCTGACAAGTTATTTACAACAACACCCCTGTTTTCTTCTTCCTTTCTGGGCATTTCAATACGTGTTCATTTCAAAGAGAGTTCTACGCCTACAAGCATTTAATGGAGTACCGACTTCCACAATTGTAGAATGAACTTAATAATTTGAGAGCCGTCTTATCCGGCAAACTAAAGGAGAACAGATTATCAGGTCTGGACAGATCAGTTGGATTTGACAAATCACCTACTGTAGGAACCTTTCAAACTAAACTGAGCATGACTGGGTCATGACATCTCAAATAATTCAGCCAATTATCACTACTTACGGATAAATATATATATAATACAACAATGGCACATGACATGTTTTCCTCATTCCCCGCATGTAAGCGCACGACATCACTGAGGCGAGTCGGACCGCTTCCATAAATGCCCAGTAAAAACAACATCTGGCATTCAACTCAAGCGTTTCCAGTCAGATTACAACAGCATACATTACAGGGTGGGTGGGTGGGGGGTGGCGAGTGAATAACTAATCAAGGCGATGGCATCAGTGGGGATTGTCAGTGCCCTTGACTTGGCCTCGGGGGTCACCGACACGACCCCTCCTGGATTGCGAGGACGTCTGCCCTCAGCACGAGTCCAGGTGCTGCCGAACAGGAAGCTGCCGCCTCAGAGATATGTGGGCCGATAACGACCGCAGGTGACTATTAATACGATCATGCAAGATGATAGCACCTCACTCATGCTGGGTGGGGGGGGGGGGGAGGGACGGCGGCCGCCTGCTACTGTGCAGGACAGATTAGGAGGAATAAATCACCTGTGCCGAGCACTCCTGTAGCTCCCAGGAGAATGCAGCAATCGCGCTCAAGCATGACATGCCACAAACACGAGGGTAAACACACACGCGCGGCAACACACTCCAGAGAGGCAGGAGTCGCTTTTACTGCCTCTGGGAATTTACTCAACAACAACTGATGGCATTTCACTTTAGTTTTTACCGAGCCATTAAGTGGCATGTTTCTTCTCTGCCTAGTTATTTCCATACATGCGGGTGTGATCGTATTTTTTTTTATGATTTACATCTGCCGGATTCCAAACTAGCACTTCCTCTTAGTCCCAAATGCATTACCTCACATTTGTCTTTCTTTAATGTCTTGATGCAAAGTTGTGAAAAAGGACAAAAAACACCTGCTGGCAATTTTTTTTTTTTTTTTTTAATAATTCCATTATTTCCCCCCCCTCTACGTTAACTTCATCCACTGTTCACCAGATGGTGTATTGTTGTGAGACAGAGCATTTACATTTGTAATACCTTCTGCAGTGCATAAGACGGCACTCATTGTCAACTTGTGTCAAACCTCTCTGCTCCCCTCAGGATATGTTCATTACATAACGCTCTGTTGGAAACTGCAGTGTCACTTCATCATGTTTTTTTTTTTTTTTGCCCCCAATCCAAATCCATTAAAATTGAGTATAAGTTGATCTGATACTGATTCAGTATTTCAGTCAAATTACTCATGTATATTGTTTTCTATATATTGCAGCTGCACAATGCACAGTTACAATGAGCGTACATTAAAAGTAAATATGTTTGATGGCTGAATAGCTCTGCATCATAAAAGTCTGTTTCCTACAATATTTTGTGTAATGTCTAATTTTTTATAGCAGTTTTTTTTTCGGTGAGGAGAGGCTTGTCAGTGTGGTTGTTGATTCAGGTCAACCATTAGTGATGTCCTGAGCCGATCGGGGAATATTTTTATGGATCGATATCGGTTAAAATAAAGACGATCAAAAGCTGATCCTTTCCTTATGGCATATTCAATCAGCATTTAAATAAGTATTGTATAACTATCGGATTGGACTCTATATCACCAATATTAAAGGACTCTGATTGATATCTGGGCCAAAAAAAACAACTTTATAGGGAGAACACCTAACAACCATACTCAGAAATGTACTTCTTGTTCATTTTGGCCTTTGGGGCATAAAGTTGATAACTGATTACACATATTTGATGTCACTCACGAGGGAGATATGTTGTGTTTAAATTAATAACTATAAAATTTTAAAGGTGCAATGTGTGGGATTTGGCGGCATCTAGTGGTGTGGTTGCAGATTGCAACTGAGTACACCCCCCCACCCCCTGCTCACTCCTCCCTTTCCAAGACTGCGATAACGTGAGCTGCCGATTGCTCAGAGGCCATCCTTACCATAATAACACTACTTTAGGAGTACTGTAATTCAGGCGGCGGCTGGCGGTACCACGGTTTTGCACTCTGCGGCTCACATTACCGTGTTACGGTCCAAGTGTGTTGGAGAACTACCGTGGCCTTCACGTTACGTAAAAACTCTAAACGCTCTCTCTAGAGTCAGTGTTTGGTTTGTCCGTTCTGGGCTACTGTAGAAACATGGCGAAGCAACATGGCGGACTCCGTGAAGAGGACCCGCTCCCTATGTAGATATGAAGGGCTCATTCTAAGCTAACACGATTAGTTTCAGGTGATTATACACTAATACAAAATGTACTTCTTGTTAATTTTGGCCTTTGGGGCATAAAGTTGATTACAAGCATTTGATGTCACTCACTCACTCATGTGTTGTGTTGAAATGAATGACTACAAAGGGTGTGCTAAGTCCTCAGCATTAGTGTTAAATTATGCCAATTCATTAGGACTGCAAATTGAACCAGACTCAAGGAAATAACCACACATAATTTGGTTGAACATTTCCCTTTTAAATCCATTTAGATGAGATTTGTCCAAACTTGAAAGCAAGTGCGGGGGTTGACCTAAGCTTTCATGTGACCAATTTCAACAGTGCCCTTTCCTGCCAGTCCATTAAACACCTCTAGCAAAGCAGCCTCCTAACTATCCGAGTCTGCCTACAAGGGCAGGAGAGAGGTCTCGCAGCGAGCCCGCAGGGACGACGGCAGCACCTACAGCACGGGTCCAAAGGTTAAACAATCGGAAACATGTGCAGTACATAAATATCTCCGCTGATAGCAATCTCAGCATGGGAAAGCAGAGTTTGCATAAGGGGCTCAGAACAGAGGATGTGACCTCAGATAGAGCAGGAGGCAACGAGGCAGGCATTCAGCCGCTCTGGTGGGGCTAATGGAAGCTGCGGCAGCGGCGGTAGCAGCTTTGTGCTGGGGGGAGTTAGTTATCAGCCTGATGGCCTTATCAGCACTGAGGGCCTCTATCACACATCTCACCTCTGGGCTCTAACAAGGGGTCAGCGCACAACGTCAGACTACCAGAGACCGGCTATCTCTCAAGGAACGACACCGGATAAAGGGAAGACGGCGGACGCAACGGGTCTGCTCGACAAGCACAGCTAATGCAGCGGCTTTTAACCCGACTCTCGTTCCACTTCAATTCCGAGCTGATTTTAGAAGTTAAAAGATTGATTACTTTTGATAGTTCGACTGGAGTCAAAAGGTGATCAAGCTCCTGAATTTACCTGAATAACTTACACTACCGACACAACTGATTTTGTTCTCAAATGAAGACTTTTGCTTCAGTGTGTTTTATTGATTGTCTGGAAGTTTGTTTGGTCAAGGTCTACCTGATTGAATTTTTCAGGATCCGGGACTTCACGGTTAGAGAATTACTGTATCTTAGTCACGCATATGAAAGCAACTGAATTGCAATTTTGATTCCAGCTCTTTGGGGCACATTTTCAGGGTCAATGCATCAATTTATCTTAAAAGTGGAGTGATAGAAATAATGTGTTTGGGTGCAAGTTAGAGAATTGCTAAGCACTTGTGGAGTTTGAGTTAAGCTCCGAATGCCCTCTAGTTGCATAAACCTACATAAAATACACACTAAAAGTGATCACAATGCTGGTTATTTTACATGAAAAATTAAGTATTTGTGTTTTGCCTGTGCTTTTCTCTCTGGTTAAGAGAAGAGGAGATGTCGGGTTTGTTCCATGCACCGATCAGAAAGTAACAATATAAGAATCCACAACACTTTGAGTTGCTTGCTCACGTTGCAAGTGAGTCAAATCTGATCAAAACACACCCACGCAGGTTACCTTTTGAGTTTGACCTACTATTAATTTGTAAATTACAAAACGTTATACCTAGTTTTCGGGTTGCTGTTAATTGCTTCCATCATTGTGCAATTTTGCTGTCATGTTTGTGTCATTCTCTTATTTTCTCTCTGATTTGTATGAATATATGCACGCATATTTGATATCTTTGCAGAAGGGCTGTCAAAGTTAACGCGATAATAACGTGTTAAAGCAAATTCGTTTTAACGCCCCTGATTTCTTTAACGCATTAACACAATCGATCTTTCCGAGGGTGTAGCAGGCTCAGTTTTGAAGCTAGAGTGAAGATACATCATATGAAACTAGAAAACCTGAGGAATCCGTTGGTACCAACCATGTCATGCTAGCTTGTGGGGAAGGAGGTTAAATAACGCTCCAAAAAACTGGCATGGCCATTTTCAAAGGGATCTCTTGACCTCTGACCTCAAGATATATGAATGAAAATGGGTTCTTTACAAACATGCCCACTTTATGATAATCACATGCAGCTTGGGGCAAGTCATAGTCAAGCAAGCACACTGACAGCTGTTGTTGCCTGTTGCCTGCTTCAGTTTGCCATGTTATGATTTGAGCATATTTGTTATGCTAAATGCAGTACCTGTGAGGGTTTCTGGACAATATTTGTCATCGTTTTGTGTTGTTAATGGATTTCCAACAATAAATATATACATACGTTTGCATAAAGCAACATATTTGCACACTCCCATGTTGATAAGAGTATTAAATACTTGAAAATCTCACTTTAAGGTACATTTTAAACAGATAAAAAAATGTGCGATTAATTTCCGATTAATTATTTTTTAATCTATTGACAACCCTACTTTGCAGATGTTTCATAGTGTGTAAACTTTGCTTCAAATAATGACCTGTGAATAGTGACGATGATTATATGTGTATTTTTTCACTCTGGGTAAAGTCGGTCTTTGTTGAAAAGTCTGCAATAAAAACTTTTGATGTGGTTGAATTCATAGCAGTCCATCAGTTTTCTCGCAGGTTATTATCCAGTAAAATGCAACAGACGTTTGGTTGCAGGCGCTGCAAACAAAAGGTCAAGAAAGCAAACTGCTTTTTTTTTTTTTTTCCTGCGGTGAACTGTCGAGAACAGTGACCATGCCCTCCTGTGTATAATAAACATACGAGCATTTGGCCTGCTCTATTTACCCCCTAATGAGAAACAAAGATCGGCTCTGGAGGGACTTGCATGCTTCAGACAATGAAAAACCCAGGGAGAGGAAAAAAAAAAGAAAAGAAAAAAAGCTCTCAGAATAATTCAAACCATTTGTGTGCACAAGGGACACGAGAGCTTTGTCTGAATAAATTGGCCATACAAAAAATTGAGATGATGTCCCAACGTGTTGATGTGGCATAAGATGGCCATTTGCCAGATGAAAAGCTGCATGGAGGGCAGGGGGGCCATTCAACGAGGAGGCTAAATCATTTCACATTATTGCACACGGCTAACATGTGATAGATGTTGCAGGGAGAGCGGAATAAAGCCGTGGCGGTGCTTGGCATGACGCAAACCAAAAAAAGCAACAATAAATCAGAAATCATTTCATTCACTTCAAGTGGGAGCAACGCGCAAATTGAGCTAAGCGACGTTTCTAAAATAAGCCCATAGGTTTTATTATCCGTGGCATGATGCAAACTAATTTGGTATCACGGGTGGGTATATTATGTCTTTGTCGCTTTCTTATCCAGAGTTTTCTAACCGCGAGGAGAATAGGGAGAGTTCTCCAAAACGACACTGGAAAACATGACTGTATAGCCTGGACTGTGGGAATACAATCATGAGTAGACAAAGGCCAGTCCTCCCGCCAACTCTGTGTGGATAAGAGGATTGGAGATGGAGGGGAGGGGGGGTGGGGGGGGCAACCAGCCAAACTCCAAGCAGCAGTGATTTGGAGGGGAGGACAGGCATGAGGGTTGTAAGGCTATCTGGGAAGCCCGCCGGTGTTCAAACTTCAGCAACAAGCTGATATCCTGCACTCTCTCCTGCTGTGACAGAAATACACCGGCCTCAGCGCCAGCAGAACGTGGGCACTATTGATCCGCTCCCAGCGCAATATCTCCTCTTACATCCATAATTATTCTCCTTCAGAGGACTCCACCGTGTGCCCTGGCCGCCTCGACCGGCAGGCTGGCCGGCTTTCCATCCGCCTCCTTGTTAAAGATGCTCTATGGTCTCACATTTCACGTTGCACTGCCAGAGACCCCCCCCCCCTCTCTTAGCCCCGGCATTTTCGAATATTTCATGGTTCAATCCCAGGGTTGGGGAAGGCGGCTTCGGCACGGCACAATTACAGTGGTTAGTCGGACTCCTCTGGTGGAGCCATGCTGGCTCCCAAAGTACCATGACTCGCAAACAGACAGGCCAGGAAAAACAGAGGAATGTTGGAGAGATCATTCTTCTTCTGTACTGAATCCTCTCTCTCTCTCTCTCTCTCTCCTCGCTCCATACACGCAGGGAAAGGCTGATGGTTCCATTGGAGCAGTTGCAGTATCTTGCAACGACACTTCACTTGATCGAGAAGTGGTTCACAACCTTTTTGGCTCGTGACCTCGTAAAGTGAGACTTTGTAACTTTTGACAGAAGAAATAACACAACCTTCCAACTGAAAAGTTGAATTCATAAGCAATAAAACTCACCCTTACTCAATTTTAATGCACTTTTGCTACTTCAGCCCCACTTGGGAAGACCAATACCTTAAAGCTGCTAATGCTAGTAATGTTATAGTAAACTTTGGGTAGATATTACTGCATAACTGATATCAGTTTGCTGACTTGTGCTAATGCATCGTCATACAACGGCTCGTATGATATCTCACGAAAAGTTATTCCTCATTTTTTGCGCGTTTCCTACGAATGTCCAGCGACACGTGTCAATTTCCGCTTGTTACATGCATACTTTTCAAAATATACTTCCGTCTTCACAAGAAACAACTTCTTTAGGTTTAGGAAAAGGTCGTGGTTTGGGTTAAAATAACTCCGAAAGTTATGTGACAACTAAATCAACGTTGACTTCTGGTTTCACACGGGATACAAACAGCGGTCACATGGGCGAAATTACCGTCCACCCCGACCTCCTCTCTATGCGGCATTTGTCGCTTTTTATACTTCCTAGTTCACGTGTACGTGGATTACATACAAATTGGTTTCGTGGGATATTTACAAATTAGAGTGCATTACTTTTCACAGGTATAGCTACGAACGGTGTGTTAGACTACATTTAAGCATGCCGAACATTTCAATAGTTTTATCACAGCAATAAAACAAGTAAACATCTCAGCAGGTGGCACGGTGATCTATTCACTCCAATGAAAGCTTTTCAGGCTTCCTCTAATGTATAATAAGCATTGTAGTCGTTCTCTGGCTGAACTGCTGGCTCCAGCACAAATGAATTGCAGAAAAATAAATCACTGATACAACTCTTAGATTTTTACATTTTGGACCTAATGGCAAAAATTGTGATTGTGAATAGAAATAGCCATTCTGGAGTGTTTCCACTGTGCCAAAATTGCAGCGCAGCCAAGTAAGTGCTGTTCCTGGAGGCTTCTTCTACTCGCTCTCAGTCAGATTGGCTAATGATGATGTAATTCAATGGTTCCCAGCTAGAGGTCACGGCTATTGCCCCATTCTTGTCACCATGCCTGTTTATATGTGACGCTGTAAAAAAGTATTTATATATATATATATATATATATATATATATATATATATATTTTTTTACCTTTGTGTCCATAAGTCAAATTAGTTGTAACTGCTATTCCAATGCTTTTAGTGATTTCGTTTTTTCAAAGTTGGCTATAAGCCTAATTGCACTCTCTTGCTGCAATACTTCTTATTTCAATGAGCTTTAAGCCCCAGTTGTCCTTTTGTTATTTTACAGTAATAGTTTAGTTTATATTCAGTGAAGGAACATTGAAGGGCAACACAGTGGTTAGCATTGGCTCCTGACAGCAAGGTCATGGGTTTTCATCCACTCGTAGGCAGAATGGATGAAATGAAATGAACTGAATGGGTGTTAAAGAAATACTTCACCCACAAAATGACCATTTGTGTATCAATTAATTACTCCCCCAATGTTACCTTGAATTCTTGAATTGGATTGAAAAATCTGTTTTTCTCGCATGCCTCCACGGCGAACTGAGAATCAAAAAAACGGAGAAAAGTCTCGATGAATTAGTAAATGGGGAGCCGCGTTTAAGAACACCAAAACTACATCAAAACATTAGTTTAGAAACTCTCACACAACTCTTGCAGTATAATCTTAATTTATCCAGGCGTGTGCTCACTACTTCAAAAACACATGCATTTTCGCTAAAATCTTTACTATTTAAAACACTTCCGCATAAACGAATCCGAAGTGTTTTAAACAGTAAGGTTTTAGCAAAGATGCATGTGTTTGGGAAGTAGTGAGCATACGACTGGATAAATGAAACTTGGATTATACTGTATGAGAATTTATAAACTGATGTTTTGATGGAGTTTTGCTGTTGTTAAATGTGGCCCCCATTCGCTTCAATTCATCAAGACTTTTCTCCGTTCATCGTGGAGGCATGCGAGAAAAACAACGTTTTCTTCAAGAATTCAAGGTAACACAGGGTGAGTGATTGATATACAAATGATCTTTTTGTGGGTTAAGTATTCCTTTAAGTGGGTCTATGTGTGGACTGTGGGGGAACCACTGTGGGTGATATGAATTGAGAGCAGATCATCTAATGATTAGAGAAAATCATAAATAATTATGTAGCAGAAATTTCCTTTTTTTTCTTATTTTCAGCATCTTGCACCTTGGGGGGGGGGTCCATGTCCCGGATTTGGGAACCACTGATCCAGTATTCAGCAAAAAAATTAAAATAAAACAAGGCAGCTTTTGCATTTAGCAAATCATCACAGCTAATGTGCGCTATGACTCATCATCATACAACTCACTGACTGTACGTCACACTGAAGGTCAATGTACTCTGGCGCTGAGCGGAAGGCATGTGACTCATCACAGAAATAGCACATTCAATTAAAATGAAGTTGTGAAAGACACAAAGGAGAGCAGCGGCTAATACTTCATGTCTTTTCCCTCCAATGACACATTGTGATTGTTCCGCTCCGCCAGCTTTAGAGATGGTTCTGTGTTCATCCTCCCAGTTGGCCTGTGGGGGCCTTGTGAATAAACACATGGAGGTTAATGTCTCATGTTCTACCCTGTTCTCTGCAGACAGCTCTGACAGGAGGAGAGAGAGAGGAGCCTAAAAGGAAAGCTGTTTCGGTAATACGCTAATCTGGCTCTCACATCTCTTTGTTTTAGGCGGTGAGACGGGATGTTTTTCCTCGAGCTACCGTTGAGAAGTACATCTCGAGTCCGCCGTGGGTGAGCTGTCAAGGGGAAATTCTTTTTCTCCTATTCTTTTTTTTTTTCGCGAGAACACCCCTCATACCCTAAGGGCCCTTTAGTGAACTTCCCATCACCCACACGTACTGACAGCAGAGAGCACGCACTTCCACGGTTCCGCTCACGTCACCGAGGCGATAAACAGCCACGGGCCCTCGCCACCGAGATAAGGCTTCCAAGCAGTCTATCAAACAAACAAAAGCCAAATGACGAATCTGGTGAGATGTTAAGAAATGACGCTATATTGCCCATCTATCTCCTGCTCTGGCTGCGTTATTTTTCCATCCACACAGACACACATAGTATATATACTTGTACACCCACTTCAGCCTGTCCTGGAAAAATCATTAGAGCCCCCACCACCACCACCCCACACACACACACTGCATGCAGATGGAGAAAAATAGGGCTGAGAGCCAAAACGCCTGAGGGGCTTTTCATGACAATAACCTTCTGTAGAGCTGCTTGTATCCCTCCACCTAGATCAGGGAGAGGTGCTGAGGGATGGATGGGAAAATAAGCGAGATAACCATAGAAAATATTAGGCGAGGAACATTCACACAAAGTACAGAGGAGGAAGAAATCCGTGTCATTTCGCTCTCATGGCCCGGAGAGATGGCAGGCTAAATGCTCTTTTAAAACAGCTTGAACATTGAAATGATGATGGCTCCTTTTGCCTCGGCAAAGCACATTAATACATAGCCGAATGCCATTTCCACTTTTGTTAAATGGCTCACCTATTGAGTATTCAATTACAATGGCTGTCTCTCGTTTTGGAAGACGGGGCTGGGACCCATAAAAATAAGCTCCCTCTGAGTGTGGAGCTGCAGAACGCATTGGACGCCATGAAGAGCTCCTGTATGGGGGTGGTATATAATGTTAATGGCAGGGGAGTGAGGAGGTTGTTGGGTATTGGCTGTGGGGCGAAAAAACTAAGCTCCTCATCTGCGGTACCGTTTTTATTAAGGAAGCATATTTTTAAACCATTTGCGCAGATAAAAAAAAAAAAAAAAAAGAGCCCTAGCACATGCAATGATCTAAATTGAGGAAGCCATGAATCCTGGCTTAAAAAAAACATCAGTCAGGGTGATTAATTCGGTCTTGATTAATCGTTCCATTTGTCTATGATATGTCTACAATACAAATCCGCCAGTAATGGTCCAATCCTCCCCCCCCCCCCCATTGTGTGGTTTATCTCTTATGCTCAAATAGCAAAAGCAAATTGTGGCTAATTTTATCGGCGAATCCACTGGCATGTGGTTTTTCCAGCGGTAATGATTCCCTCATTCGGGCCTAATTAACTGCAGCCATTAAACTGAGGGAAATGTAATGCCCTGGGTTCCATGTCAGGTAGTCAGAGAGGAGGACAGCACAGGAGGACTCAATTAGGCCTGTGCTGTTCCCAGGTTATCACACGACATGTTTGCCAATTAAGTGGAGTAGCGTCTGATGTCTACGTGCCTCTGTCGGCACCATCTCGGGCCCTAGCAGCGCAGGAACGCCGTCGCTAGCCTTTCCACCCGCTACCCCCCCCCTACCACCACCACCACCACCACCACCAGTGAAGGAACAGACACTACACTATGCCCCAAAAAGGCAGTAATTACAGGATGGATGGGAGACTGTTATATAAGTACGAGGCCGCCGATAGGCCAGGCAGGGCCTGCTGATGCCAGGTTTCAAACAAGTACCAGCAGGATCGAGTTACAGCAGAATTACCAAGGGTAGACTCAGTCAGAAACATTTCAACATCAGAAGCAGGCTAAAACAAGAGAAGAAACGGAGGTTATTGACATTTTCTGGAGTCTGTGGCGACTGTTTTTGGAGTACGATCAAAAGGGAATTGTGATCCGACTGAAACGAGATCCCTGTCGTGACAAATAATGCAGCGCTCGATCTTCAAAAAAATCGTCCCCAAAATTATTGTCAGTCGCTTTCAAAAAACACGAGATCTCACGGCTGCTTTTAACATATTTCCCCAAGTGTGCGTTTAGCTCTATATCGTGACTCAGTGAGAGTGGGAGAGGAAGGCAGAGACAGGCAGACACATTAGCCTTCCCTTATGGCACATTCTGCGAGGCAATAGGAGTCAGTCTGCATGATCCTGACTGTCACTGACTTGTTATGAAAGCATCGCGGGCTGAGGCTGATCCATCACTTTGGGGGGTGGAAGTCGGGGTGAGAGGACGGCCAGGGGGGCTGGAGCGCGGGGGGGGGCGAGCGTGGGCGAGGCAGCCCTGTTGCCTGTCACTCACCATGCGCCGCTGCATGACCGCCAACCTTGTCTGGCTTGTGCACAATGGGAGGTCTAGGGGCTCGACTGTATGAGCAGTCATTCCCCGCTCCCTCCTCCCAGCAGCCGACACAGAGGAAGGCCAAAAGGAGTCAAAACACTCTGGACGGGCATTAGTCCTATACAGACCCTGGAAGACCTCTCACTGCTGGAGGCGGCCGAGCAGTGAATATCTGCTCTGTTCCTCGCTGAATCTCTCATTTTGGCGGGGTTCAATTCCGGAGAGCCAAGACTCCAAAAGATAATCTGCCTCGACAAACATACATTGCAATTATCCAGAGTCATTAAACTGTAATGACGGGAGGTGTGAGCAAACTTCTTAAGCAAACAGATACAGTGCCACCCACCCGAAAATACATAACGCTTGCAAAATGCACGCCGTGGTTTAGGAGACAGAATCGTTCCTCACAGCAATTAGGGAGCGAGAGAGACGTGCATATGTAAAAGGGAGGTCTTGTGTTGGGAGAGGAAAGAAAAGAGGAAAAAGCTGAAGTCAGCAACAGCAATAAATCCTCAAATGCTGAGCGGTTTCTTCCAGCTCTGTCCTGCTCTGTGGACCCCATCTCTAACCCGAAGACAGGGCTCTGCTTAGTAGCTCTAGCAGTGGGGAGGCGAGTTCAGTCCAGTGATCATCCTCCTCCCCTCCTCCTCCTCCTCCCCCCGAAGGTGCAGTTTGTCCAGGCGGTGCCTCCGAGTCAAGCTCAGCTGGCCTGTTAGAGGATACTTCCCAGCAGCACCACGGTCTGTGACCACAGCTTGACCTCCAACCAGCTACTCACTTCCACAGAGGCGAGAGGGAATCGATAGATCAGCCCGGCATGAAACGGTGACGCGATCGAGATGAATGATTGCCGGGCTAATTCTTATTCATCTCTTTATGGGGCAGTGATAAGTGAGAAGTTAAATGGATAGTGAGGTAGGAATGAGAGCAACGAGTGGAATGAAAGAGTGGACATGACATCTTGAGTTTGCTTTAAACAAGGGGAGAGGATATGAAAACTATACAGCACTCGGAGAGCACATACTGTACCTCCACCAAGACTGCACAGTCCTTTGAATTTGTGTTAATTATAGAAAATGATTCAGAAGTATTTAATTGGCATTTAATTCACACACATTAAATGCTGATGGCAGGTTTGATTTTTTGGGGGGGAAAAACCTTGATTCTGACTGGGAATATTAGGGCTTGCACAAGGATGAATTGTGCTAAAGTTCACAACACACTTATGACCATTGAGATTTATTTCAGTTTAAATCAAATAGTCTAAAAGAATTTGCAAAATTATTGGTTGGCATATCAAAAATTGTATAAATAGTTTTGTTTTCCCCAGGCTTATTCAAATATGTAATACATTTGGTGAAGATTGATTGAAATTTGTTTGAGTAGTGATAAAAACAAGACTCCAGAGTCGGCAGCCATGCTAACAGCTCTGTGAGGTTGTACTTATGAGCAGCAGGGCTTTTAGCTAAATGCTAATGTCGGCATGCTAACATGCTCACAATGACAATGTTTGTATAACGTTTACCATGTCCACCATCTAAGTGTAGCGTGTAAGCATGCTAACATCAGTCAAAATGGCCATTCAACCACACAGGTTTTTGAGATCGTACTACAACGTGTCCTCATACAACGGTTTGCATGATATCATTCGAAAAAGTTGTTCCTCATTTTTTTTGCGTTTTCCTACAAATGTCCAGCAACACGTGACGCACGGGTCAATCTCGGCTTGTTACATGCATACAGTCTTTTCAAAATATACGTCCGTCTGCACAGAAAACAACTTGGTTAGGTTTAGGCAACAAAACTACTTAGTTAGGTTTAGGAAAAGATCGTGGTTTAGGGTTCAATATAGGGTAAAAACATCGGTTCCCTGGGCGAAAGTCCGATGTTATTTGACCCACCCATCCACCTTGACCTCCTCCCTATGCTGCCTCTGTCGCTCTTTATACTTCCTGGTTCACGATTACATGGATTACACACAAATTGATTTCATGGGATATATACGAATTACTGTACTTTACTTTTCGTAGGTATACTGTAACTACGAACGGTGTATGAGAAGAGTCTGTCTACTAAAAAAACAAAAAACAAAACAGACCTCCTTTGTGACGATAAATATGAACATGCACAAAAAAACCTGTACATCTTAATCAGAACAATGTATTAGCAAACAGACCATCTGCCCTAAGGAGGCCTGACTGAGCACACGTCTCATTTCACTTACCGTCTCGTTGCCAAACAAGATGTCGACGTAAGGCATGACCTTCATCAAGGGCTCTTTAAAGAACTGGCTGATGAAAGGTGCCGAGAGGTTCATGCAGAAGATTTTGTTGTTTTCCGAAGCGTGCTTCGCCACCTTCAGGATGGACTCCGGGGACACGGTCAGGAAAAAGCCCTGAAAAACAAGGAGAATATTTACTTACGTCACGTTTTCAGCAGTTTGACTGACCTCAACTGGATCAAACAAATGCATACAGCGCCATACCGGCAACATTATCTGTGTTTTGACAGCACGACATGGGCCAGAATGGATTGAAACACTTTAAACTGCTAATTTGCGAGTTTGGATCCTGACAAGGCAATTTTAGGGTGACATGGCTTTATGGTATTATTGAAATAACACAGGAGTTAAAAGGACGAAAAAAAAAAAAAGAAGCAGCGGTAGAGCTCAAACATTTATCTGAATGGTTTCTTAGAGCATACACAGAGCAACAAAGAAGAGGAAAAAGGGCAGGAAAAAATCCATCCAGGACAAAGCCCGTGGCTGGGCTCCAAGGCTCGTACTGGAGGAAGCAACATGCACGTATCCGATGATAGGGCGAACAAAAGTCTCGTCTGGACTCTCCTTACTTGGAAACAAGAGAGGCAGGTCCACTCATTGTGTGAATGAATACAAATCAGGTAAGAAAACACCTTTGTGTTTCAGGTGGAAACCTGAAGCGAGACTCTCCTGCGAGCCGCACAAAAACACTCCTCCTTTGATACTGATCTTCTTAACCTTGTTTTTCAGCAACAAGCTGCTCTGTAAAACCACTGTGTCACAATAGGGGCAGAGAGGAAAGGAAAGTTTCAGCACAGTGATACATTTAATCTGGCTGAAAAGCTTCCATTGTGGGCTACGGCGCAGTTCTCATTAAAGCGCGATGACATTTGCGGCGACGGAGGAGCGACCTCCATGAAAAAGAAAAGGGTATAATACCGATGAATAGAGGGCGACTGTGTAGTCAATCAAATGTACAAGGCATTACAATGCAAGCCGTGCTAAGCAGGTGAATTCTTTATTACGCATTCAAGGCTTCATTCGCTCTCATTCTCGTCCCTCTGCGGCGCTGCATGTCCTGTGGGTTTTTTTAAAAAATGTCTTTAAGTTAAGACCCAGGTCAGCGTCTGCGGTTGCTGTGTCATGGTACCATCTGTTGAAGACTAAAAAGGTGTTTTCAAGGGATCTGGGAGCACAAAAGGAACTCACTCTGGGCTAATGGCCCATCACTGACCCTGACATTTTTCTTTTGCGCCGTGCCAACGTGTCAGAGGAAGGGGAGATTGTTTTCTGACACAAACGTTCTTTTTTTGGTAGTTGAAAATAAACTGTCATGGTTACCGTAATGTTAACACTGATCAAAGGCCGGCGGCTCGATCAAATATCCTGAGGGGTGGTGAACTTTAAAAGCCATGCCACAGCTTCTCTAATCACACACTGGCTCTGTGTAATTTACTTCTAGCCTCACTGCTGTACCACTGCCAGCGCCGTCACATTAAATAGCTCAGAACTCACTCGGAGCTCAGAACTGATTTTCTGAACAAATTATATCCCTGTAACACTAAAAAAAAAATACTCTAAACTTAATTATTATCTGAGCACTTAAGTCTATTTCAATGTGATGCAATGCATTTAGAGTGAGAATGTTTTTTTAATGCTAAAAAAAACAACCCCAAGAGACAAAAACAAGCACTATAAAATTACACAATAATCTTCCAAATTCAATATCAGTACAAAACTGTGTTTCTCCCAGGAAGTTGTTTAGCCAAGCAGATCTTGGTGCATCTCGTCCACGGAAATAGATCAGGAGTAGAACGGACATTCCCATTCAAATCAACGTACTGTATACAGGATGGTCAGATAACAACTAACAACAATCGGCATTTTGTAATGTACTAGTCAAATGACCACGGAAAACAGTTCAATGTCCGCTCTACTCCTTTATATTTCTATGATCTCGTCTCAGGATCAATTTAGTGAGAAAATGACAGCGTAAACAGTTGTCACGCCTGTTAAATATATTGCATTTACTGTGTTAAATATTGCTTCTGCAGTTTTTCCCTAGGGCTTTATGTTTTATTTAGATGAAGTGTATTAAACTATGATGTCAGGCGCACCTCCGCTATAAAACTGTCTTTCAGTCAGTGTACACATTTGCAGCTTCACTGTCACTGTCAAAAATCCTTCGTCGGCTTCGCTGCACAAACACTTAAAAATCCATCTACATTGACTTTTTGTGAATGTCTGTGTTTGACGTTAAAGTGCAGTAATGCTGCAGGAATCTTGTTCATAAAAATCATGCAGGCCGTTTTTTCCACAAGGCTCCAAATGTTGTGACTCCAGTGGCTTGTGGGAGAAAAAAAAAAAAAAAAGCCTCAGTCTGAGCCATGTGAAATTCCAGTTCCCATCAGGAGTCTCTGCCGACTACGAAACAGGAGAAGTTAAGTCTTTAGTGCTGCGGTGCAGATCACGTATCAAGAATAGCAGCTCCAGTTTCCCAGGTGTCAGAGAGCCCTGTGAAGTGGGGTGACTATCGCGTTTCCAGGTCAAGATGATCAAAGCGCTGGGTACACTTCGTACAATTTCCACCCAGCCAAAACATTCAATAAAGCTTTCAGAAATGCATTTTCCTGGCAGACAATAATGCGGAGCGATGTTTGGCCGTGTCAAGTGGTAATTTGAGGGAAGGGTTGGAAAGGCAAGGCCTCCATTTTCAATGTTTACCCAAAAAAGAGGAATGACTTCCACTTTGCTCGCACAAAGAAAATGTCTAAATGCTACCCTGAGATGAAATTAGTGGTCATCTAACCATAGAGGTCCTAACTACGCGGCAGCAGCACGCTATCACACTTTCCCCTGCATTTGTATCAGTGTTTTCCCCGGGGCTGCTCACATCTGAAAAGCTGGGTGTGATGGATGGCATGGTGTCACCGGGCTTAAAATAAAAGTGGACATCTGAAGGTTAAAAATGATCTATTTTGGGAAGGGCATTTTCATTTGCACCAGCAGCAGAGGTGGTCACGGAAAAGGAAACGCTTTTTTTTTTTCTCAGGTCTATTTTAATTCTGCAGGGATGAGGGGGAGTGTTCAAAGTACTGTGTCATGAAGGTTTTGTTTGACACTTCCTATTACTCAGGAATGATGGAGGGAATTTAAACCATCACCACTTCAGTGAAAAGAGTAATTATGGCCGCTGCCGTCAAATTTGATCAAATCCCCAGATCTAAGTTTATTTATACAGCCAGAAATCACAAGTTACTCAAAGAGGGTTTTACAATCTGAAGACCCTCCGACCTTAAAGCTGCTCTTATCAATATTTTATATTCAAAATGGATGAAATGACTGTGTCTAATGTGAAAGGGGTCGCTCGTAGTGATGAACCCACATGTAACTAGAAGGGCACTCGGAGAGCGCAGACCTCCGCTGAGGCTGTTTCCACAAGTGAAAAATAATGCGTGCATGCACTGTTATCAAGTCATTAAATGGGCGTTATCAGAGGTCAACTGGGACATGCTACACCCGCTAGTTGGTTTTATCATCTATTCACATGGGCGATCACCAAAAGAAGGAATAAAAGAACATGACAGCGACCTCTAGTGACCGTAGTAATTATGACAGGGGTAGAAGCGGAAGTTAGGTGCTGTACTACAGCGTGAAACTCCATATGGGGTGGAGGTCGGGGGCGATGGATGGGAACAAAACAGTACTTTCACCCAGGAGACCAGGGTTCGCATCCCACCGACGTGTAGTTGTCTTTGTGTTCACAATCTTAAGTTTCACTTTCATTCTTAAGCCAGTAGTTTTCTCGTTTGTGTTCAAAACAAAATCTTTCTCGCTGCTCAATATTTATCTAATCTAACTATAAAGCCAGGAATCTCTTGTCTTGTCTGTCTGTCTGTTTGTGTGTGTGTCCTTCACATATCTCGAGAACCGTCCATCCGATCTACTTCACACTTGGCGGGTGTATTGCTGTGGACTCAAGGACGTGCGGTGTCGAAGTTGGTGCAATCTCAATATTAATAAACTTTGAATAAACAAGCGGCTGGAGCGGGGCTTCGGGGCTGTGCAGACGGAGTCGGGCATGTCATCCGCAGCGGGCCTTTACAGACCGTGGCTCTTTGACCGCAGTTCACTTTTTCTTGTGGATGCTGGGTATACTAACGTTACAACCAAACTCTTCTTCACTTCCCTGGAGGCGACGAGCGATAAGCGGTACAATGCTGCAAGCTGCAATGCCGGGAGTCAAGCAATCGGGCACACGCTCAGAACGGCCACGGCACTAGTTACCCATATTGGAGATGTGACATCACATCCTTTTTCAGTGGAGGGAGGGCTTACGTGACTGTACCCTCAATTCAGGTGAAGCTTCTATTACACAAGAACTTCTATCAGGATAAAAATGGGAGGAAATCTCAGGAAGAGCAACGGACAAGCATGAAATAGGTGGTTCTTGTAGGGAGCAGAGACAAGCAACAAAGTACAGTGAAACAGAAATATAGGCGTTTGTTCTAGTGATGAATTCCTTGTTGTCAGGAAAAAGCCCTGTGAGCTAACCAGCAGTGTTTCAAAGCTTTTCAAAAGCCGCCCAGGCCATGCTATCCCTGTCATTACCATAGACAGCCCCCCATCATGCTCTCTGGTGCACAGGGTTCATTACACAGAATTAGATGTCACACAGATCAGAGCGCGCGTGAGGCCACACACTGCTCTCCTCCTCAGTTATCTCTGTAGAGCACCATCGCGAGGTGGATCGATAGCTGAGGTTTGGAGCTTCATTAGCTCAGTATGACTCCATCTCCATCACGGCACCTCTGGCACGCTACGCCGGTGTTGCGAGATATATTTTACTCCCCGATCCTGAAGGTCCTGCTGTTTTACACACAAACACACGGGGACAAACAAGACCTTCACACATGACGGGGGGTGGGGGGTGAGGGGGGGGGAATCTGTGTCAGTCTCTGGCTCGATAAACAGGAGAAAGAAAGAGGACAAACAAACAGAGGTAAGTGATAAATGGTGTCACAAAGTGCCTTGAGTGGACGGGGAAAAAAATTACAAGGATGAAAAGAGCTCATTTAAGGCTTTTCATTTCAAAGGAAAATTAGTATGGGGGGGGGAGAGCTACAAAGCAACTGAGATTTTCACGATGCTAATGATGTTTTGTTTGCATTGAAAGCGGCCAAGTTGGTTTCATTTAGAAAAAAGTTAAATTAAACCAACAGGGGAGATAAATGTGCAACAACCCAGCGACGTGATTCAGCATTCCCCCTCACTTTTAGGATGTTTGATCTGACTGCAAGGCAATTCAGCCGCGCTGATAGCATCTGCCTCTTCTTCTTCTCTCTTCCATTAAGAATCATGTTCTGCCGAGGCTTATCAGACATCTAGGAATTCATCCACTTCTTGTGAGGGAGCTGGAGGGAGGCCAGCTGTACTGGAAACAGAAGGGGAGGGCCGTGCTTTTAAAGGCCGCTCGGAGACGAGGAAAAGGGGGCTATCATGTCAGCCGGGATCTCTGGGGCAACATAAATGTGCCACAAATGCTGGATTTAACAACTGGGCAGAGACATCACTTACTAACTGCTGCAGTATTTATTTCTAAAACATTATCTCTGGTTTAAATATTACCTGGTTTTCAAGCTATAGCGGATATTTCCCAACCGCCCGATGTCGCGAAGGTCTCTTGCGGTGGTACAGATGCCGCTAAAGGGTTGTGGTGATAACCAAACATACCTGGCCAAGGTCACCTTAATGAGCGTGGATGAAACAAGACATTAGAGCCAACCACAAAGCACTTGAGGGGAGCGCGTGTCACACTACCAGCCTGCAATTTGTAAAACCATCAGAGACCGTAATTACATTAACCTCAGACGCCTCCACTCTGTAAAAGCAGTGGAGGATGGGAAATAAAAAGGTTTTTAACCCCAACTTGAGGTCAAGGTTTTGTTGGCATCACAACATTGGGATGAACTGGTTTGATTTGAGTGGTATCTCACTAAAAGTAATTCGAGATCAGATCCAGGGTCTTTTCAAATGGCTGCCTTTTTGCTCTCCTTGTTAAGCTTCTACAGTTTCAAAAATGTGTTGGCCGGGGGAAGAGGCCAGCCTGAGCGTGGAGAGCGGGATGCCAAGGAATGTACTTAAGATCTAAAACAGACAAGATTTAAAGCCAAGAGCATTTAAATGCCAATACTAATCCGCAAAATAATTCACCGCATAGCACAAACCGACTCTCCCTTACAGATACCATATGTTACCTCTGTGAGGAGATGAAAGGGAAAAAGCGATGCCAAGAAGAGATGCTTTCTTCTCCTAAAACGGTGTTATCTCGGTAATGAAAAAGAAAACCATGCTTCCCTCTCTTCATGTTCTAAAGCCGGTCTATATTTCTACTCTCTCTCTGGTTCCTACTGTTGTTCTTGCCTCCATCATTGGGAGATTAGCCAAGAACAAACTGTTTGGTTTGCAGGGAGTTAAAATTTGCTAATGCACACACTCTCAAGTGTCCTTGTCTGCCACACTGCACTTAATTAGCATTTTAGTGCGAGCAGTTCTCTCTCCTTCAGTACCTCTGAAGGGGAAACATCACTCCGACTCGCGCACATACACTTATGGAGTCAAGTCGAGCTCCTGTAGTTTCTTACACAATTTGAGAACAGGACGGGGGGAGAACGGAAAGGGGAGTTTGTGGGGGTCGATGGAAAAATGGGATAAAAGTCTGCGATGTGAAAACAGATGTCGGGCTGCAGAGTTGTCTCTTCTGAACTGGCTTGAAAGGACTTATTAATATATGGGTCAGATGTATAAAGCAGAGGTTCAGTGTTGGAGTGTCGACACTGCAGAGGGGTTTCTGGTTTCAGTGACTCGGAGGTTGCGCGCAGACAGAAACCGAATCTCCGCAGACATTCCTGCTGCTGGGAAGTGAACATTTCCAAACGTGCCACTATGTGGATGTAAATGAATTAGTGCACTTAACTCGAAACGCTGAAATGAGGAACCGAGGAGACAATCTTTGACTGTTCACGGTCGCGCCGGTGAAAGCTAGCGCACCAGGTCGGAAAATTACAGGTAATTGCTGAAGCCGTTGAATCCAGTTTGGTTTTGGTTGAAAGACTAAAATAACAAAGCTCTGATTGCTGAAAAGACAAGGGCAGGGAGCTCGGAGGCCCTGTTGCTAAGAGTTAATTTGATACATATTTCTCCCCCTTGAAATGTCTGAGGTACTGGCAAGAGACGGCGAAAAAAAAAAAAAGAGTGAGAGGGAGGGTGAGACCCCCGCTCTCCCTGCAAATACTATCCATCTGCCATATTACATTTAACCAGCATGAGAAGCTAAGGGAGCGCCCTTGCACAATATTGTGTGAAGGCTGTCAAACTCAATGCAGGAGCTCGGTGCCCACCGCTCAGAGCCGAGGACACGGGGCCGCTCAAATTCTGTCTAATAATAACTTCTGACTGCGTGCGCTCGGCACCAGCAAAATAGGAGAACACGTGGCAGAAAAGGAACTTTTAATTATTCATGTCTGTTAAAAAAAAAAAAAAAAAGAAATCGTCTAATTGAAACTGTAATGTGATGGCCCCCCCGGAAGGAAACACTAACAGCTATCAACAGCTTTTTGCCTAATCGCAATATTAGGACTCAAAATGAGAGGAGAGAGTAATAAGTTGCAGCGTTTTAAGGGTGCAAATGTTTTTGGCAAACATGCAACCCGGTATCACGCCAAAGCGTGTAATAGACCAGCCTGTCCACCAGAGGATAGCTGTCAGTGTCACGTTTTGCCTCGCCGAGGCGTGAATAGTACACACGTGTATGAAGGTGCAGTACCAGCAGGGGGCAACAAAACCACTCACTTAACTTTAGGCAACAAAACCACTTAGGTTTAGGAAAAAACGTCATGGTTGGCCTTAAAATAAGTACGTAAACTAAGTACAATACGTACAGAAACTACATAAGATAAGTACGGAAAACACGTCTCAAACATAACTAAAGTAACTTACAAAACAAAAAAACAGTCTCAAACATCAACATCAGACAGCTCTCTTGGTTTAAAGTTGTTTACTAGCTCTGAGCGCAGCATATTTAAGCGGATCTATTTACAATACCGTTAGTACAGACTACATGGCGTACAAATGACATGCCAAAAGCAAGAACGGCGTTCTTATTGCACGCTTTTGTATCATACATTATCGTGTCATTCATACGCCTTTTCGTGCGACTGGGCTGGAACATGAATGAACACTCGCTGGTGTCTTTAAAGTGCTGCTTTAGGTTGTTTCTATGGTGTGATCGTTTATATGATTTCAGAGTGGGCACCTCCATGCCCCCTCCATGCCCTCAATTCATTTATAGTCTCCAAAACCAAGCTGAGGAAAGAACCCTGATGACATCATCAAGGGTTATTTTCTCAGCCTTTGAAAAGCTTCTCTAGAGCCACAGAAGACATTATACTATAAACCGTTGAGCAGTATTCCTCACTACTGGTAAAGTGACCTTTATGATTAAAATTGGTGTAGCGAGACTTTAATTCCGATCTTGTTATATATTTTGTGGTATATGATTTATGTCGGCCAGAACACTCTCGAAACGGTTGTATGCCTCCGCCAACCAGTCTAGTTGCAGTTTACATCCATGTCTGTCCAAAATGTCACCACTTCATCACTTTATCTGTTAGACTATTTGTGTGAAATTGTCATAATTAGCATATTCATTCTTGAATTATGGCCAAAAACGTGTTTTGAGAGGTCACAGTGACCTTTGCCCTTGACCACCAAATTCGAATCAATTCATCCTTGAGACCAAGTGGACGTTTGTGCCAAATTTGAAGAAATTCCCTGCAGGCGTTCCTGAGATATCGAGATCAAAATATAAATAAAACAACTTACTAATCATGTCAATCAAAAAGAAAACATATTCTGTTTACAATCATATACCAAAAGCAAAAATCAGGACATTTTTACACTGGAGAAGCTGAAATGATTTATTTGAATTTCTGGCATTTGACAAATGATGTCAACTAAACTACTTGTTTTAGAGCAACAGCAAATCAACATATTTGCTCTTTAACTTTGAACCTGCTAACTTTAAATTATAAACTCCCACTGAGCTCCCACTGAGGTCGGAGTATCTTTGGACCTCGGTGACACAACACGGTGCTGCTAACACTCACTACTGCTCTTGCAACTGCACTAAAATCAAGCTCAGAAAAAAATCAATTGCCAGGAGGCAAGAAGTGTGAACTTACATACCCTAAGCCCAATTTCCTTGAAAGTGGAGGTCCTAAATCAAATCAAGCCAAGCCAATGCACCGTGGAATTATGCAAAAAACGACACAGCTATATAAAATGACAAGCGGTAAGAAATACCGTCAAGGCCAGGAAACTTTAGAGCTTGTTTATTCACTCCACATGTTTTTATCTTCCTGGTGCGCCGATGGTGCTACGAGTCAACTCTGATTGACTTTGTTTTTATTCAGGCCAAGAGGGAGAAATATTGAGTGCACACAGATGATGTAAACATACAAAGAGGAAGCGGTGCACTCCGCAGAAAGTTTACTAGTCTCGTCAATGCGAGAACACGCTCTGTAAAGACTCTCTTGTTGCTGTGGTGTTTTGATCGTCGAGAGAAGAGGTCAGTTTCTGCTAAAACTTGAAATTACCTTGAAAATTCACTGCCGAGTGAAGAGTACTTCCCTACCTGTGCACGGCTAATCACAGCTGATGGAAATACCTCAGCAGGACTTCAACATCTTAGTGATCAAAAGAAAAAGAAAAAAACGGCACAGACTGAAAGACAGAAGGAACTTTAAACTTTAAAGTGAATGCGTGATAATAACATTAAAAGTTGGCTACCGTTCCCGTGCTTAAGTTCTGTCTGTGAGTTATTGTGAAAGTTATTGCTCAGACATTTCCCTCCCTCAAAGCACGAGTAGCGTTAGCAGTGTAGCGTACTAAAGGGCTTTCTCCCACTTGAGAATAGCATCTCAGGCTGAGATAAATAATCACAGCCAGAAAATATGAGTCTTTCTTTAAGCATCAAACAAAAACCTAAAAAATCACAAAATTCAGATGCTGCTGGTACTGTAGGCGTCAGCAGGGTTGTCTGCCAAAAGCACAAGTAACAGGGTGAAGCGATGTGTTAGATGTTAAATCGAAATTATTCAGAGGCATTAGCATGCCGCTTGCCTTTGATAATTCTGTAAGACTTATTAGCCACAATGTGGTTAATATTAACTCTCTGTTGAACAGGATGACTAATGCACATCAGGCACTTGTTTCGTGAAGATATGTTGTACTCATCTACAGGGTTCAACTAATATTATTTTACTCTTGGACTAGTCTAAAACAAGTCAGACACTTTAAGTAATTTAAGCCTAAAAAAGTTGACTCAAAGCTACGAGATGATACGTTTCTATGGTAACAATCAGTGACACTAGTTGACTTGAAACCAACTGACCAAAATAAAATGATAACATGGCTCATAATGTGTGTTTTGCTGTGTGTTTGTTGCTCCTGTCAACTGTACCAGAGCTGCAATGATTAATCGATTGGTTGTCAACTTTTAAATTAATCGCCAACTATTTTGATAATCGATTCATCGGTTTTAGTAATTTTTTAAAGAAAAGTCAAAGTCAAAATTCTCTGATTCCAGCTTCTTAAATGTGATTATTTTCTGGTTTCTTTACACCTCTAATAGAAGTTATAAATTAAATTTCCATCCAAATTTAGTGTACATTTTAACAGGATCTCCAGAAAATCAGTAAAATCAATGTGCATTTCCATTAGAGATCTTTGTGTGTTTCCACTGAACTCTTTTGCATTTTGCTTTTATTAGATACACAAACTTTTCCACCTCAGCAAAGGGTGAAACTTTCTTGCGATATTTCCACGTTCATTTTTTCAACTTCACTTTAACTGTGCTGCTATTAAGGCCTTTTTATGCACAAATAGAAACTGCTCATAAAAACAGGTGGACGATAAAACCAAAATCACTTCCTCCTGCACTCATTCACTATTCTCTGCATAACAAACACTTAATACTCTATAGTGGGCAATAAATTGAGATTTCAGACACTTTACACCCTCACTGACAGGTGCTGTACTGCGTAACAGTAATTTACACATCTTTCAAAGGCCAAGCATTGCATTGTAGGATTTTTTTGTTTTCATGGACACTACTTGTTTTTGTTCCAATTTGGGGATTTTTGATTTGCTGCATCAATTTCACACTTCAATCAAATACCTCTGTGTCGTCAGTTAGTGCGTAAAAAAGGGATAAATGGCTGAGTTAAGTTGAGTAACTGCCTGGCAACGACTTGTTGTGAAGTGAATGCAATTGAACGGGGGAGGGAGAATGAGACATCTAGTGGCTGAATGTTATCAATAGCACCTTTAAAATCTAACAACCAAACAGCTTAGTGCAACCGAGGAACTTAAACATCTATCTGACTATTTCTTAGATCTTAATGAAACCGGACCCCAAAATCAACATCTAAGTCAACTCACCGAGTCCAGGTAAATATTTCAGCACTAAACCAACGGCTCGAGTTGGTCATAACTGTACTTGTGATCACAATATCACCAATAAAGTGAAAAATTCTCCTCTCTGTGTGATTATAAACCTCTTTAGCTGAGACCACAGAGACGACCAGTCGCTCTCCCGCCTGATTTATTATGACGAGAGCCTCTCAGACGGACAGGAGAGTCATCCTCAGCTTCTACAGCCACATCCATTTTTCGAAAAATTTCAAAGTGCTTGAGATTTCTAAGTGGGGCAAGCCTAAATGAAACACACAGGATGTGGAGTAGGAAATGTGTGAAGCATCCCTAAATAATACAGTATACTGATAGTACAGTGCAATAGGGTTTGGCGCCTGGAGAATTCTCCTCAAAGACAAAGAAACATTAACAAAAAAATTTGGTATCCAACGTGTCAGTCTGGTTGAAGAGTATCCATTACTTAATATACACCCACACTTCTTAGAGCTTAGCCGCAACATGAAAAATTACCACTTAAGGGAAAAATAAACGTATAAAGCTGGTCTGTGGAGCAGGAGGTGGAAGGTTGCCTTCTAATTGCTGGAGGGGAGAGAAACCATGTTAGAGTAAACAAAGTCTGATCGATGGTGGGGATTATATCAGAAAGAGCCTTTGGCCTTTGGCCAAGACGAGCAAACACACTGGTCTCTGTCTCTGCTACAGATGGAAAAAATAGCCGAGGCAAAAAGCTGGTGAGTTAAAAGCATTATATTTCACAGAGGGGGGGGGAGCAGATAGAGCGGAGTACAATGCCAGATATGACATGTAGCCAACTATATCACGTCTCGGCTGTTTGTATCAGACAGAAATGCCAGTAGATAAGAGGGCAGTGTTGTGAGTTTGATGGAAGGCTGTTCCAGCTGGGGGCTTAGCTTTGGGTCAGGCTATACTCCCACGGCGCTGCAGCGCTGTGTGTGAAACCCCTCCATCACCACACGCACAAGTTCAACGCGCCGTTAGCTGGTCACGGCCGGGGAAGAAATGTATTCTGTATACACTCCCTGGCTTCAATGTGGCAATTGCAATTCACATAAGCCACTTAAGGGAAATCTGCAGAGGGAGAGAGAGAGAAAAAAGGTATAAAACTGAGAGGGGCTTACGAGTTATTGGAGCCTTTTAAACACGGGGGCTCCTCATCAGGCGGGGGTTTCCTTTTTCTCCCCAAGTCTTGTAAATGAGTTCACTCCATTGCCTTTAAAACCCTTGTAAAAGGTATTAAATCTGGAGAATAACATAATTCATTACGTCTGTCTGAAGCATGTTTAACTTGAAGATGTAATACGAGCAAAAGTGCTTTGGTCTCGGTCGCAAGGATTTCTAGAAAAAAAACAGCGAGTAGGTATGTGCAAAATGTAAGCTATTTCTGTCTGGGATGTCATTCAGCACAATGAATACTAATGACTTTTGAATCCATTTAGTGACTCACTTCAATTTGTGATTTATATTAATGGCCCGGGTATTGCTTTCTCCACATGCGACGGGGGCTGTGTTCTGCTAAATTTCACCATAATATTCATGTCGATAAGCAGGTGACGACTTGCAGAAAAGGACTGATTATATTTGCTAATCCCCAAAGAAATTAGGCGAGATTGATGAAAGCGTGCATATACTCCCGCACAAAGCCTTGGGAGTCTCTAAAAGCTGTTACCATGGTGGTATCCCATTAGAATAACAAACATTTCCCCTGGATGTTTAACATCGCTTCCCAGTGAGCGCAGCCCTCCCTAAACCTCCCCCCCTCCCCCGTCCTCTCTCCCTCTCTCAAGCACCTGCCTTCACATTTTCCACTTCTAAAATTCCACCAGCCGCTTGGAAAAAAAAATAAAAAAAAGAAGGGGTGAAATATGAAATGTAGTTACGAGAAAACTTGAGTGCCAAAAAAAGGACTTTTCTTCAAACCCGTAATAACTTTCCATGGGAATAGGGAGAAACTTAAAAAGAATAACACTTCCCCTTGATTTTCTACTCCTACCACTTTTTTAAGCAGGCAGTGAATTTCCTGGAGTGATAAGGGCTTAGCCAATGTAATCCTCAGAGGACCCTTCTCTGGCATGCCAGGAATCAAGAAACCTTTCCCTCTCGGTAAAAAAAAAAAAAAAAAAAAAAGACAGAGAGAGGGAGGCAACAGTAGGTTTGGGGAACAAGGAGGAGAGGCAACCAGCATCTCCCACACACGCTGGCGAATGCAAATTAGTGAGGAAAGAGCAGCCGGACTCGCCTCAGCTGGGGATCAACAGAGGAATATTGATATGACAATGCGTGGGGCTTCCCTGACTCAGACAGCAGGGGCCACCGAGGATGCTCTAATTGGCCTCACGCAAGGCGGGGGGGGAGGGAGGGGCGGGAGGCACCCATAAATGTTTCACACAGATTGATTCATTATCAGTTTGCTCGACAGGCTGGGTGGGCCTCGTAAAAAAAGTGTACCATCTTGAACCGGTGGCGTGTAAGTCACTGTCGCCGCGGCAGGACGGAATATATCATCCCGACCTTTCGCTTCAGATATTGAAATGAGAGCCGCTAACATGACTCTGCCACACCGCAGGGCTACTACTCTTGCATTTCAAAAAACCCCAGTAGTGGAGGGATAGTGCGACGATAGGTGACAGAGCGAAGGGAAAAACATCAATAATTTACGAATGTCTCTTCTGTCAGGATGTGCCAAGCTATGATGTGTGCTGTCTTTTTTTATTGCACCAGACGTCAAAGCTGGCTGGCAAGTTTGAGGTATAAATATTCTCTTGATTAAGGAGCGACTGCATATTCACAATCAAAAAAGTCTGTATTGTCATGCAAAATAGATTAAAAAAAAGGGCTGTCAAAGTTAACGCGATAATAACGCGTTAACGCAAATTCGTTTTAACGCCACTAATTTCTTCAACGCATTAACGCAACTTGCGATTTTTAGGTTGCAGCGGGCTCAGTTTTAAAGCTAGAGTGAAGATACTGGTATCAAGGAATCCATTGGTACCAACCATGTCATACTAGCTTGTCATGAAGGAGGTTAAATAACACTCCTAAATTTTGGCAAGGAAAAACTGGCATGGCCATTTTCAAAGGGGTCCCTTGACCTCTGACCTCAAGATATGTGAATGGAAATGGGTTCTATGGGTACCCACGAGTCTCCCCTTTACAGACATGCCCACTTTATGATAATCACATGCAGTTTGGGGCAAGTCATAGTCAAGTCAGCACACTGACACACTGACAGCTGTTGTTGCCTGTTGGGCTTCAGTTTGCCATGTTTAAGCATATTTGTTATGCTAAATGCAGTACCTGTGAGGGTTTCTGGACAATATTTGTCATTGTTTTGTGTTGTTAATTGATTTCCAATAATACATATATACATACATTTGCATAAAGCAAGCATGTTTACCCACTCCCATGTTGAAAAGATTATAAAATACTTGACAAATCTCCCTTTAAGGTACATTTTGAACAGATAAAAAAATATGCGATTAATTTGCGATTAATTTGCGATTAATCGCGATCAACAATGGACAATCATGCGATTAATCACGATTAAATATTTTAAGCGATTGACAGCGCCTGCTAAAAACCAATAAATCCATTTACTGACTCTAGTAACTTCTGGTTTACATTAATGGCCAATTAATGGCTTCTGTATCATTACACAGGCTTACAGTACACTTACTATCAACTGTTACACTTTTGCTACACGACGAGTCGTAAAATTTTACAGCCAGGCGCTCTTCCGTCTCCTAATGTGGTTAAACTGACGTTTCTGCTCCGTGATAAATGTGCACAAATTATTCAATAGACCACAAAAACTAATCTGTCCGTTAAAAAAAAGAGAACTGCAGGCTTCACAGACACGCAGGGAGCCGCTGAAGATCACTGGCAGCCATTTAAGAGCCGTGAGAAAGGCAGTTGAGCATCTCGGCTTCTCGCTGGGTGGTTGGTTACATGTGGTTGACACATTTGCATCTTCAAAGATGCACACAGACAAACTCAATATGTGTGAGAATGTCTGGGCGGCATGTGGAAAACCCCAGTCCTTCCTCTGAAGAGGCTTCCTCCCCCCCCTCTTCCACTCTCTCTCAAAGACTATAACCACGTTTTTGAGGTCCTTTATCTGTCAAGCGTTCGCTTCGACGGCCAGTTGTAAAAAAGCTGCTTGGACTGGACGCACAGGAAGTCGCCGTACGTACCGGTGCACCAAAACCGAAAAAAAAGGCGCCGCAGGATACTACGAATCAGGAACCATTACACGGCAACAAATATGACAGGAACAGCGCTGCACATTATTTGAGCTCCAAGACTCATTCACTCAGTGTCTCTTCCAATGAGCGTGAACAATGCAAGCGAGAGTGTGCATTGTGCTGCCGAGCAAGGCGACTGACTGTTCCTCTGAATTGCGGGTAAATTACAAAAGAGGGCCTGTGCAAATTAGACGTGATGGCTTCATAATACGTCTGAAGTGTCAGCTTCTCCAGAAACCTATCCCCGGGCTACGCTCGCGGATCGACGGCGCTTTGAACTTCCAATTATTCCTGCCAAACCGCTGCAATCACCACGCTGTAAAACAATCACTCCGGCATTACGAAACGCACACAATCAGTGTCGACTCAGTTGTTGGCAACGACGGGGTTACCACCCTTTAAATGGGCTTTCACAGCATGATGTATTTCATCTAATATCTGCGAGGAACACAGATATCCGATTTGGCATGAAACATAACACGTGTGTGAGTCCTCCCCCCCCCCCCTCCTCCCTTTGAATGCAACTTTTGAATGAGGTCCTGGAAGAAGATTAATTTCTCTGAAGTGTCTGTAGTGGTTTTAATCCTGAGAGACCATTTGTTAAAGGAAGAGGAAGAGGACCGGAGGGAAACAGCTGTATTTCAAGAGGAACCATCCAGAACTGTGCTCCCCTCCTGATATTCACTTGGCGAGGGGAATATATTCAAGAAGTGCTATCACAGTTCCATACGATTACAGCACAGAGAGGAGTCATAAACGGAAACACAAATCCCACACAGGATCTGGCATGTGTGCAACTGCTGAGCAATTTTATATTACAACATGACCTCTTACTCATACATAATTTCGCTCGCAAAGAAATAAATTGCCTTTGCAATTTGGGACAACGACATAAATGTGCTACTGGGTGCCGTTCGTCTGCAATACTTGTAGCGATAGCGAGCTAAAAAGAGGGGGCTAAAAACCCAGGCGGGATGGCCGGGTCAAACACCTCGGTTGAACCGGAAAAAAGTGACCACAACGGTCGAATGGATAGAGCGAGACTCTGAGAATGAAATGGAGCCCGAGAGAGGGAAAAAAAAAAAATGCTTCCTGTAAACACTGGCTAAGAATTATTTACTCACAAGGCTAAACATTAAAGCGTCTTCTCATCCTCAATTAAGTCTTGTTTATATTTTCCCAACGACGGGCGGGTAATATACATAGGACGTCTAGTTGAGATGCATCAATATTGTCTCCACAACTTGCGCCCGCTACATAATTAATACGCACGCCGACATGACACGGATATGATATGACAAGGGTATCAGAGGCGAAGAGTTGGAAAAAAGAGCGAGCGAATGCATTTTTCATGAACCGCGGAGCTCCCGAGCCAAAGTTCTAGACATGATGTTTCAGTTTCAGAGATGGAAAAAAGGGGGCGCGGGGGGCAAGAGAGGCAAATATGTGGCTGTGAGGAAAAAACAAACCGGGGGAAATCGCACGCACTCGCGCTGATATGCCCGCGTCTCTGATGACGCGTCCAGAGGTCAACTTTGATCGGCCTCGCGTCTCCCTCTTGGCTATCTGTGATACAACATCCTCTCCTTTTTTTTTACTTCCACTGATGTCTCAACATCTGACGGGCTGTGGCGTCACGGCAGCTGCTGATACTTAATAAAAGTGAAGGCTGGATTTCTTTAAGGGTAGCGTTTTTCCATTTCTTTCACCATTTCTCCTCAGATTGGCGAAGCTATAAATAGCCTCGATTTCTAAGTTCTGTGGGAAAAAAAAAAACAGGTGTAGAGAAGAATTCATTTTGCAGTGTATTTGGACAGGGCTGCTCTGCTCCGCCGCTGGGAGAGGGGGCCTTACAGGGGCCATTCCTCCTCATTCGGAGCCATTACCACCCCACTGTCACTGTCAGTCTGTCCCCTCACCCATCACGGAGCCCAGAGCAGCCCCGCAGCCCGTCTCGAACCTCGCAACTAAATCACATTCTACGCACAAACGGCCGGGGCCGTGCAGCATCTACTGTATCTAATCTAATCTGTCCATCTCCTGTGTCCCTACACACGCACGTCAACACACACACGCACACCGAGGAAGTCTCTGGAAAGGCAGCTCAGCACCTCAATCATGAACATTTCCGCCGTGTGTGGCGAAACGAGAGTCGGTAATGCAAATCCGAAATCAGGATTTGCCTCCGTAATTGGGGCTTTATCAGCTCATTAAGAAACAGGGAGGCATCGCTGAAACGAGCGCGCCACATTCCCCATTAAAACCGCCAAAGGAGGGAGCCACTTAGAACATATCAACGCAAGTCCTTGGGAGAGAGAGAGGGAAGCAGCTGTGATTGATAAGGTTACTATCTTGTCAGCTAAAAAAAAAAACACCTGGGGGGAGGCGGCAATTTAGCGGGAAGAACAGAGCGAATGCTCTCAGGTGGCCCTGATGGCCACTTGTCTGGCCCCTCAGCGTTATAATGCGCGATACAAAATGGCACGTCTTATTAAAAATGTGACAGATTTATTATTACAGTTGTTTAACCTCTTTATAATCAAATCATGTTAGGGGTTCAAGGAGACTCTCTCCCACTGAATTACAATCGTTTTAGCTTGATTTAAATGCTCGCTGTGTGGCGGGATCCGGTTACCCCATGCGGGCACATTTCCTGTTTACATGCAGCAACATTTAGAGTCAAGTGGACAAAAACAAATAATATGAATCAGGCCACTTTTCTTCAAGTCCTGTGTAAAAAAAGAACACAATAGAAAACTGCTTTTAACAGCTATTATATTGTGTCAAAGGGAAATTATAGAGCGCAAAGTTGGTCCTCCTCTGGTCCACTAAAATAGTCAAGCCTTTGTGGTACAACGTGTGCTGTACCACTCGTAGATCTGACTGGCAGGATGCAAATTGACTACTATTAAAGTGAGTGGGCAAAGCCACATTAACCCCAGCAGTCTGCGCGTGACAGACAGGCAGGGTGACACGCTGGCATATTGTGTTTCATGTACAGTAATCGCTGCGGCTCAAAGTGCTCAGAGGTGAGATGGTAGCATACGACGTGACGATGAGCGAAGCGTGTCATTGGGCCTACAGGGAGAGGGCTGTCATTAGCTTACAGGACGCTGATGATTGAGTAACACTTTCTTACTGCCGCGGAGGAAAAACAACCCCGACGCCTTCAGCAAAATCAATACGGTTTGAGCCGTCGGAATGCAAATAGCGCCCGTTCTGGCTGCGTGACACGGGATGATGCGCCATTACTTATTCTCGCTCCATTCAATGTCATCATTAGCCTTTACAGTGTCAAATCCGCTCAATAAAGGGCATTATTTCCAAAAGGATAAGCGCCGCATTAATCCTTTTATGCTGCTTTCAGCAGGATGGAGTCTCTCCCATAGCTAATATTAATGTGCCAGGTGTCAAGAGTGAAGATGGCTAATCCTGATAACTCAGGATGTACAGTCAACTTTGCAGATGGCTATCTGCCCTGGACTAGCACTCCTAATAGGCGCAGGAACAGGATGTGCTTTTAAAGCCTGCACTTCCCGAACGTCGTCTTCAAAGAAAAACGATAATTTTCAACGGGGCTTTCTGAACTGAGAAGATAAGCCAGAGAACGGGGGAGGACAAAATAAAAATGATGCTCGCCTCAGAGAGGAAAAATAGCTTCCTGATATAGTCCTAGCTCCCTCTTTAAAGCTGACACCTAGAACATACAGTTTATCAATTATACATGAAGCCAGAATCCATCTTCTGTTGGCAGCTTGTTTGGATCCGGCCCGAGCCCTCTCAGTGGTGAAATGTGTCTGGGAGCCCCCCATCCCTCCTGTCGCCGTTTTTTTCCACTCGCAGCCTGTCCTTAAATCAATCCCTTTTTAGGCCCGAATTTATTTTTCCTGTAACAAATCTGTCTTGGCAAATGATGTCACATAAGCGGGGAGAATGACAGCCTGATGTCTATGCGGGGAACATCAACCTTGCTCCAGCAGCCTCCTCCCAAGGTGAGTAATCATGCTGAGGAGCGGTGCAGTGTGTGGATGCCAGCCAGAGTCCAAACAAACCCGGAGTCTGTTGCTCAAGATAAACAAACCAATTAGGGGAAAGGCATGTTATTCCTCAGTTGGTGGGATATTTGCTAGATGGAAAATAATCAATGCATTCTTATTTCCACGGGGCGAAGCTGAAAAAAAAAAGTCCTGAGCAGAATAAAAATCTAGGCGGAGAGGGAGAGTGAAATTATTCATTAGAAAAAATAAATAATGGGACTAAACTAGCTACTAGTCATGTAATTAATCCATGCAGGCTCAGCGGAGAGAGGAGAGCACAGAGGGGAAGATTCATCATAGCTTTGCGCCCCTCGCTCCCAGGGATACATGCCCTTCTTGTGTGGATGAGTCAGCTTACATCTTCTGACAATTGTGAGCCAAGGGCTTTGTCAAAAGGAACCACAGTTATTGTTTTGATTGGTTCCCCCTTGTTATGTTGGGAGCGCAAAATGCTTTCAAATGTGATTGCGCCACAGCATCTGAAAGTAAGGCACGCACATATAGGACATCAAAAAGGAAGATGTCTGCTTTTTATTTACCCGAGGACAATCATTTGGCACTTTGGCGCTCTCCCTGGCCTCTCCTCCGCGCTGGAACAGGCAGCCCTATCAGTAATTGCAGGGAGCGGCCCCGTTGGCCAGCCGAAGCATTAGACGACTGGGCTCGCGGTACATGACATTCAAGCTGGCCAATAAGGACGGACATGCTAATCAAAGTGGCGCTGGCCTCTCCATCACAGCGCGACTGGAGGACTCTGCCCGGTCGGGGTGGATGTGCAGCTGCTCTGGCTGCGTTTCCACTCTGCCCCCTCAGGGCCTGGGCACCAGGCTAACCACTGGCACGAGAGTTTAGATGCCGGGGAGAAGAAGAAAAAAAAAAATGGCGGAGGCTAACAACGCCACACATGAAAAATAAATCACAGCCAGCTTGTTAGCATGGGAAGGAGAGAGGGAAAGAGGAAGAGACAGAGAGGAAAGGGAGGGGAAAAAAAGAGAGAACTGGGTTAAGAGATTTAATGTGCTGCTGAAAATCTGACACTTGCCAGAGGTCCAAATGTTCCACCAGAGCAACGGCAGCCCTGCCGGCTAAGTCTCTATAAAGCCTCCAAAGCTGCTTACAATATACACTTGAGGAACAATAGATAAGGTCAGAGTACTAGCCTATGTCTGAGTGGGACCATGTATGAAAAATAAACACTTTCTCACTGCATGTGCTAACCTCAGACATGCTTACTGAAACACATGCAGGCAAAAAGCAGTTTGATGCTGCAGTGAAAACCATTTGTTGATTAATCAGCATTTGTCAAGCAAATAAGATAAGATAAGATAAGATAAGATAAGATAAGATAAGATATTCCTTTATTAGTCCCACAGTGGGGAAATTTGCACATTTCAAATTTGACTTTTTGCTGCTTTTTTTTTTTTTTTTATAATTGTAAACTGAATATCTTTGGACAGTTGGTCGGACAAAACAAGCATTTTGATCACCTTGGGCTCTGGGAACTACTGATGGGTATTTTTCATTATAACAATTCATAATAATTTAAAAAAATTATTAGTTGCAGCATTTGTTTATTGATTCATTTTCAGATACATGTGTCAAAATGCTCTCTAAAGTTATAATCAGATAGATACCACTCTCATTTCTGCCAATGGAATATAAAGCTAAGGCCAGGAGATGGTTAGCTTAGCTTAGCATAAAGACTGGGAGCAGGGGGAAACAGCTAGCCTGCCTCTGTCAAAAGGGAAAATTACCTACCAGAGCGTCTAAAGCTCCGTAATTGACACATTATATGTTGTTTGTTTAAAACCGAAGTGTTAAGTCATCATCATCATTGTGCGGTTGCCAGGCAACCAGCGGAAGAAGTCACGGCAAACTCCGGGGTCTGAAAAGTGAAGCCAATGCTGAAGTGCCTTAAACTTGCATTCTTTCTAAAAGCCAGCAGGGGGCGACTCCTCTGGTTGCAAAAAGAAGTCTGATTGTATAGAAGTCTGTGAGAAAATGAGCCTACTTCTCACTTGATTTATTACCTCAGTAAACATTGTAAACATGAGTTTATGGTCTCAATCGCTAGTTTCAAGTCTTCTTCAATACAGCATGATGTTCATTTAGTAAATTATGGTCCCATTTAGAGTGAAATAGACCATAAAGCAGGGTATGCTTTAGGGCGTGGCTACCTTGTGATTGACAGGTCGCTACCACAGCGTTGTCCGTTCTGAGAGATGTCCGTGTTTTCATCTTAGAGCTTTAACCCTTTCACAGTGTGTTTTCAGTTCATGAAAGTTGATATTAACATTTTTGGTTGCCTAAAAATGTCATATTCAGCCTTCAGTTGTACTTAGCTCCATCCTCTCGTGTCACTTCTGGTTGCAAATAACCAAGATGGCGACGGCCAAAAACGCGGAACTCGAGGCTTCAAAAAACCATAGTCCACAAACCAATGACGTCAGGGTGACTATGTCAACTTCTTACATACAGTCTATGCTCCCGGCCAAGAAATAGCCCTGCATATAACACCCCATAAAACCACAACTTGTCGTATTTACGTTTTTCACTCAACGGACAGAGGAGAAACTCATTGTTCGTTTACATAAAATGGCTATTGCAGAAAAAAATGCTGGCTGTTAATAGTATGAAAATTGAGGTGTGATATAATGAAAATCCTGAGGATTATAACTTAAATGAATGAATTATCAAATCATTACAAAATATTATATTATCCTCAGAAGTCATTAGTCTCTTTTAAAAAAGGGAGAGGGAGAGAAAATTACTGGCAGTTTACAATGGACCAAGGCCAAACTGGCAGAAGGAAGATATGCGCAGGCTTATTACAGACCATAAACAAATTACAGCGACATAAAAGGGAAAAATGAAACCTTGCAGAAGGAAACAATTCTCAAAGAACAGCGTCCAGCATCTGCTGCGCAGAGATGCACATCTGTGGCGATTCTTTGTAGGCCGCTTTCGGAGAAACTGTCAAGTTGACCCGCGTGCTGCGGATGGTTTGTGGCGAGGAGAACATCCCCGGCGATATTTATTCAGTCGAGGCTTTATGCTCCGGCGTGATAATATAACAGCGTCTGACACTTAACTCTACTCACTATCTTTGCCCAGGAGACACACTATCCTAAAGCGTCTGCGGTTTCATCATGTGAATCTTAATCAGATACTTAGCCAGTAGAGCAGGTTTTTACTCTCCCTGGTGAGAGTATCAACACATGGCCATCAGGCACAATTCACGGCCGCAAAGTGGCTATTTATTTTCTGCTCAGCATTACTTGACAAATAATTACTCAGTCTATTCAATTAAGCCATGGAACTCGCACAAATGGCCACAACATCCCAGTATAGGACTGAAACATTATTCTACAACTTGGTCTCATGAATAAAAAAAGGCCCACTCACACACACACAAACACACACCGAGTGCTTTGATGCAGAGGGAGCAAAAGGGACAAGGTGAAGGAAAGTAGAAATATCATTAAGTCTGAACTATTTCATCCCTTTTACAGCGAGGCAGAGGAAAACAGACTCGCTGCCTGTGGAGCAGATGCACACAGTAATCCGGGGTGAAAGGACATGGTGTTTTCCCTGCTGAAGAAGAAAAACTGTTTTTACAAGGTAACGTGGGTGTACAAGGAGAGAGTCACTGCATGCTGGTAGAGTAATATGGACTACAGCCTGGAAGCCTGCCAGCGTCCAAAAATGTGCACCCCCCCCCCCCCACCACCACCACCACCACCACCACCCCCCCTCACCAAGAGGCAATTACTCAAGATACAGTGGATTAATGCATTTTTTTCATGTTGTTGTTCAAATTAGGATGCTAGAAATAAAGACTCCCAAAATAACACCAGCACAGCCCTGCCAACTTTTAAGTATTTCCACGCACATTTCTAACAAAAACAAATAAATAAAAAATAAGTCACACAAATACACAAATCTAAACCAAAATAGATGCCATTCAGTGTGATGAGAACTTCTCCATCATACCAAAATGAGATGAACCCTCACATCCTGTAAACTTTCTCCTTTCAAACAGATTTGTTTTTGCTAAAACTTACTGTGTTTATATTGTAGTTAAATAAATAAATGGAACAATCAACACTAGGGGGGGGGGGACTAACTAGGGCTGGGCGATATGGCCAAAATCTACCATCACAATATAGGTCATTTCATATCTCCATAACGATATATATCACGATATAGCATGTTTTCTGGTAGTTCAATAAATAAATATTCTATATGAAATGATGTAATGTTATTAAAGCCTATTTTTTATATACTCCTGTGTGAATAAAATACTTGATAAATGAAAAGTACTGAGTATTTTCTCATTTAATAAGAACTTTGGTTCAAAATGAACTTAAACAGTTTCAACTGAAATTATAGATAAGAAAAAATGTATATATTTTCCATATATACACCAATCAATCGCATTGAACTGAGTGGTAATGCAAAGTGTGATGTAAAAGCAAAACTGCAATCTTCAAGTGATATTCCCTTTCACATCAGATTTTCTGATAAATTTGAGTTAGTATGTGCTTGTTATCATCAGTTTAGATGACGTAATCGTGTATCTCGATATCTAATTTCATCACGATACGATTCTATTGAAAGACGATACATCTTCATCATATTAAGGAACTGTACAGTTGAAATTTGAGGTACTTGTACTTTACTTGAGTATTTAAATTTTATGCTAATTTATGCTAATATTGTACTTTTTACTCCACTGTACTTATCTGACAGCTATTACTAGTAACTCTGTAGATTAAGATTTTCTATTTTTAGCAAAATAGTTGGCGATTCATTTAATAGTTGAAAACTAATCGATTATTCGATTAATCGTTGCAGCTCTAAACTACAGCCAGTGTTTGTTTTGTCCGTTCCGGGCTACTGTAGAAACATGGCGGCCAGCTTAGTGAAGAGGACCCGCTCCCTATGTAGATATAAACTGCTCATTCTAAGGTAACGAAAGCACGATTCTTATTTTCAGGTGATTATATACTAAAGAAAAACATACTTAATAATAATATATTCTATTTCTGCCAATAGATCCCCCTAAATGTCACACACTGTTCCTTTAAGTAAAAATGAAATGCAGGACTTTTACTTCTAACGGCGTATGTTTATAGCGCAGTATTGCTACTAGCAAAACATCTGAAATCTTCTTTCCCCTCTGACGTGAAGAAGTAAAACCAAATCAGGAGTATACGGATAATTGTAAACAACCTAAATAAATCCCACAGACAAGTGCGAGCCACAGGGTGTCTCCGCAGCCAGCATCGTTTGGCCTCTCCACCCTAATTTGCCGCGCTCCGCCCACTCAGGCCCGCAGCGCCGCGGAGCTGATCCTCCAGCAGGGCCGGGCCAGCCCATACGTCCCACTGGCACGGGACGCCCCGCCAAGAGCCAATCACCGAGCCCGCGCTCCTGACAGCTCATTACCACTCAATTAGGCAGGTGCACCTCCACGCGCAGCCTTCTGACAAATACAGCCCTCCCAGATGCATGTTTAACATTCGAGAGAATTATATAGTGACAGCAAACACTAAACGCCTCACCCTTATCACTTGATTGCCTCAAGATTTAAATCCTATAATTGGCCCAGGCCAGCGGGAGAAGAAGAGAGAAAAAAAAAAAAAAAAAAAAAAAAAGCCAATAAATATGATGCAGTCGGCTCGTAATTGAACAATTATGAATTCATATTCATAAGATGCTCGCTGGCAATTACAAAATGCCATCTGATTAGACACAATTTGGAATGACATTGTTCCATGCTAAAGACACTGTGGTGTCAGCCTAATAAAGGGAATACACATCATAGCGGCCGCTCGCCCACCAACATGACCTCCAGAGATGGGAGACATGCTGACACAGTGGCTTGGCCGGTTGACGGACGGGACTTGGCACCCATCGCTCTTTGTCCCCTAAAACCTACGGCTCGCGCTCGCTCACACACACACACACACACACACACACACACACACACAGACAGGAAAAAATAACACCACCAAGGGTTGACTTTCAAATTTTTAACACCAGTGGGCACAGATTGTGCACATAACAAAACACAAGCAAGGCGAAAAAATGTTGATCCCTTGAGAACAGATTCTAATCAAGATGAAATGATTTACAAATCTATTTAATAAGGCTTGCCAGAAGTCAAACTTGGCATGTAAATGCGGTGGGGATTAAATTTCATCGGCAACCAAGACTGTAACTGATCGCCTGCAGACAAAGGGGGAGCCTGCCAGTTTTTTTTCTCCCCCCCCCCCCCCCTCCACTTCTCTTCCCTCCCTCCCCTCTTTCTCTCCACTGCCTGCATTTTGCCTCGTGATCCCTCCCTGGCTATGTGGAAGGACAGGGGCAGTGCAGAGTGGTGCAGTACAGAGTGGAGAGGAAAGAGAGAAAAAGACAGAAAAAGGAGAGGGAGGAGGTGGAGACAGAGGAAGGGAGGAACATTGGAGATAAAGAGCAGTGGTGAGAGGGAGAGTAGAAAAGGACAGAGGAAGAGAGGAAGCTCAAGGTCAGCGCGAGGACAGTGTGGTCCTCCGAGTTGGACAGAGACACAGCCGCAGTCACCTCTGTGCTAATCAGCCCTTCGGCTGGCTGATGAGATGTCAGTTAGTTGTGTGTGTGTGTGGAAAAAAAAAAAAAAAACCTCTCCCTTCGCTTTTTTGGCTGCAAATTGCAGGGGCTGGTTGGGCGGAGTAACAATGTGTGTGTATATGTGTGCCACTCTGGAGTGTAAGCAGGCTGACGTGCTGCTTGTGGTGCCAGTATTGCGCTTTTTTTTTTTTTTTCTCCTGCTTTTGCCCTCCCCTTCGCCTCTTTTTTTTTTTTTTTTTCTTGCATATTATGCTACGGTGACTGAAGCTGAACTCAGCTTTTCCCCTGCAGTGAGGGCAAGAATACAACTGCCAATTAATGCTATATGCAGTGTGCCAGTGTTAACAGTGTGAGGCATTCTCCTCTAAGTTGCTGCACTGTTTGAAAAAAAAAAAAAAAGGCGGGCTAGCTGTTTTCCTCGGGCGTGGCTAACCTCTTGCAAAGCCTAGCGCCATTAGCCGAGGGCGTAAACGAATAGCGTCCACAGCTGTGATCGGGTTTGTGACCTAACAGCGCTGCAGCTTGTGTCTCGTTGGGTGAGTTTTGTGTATGAGGCCAGTTGGCAGAGGCGAGTGTCTCCTCCGTCTATCCTTGGGTTATTTCGGACCATCTGTGCCCAGTCATTAACAGGCCTTTTCACAGTCAATTGTCTTGTACGTCTCCCCTATTCTTCAATCCTGCTCTGTGCATGACCACGAGGTGAACCAAGTGCTTCTTTTTTCTTTTCTCTTTTTCTCCTGAATGTAAATGGCATAAGTTAGGAGAGGCCATTTTATTAACCGGGGCTAAGGAGAGCTGTGGAGCCCATAGGTTAATTCAAAGTGGCATCGTGGAGGATGCATCAAGCAGTGGAGATCAAATTACAGGGCAAAGCGCTCAGTGGTAAGAAAAACAAGCCAGTGGTATGCTGCAGAATGTGTGTGTGTGCACGCTGTGTGTGTTTAGCAGCAAGTGTGTGTGTGTGTGTGAGAGAACGAGATGAGGGGGGGGCAAAGGAGACAGCAAAAGGAGAGGAGGAAGAGGAGGGGGGGGTGTCCATAGAGGGCCAAGGGGGATGGGGATGGAAGGAAAGAAGGAGTGAAGGGAAGGAGGGGGGGGGGTGGGGGGAGAAGAGGCTAACTGGGCCAGCACGCACACATCACCCCCCCCACCAATTAGAGTCACTCATCTCCCCTTCACACAATACATCACCCTCCATTTCTGATGTTTACAATCGTCGGGGAAAGAAATAACTGTAAACATCACTGCAGCGGCGATGGCATTCAACACACACACAAAAAAGAGGAGAGAGATATCCTCTGCCTGAAATGCGTTTAGCCATTCCTTCTTCCCCCTCACGCCTTTGTTATTGGTCTTTGTGCAATGATTTGCCTAAGGACCCAGATTTCCTAGCAACAGCCTGCCACCAAACATTTGGCAGGAGTTCAACATTCTCTCTCTTTGTGAGAAATGGCAGCGCTGCCTCCCTGCTCTGCGTCTGCCACCAGTCCTGCTGCTGCCGCCGCCGCCGCCGTCGCCACCGCCGCCGCCGCCGCTGCTGCTGGATGAGCCAGACTGGCTGCGAGAGCCCCCTCTAATAATTCTGTTTTCATCCAATCACACCACATAGTAGCAGGCACCTTGAGAGCCTCTGCCAGGAATCATCAATCACCTCTTTAACACACACATGCTCCGACAAACGCGGACGCACGAGCGAGCAAATAACATGCTAACGTACACACGTGCGCGCGCTATTCGGTAATTACATTTACAGATTAGAGTTTACACGACTGCGTATACCGCCCAGCAGCCGTTTAATGAAAATCAACAAAGCACATTAATACACAGCAGAGGCTGGTACAGTGAGAGAGAGAGAGGGAGAGAGAGAGAGAATGTACAATCTGGCTGTAAATTGGGTAAATACATCTGAGTGCTCTCGACAAGGTTAATGGAGAGAGGAGGCCTTAGTGAACACCGGTCTAGACACGCCACACAGTATTAAGTGGGAATAGCTGCGGCAGTGTATCTGGCTAAGTACTTTGGAAGTGCGAATGGGACCCTAATAAAGCGAATGATCCCCCCTGTTTTGACAAAGAGGCCCGGGAGGGACGCCGAAAACGACGTTTGAGATTCCAAGCACTGACAAATACCCATTTGTGGCCCTTCTATCCCCCCTCAAATCCCACGGAAGCTTTTCCCTGCGCGCAAGACTGTCGGATGTGGGCAAAGCCCAACTGCCAATTTGCAGAGGATGTGCCGTGTTTGCTAATGCGAAGCAGAGGCTAAAAATGAGACCACACAAACTCTGGAGGATGGACTGACTGATCTGCTTTCTGGCACAAACACTGACGGCTTTTTTTTTTTTTTGGGAAAAGGGGGGAGTGTTTGTTTCTGCGACTGGGCGGCTAATTATGAAACCTCCATCATTATTGGACTACAGTACACTCATGTTCAGAGGGCTTGTGTTCAACAGGGGGACCATTGTGAATTTCACTTGGGACGATATGCCAAGGAGTACGTTGATGGCTGGGGCCGTAATGCTGATTTATGCCGATAATGAACTGCTTAAAGACGCGGAATGCGGTGCAATTTCAGGGCTATCATCTTGACTCGAGATCAGAGACAATGTTGATCTGCCCGGAATTAAACGTAATCCCAAACAGTGAAACGTGAGCATGGCGGGGGCCATCCTACCCCAGGAGCTGTAAGTGAAGACCTCAGCGGTGCAGCTCGAGTGTGTGTGAATGTCTAAAGCGCACATCTGTCCTCCTCAATCTGTGTGTGTGTTTTGTCTGTAGGGGGAAGATTGTGTAGGAGGGCGTAAAGCCGAATGAACTTGAATAATCAATTTTCACACTTTCACAGCACCTGTTGGCTTGTCTTCACGTAAAAAAAAAAAAAAAAAAAAAAAAAAAGAAATGAATGAATGCATTACATGTAGAACAATTTCACACTGTGCTGCAGCTTCGCGCACAAAAGACGAGGGGAAAAAGAGGGAGAATGGAGCTGTATTGTCTCAATAGGTAACATAGCTCATTTCACTCGACAAAAGGATGAATGGATATATTGACAATGCGGAAGGCGCGGCGAGGCATTTCCCTGAATAAAGCCTCTTAACATTTTGTCCTCCTCTGGCAATAGAGTTGGGGAACAGTCATTTTGAATGTAGAGGGTCTCACTTACCGCAATATAATAGACCTTGGCTTTCTCCACCAGCTCCCAGTTGCTGTCCAGGTCCAGGTGTTTTTCCTTTTTGTAGCAGTTTGCCGCTGCCAGGTTAGCAACAAGGGACCTGCCGAGACAGACCCCATAAATCTTCCACCTCGCTTATCATCCATCTTAATTTTGTCTCAAAAACATCCCTAAAAACACTGTGGCCCCAGACTTTCCTTTGTTCTTTCACCATATAAAAGCACGATAATGGCTTCCTAGAAATGTCTGAACCAACGTGAAATAAAGGCATCTGGATGTCTTTCATGTTCATCATATCGCAAAATGGAAAGCGGTCCATTGTTGGCAAAGGTGGGGAAAACAACAGAAATGCATTAGTAAATGAACACTTGAGCTGAGTAGTGAGTGGCGGGAGCTGGAAAGGAAGGCAGGTGGCATTATCTTAACATGGATCATTAGCTAGTCCTCGTGCGCTGTCACTTTATGAGCGGCCATCAAAATGAGTGCAACCATCATCGCTACTTAGGGGGGAAAACTGTTAGGCGAACACATGACAGGTGGGTGCTGCTACACAGGGAGAGGTCCGTTCTCGCACGGCGAGAAAAAAGCTGCTCGCCGTGGTTAGCGTCAGAGAAAAAGAGTAACGGCGCGCTAAGTTGATCAGAGCGCGATGACGACGGCTACGATGTGACAGCGGGATCGGGGCCGCACTCGACCTGAGCTGCGGTAATGGACTCAAAGGTTAGAGCGAGCATGACAGGCAAAATGAGTGTCATTACTGAGGAAGTCCAACAGACACGAGCAAAGCACGGCGCTGTCAAATAACCAGCTAGATCTAATGATATCAAGTCTTTAAACGGTAAAAACTGAAACACTACTATTAGCTACTGGGAAACAAATAACTGATCAGTCCCTCCAGGAATTTGCTATTTTGCAAATTCTGTAGTATTTGCGAGATCTTTTCATTCAGAAAACTGGTCAAACTGGAAGAATGTTTGCTAGTTTTACCAATTGCCAGTTTTCTACATAAAAATAATTCAATTCAGAACCACTTTTATCAGCCAGACTGGAATTAAAGTCAAGCACCAATCTCCATAAATGAGACTTCCTTGTAAATTTGGTGACAAGGGCTGTGTACCACCCAACCAAGATTTGCCAAAACTGAACTATTTCTAATCTAACTCAGAGCTTGTTAGCAATGCTAAATGATATTGTAGGAAGCACTTTGGTTAGCTTACATCTTGCATAACTAACAGCAAAGGCTAGCGACAACTTTTACTCTAACAGGAAGTTACAGAGTGCTGCAGGAATGACTCCTAAACCCCCGAAATGAGTCAGCATTTTAGCACTTCTGGTTCCCTCGTCTGGAAGTCCATGGGTTTTTAGTTAGATGCCTGAAATAAGATCTGTGGTTAACACAAGCTGAAGAGATTTTAACATTTTGTTCTATGATATATAATATACGTTAGTAAATATCCCACTCGTGAATTGCCACAGAGTTTATTTTCTGCAATAATCCAAAACCAAATGGAAACATCCCATTGTTTTTTTGTCGAGGAAACCCAGGGCGATGCTAACTTCCTGGTTGGCTTACAAAAATACATCATCCCTGTAGCACTCTATTACAGTACAAATCAAGATTAGCAGTAATTCTTGAAATAATCTCAAATGTTAAAATATTTTAAATATTAGCGCAATTTATCGCAAAATAACATAAAATCGGTCGCAAATTGCAAAAATGCAAAATAAGTTTTTTTGGGCAGCACAAAACTCAGAGATCTTGGAGGAACTGACTGATAGAAGCTTTGATTACAAAATGTAAGAACCGAATAAACGGAACGCCTAAAATGTGATTATTCATAGATACGTACAGTATCTTCACATATTGGAACTCAAGTTGTCAGATTGAGTAGGAGAGGTGGATTTTTTTTTTCTTTGAAAGACTTGCACTAATCAAAGCCTGAGGGCTGTGACATACTGGCTCCCAATCCTTCAAAGCCATCACCCTTCCAATCTGCCCCCTCGCCGGAGACCTTTCCTCTGGCCTCCTGAGCTGTCTGTTAAACACCTGTAAGAAATATTACAGAGCTCGTCTCCCCGAGCACGGCACCTGACCTTTTCAGGGTGTCAGAGCCACATCAAACAAGCCCCACTAAGACCATTCAGCGGGGCCGGCTCCCGGGGCGGTCGAGGTCCAGCCGCTGACTGACTGACAACTCCGGTAGCGGCGGATGAAGGGCCGCGGAGGAGGGGAGTGTTTAGAGAAGGAGGGTTATCGATCGACACCTGGTCTATCATGAACTGGAGCCCTCACTGTTAGTGATATTTGTGTGTGTGTGTGTGTGTGTGTGCAGGCTGTGACCTCTGCTGTCTGCAGACGTGCTGATGATGACGCCGGCGCGAGAGTCGCCAGAGATGCTAAAGCCCCCTTTTTTACAGGCGAGAAGGCTGACAGGTGAGAGCTGGGATAGCCCAGCCATCTCTAACACATTGCTACTGTCAGCCTATAGATGGATGACAACCCACCGGGGCGGCAGAGACCGAGCGGAGGCCTGGAAAAACACACTCAAGCTGTTCTTTTTTCCCCTTTTGATGTGTGAGCTGAGCTATGATTCCCTGTTATGACTTCCCAGCCCCGAGGAGTCAACCCGCCTGCCCCGAGGATGTGAAAATGAACCAGAATGACTATTTCAAATCTGAGACTGGAGGGTCATTTGTCGGTCAGGGGGGTGACTGAAAGGTGGCTAACCTATTGTCCCCGGTGATGCACGCGGCGCAGGTACCGGTCGGCTCCTCGGTCTGCTCGTAGTAATGCGCGTCGACGTGGGCTTCCGCCGCCTTCTTCTTCAGGATCTCCCCGAAGCTGTCGCTGCCGATGCACCCGAAGAAAGTCGCCACTTTGTGGGGTTCCTGGATCATCCACTAGGAAAAAAGAGAAAATAAAAAAAAAACAGCAGTTACAGTGAGCTCAGTTTACAAAATATAAGTCTGTTTGAAGGGTCAAGTTCAGCTAAGGCAGATGGCACACAAACTGTAGCTTCACAGCAAACATACTGCTTGTGATATACGAGGGCTGCGAGCTGTCGTAAACAACCCGAGACCAATTCCACTCCACATAGAAGCACTATTCTCATCCAAGCACTCCCTCTTCCATGTGTGCTAAAAACAGTCTCATCTCCTTATTTACACAAACCCCATAATTCAAGGCTCCATCCTACTTATGCAAACACAGACTGTGCGCGTGTGAGAGAGAGAAGTGTGTGTACCTGCTACCACAGGACACTCCCCGAACTGCTCGTCGGCCATTTTTTTGGTCCTGATGTACTCAGTGACTTTTACCTGATGAGAGGAAGGGGGGGTGGGGGGTGGGGGGGGTCTGCTCAAATTCTACAGCGCTCAGGTTTAACCTCCAAAGATTTATTGACGTACAGTACGTGCTGCTGTTTGCTCGTTTTATTGCAGCCTCCTGTTTTGTTGCTGACGGGGGCCCCTTGTGAATGAGATGTTGCTGCTTTTGGGGGATGACCTGTATATGTGTGAAATTAATCATTTCACACGACCAAATAGCATCTCGGCGGGGGAAGAAAAATGCATTTTCATCACCCATCCAGAGATGCTCTCCCCTGTTATTTTTGCACCTCCCCCCAACTCCCCCCCCCTCTGGTCTCTAGGTAACTAGTTCAGATGGAAAAAAATAAACAGCCAAATAGAAAAAAAAAATAATTCCAGGAAAAAAATTCATTACTTTAAGCAAGGGGTTAGGTGTGTGTTTTCAAACCAAGGCTGCCAATTTACAAATATAGCTGGCCTTTACCTGTTAATAAAATCATGGCTGCAAATATTGATTATTTTCACTATTAATCCCCTTGGTTTTAGGGTGAAAAATTCCCCGTCATGACAGTCCAAAATCCCAAAGTATTCAATTTAGAGTGATATTAAAACGAGAAGAGTGACGTTTAGTTTACTACAGTAGCAGCTGCAAAAAGCAAATGTTTCCTTGATAAATAACTATTAAGCAATATTGCGATAAGATATATTACGATTTGTTACCTTTTTACAACTGCAAATTATGCAGTTTGTCAACATCTGTTTTATCAAATAAGATACGTTTTCGTTCACATATCTTGAGGTCAGAGGTCAAGGGACCCCTTTGAATATGGTCATGCCAGTTTTTCCTCACCAAAATTTAGCGTCACTTTGGAGCATTATTTAGCGTTCTTCCTGACATGGTTGGTACCAATCGATTCCTTCGTTTTTTTAGTGTCATTAGAAACCAGTATCTTCACTAGCTTTAAGATTTAGCCCGCTACAACCTCTGAAAGACAAAATAGCGGCCAGTGGGCAACTCCAGGTCTGAGAAGTGAAGCCAATGCGCAAGTGCCTTAAAGTTGCATTCTTTCTAATAGCCAGCAGGGGGCGACTCCTCTGGTTGCAAAAAGAAGTCTGATTGTATACAAGTCTATGAGAAAATGACCCTACTTCTCACTTGATTTATTACCTCAGTAAACATTGTAAACATGAGTTTATGGTCTCAGTCTCTAGTTTCAAGTCTTCTTCAATACAGCATGATGTTCATTAAGTAAATTATGGTCCCATTTAGAGTCAAATAGACCATAAAGCAGGATATGCTTTAGAGCGTGGCTACCTTGTGATTGACAGGTCGCTACCACGGTGTTGGGAGTTGTCCAGGTTTTCGTTGTAGAACTTCAACCCTTTCACAGTGTGCTTTCAGTTCATGAAAGTTAATTATAACCTTTTTGGTCGCCTAAAAATGTCTTATTCAGCGTTCGGTTGTACTTGGCTCCACTTTTTATATACAGTCTGTGGGCCGAGCCTGCTGGCGGATTGTTAAGAGGTTAATAGTTTATATAATAAAAGACTGATACTTGACATCCGTGTATCGATACTATACACTATCGATTGTCGCGCAAAATATTGCGATACTATACTGTATGGATTTCTTCCCCCCACCCCTATTAAGCGATTATCAAAATAATAGTCAATTGATTTTCAGTCAATAGACTAATCGATTACTCGACTAATCTTCTCAGCACTAGTGCCAACAAAGTGAACAGTAATAATGCCACATATGCCGGCTGTATGTTGGCCCATGAGCAGGCCCTTCCACGTGTCATCTCGAGTCATGGCTCAGTCATTCAGCCCCCCCCCCCCTCCCGCCCCACCTGGCTGAAAAATACACAAACAAGTACAAACACGCACGCGCAAATCCACAGCGAAAGCCGACAGAAGCGAGGCTCTTCTTCCCCTAACCTCTTGCTGCAGGCACCTCACACTTATCAAGGTCGCCGGCTCGGGTACACGTCAAGTCCTATCTGATTTTCTCTTCGCCGTGATGAGCTCCGAATCCAAGGTTAGGAGCTGCGGGCTGTAAATAATGACAGCGCGGCCCCCCCCCCCCTCCATTTGCAAGCCTCTCAGGTGGGAACGGAGAGGGCCACTCAGGGGCTCCCGTCCCCTCTGATGACAGCATGGTGAATCACAGTGGAACCAGCGACCTCGCAGACCGTACCCCCTCCTCCTCCACCTCCATCTGAACTCTCCTGCCTCCTCCACCTCCTCTCCCTCTCTCTCTCTCTGTCTCTCTCTGACCGTCGGCTGTACTCTCACTGCCAGCTCAGCTTGTCATTTTACAGGGTCATTAACAGACACACATACACACTAACATGTGCGCGAGTACACAGTGCACCCACGCAGGGAAAAGGCTGACATGCACACACACACATATATATATACACACACACACACATACAGAGAAATCCTCTCTAGTGCCATAGCATCACAACTCCCTCCCTTCCTAAAAAAAAAACCCTGCTTTTGCCAGAAGCTGCTCTCCTCCTCCTCCAATAAACACAAAGCAGCGATAGATAAGAAGAAAATGTCTTCATTATGAGGCATGTAAAAAAATGTATCTTACAGGGTTTTTTTTTTTTTTCTCTCCTCTGTGGTGCACAGGAGCGGGGAGTTATATCAATTCATTTCCATCCCTGGCACCCTGCAGACAATCCCTCTCCATTCCCAGATTACTTGAGATAATACCTCCATTATGACAAAAGCGCTATTCGCGGGGTCGCCGAGAGGTCAACCAACCCTGCGCTGGGTATTCATGCTTAGTCACATCCCAATTATACCGCAGTGGCAGAGGCAGAAATTGGCAAATGTACATCAAGGCGCTTCATTACTGAGGGCCGCTCCAGTGAAATTAAGCAGCAGATGAGACAGAGTGAGATTTGCCCCCAGGCGGCATGTTAGAGAGAGAGAGAGAGAGAGAGAGAGAGGAGGATGGGAAGAAAGAGGGAAGCTGAAGTAACAGATTTTTCTGAAGGTGCTGGGAGCTTGTATCTCGCACAGCAGCTCATGTATATTTACTTAACTAGGGAGAACGGCGGTCCCGAAAGATTAATAAGTTCCCATGATGCGCCACGGCGACATATCTCTAGGTACGTTTAGATACGAAAGGGAAACCTAATACAAACAAGCGAGGAAAAATATCCCTGAAAAGCAGGGGAGGTGGGGGGGGGGTAAAGGCGTACTCGCTGAAGGCAAAGTGATAAGTATACATTATGTTAAGTGGAGAATAAGTCTGGTGTCTCTTTCTGTTTGGCTTCCATTTACCCAAATAATCTCACCCTCCCACCCAACCGCCCGCCCGCCCGCCCAACACTGGCCCCGGGGGCCCCCCAGATAGCTATTAATTATGACATCTCATGGTTGCAAGGAGCCCCCCACTTGGGGAGTTGACCTAGGCCTGCTCCTCAACATCCAGCAGCTGCCACTCTTCACTACGGAGGCAGCCGCTTCGCGTGGCAGCTTCCAGGAGGGCAATTACACAGCCCAGATGAGATGAGGCGGCTGAATGTTTGGGACTTGAGCGCTCAGACCGCCATTAGCACTATAAGCTATTACATTCCCTCCTCTTCTGCTTCTTTTTTTTTTTTCTTCCGTCTCCCCGCTCACTTGCTGCTGTATATTGATGAAGTGGTAATGGGACCTCTAGTTAGATATTCCTCCTGTAAAAACATTGTCTTGTTTCTAGTCTCCCTCAGGGGTCAATGTATTCTCCCGGAGTTTGCTGGGACTCATTTCTGCTCTATTAATGATGCAATTCCAATGCAATTCAGGTCTACTGAAGACGCCGCACAGTGGGCTTTTGTGGAGAGTTGACAGATGACACTGTGTGTTATCCTGGAGCTCGACAACAAAGTGGCGCCTTCCGCGCGTCGCCGGGAAGCCGGCCGGTCGGCCCGTCGCTCCGCTTTCCGCCCTCTCGCGCTTCCTCGGGTTCATCCTTAAAACAAGGACAGAGGCGAAAGTTTCCATTCTCCTCGCTTCACCTCACCAGCGGGGTCCTCTTGAGGAGAACATGTCCGTGCCTAATGATGGTCACATTAATTATAGGCTTATCAACCCCGGCAAAAATTCAATAGGGCTATTTATAGAGGCCTAAAATAGCTGAGGGGCGAGGGTGCCGCGCGGCCGGGGCGGCCTGTCGCAGCCTCCGTGTCGCTCGCACAGTCTGTCTTTTAGAGCCAGAGGTGGAGGCTCATATCCGTGTTTCTTTTTTTTACTGTGCAGTTAAAACAACTAGCAAACATCTGTCCATCAGGACCTGTCATGGCGAGCGCTTTTATATAAAGCACGGCGGAGCGGAGGGCCCTCGCTACGAGCGCTGACATTGATGAGGTCTGGCAGCTTCCATTAAATCACTCTTTCCTGTAAAGTGCAGGGCATCAAAGCAACCGGCCGAGGATTTTTCACTCAATCAGGTAACACGCAACCCCCCCCCCCAACAACACCACCACCCACCCCCACCACCACTACCATACTCCCTGTCCTCTCAGGGGCTGGAGCCTTCTGGTCAATAACTCCAATCAGTTCAATTTCATGCACAGTTAGCCATGTTGGGGTGCTAGGGCACGGGCTCGCGTCGGGGGTTGCATATGTTGTTGTCGCCCGTTGTTGTTTTTCTTTAATTTTTTCCCCCTCTTCCCTGGGAGGGTTGATAAGTGGGGTGGGGACCTGCACTGTGTAAAAAGTGGAGACTAGCCAGGGCTAGCATGCTTGTTTTAACCCTGCCTCGCCACAGCGGGCTCCCTGCCAAGCCATTAAAAAGTCTCCGCGCTCTGCTTCAGTGACACAGCTAAAAGAATAGAGAGCGGGAGAGAGGGAGAGCTGTAAATGATCAACACGATAATGAGCTGATTATCAGTCAAAGGCATGGATAAGCTCTCTCTCCAGTAATTTCCTTTCAGATCAGTCAACCACATTCTCCTCTCTGCAATCAACACTCAAAGGGGAGGCAGGAGGCATAGCATGTAAGCCCGATGGGAACCCGGCCCAATGTCGGCTTCAAATATCCAGATCCTCGTCGTCGTCGTCGTCTGATCAGCGGCTGGCTCGTCCCTTCGCTGACACACCAGCACGGCGGGGAGGCTTGTGCGTCACTACTGAAGTCTCCTTTAGCGATGGTTGTTTCACAGTTGTCGTGCGGCTTTAGGCTCTGGCTGCAGGACAACATGAAGCCGACCGATGCTCTAATGATGTTCAAATGTGCCGTGCAATCTGCAAGTATTTGGTCAGTGACTCGTTTCCTATTGTTTTGGCTCTACTTCAGCACAAGATTTTAAATTTAACAACAACTGAACTGTGTATAAAGGGCTGACTCTCAGCTTTAAAGATCCCATTAAACAGGGACTTTTGGAAACCTGTTCCTTCCTAGAAATCAGTTAACCTCGCGCCGCACTAGTAGGCGTGTATATATCCCGCCACAACAACCTGTTTCTAAGGGAATTTAATCATATTAAGGAAGTAATGATACAATTTCACGGAAACTTTAAAAGGTGTTCACGGTTTATATTCATATCGAGTGAACAATAGGGATTTGTGGCAGATGAAGATGGGAATACATTTCCTCATTAGTTCGTTATTTTGCATTAAAATATTGTGCAAATGCAAATCAATTTCCATCAACTACTGTTATGCAAATTGACACAACAGGATTACATAATTAATCGAGGAGCAGCAACTTTGATGATGGCTTTTCATTGCTGATTCCCACTTAAGATGGCATTTGTATTATGCATGTGATCCATGCATACGGTGTCGCATTTTTAATCAGCCACAATGGGGACGGAGAGGGGGGGCGACATGTAACGTGTCAGGTTCACGGCACCTCGTGGAGGCATGTACTGTGAGAGGGAGTGACAACGACATGCATGTGATTTGTCTAGAGTAGAAGAAGCAGAGGCAGGTACCACGTCATTGCGAGAAAAAAAAAGGTATTTTAGGTCTCTATTAGAAACTTGACAGTAGAGAGATGACAGGAAATGAGAGGAGGGAAAGCTGGGAAAATGCAAGGTCTCCGGCCAGACGCACACCGGGGGCGTTGCGGTTCACGGTCAGAGCCTTACACCTCTAGGCCACCAGGGCATACCTCAAATTTGAAAATGTGCACATAAACAGGTACATAGAAAAATACATACTGTAGGGAAGTCACAAGGACCGATACTTCAGTACCGAGTTGATGCCAAAATTCTGAAAACGTGACGATATTTGTTTTTCTACAGAACCGCAGGTACCATAGGTAAGTCAGGGCTCGAGACTAACTGCGTCTATAATCAGAAAGGATGCAATAAACTCACTATCGACACGTCCAGGGGATTCACCCTCTTTTTCCCTTATAATGCTACATTGTGAACAACAAATCCATGTTGAAATCGGAAGGAGGAAAGCTAGTTAACGTTAGCTGTTAGCAGCCGGTGGGAAGCACAGTCCTGCTTGGCCAAATAACGGAGCTAACAGCTAACGTTAAAGGAGGTTGCAATGTTTTACATTATGATGCCTTCATTTTATTCAGTAAAAATGAGTGTGTTCATGTGCTCAAATGTTATCTTGTAAAATGTAGTTTTTGGCAAAAAAAACTGAATAAATACAGTTGTTTGAAGCAGATGTTTTCACAGCAATATAACGTAGGAATTATGACCTGTTTAACTTCCTAACACGAGCTCTAAGTGTTTCTTTTGTTTTTGTTTTTTACTGTGGTAACGCATTGGGTATCGAGAATCATGGAATTTCACTGGTATTGGTGTCGACTACTAAATTTCTGGTATCGTGACATTCCTAACCTATTGTTTTATTTCAGAGCCAATGAATACAGAGCCAACATAACAACAAATGCCTCACTGTCTAAATGCATGTGGACGGCACTGTAGTGTACAGGGTATCGGCCATGTTTAAAACCCAACAAATACAAGAAAGAGAGAGTATGCTCCAAGTGAGAAGGAAATAAACAGTCTGGCTGTACTAGACACTGGTACACTACCCAAGGGAAGTGGTGTTAGACAACACAAAACGCAAAAACAAACGCAGGCAGCTTGCATGTCCACACACGCGTGTCACCGACGGGGCGGCGGGCGGGGGGGCGACAGCTCCCAGGATCAGCCCCCGCGATGATAAGCATCAAACTCGATGACGCTCTGACACACTCCATAGGTTCTGATGTTAAACACGACAAGGATGTCCCCGACAGTATCTCTGCACCCTCTTCAGAGAGCTATCAAAGGGCAAGTTCAGTGAGCACACAAAATAAACCTCCCCACCACACACACACACACATATATATACACACCTCCTAGCACATCTCACTGCAGCATCTTCGCGCTGCATAGGAATCAGGGATGTGTCGCTGTCCCCAGGCGGCAAGTTTATCTAAAAAGGAAACACCTGATTTTTTTTTTTTTTTTCCTTTTTTGGCTCCTTTTCATTCCCTGCCTCCCTTGTTAAACACACAACCTTGATTTTGTTTCTGTCTGCCCGGGAGGGGTGAATTATTTACAGGATAAACAAGGTGATGTTGTTTCAGTCAGTCAGAGCCAAACTCCCCTATCGCAGCAGCAAAGAGGCAGACGGGTTTACCTGGCAGGCATGAGGGGCTGAGCTCGGATACAGAAGCCGGGGAGCAGCTTCACAATGGCGGCCCCGTACAGTGATACCTTTGTGAGCGGGGTGGGGGGGGTGGGGGGGGGAAATGCCTCCACACCAGATTCATGGGCTGGGAGTCCCAGACTGCCGCGTCGTCCTATTTATCGGAGACAATGGCGGCTATAAAAGCACATGAGCTGATTTACTGAGTGTGTGCATGAAGTGAGGGTGGTGGTGGTGGTGGGGGGGGTGTTATTAAGTGATCATAAAGAAGTGGCATTCATGTTTGCGGGGGTTGCTGCCGTACAAGGTTCAGGCGGAGAGATGATGAGGGACCTTTTGCAGCTAAAGCCTCTAATCCCGTCTGTGGTCGGTGTTGGGCTCCAGCTGGTGGGAGTGCAGCTGTGCTCGGCCCCTGCACAGGTGAATCAGTCTCCCCCCCCCCCCCCCCCTTTAACAACTCCCCCTGTATGGTGGATTTTCACGGTGCTTTGATCTCGCGAAGGTGGCGGTTACACCCCCTCCCATGGATACGGTGACAGCGTGGGTGATCCGTGTTACCGAAGACATTTCTTTCTTTTTTTTTTTTATAAACATACGCCAAATGACAGCCCCGGTTGAGGGCTTAGCACAGGTCAAGCCCGGCTAAATTCAATGTGGCGGTGCGGAAAATTCACTTCAAAACATTAGCTGCTGGGAGGAAGTGGGCTCTAATGAGTGTTATGACTGCATTTTTCTGACATAATTTACCATCGGTGAAATGATGATCAAGATCGTTCAACAAAAACACATCCATCCCAGACATTAACCCTAATCTCTCCGTTGTATCCGCTGTCGGATCACTGACTCACTTATATATATTGTTTAGCATATATATAAAGTAGGTCCCTGAACATAAGCAGCTTAAAACACGACTGCCACACATTCTGTTAATGGTGATCATGTTGCATTATTTCAGCTGTTTGCTTGTGTTTTCGAGGGAAACCGGGCACTTCGCATCCGCCAGAAACAAGCCAGACAAAACAGCTGCGCTTCGGTTTGACCTCCGACTCCGTCTGCACGTTCGCCGTAAAACTGCTTCACATTTAACACACTGGTTTACTCTGACGGGGACACAATGGGAGGATGTGATTCGGCCCTTGGCGCGGATCGAAAAACAACATTCCTAATGTCTTTACGCGCCGTAGCAAGATCCCACTTATCATATTACTCATGCCTTTGTGTCCTTTTCTGCAGGCAAAGAGGTTTCTCTTCATGTTACCAGCTGGAAATATCAGTGATGAGCTTCTCCGCTTACTAAGCGCGCCGGTGTAAAGGCAGTTTGTGTGCAGATTCTGTGGCCCGGCTGGCTGCACAGGTAAGCAGAAAATAGCTCTTAGCTCCGGCCTGACCTTGAGAAGGATGCCATTCAATCAGCGAGCTCGCCGCAGTAAAGGCCCTATCATTGCACTAATAGACTGGATCTTCCACTCGGCCCGGATCACGGACAATGCATGGATGGCTTCCTCCTTGCTTGGCAAGTTAAAGGGGGCAATTTATTCAATAAATTAAACAGGGAAAATAAGCCATGATGAAAGAAATACTGCTGCTGGGCGGGTATGGATTGAACTTGTGTAACAGTCTGCACACCTAATTTAATTTTCAGTTTATAGACATAACAGAATTGGATGACGGCAATTGACAGAACAGTTAAAATGCAAGACTGAACAGACTGTGCTCGTGTTCTCGTTGCCAAGAACGAAACATCAGAGGTGGAGAGAGTGTGCGGCGCGCTCCTTATCTGCAGCCCATCATCCAGCTGGAAGAGTCAACGTAATAAGGAGGAGATTTAAGAACAGTTGCCCGCTTTGAACTTTGAGGCTGTGCGATCAAATTCCACCTTATCAACTGGCAGCTTAAACAAGTTGTGTCATTTTTTTTTCTGACGGCTTACAGAGAGAGAGAGGGAGAAGGAAGGTGGGGGGGGTGAAGCTGGAACCGTCATAACTACTGGCTGCTGCAGTGCATCGTGACAAACAACGGGGCGAAAAAACTTGGGATTTATTGCTCTGATAACCTTCCAGATTCCTTCGGCTGGTGCTGTATGCCAGACACAAACTCTGACAGAGTTATGCATCATTAATCCCCATGAACACTGCCAGTGATAAATAATGCCCCGCGTCCCTATGAAAAATAAGGCAGTTATTGCCAAACCATAAAGAATGGTATTCATATCATCACTTCAAGCAGATAATAATGCGAAGATACCATGTTTCGAGGATTCAAAAGCACACTCGTACTGACAGTGAGCTGTATATTTCTGCTCTCGTTCTACGAGCTGTTGGAAAAGAGAGCTCCCAATAAATAACAGCACTTGAGCGGAGTAAATCGAAAATCTTTATATCAGTGTCATACTGCTTGCAATGCTGAGCAGACACTCGAGCTATCAAACAGCATTTAGTGCATAATAAACCAAGGTAAATAACGACTTGGCTCCATCTTTGCAATCACGACTAAAGTAGAAGCAAATAGCAGGTAATCAGTTAGTACACAACAAAATCAAGTGTGTCTGGTAACCTGTTGCTCGACGTTTTCCCACAAAGAGCAGCTTATATCTGATAATTTCTCAAGGCTCAGACTTGAATCCGGTCCAATAAACATAGTAATACTATATCCCCTACAGGTGTATATTCTTGGTGGGTAAGCGGCGCAAAAGAGAAACTAGAAGGAACTCCGTTTGATACAGAGATGTTTCCAGCTCCAGATGCTGTGGGGCCCTCTCTTGTGAGAAGCCAGGCGGAGATCACTTACTTTCCTATTGAGAGTTGGAACATAAATTCAAACCCTGCAATAAATCAAATATAAATTTTCAGGCTCCCCTCACTTTCCCCGAGAACGGCTGCAATAACAATGTCATTCGACTCCTGCCTGGTTACCATTAATGCTCTGGATTTCTTCCATGCTAATGATTTGGTCCCGTATCCTGTATGCCGTTTTACACACACCCCTGCTGAAAAAAAAAAAAAAAAAAAGAAGGGAAATATTACTGACCTATTTAACGCTTTGCAGGTTAAGAGAAGAAACTAAGGTCTGTGGCAGATGCTCTTTACATATACAGTATTTCCAAACTCTCTCAAAATGGACTCTCCGTGCCAGATATAACACCCCTGCGTGCCAATAATGTTAATATACCGAAACTCTGCGGCTGCAACTTTCACATTTCTAGACAGCGACGTTCCTGAGCCAGAAAAAAAGAGGACAATGCACTCCAGTTAAATCTAACTTGAGTGAAAAATGTGATTTCTATTTAGATATTGTTCTATGTGCCAACGGGCTTCTCCTTCTGCCAAAAAAAACCCAACAAATTCGATCTCATTCAGTCTATTTTCTCCTTGAAATCACAGTCCTATAATAATCTTTAAAAGCTGATCGCATGCCAACACTGATTCACTGAATATTTACTGGAATGGCCACATAATCACCATCTGAGCAGTCCTCGTAACCCAAATATATACAGTCTAGTATCAGAATTCCAATTCATGCTGTATATTTGTTTCGCGCAGTGTAAACAGACATTTTAATTCCGGTGAAACCGTATAACCCCAAAGTGGAGCTGATTCCGGTTGGTTGGCTGTTTAGAGAGAGCCATTCTGGGTGAAGCGCACTTTACTTTTTAAGCAAAAAGAAAACCAATTTCAGTGCAGCACCTGCACCCCTCTGCCCTGTTGGCTTTGGCGAAAGCGGATTCAATGAGTTTCCAGCCAGCACTACAAGGCTGCGTGCCTGCAAGAATCTGCACTGACAGAAGGCTTTTAGAGAAGAACCAAGGTCACCACTACAATAACACGGCACAGAGGATCCGCTGCAGAGCCAGGGGGAAGTGCTGTGTCTCTCTCACACCCTTGAAATGAAAACCAATGAGTGCAGAAGGATACCAAGTTCAATAAACTTCACCTCACTTTGTAACCTCTGCAGAAAGACTAAATAAGCAAGAGGCTAACAAGCCGCGCTTGCTCTTATGGTATTATACACTTAGGTGTAAACCAACTGTGTGTATAAGAAAATCTCCATCACTGCAACATGAAATATATCTCAAGACTAATGGTTGTGGCTTCCAATCCAAACAGCAGGAATATACAGTCGGTGTATTAATGTCACAAGCTAATGCCAGACGTGCTATAGCCTCTTTCAGGGGATATGTATCGTCACACAGCTGCCTTCAAAGTGCAAGAAAACATATTTGAAGGACAGAAGTTTTATGCTTAATAACCAGAAAAAAAAAAATAGAAAGCACTGTACTGTACATTGTAATTCAAACCAACACAACACTTGAAAATAAAACAGTCATAGGGCTGTGTATTGGCAAGAATCTGGCGATGCGATACGTATCATGACACACGGGATACGATTCAATATATTGAGATACTGTAATCAAGGCAATATATTGCGATTTTTTAAATCAAATTTTAGGCAAACTGTCATAGTATAAAGAACACACCATCGTTTAATATCTGAGTAAAAAAAGATTTGTATGCAACCAGAACGGTGGGATCTACATTTGCGTTTATCACAGTCGCTGTAACATCCAACATCATAGCACTACTAGTTTTTGTGCAATCTGTGCCGCTGTCTGACACAAATCTTTTGCATGTAAACTAATAATTAAAAATCGATAGTGTTTTTGAGAATCAATACAGTATCACAAAATATAATATTGCGATACTCGAGTGTATCGAAATTTACTTACACCCCCAAACAGTCAGATGTTAAATAAATGCATGCTACTTTCGTTCAACTTGTAATCATCTTGTTGCAGAATGTTTTTCTATTACTGTCAGCGTTAGTAGGATATCTCAAAATCTGTTTATAGATTTCAATTAAATTTGGTGAAAAGTTGGGTGATGAGCCAGGGAACAAGTAATCAGTGTTTGGTGCACATCCAGAAATGTATTAATGGACTTCTTAAAAGGATAAGGCTGTTATACTATGTTTTTTTGTATTGTCAAAAAAACTAATGAAAAGACCAAAACAAAAAATGTGTTAGGCCATCTCCCAAGCCCACTGGTTGGTTCCTAATAAAGATGTAAATCTTTAAAAGCAGTTCACAAGTATATAGTTTTATTTATTAAAAAGTACCTGTTGCATCTGAACAGCTGGACACTGTAGTGTTAGCAAACATTACTCAAAAGGGACCAAAAGTGGGACTATTTTCTGCAGCGAATTAATACACATTTAGTTAAGTTTGGTCTAGTTTGGTTTATTTCGGTCGTTTTCAAGTTATACAACTCAAATACACATGTAAAAAATAATAAAAAACAATAATAACTCATTGCTTTTGAAATAGTGACAAACCAAAGCAAGTTTAAGCTGACCGAAAAGGTGTAGGCTGAAGCCTTAGCTTATTACACCTACCCCTTTTACAGTCATTATTTTGTGCACTTCTCATTAAATGTATACACTAAAAATGAAAGAAAGAAAGAAAGAAAATATATGTATATTACATATACCCCAAAAGTCCCAAATAAAAATTCAGTATTCAGTATTGTTAATCATCTCATTTTTAAATATATTTTTTTTAAATCTATTAAGTGTATTACACATTTTTATTTCATTTTCAAAACTATTCCACACATTAACTCCTTTGACTGTTACACAACATTAGGAGCTCTAGCGAGTATTTACTGCAGCAGGACGGTGTTTGTGGGATTGATTCAAAATAAACTACTGTGGAGGTGTTCATCGTAATGAGGAACAGGTCAGCTAGTGCATCAACGTGGCTCCTTTATGTGTTTTTGTACTACAATGGAGGTCTATGGCACATACTGTACCAGACTTTGGGTACACAGGCAATACTAGTTAGTAGGACCAGTTTGTTGCTGGTTTTGATCTTTTCATGGGATTTGTTGACAACAATAAAAACAGAGAGCATCACCAGATTTATCCTTTAATAATTAAAGACGGAACATGCGGGCTATTTTCTCATAATCTACATTGAAGCTGATTCAGATGCAGATGAAATGTAAAATACCACATTTATAAACATGTATAATTAAAATCATATTTAATAATAACAATATTTGGGGAGTTGGAGTGTTAAGCAGCCTTGGGAGAGCAAGTGTTTTCTTGTTTTTAATTGTTAACACTATTTCAGAGGTGTTAATTCAACTTTATGGTGCAGTTTGTGCTGTTGTATTGGACTTCATTACATTTACAAGATTATTTCTAACATTTTGTCTGCCTCGTTTAACAATGCACGGTGCCAACAACAATTAATAATGAGTTCACGAAGCATTCTCGCATCTTGTCTTATCGTATCACAATGTACAGTGGCTTCTATTTCCCTCGTCTCCCAGTGTAAAGTCACTGTATATGAGCGTGCATGCAAGGAGATGATTTTTTTTTTTACATAATTGTTAATGATGGGAAAGCCCCAGCAGGCTTCTTTAAAGGGTTGTCAGAGAAATCGCTAACAGCTGCCAGCCACAGGAATTCAGAAATGCCAAACCAGCACTTTGTGATTGGCACAAGGAAGTTACACCCACTTTGTAATAATATGTTTCTCTTTGGTGACTTGCCAAATGGGCTGCTGCCAATGTAGACATCACGACAGACTGATCAGATCGTTCTGTACGAAAAACATCAGGGCCAAGGAAAACTATAATTATTTGCCTGAGGTCAGGGTCAGGTTGCTGTGAAGCTCATAAATACAAATGAGATGTAACTTATAGAACAAATCTAATAACGGTGACGCCACTCGAAAAGTCATTTTGATGAATAAGCCTTAATTATAGCTATTTGCCTTTACATTTTTTCTACTACACATTTCCATACCTGGCAGTCCTTTTTGACAGGGTAATAATGGCTGTACAAAATCACGGAACTAATGTTTAATGTTAATTCTTAATGGGAGTAATTTTAAACGGCTAATTTAATGATTCTGATACAGTTAAGCGGCATGATACTGCGCCGCTGTGTGGAAGGCGACTGTGCTGTTTTTGAAGAAGTAAAGTGAAGCAAACAAAAGCCGCGAAAACCTTTCAGAAGGAATTAGCTCAACAGACTGACTGTAGTCGTACATCTTCCTCGACTCCACCACACCTGCTCCGGTCCGTCTATAATAACCCGCCGTCTGCTCTGCAGGTGTACTCTGGGTATTTACTCCAGACCCATTTACCACAAATACATGCTACTGTATGTTGTGTTCCTCCGGCAGCCGTGTTTCTTCTTCTGTCTGCTCACCGTCAATCCCCCCCCCCCCCCTCCCGGTCCCAGTCCTAGCCTTGATGATACATTTGTTTTCCATAAATCAATTTTTGAAACTCAGCAATTACCCCACACCACAGGGAGTCAGGGGAAATCTATAAGTCAGAGGTCCTGAAGATGCTCAATAGTCAGTCCTGTCACTTCCTGTCTGCCTGCTTCAAAACACAGTGATGGACCTCAGTGGTAAAGATAACGCAGGTCAATAAGAACCATCTGACTAGACACAAGTGGAAAGGAGGAGCTAGGTGGGCAAACAAAACGAAGAAAAACAATATGCATACAGCTGCATTGTTGTTACACAATATTCTAATGTAAGCACATATGTAAAGATTCCCACCTAAGCTAAATATTCTTGTATATAAAAATTATGTTAAGATCTAATGCGTATTATTGTGAGACATTAATTATATTAGCAGCACCTGCTTCCACATATTCTTCACCACTTCAATCCAACCAAGAGACTAGTAAGTAAATAATAAAATCACTATTGTGCTCCTACACTCTGTTTTGAAACCTGCAAATTATGACTGTTATTAGTTACAGGCTACAATCAGCTGCACCAGAAGTTTTGTCCTAATTTCATACATACCAATATGACACAGTATGTATAATATACAAATGTTTGTTGTCTACTGGTTGAACAATTCTGTAGGAGACAGTTTACTCCTCTGTTTCCTACAAACAGGAAATAGCACAAGACTTGCATCAACGGACGTTAATCAAACTGCAACTTTGGAACACCACCGCTGCCAATTAAACTTTTTAATTTAATTCAATTCTTGTTTTTGTTGTCTGAGATGTTCCTGTAGCTGCCTCGCCACCATCTGGAATTTGATTACTTTTTTCTTTTTTTTTCAGCTGTGAGAAGCTCCTCTGTTTCCCTTGTGCATTGATTCATAGGACAATAATGTTTGTGAGCAACACACTCCAAAAATCAAGCACATATTTGACCGCTGTATTTTTCAAAGCCTGCTTAGAAAGAGTAATGGAATTGGGAAAACAGTGTCTCTGTGTTGTTGGTTGCAGACGGAGGTCAACGCAGGTCATAGACTACTTAATACCCCTTTAATAACTTTTTGATGCAGGAAGTAATGCTCCTAAAGACTGGCAGTATTATCGCTATGTGACATGCACAGCTGAAGTGCCTGAACAACCCTCGAGACACAAACTGATACGTGATATTCTACCGCTAGTCCCACTGCTACTTTAACAGCAGCTTTCAAGAACGGAGATTTAATTTCTTTACATGTTTACCTTTGTTTCATCCCTACCTACCCCTCCCCTCCAGCACTTCCCCTTCTCTCTTCCGTCCCAGGAGACAAAGCAGGCAGACAGCTCTAATAAACAGTGGCGTGAAGCCTTACAGTGATGGCGTATGCCGAGGCAGCCGATGTGATCAATTATCTAGTGGCCGATTCTCTTTAATTAGAGGGTTTAAGTATTGAGTTAGCCTGGGTGGGAAGCTGAGAAGCAGCATGTAAACCAACCTCATTACACTGCAGTGATTCACCTCCCAGGAGCTGTGATCCACGCAGTGTTTACACCATACATTTGTTTCTGTGGTAACATATCGAGTGGAGGAATGGCTTGGTGACAGACCCAGTTTTTTTTTTTTTTTTTCCCTCCTCTCCACTACTCTCTCTCTCTCTCTCTCTCTCTCCATTTTCTTTCTTTCACTCTCCCTCCCACTCACTGCTGAAGAGGCTGTCACACTGGTTTGCCTTTTGTTGTGGAGAGTCTGGAGAGGTAGCACAATGTGTCCTAGTTAAAGCAGTGCCCCATCTGCCCGGCATAATTAGACAATTATGCTGGAAGGATCCGTCATTAATTCCTTTGTCGTGGCCAATTTCGCACCACAAAGAGGTCTCAGGTTTAGTTTTCCTTTGCAGATATCTGTTCATTTACCCTGGCCCCTGTTATCGTCCTCGAGTATTGATACTGTGGCAACTTGGGGCAGGAAAATATTCTCCTGCCAATATTGACTGGTTGGTACAGTTGTAGTGAAAAGGCCAAGGGGAATATTGGCTGCTGTCTCGCGCTGAATAAAAACAAGCAGCTAGGAAGCAGCCCTGTGAAAACACAGGCAGACACACAACAAACAGCCGTAGTTAATGCATCGAGGTTAGGCACACTGATGAAATATGCATTATGTGGAATTATCCTAGTGTTGCATTGCGGGGTGTGTATAGACTAACCCACTAAAACACCACCAATTAAATCTGAAATTCATTCATTATATTCGTGTTGGAGTGATGAAATACAAAATAAACAATTATCCACCACTTCTCAGAAATGTTGATCTGTTTTGTGAGGTCACATTTGTCCTATTAACAGTGTCAACGCCATCTAACTTTAATCAATTTAATAAACGGGCTAATATTTTCATTATTTCATGGCATCAGTGATACTCATCTAGGATTGGTTGACAGGTGCTTAAACTGTATCAGGACAACTTAAAGGTGCTCTAAACGATATCCAGAGCATTGATATAGCATCAAACAACTATTAGCTATGTAAAGATATAGAGGAGTAATGTCTACCTGAGCAGAGAATGAAGTCACTCTCCTTCTGTGTGTGTTGTAATCCGAGCTTCTCCATGCTTTGTTGACATAGACGGGCCGGCCGCGTGTGCCTTTTAGTGCTTGTTTGTGCATGTGAGCGTGCCTCAGTTCCCTCCCAGGTTAACACTGTTATCACTTTTGCCGTTGTTTCCACAGTTAGCACTGTTAGCTACGAGCCGCCGGCTCAGCTGTCGCCATGTTGAGAGCCATGCGGAGGCAATAGAAATGCTCCCAATCTTGCATTTAGCACTTTTGAACAGTTTCTGGTTAACAGCTTGGAGTATTTCAATTTATAATGATATGAAAAGTAAACAACTCCTTGCAAATGTTTGGCATCTTTACCTGATAAACAACTGAAATGTTATTATTAGCACTAGCATGTAACATGCCTTGTATATTATATGCTAAAATCAAGTTATTAGCATTTTAACATGCGTGCAGTTAGCTGTCTGACCGCAATTGCTATCCCTAAATTTGCAACGTTTCCTTGGCTAAATGGTCAGTTTATCATCTATTAGTGGCTAGAACAAAGCTAGGTATGAAACATGGAAAAAGGTGTTCCATCAAAGATCAATTGTGCATCCGAAATCACTTCCTATTTGCTATCATAGTTACTGTATGCCATTTTATTTGAGTGTCCAAAAGTGTAAAGCTTACCATACTTTTTTTTAATACCATTATTCAACAGAGAGCCATGCTAGATGTGATGAGACACTGTACCTGTCAGTGAGTCAAATTTACTGCTCACAATAATAGCAAACTGCTGAGTGTTCATTATGTAAAGAACAGTACATTAGTGAAGGAGGGAGTGATTTCAGACACATCACTTCAACCCTGTATTCAACTAACAAGCCTTTACACTTAATTGCATGCGTCTGGCAGACTGAAGTTCCACCTCAGCTTTCTGTCTCTCTGGTTATGGAGCAACCTGCTGCTTGTGAAAGTACAATTTGTAAAAGTCCCTATCGAACATATGTGTTGTCACATTAACTGTTTCACAGTTGCACTGAGAAACTCAGCTTGACAGAGACATGTGGGAAGATATCTTACAATGTAACTCAAATCTGATTAGAGCAGTGATCTAATCAGCCATGAATTCATCTGTGAAGACAAGCAGGCAAAGAGAAAATCACCGCGGAGAATTCTGTATAATTATCAAAAATCTCACAGCGGTACATTAAAATTCTAATTACGACATATTATCTTAATTGCAAAGGAGATGCAAATCAAAACAAGGTTAACGCTGCTCCCTTAACATGCAGGAGAACATGTGGTGGGAACCTCTTCAATATTCACTGAATCAGCTTGACTTGTTCGACATGAGAGGCTGTCAATTTGTAATGCTTCCCTCTCTTAGGGGCGATAATCCTAGCTGAGAGCACAAGCAGCAGCAGCGGCGGCAGCGCAGTCGTGCAACAATGAGAGAGAACAAACATCTAATTGCTGTGCATTCATTTGCTTTTATTGCATCAAACAAAGCTGGTGACAGCTCATCGCAAGTGAACTTGTGTTGCTGTCCGGAGAAAACCATGTACCTCCATAATATAAATGATTCAGGAACTAGGAAAAAAGTCCCTGTCTTAAGGCTTAGATGATCTAAAATCAGTGGGCTACCTCCGGGTCTGAGAAGTGAAGCCAATGCTGAAGTGCCTTAAACTTGCATTCTTTCTAATAGCCAGCAGGGGGCGACGCCTCTGGTTGTAAAAAAAAATCTGATTGTATAGAAGTCTATGAGAAAATGAGCCTACTTCTCACTTGATTTATTACCTCAGTAAAGATTGTAAACATGAGTTTATGGTCTCAATCTCTAGTTTCAAGTCTTCTTCAATACAGCATGATGTTCGTTTAGTAAATTATGGTCCCATTTAGAGTCAAATAGACCATAAAGCAGGATATGCTTTCCGGCAAGGCTACCTTGTGATTGACACAGAACACAGAACTTTTACTCTTTACAGTGTGTTTTTAGTTCATGAAAGTTAATTATAACCTTTATGGTCGCCTTTAAATGTCTTATTCAGCGTTCGGTTGTACTCATCTCCACCCTCTCGTGTCACTTCTGGTTGCAAAAAAACAAGATGGCGACCGCCAAAATGCCGAACTTGAGGCAGTCCACAAACCAATGGGTGACGTCACGGTGCTAGAGTGAAGATACTGGTATCATATGAAACTAGAAAATCTTATGAATCCATTCCATGTCATACTAGCTTGTCACGAAGGAGGCTAAATAACACTCCAAATTTATGTTAAGTTTTGGTGGGGAAAATCTGGCATGCATTTTCAAATGGGTCCCTTGACCTCTGACCTCAAGATATGTGAATGAAAATGGGTTCTATGGGTACCTACAAGTCTCCCCTTTATAGACATGCCCACTTTATGATGATCACATGCAGCTTTGGGGCAAGTCATAGTCAAGTCAGCACACTGACACACTGACAGCTGTTGTTGCCTGTTGAGCTTGAGTTTGCCATGTTATGATTTGAGCATATTTTCTATGCTAAATGCAGTACCTGTGAGGGTTTCTGGACAATATTTGTCATTGTTTTGTGTTGTTAATTGATTTCCAGAAATAAATATATACATACATTTGCTTAAAGCAGCATATTTGCCCACTCCCATGTTGATAAGAGTATTAAATACTTGACAAATCTCCCTTTAAGGTACATTTTGAACAGATAAAAAATGTGCGATTAATCACGATTAACTATTTTAATCGATTGACAGCCCTACTTCTTATATACAGCCTAGGTCCAAAACCCAAATATGGGCTTGTGATCCTTCAGCCGATCTGAACACAAAACAAATCACGTAAACTGATGCTCAATTTTCACTCTGCTGAATAAGAAACACCCATGTCTAATGTGCAACAAATACAACAGAAAAAAAAAAAAAAAAGTTCTCAAGAAACTGCAACTCCCATGGTACACAACAAATTGCTTGCCATAAATTGTATCTGACAGGTACACACTGTAACTCTGCAGACGTAAGACAGCCGGATGACAGCAGGCACAAGGGGTAATGGTGGAAAGGAGAAGAACGTGCCATTGAACATGGATTTATGAGCGGGTCCAGACTGAGGTGATCCATCAGTGGAGTCACATAGCATCAAACGTGTTTAGGACACATTTAAATGAGGCGGTTTCAAAGGGTGCCAATAGCCCAAAACATGTGGGATGCGTCTGGGAAACCGGCAATTTGCTGCCTTTTAGCAGAAGAGAAGTCTCTCGCCACCCACAAAGGGTGATTTTCAATCCGGTTCAGTCTCTTAATTGGAGTAGTTATGCTTTGATAGAGAGCTCCCATTTCTCCGGAGGTTCTCGCAGTAGCCTAATAACAGTATGTGGCAGCTTCAAACTAACTACAGCCGTTTTTGAAACATCAGATTCCTGACAGAAAATAATAAACTAGAGGTGCCCTGTGTTTTCACTAAAAGATATTGGAGTTTCTCTACCAATTGGCTTTGGGGATGGCGGTTACCCGCATACTGTAAATTGAGTTTCTCTTTCTCACTTTCTCCCACAAAACACACACATGCAGCGCAAACACTCTCGCAGCCCATACCCTCGCCGGACAGAAATAAATGGAGACCCCAGGAGTTCCCTTTGGCCCCGGCCCTCGCAGTCTATAACACAGCCGACAGCTCCGATCGCTCCTGAGAAAGCAAAAGCTGCTCGGGGATCGCTTTACAATTCTCAGGGGCTCGAATAACCTGATCTTGAACTGATCCCGCGCACTGATCCTTCGGTATTGGGTTAGGAACGTGTGAAGGGGCCTGTTGAATGAGCTCGCTGGATATCAACATCCCCACTCCGTGTTGCTCCAGCCCGGCAGATTGTTTGACTTGATTAGTCTCTGCCCGAGTGTTAGACTACCCAACGCCAAGCCCTCCAGACACCCGTATCAATGTGTCAGAGGGAAAAGTGCTCTCCCAAGTCTCAAGGTGGAGACCATTACCCTGAGTGAGAGCACTGTAAGTTAATAGGATTTGCTCCCGATCAAGAGACTGAGCTATTTCCTGGGGCTGTTACAGGCCGAAGCACAAAAATAAATGTTCCTTTATTCAACACTATTAAGCGTCCCCCCCCCCCCCCCTCCCAAAAACTCCCCAACACCACCAACCGCTCTGACCCCACCCATTCCTTTTTCTCCCCGTTGGAATATCTGTTTTTTACTGCAGGAGGTTGTGCTCTCCCTCTCTCTTTCTCTTGTTTTTTTTTTTTTTTTTTTCTCCCGAGCAGCCAGTAAAAGTAAAAGGTTGGCACTTTTTGTCTAAAGGAGCCATTTGTTCAGGTGAAAATGAAACTTGCATGGTAAGCAGAGCCGGGCCTGCGGTTGGACAGGGGCAGAGGGGATGCCAGATTAATCATATGGACTATACACCATGAGGATATTCATTGAGGAGTAATTGCCAAGGGGCTTTATGTAATGTATTCTCCCCATGAGGTAAAACCTTGTAGCAGTGAGAAAGGATAATAGAGTAAGAGGATCATATAAAATGTTTGCTGCTCCAACCTTTAACTCGGAGCTTAACCCCGACCTCGGATAGTAATTACAGAGTTAATTGCCTACTGATCTGAGGAGGAGGCTCCATCCAGCTCCACTGCAGATGTCAATTGGGCTTAAGAGTCTCCTTCTGAGGTGCAACAGATCACGGGTTGTCTTATGTAACTTAAAGAAGGGACAATTAGCAGTATCAAGTTGAAGTTGTGGGTGTTAAAGTTTACAGCGACTACAGTTGGACAGTAATTCATTTATCGAACTACATTTTATTGAAGTTATTCAATGAATATGCTCATCTTTTTCTCTTGAATTCACGGATTTGTTTCCATAGTCCAAAAACACTTTGTTTACGATGATATAAAACACAGAATAGCAGCAAAACATCACGTTTAAGGAGCTGAAACTGGTGACTGTTTGACATTTTTTGCTTGATACATTACTTTAACTTTCTTTCATTGACTAATCGATTACTCCACTAATTCTCTCAGCACTAAATAATAACCATGATGGCATCATATCTTGTTATTGTTTTACAAATACAGGCATCCAAATGATCAATTCACAGAAAAATCAAATTAAAAACTAACAAAAATAGTTATTGAAGTTTTTGTTTTGCACAAATGATGAATTTTGTCTGGTGTAATGCATGCCAATGAACATCAATTAGGTTTTTTTTAATTGTTTATGTGTGATTTTGCAATATTGTGATATATATATCAATGTCAGAAAAATATCATTTAAAATATGAAATGGATCTATTATAAACTATAAGGTCGGATTTCAATGTTAAAGGAAGAGTGTGTATCAAACGTGAGCCGCGGAGTGCAAAACCGTGGTACCGCCAGCCTCCGTCTGACATCCGTTGCTCCTAAAGTAGTGTTATTGTGGTGAGGATGGCAGGGCGAACGACGTTACCGCGGTTTTGCACTCGGTGGCTCACGTTACCGCAGTCTTAGAAAGGGAGGAGTGAGCGGAGTTGGTTGCAATCTGCAACCACACCACTAGATGCCGCCAAATCCTACACACTTAACATTCATCGACTTTCATTGAAAACAGAGGGAGATTAAATTAGCATATTGTGTTATTGTTTAATTTGACACAGTACAGAATATAAATTGTAATAAAAAGTTGTGTATCAAACTTTTTGTATTATACTTGTGAAGAGACTTGTCTGACATAATATACAGCAGTGGAACACAGCTATGTGTTGCATTAAACATGCACTTGATTTGTTATAGTGTGATACATACTTAGATAGCATAAACAAAATTGATTCCAGCCATGACGCTCACCGCTAATTCTTACCACATCGCCGAGCCCTAATAGTAACCAGTCTTCCTTTGGTGTGCATGACAACACAGCACTCAAGTTTCGACAACTCCGAATAGAAAATAAAGCACATTAGACTATATAATAAGCCTCTCTGGGTGGAAAAAAAAAAAAGCAGACAGATTTCCTCTGGATTTGTTTAAAAAACCTTAAGAGAGAATAGAACTGGCGCATTTCACCGCAGATCTGAGCACAGCTCACTCAGGAAAACCTGAATGTCTTCAGCGAGTCAAATAGTTAAGTTGAGCCGGTGCTGCCATAAACCCGGTGGGAGAGCTTGGAATAATCTAGGCGATGTTAATGATGCAATTTATATGTGAGGGGACCGGTGTTTGGCAGGCTCTTTCCGTCTGAGCGGGCTGCACAACCCAGCGAGCTCCCAGCACCCCCTGCTAGATGGAGGGGGTGGAGTAGGAGGAGGATGTCAGAGCCCATGTGAAAAGAGGGAGCGAGCGAAGCACTGATAAGAGCCATTACTATTAGTGTCTGTCTGTCACCTGCTGTGCGTCATCCAGCCTTCTCTCTCTCCACACGCGCCCCCATCCCCGTCGCCGATCCATCCCCATCCGTTTTCCTGAGGCACATCACTTCAAATTTGCACTCACCTACACATTTTCCATCCTGTCACAGATACACTCGCTCGGCTCGGAAACCGAGCCAAGCTGCACTCTGAAAAACTACCGCGAGCTTTGTTTCAAAACACTTGTGAATTAGCGAAGGTGCAGACAGCTGCCAGCATTTATTCGATAAACAAAATAGCTATAGATGAATAACCGTATTGGCACGAGGGGGGGGGGACGCAATATTCCAGACGCACCGTTTTCTCAGTTTTTCCAAGGAAAACACAAAGCCTAATTTGGTATTTCATTTATTACTTGGCACAATACAACAGCTCCTTAAACTTATGAACTCGGGAGAAATGAACAGTAATTGCAGGCTGTTCTTTATTTTCTTAAGACCTTTTTAACCAAAATATTTAAAGCTGTTTTTCTCAGTTGCTATGCAACACTTCAACCGCAAGAGTGGGAGCATGCTGAGAATGTGCCAAATAAATGCTACTGCCACAGACATTCTGCGGGGAAATATGAGAAGAGGGGGCATCGTTCAATAATCACATGGAAATGTGGAGCGCTTGTGTAAAATGCACAATCATCCTTTCATTCATCAGTTACTTGACCTGTGTCAACACATGATTCCAACCAATAGTTTGTTTAATGAACCATTGTTTATAGTCTGAAAGGCTCATGTGAGCACAGTTTTTTTTTTTTATCGCCTGTGCACCAAACATACAAGTGGCTGCAGGATACAGCGACTTGTCCTGTGCAAAATATCATCCGCTAATTTGACATGAGAATGCTGCCAGATATGTGGACTACTGTCTCTTTCACAAGTCCTTTTAGATTTCACTCAGAGCTCGCCTCGAGCCCGGGCAACTGTACAACAGCCAAGCAGAAAGCGAGCGAGCCAACGGTGCTGCCTTTCTTCCTGAGCCTGGAACCAAGGACTTAAAGCAAGGACACGTTATGCAAGATATCACATTCAATTCCACTGCCAGCCTCTGAGGCCAGATGATACACGTTGAGCGGAGTCTGTCTCTCGAGCCCTCAATGTTAATCAACACTCTTTCCAATGCATACTTATGAGTTACAATCTACTCCCCACGTCTTCCCTTTGGCGGCTTAAATTAAGTCGCAAATTTGACGGCAAATTAACTTCAACGGGGACGGCGATACGTCACCTATACGGCGAGATCTGTGCCGTTTGTCGCCGGGGCGACGCAAAAAAAATCTCGCGCATCTGAGAGGAAAAATTAAATCAAACAAATTATTTTTTCGTGTGAAAGTCAAATTCGAGGAAACAGAAGAAAGGAGGCGCCACGCGGCGGGGCCAATCAGCTGTTAACAAATCCTCTCTGATGACAAAAGCCTTGCATAATCGCCCAGTCAACCTTTATCATTGTGATCACAGAGCTTGAGATTTAATGCGTGCTGGTATTAGCTGTGACATACAGTCACAATACAGTTGAGGTGGGAGGAACACATGCTCAGACGGTGTGTGTGTGAGTGTGTGTGCACGTACACGTGTGTGTAAAGGGGAGGTGGATGTGGAACCAACAGAGATCTCCCCACTTCATCATTGAGTAAATGGCACCGCAGACGTGAGCTGCGACTTCACAGCTGCCTCATGGCGGGTGACATTGAAGCCCACGCATGAACACATCGCTCATCAAAGCGAATGAGGCGTTCGTTGCTTCCGCTGCTTGTGCCGGGGAAAAAAACAATGGCAGCCCCCCCCCTCCCTCCCCCCTCAAGTGCACACTTGCACACCTGGAATGTCTAGAATGAGTAGAGATGGGAATGAAAAACGGGGGGGGGGAAAAATCCATTTGGTTTCATGCATCTCTCACAAGAAGCTTAACAGACTGTAACCTTCCGCTGCTTCGTAATGGGGAGGAAACGGCAAGACCCCGGCGCCATAAAACGGCTCAGAGCGGGTGCTAACAGTGGTTCAGCAATTAACCTGTCTTAAAACAAACAAGGGGCTTTTGCTTTAACAACAGGCACACACTTGAGAGGGTTGATTTCTGCGGCGCGAAACTCAAAGGGCCCACCAGGGTTCAGGTTTTTAATCGGTCATTAGTGTGCTCATTTCGGCACAGCTGCGCCGACATCTACGCGACTGCAGGCTCACTCGATGTGATCAAAAACTAAAAAGCCAAAAGCTCTTATCCGAGAATGACCCGCCGTCGAATGTCTCAACTCAAAAGTGTCTTCGCGGACAAAGAATATTTGTTTTAACACCAATCATAAAGTGTGAGAAGTAGAAAACAGAACGCAACAGTCAAATTGTGAATGCCCTCTTTTAAGCACATCCTCCTGCAAGTTCAGTCACACAGTTTGAACACAAAAGCTCCACTCTTTCTCCTTAACTGTCCTCTTTTTCCTCTAAGTGGAACCAGACGTAGGCATTTCTTCATTTAGCCCATTCAAATGGAGGCAAGTTGCTGTTCTTTATTTATTTAACCAAAAAAAAAACGAGCCGTAAAAGCCAAACATTAGGTCATGGAATATTTTCACCCCGAGAAAATAAGTCAATGCCTTCAATGAGACATCAAACCCGGGTTTTTTAAGTATTCCCATACAAAATATGAGCTGGTGAGGAACTTTTTTTTTCTTTTTTTTCGAAGTCGAAAGTAGTGCTGTGGGATTGTTCTGTTTTTTAAATACAACTTTCAACAGTGTGGCGCTGCACATGCGTTTCCAATTAAGAGCTCAGAGCCAACATCCAAAGCCTGCTGGGCCCCACTCACCCCGTCCACGATTGACCAAGTCTGAGGAAATGTTAAACAGGCATCATAACCAAAACAGAGACGGCGGATTTTTTAAAAAAAGCCTTTACTTTTCTAAACAATAATTAAGACATCGCGGTGAACTGATGATACGGACTGCAAACAAAGCGCGCAATCTAAATAAAGAAAAAGGGGGGAACGTACTTAATCACAATTTTTTGTGACGCGTTCACAGCTAGGGCACTTAGACAGAGCAATTTGTCCCTTTGGTGAGTGGGTATACAAAGCCTGCTTACAGTGCAAAGAAATAAAAATATGTCAATGCGGTTGATTTGCGAGGACCATAATGAGAATGCACGGTTTACACGAGGCACTCAAGAGTAGGATCTACTTCCCTGGCAGCGGCAATAACTCCCTATGAGCCTGTCTCTGCTCAGACTTCAATCTCGGGGCCCTAAGGAGCCGTTGGAGGACTTTGATGTTCTGTCTAAATGAATTGACTGTGCTTCTTGATACGGCCCTCCAGTCAACCGACTCGCCCCACCGATTCTGTCACCTGCGATAAACACCGCGCGTGCTCGGAGGGCGGCGGTACCGAATTCTGGATCGCATGCTCAGAAAGGACTTTTTTTTTCTTTTTTTTCCCTTCAACTTTGCAAAATGACCGAAAATAAAATAGGATTGTTGTTTTTTCCGCCGTGCCCTATCTGCAGGAGAAGCCCTTTGATGTGTGAGGCTGTATGTGAGCAAGCAACGCCGGGGCTGGTTTTTGTTACCTTACAGCCCTGCAACATCCAGTAGGTGAGCCTTTATGTCGGATGCACCTTCAGGGCATGGTGTTTGTTAGAGCCTGGGCAAAGCCAACAACCTCCAACCCACTTCTATCAGTGCTTTTTTTTTTTTTTTGCTTTTTCTTCTTCTTCTTAAGAATCAGAGCCAGACGTACAAGCTTGTTGCAACTTCACCGACTTGATCCAAACAAAATCTAAGGCTTATTTAGGAGCTCTGGTGCACAGATGAGGAAGTACAAATGTGTTGATACTAGAGGGCTGTCAAAGTTAACGCGATAATAACGCGCTAACGCTAATTCGCTTTAACGCCACTAATTTCTAAACGCATTAACGGAACTTGCGATATTTCGATTTTTAGATTGTAGCGGGCTCAGTTTTAAAGCTAGAGTAAAAAAAACTGGCATCATATGAAACTAGGAAACCTAAGGAATTCGTTGGTACCAACCATGTCATACTAGCTTGTCAAGAAGGAGGCTAAATAACGCTCCAAACATTTTGGACCACTGGCATGGTCATTTTCAAAGGGTTCCCTTGACCTCTGACCTCTAGATACGTGAATGAAAATGGGTTCACACGAATCTCCCCTTTACAGACATGCCCACTTTATGATAATCACATGCAGTTTGGGGCAAGTCACAGTCAAGTCAGCACACTGACAGCTGTTGTTGCCTGTTGGGCTGCAGTTTGCCATGTTATGATTTGATCATATTTATTATGCTAAATGCAGTACCTGTGAGGGTTTTCTGGACAATATTTGTCATTGTTTTGTGTTGTTAATTGATTTCCAATAATAAATATATACATACATTTGCATAAAGCAAGCATATTTGCCCACTCCTATGTTAATAAGTATATATAAATGTATGTATAAATACTTGACAAATCTACCTTTCAGGTACATTTTGAACAGATTAAAAATGTGCGATTAAATATTTTAATCGTTTGTCTACCTTGGGACTTCTGGTTTGTCATGATGTGTGCTTTGATTATGGATAAGTAGTGACAGGAGCCATAATGCATGAAAAATAAAAATAAACAACTAATGTCTCAGGGCTAAAATAGCACTGAGTGCAACCAATCGACGACTAGCACACACTGCAACGGATGATTTCGATCAAAGAGCGGGGCACAGACGGTGGTTAAAGGGAAACAATACTTATCCATCTAAGCTTCAGCTTTGGTCAATTCTCATTTGACTAAATCCAATTACCATCGATTCTGCATCTTCTTAAAGCCGAGGTTTAGGCTTTCCTTGATAGTGCAGAAATCTTAACTCGATGAAGCGGCAGTATTTAACCTATTACAGCCTCCGATGAAGCGGTTAGGTTTGGGAGGAAAGTACGGGTTCTACTGGCGAACGCATTGATCCTCCCACACCCTGGGTTTTCCCAGCGTGCGCAGCGATTCCTGTGCAAAGCCTCTGAACACTTCTCTCCCTCCTCCAGCAGCGGTTGGTGCTCCTGAGCAAACCTGCCCTGGATCGAGCATCTCATTTAAGTCACCGGGCCCTTTGATGTGGATTCAGTGCTGCGGTGCATATCATTCGTGTTTGAAGGTTCAGCTTCCACAATACAGCGGGGTTTGAAGTTTCACATATTGCAAGTGCTACAATGTGATAATCTGGGAGCCGGTTATGCATTATACATTTTTCATAAAAGAACACCATCACCTGAAAGTGGAATGTGGAAAAGTCAGCGCTTCAAGGTATATATTGACAGAAACAGTTTCTGAGACTTCTGGGTGTGGGACGAAAACACTCTTGTTATCGTGAGCATTTCAGAATCGGCTCTACATCTTCTCTCTGAAGGGGGTAAATATCCAAATAAACAGAGTAGAATAACATTTGACTGGGGTCTGCCATGCCGTTATAAGACCAATTTAGTTGACTGATCGCTTCTCACGGGGGCCACAGAGGCCATGACGGCTCTTTCTCCAACGAGGGCCTGCAATAAAGATCTCCTTCTCCATCCGATTTCACAAAGGAGGTGATATACACCTTGGGGCACTTCCTTCAGTGTCTTCTTAAATAAAACATGATAAATCCTTGTCAAGGTCTTTACTGACTCAGACCAAACTAAATCTATGGCTTTAGCTAGTTTAATTACAAGAAACACGGAAATAATCTCTGTTGGAAATTTTGCAGTTACAATTTTCAAGGTTGTAAGTTCTTTTCTTTTTTAAAGAGGACCTGTTATGCTTTTGTAGTTTTTTTCCCTTTCCTTGAGTGCGTTATATAGTGTTTCTGTGCACGTAAAAGGTCTGCAAAGTTACAAAGCCCAAAGTCCAGGCCAAAGGGAGTTACTCTCCCCCACAGAAACGCTGCTCCTGAACAGCCTGAAACGCCTTGCTTGAAGTCCCGCCTTTTCTTCCGTAACATGGTGATGTCACCAAGTAACATATTTGCATAATACCTGCCTAGCATTTAGTTTGGCACGCCCTCAAACAAAGCTAGTTGAGCCATGAATGTATAAAGAGAACCGGATACAGCGTTCCAGGCGGGCTCCCCAGAGTGATAAAGTACCCGGATCATCCGGCGATCTTCCGCATCCGTTGGGCACCATAGAGCAGGCGCAGTAGCGTTTCCTTTAACTCCGCCTCCCAGCCCTCGCTCCAGCCTCGGTCTGGGGCTCATTCACATGAACGGAGGAAGGAAAATAACTCTGGATTCGGCTATTAGTACATTTTCCAACTTTTAGGACCTAATGATTTAAATAAGGGCTATTCAAGTGTTCATACTGGGGAGTTGTTTCATGTAAAAAAAAAAAAAGAATCCGCCAAGTTACAGACGTATCTTTCCCAATGTAAGTCTACGGGAAAAAGTATTTTTGGGCCCAATGGCATCACGTGACGGACACGGAAGTTGTAGTACCGCCGTTTGGCCACTACGAAAAAAGGCCGGGCGCTCTTCCTGGGGGCTTGGTTCGAGAGGAGCTGGAGCGGAGTCCGAAGAGTTTGATTGGGTCGAGAAATCATAACAGTGGGCCGGCTGACCAATCAGAGCAGACTGGGCTCTTCGAGAGAGCGTGGGCAGGAGCTCAAACAGAGCGTTTCAGACAGAAGGTGAGAAAAGTCAAATGTTTTTTGAACATTAAAGCACGCAAACATGTTCTAGTAGAAACGCAAAATACAAGTAAGAACCTGAAAATGAGCATAATAGGTCCCCTTTAAATCCAACCGCATATAGCACACATGCTATTTAAAATAGGGGGAGTTGTTGGCCAATAAAATCAAGTTGGCAGTTAATGTCTGAGTGACTGAGGTTTATGTAAACGCCTCTGATGGTGATAATTAAAGAGTGTTTGTATGGAGGTGCACAGCTCCGCGTCTCTTTTTAAAGGATGCTTACTGTCTCCAAAGCATGGAGATGGTGGCAGCCTGAGGGCCTGCCTGCTTTCTTTTCCCTCTCTCTGTATCTATCTTGTGCTAAATACACACATAGAAAAAAACACTCACACACACACAAGCACACGTGTACAAAGACGAACTCTACACACTGTACCGACACGTACAAACAAAAAACCCACACACAAGAAAGAGACGGCGCTTTCACAAACATCAGCCTCTCAATTAGCTTCTGCACTCATTTCTCCTTGGAAGAGAATTATTTTTCAGCTGGGTGCTTTTTCTTTGTTTATTGTGAGCAGACCAAAGCCTTATCAGCAGCTAATCACTGCATGTCAAATTCACAGACTTACTGCAGTCACTTAAAAAAAAAAAAAAGAAGAAGAAGAAGAAGGATTCAGTGAATAATCTTCTCAAGTTCAGATTGCCATTTCAGATTTGGACTATCACCAATTTTCTTTTAGATGCTCGAGCCTGTCTAACAGCCAGGGAGGAAGATCAGCATTTGTTTGATATAATTCCTTGTGACATGTTAATTGCATCTACTTGTAATTCTCTCTAATTGATGTTTGATATGTCTCAGGAAATTAGGCCAACTAGATAACGCCGCAAATATTATGAATCCTCCCCGCCTTCCTCTTTCCACGGCAGGTCTGATGAATGCACAACACCTTGAGCTGTAATGTGTCAACATGCTGTGCAGCTATGCTCTGTATTCCCAGGCTGACAAACCTAGGGTTAGAGGCATATCACTGTCTATTCAAAACACACTGCAGAGGGGCAGAGAAGACTAACCTGAGCAATTTTCACAGAGTTCTGGGTCGAACCGCCGGCGTGGTACTCGACTTTGTTCCTCTTGACAATTTCTTCAAACCTGAAAAAAACAAGTACGTGATTAACCACGTGAACCGTGTGAATTAAAAGTGAATCAGACCAGACCTGCTGATAAAGTCTTAGTGTGAACACCAGATACAACCAGCTGTAACATGGGCAGACTACAGGTTTATCAACACTTTGCCACATTACAACATGTGTGGGAGGAGCGAGGATAAATCGCATTTCATAAGCGCCGCAAATTAGTCAATACAAAATCCATTAGGAGAGGTTACGCAGGTACGGTCGTAGAGCAGCTGCGAATGTAGATAATGAATTTTAGTACAGACATTTGCGGTCTCCAGTGAATGGATCCTAACGACTCCGAGGATCAACCTTTTTTATCGCTATCAACATGTCACATATTAACCAAATTCCAGTGAGTCTCAGTTGTAATGTGAACCAGGCTAACGTTGCATGCTGAAATTATACTAGTGTTAGCATCACAACCTGCTAACATGCTAAACACATATTAAATCACATCTTGTAAGTATGCTTACATAACGTCTTAAAAGTTAGCATGCCTACATGCCAAAAGTTAGCATACCAAATGCATGTTAGCATGCTAACATGCCAGATTTAAGATGCTAACATTATGCTAACATAGTACATTTAGAATGCCAACAGAATCTTTATGTCAATATGAAGATCATTAATAAGTTGAAAGTTTTTAGCTAACTGTTTCAACCATTTATCCATTACTTTTTTGGAACTATTCCCACCATTCATCTATTACTTATCACTAACAATTTCAACCATTTATCCTTTACTTTTAGGTAACTATTCCCACCATTCACCTATCACTTATCACTAATAATTTCAACTATTTATCCATTACTTTTAGGTAACTATTCCCACCATTCATCTCTCACTTAAAACCAACAATTTCCACCATTTATCTATTACTTTTAGCTGACTATTTTAAACATATATATCCATTATTTTTAGCCAACTATTTCAACTATTTATGCATTACTTTTAACCCGTTTTGACCTCTCTGCTTCCCGCACTTTCAATTGCAAGACATAGTGTTAAGGCTCTCTGCAATTTCTATTATTTTTTTTATTTTTTTTAAATGTATTGAGCTACTCTACAAACTTTACACGTATCCTTGGCAACTGCAGATGAACCCCCTCGTTGGGAATCACTGGGTTAACTCATCAAAAATGTTTTTCTTTTTCTTTTTCTGTCCCTCTGTAAAGAAGACAGCAGCGTGTCAACTCTGCAATATAATATAGTTGAAAATGGCATGCTTATTTTTTTTTTTTGTTGCTATTCTTCAACTGTGACTTTCCAGGTGCACGCCGTTTAAATAAACTGCTTAAAAAGAAAAAGAGCAAGAAAAAAAACCTGCGAGCAAGTGCTGGATTTTGTTAAATGGGATACTTGACCACAAATGTTGCTGGAATTGAAAAGAGGCAGTTAGGGTCTAAATGCCAACTTGATAAAAGCAAAAGAGGAACATTGTCCACACATGGTTGTAGTTAGCCAAACAGTATTGAAGCAAGATGAGCAGCGAAAGTTATTTCTGAGGGAACTTGAACTGCTCCCTCAAAGGGGATGCATGAAATAAAAAAAGAAGCTATTCATCTTTCCAGATAGGCAGCCATTTTGTATTTCATCGGGTGGTGTTTTCAGAGCAATTAGAAAAACAAGTTTTTGCAATTTCCTTGTGTACAAAAACCTCGTAGTCGGATAACTTGTTTGGAGACCACATCTGATTAAATGTTTGATGTATGAACCATACAGCAGAGTTTAGAGATGAGGGGAACAGACTAAACACAATGAGTCAAGAAAACAGACATGACATTGGGGAGTGGGGAGTAAACAATTGCTGAGTTTTCAAACATAAACCGCAGCAACACCCTTGGGTTTTCCAGTGAAATACTGAAGGCGGTTCTATCATATTTTTTTTCGGATTTTCCCATCATACTGCCATTTCAAACATCAATAGCTTCAATGCTTAGGCGTAACGTGATGCAAAGCTGGGCTATACGCTGCGAGATAGAGTCTTTATCTGGGGAGCCGAGAACATGAATAATGTGTATTCTCCAAATCGTTCACACAAACAGCCTCCCAGGGGGCTGGCTATATAAACGTGTCCACCCTGCTAAGGAAATTGACCTAACTGCAGTCGAGATGATACGCCGCATAAGGAGGTCCTTGGCTTTTTTTTCCTCTCCCCCCTCAACTGTAAATTGAAGACTATCAATTTGCAAGTATTTACATCAGGGGGGAAAAATCCAATGACATGGTAAATAGTTCAAGGTGCACCATACCATTCCCACTGGTGTTACGTGTGATTCCACCTTAAATTAACTGCATAAGAGGGTTCTTTTTGAGAAAATGCTCGAGTGTAATCCCGAGGGGTGCCGGTTACGTAAAGGCTCCGCTACGGAGCGACCGATGCATTCCCTTTTTAGGACTAAAACAACATTTTCAGGGGAGGTCAAAGGTTGCAGCGAACTTGAATTTTGAAGTTGAACTTAGAAATGTGTGTATTGTATGTCCTCACTGCAGACAGGGGGAGTAATATGTATGCAAAGTGCATCATGGCTTACCAACACATGTCAGCCAGAGGTGTTCAATACTTCAGCACAACCTGGTTTAACAAGGCATGGCCGAATTCTGAGCGAGTGTGAAAGTAACCTTTACTGCTTCAAAGAAAGTCTGCATATCATGTCTCAAGGCAAGGGGGTCTACCCAGGGCAGAATGTTCCTAATAAAGAAAAAAAAAAAAAAAAAAAAAACTTTCCATGCAAGTGGAAAATATGCTAACCGGGAAAAAAAAAAAAAAAAATCCTTCCTGAGACACCTGTTATGACTCCATGACAAAGGAAGAATTTGAGCACTGTGGGTGTTTATAACATGAAGGCAGCCGAGGGACTCCAGAACCCATTTCAAATAGACACACAGCTTCTGAGGATTTCAGCTTTTTTTCCTTTTTTTTTTTTCTCCCCCTTCCTAGAAGTATTTGCTCCACCTTTCAGTGCAGACAGCATGGGGCCCTGCTCTTGGACGCCTCGAAAATCCCATCCGAAAAGGAGCAGCTGCCTCGAGACCTTTACACCCTCAAACATCATGTGATCCCATAGTTGTGACACCGTAAACGGCCCCCTTGGCCATTTAGGAAGAGAAAATCCCTTTCCATCTACTGCAGTCTGAGCTCTCTCGGTGATGGGAGGGAGCAGGAGGAAAAGAAATTGTTTTTTTGAACAAAATGTCCTCAGCCAGTAACCCTCTGCTTTTAAAACTCGTGTTGTTCGAGGGAAGAGCAATTCCAACTATGCCATTGCATTCCGCTAATGTATGGACGGTCTTGTGTTGTATAACGCGTGCTTTGCAAGAGACTGCCCCCTGACGCTCTGGTTAAATGCCACTCGTTACTAAAGGCGCCGTGCTATTTTTCAATTTCATACCTTCCAATTTGAGACTAATAGAAGCACTTATTTGTTGAGCTTAAATCAAATTAGTGGAATTAGGTTAGTGAATGCAATGTTCGTATTCGGAGGATACGAGAGTCCTCCTCGACAACTAATACCTCCGCATCTCCCCCGGCTTGACACGTTCAAATTGTTGGGGCAGATCACACAAGTCGGGAACATCGTGTTGTTTACATTCCTGGGGATGGAGCCCCCACCGTCGTTTCCCATCAAGGGAAATATGAGAGCTTCCAAAGTACTACGAGTGTTCTCTGGCCCCGAGTGACTCATGAGTTCCTCTCTCACCTCCCCAAAAAAAGGCGAGCCGAGTAGATTATTTACACGAGGCAATAATTCAAGATTTGCTCCTCTAAGTCTCTTACACGGAGGGCAAGGCGAGCCCCCATTTACCCGATCCCTCTTCATTCGCCTTTGATGTTAGCCTATCTCGATAAGACCGGATGAGTGCCCTGAAATCCCCGTCGAGTGATTTCACAGGAAGAACAAGTCTCTGTTAATCAATGGCTAGATTGGATCTGGATCCTCGGGAGTGGTCCGCCTGAAAAGTCCTCCCGAGTGTTTGAGTGCACACCGGGGTAATTCATCGCTAATGATCACCGCGGCACCCACTCCTCCCGCGTTTTCGTCCTTATTTAATTGCCTCGTTCACGTTTTAAACAGCTTACAAATCACACGGACAGGCAGGGAAACATGATCAAACAGCCCCCGTCGCTAATCAGGGGAGGGCAAGGAGAAGAAGTGAGAGGACTGGGGGCCTTACTTCGCTGCTCTCCTTTTGGGGATTAGGAAAGAAGGAGGGTTGTACAGGAACAGTAAATTATCTCTGCTTCAGCTGGAGCAGGCAGGTACATTTAAACAGGCAGATCCATCTTTCTCTCTCTCTCTGACAGAAGCTGATAGGGGGCCGTACAGCCAAAAAGGCTTTGGTAATCCCAGTTTCAACACAGGCATCTGGAGTGGAGACAGGTTCCACCATTGATTAGATTCCCCCCCCCAATCAGCGTGTGCATCCTACACCAGCCTTCCTTGGTAGTCTGGAGGCAGTACAAGGCCTGATGCACAGTAATTGTTTCCATAGGTCAGGCGGAGGGAAAAACAGCTCGGGGACGTGATGAAAAGGGAGATGGAAAGGGTGAGGAATATTGTTGTTTTTTCCCCCCCAATTAAATTGTTTGTCAAACCCTTCACAAAGGGTTACGCAGTTTATCTGTTTAAAATCAATACGCTCGTCTCAGTGTGAAAGCTTGTCCCGACACAAGACAGGCCCATTAATTATTCTGTTCCGCGCGCTATCGCCGGGCTGCTCAAGGTTGAGCCTTATCTTTTCTTATTTCAAATCAATAATTATCTTCTACCGTGCTCGCGCTACCCCCTCAGAAAGAGATGTGCTTTTCATTCAATGCCTGTAGACTCTCTCTTTCTCTCTCTCTCTCTTTCTCTCTCTCTCTCTCTGTGTAGCAACTGGTGAAGAACGCAGAATGAATAGGACATTCTTATCAGTGGAACATTAGGGCAGGATGGGAATAGATGGCGAAGAATGAGACGCATAAAAGTACTGAACACAAATGAGTCATGATTCAGACAGCGAGCGAGGCCTTGTTCCCGTCCCCTGACATCTTCTCATACACTACAGTGAGGGATGAATGTTGATTTGCACAAAGAGCATTATGATATTCAGGTATTCTCGATCCAGTTGGGTTAAAGCTTCAGTGGGCAGAAAGGTTTTTGGCATCGTTGGGCAAAAATTCCAGTATAACCTTTCAGCATTATTGTAAATCACGTGTTCTGAGAGAAAACTAGACTTCTTCTCCTATTGGCTGTGCTCCGGCTGGTGGGCGGTGCTTGGTATTTCCTCAACAGATCTCAACATGGCTGCCGGGTCACAAACTTTCTAATTTTACAGCTAAACAGTACACTACAAGATGTTTCTGAAAACACTTGAGTAGAGAAATAGGCATTACAGTAACAGAATATTGATTCATATTTGATCAGCGCTGCCTAGTTTGATCGGAGTTCGCGAGTGATTGACAGCTGCTCAGAGACGGTAAGGCTCCAGCTCGGCTCTGATTGGTTGTTTTCCTCCGGTCTGTGAAATCTTGCAGATACCATTAGGAGCACCAGAGGACACCAGAAGCATTTTTTTCCACATTACCTGTCTCATTTACTACTGTCAGGATATAGTGACTTAAAATAATAATAATAATAACTTTTTTTTAATCATATTCGCTCCATTTCTACCCACTGCTGCTTTACTCCCTGTTCAGCCGAGAAAACCTGCCTCGACTTCGGCAAAGACGAGCCCGTTCGCGTTATAGACTGGATGCACAATTAATGACGGCACAATTACATGGTCATAATGGGTGAGTAATTGCATTAGAATGCAGAAACAACAAATGTGCATCCCTTTAATAATCAGCCGATCCAGCAGCAGCGGCCCATTTGTTGGCATTAAGCGAGGACTGCTGTTTGTACTTAATTAGGCTGCACTCAAGGATTAGGCGGCGGGGGCAAAATCTGGTCATGGAGGATGAGTTCATATTATTTCCTCTTAAAATGTCACAGGTTTTTTGGCTTGGCGCTGCAGAGGGTGGCGTTGTTTGTCACACTGTACTGTGTGGATGTGGGAGAGGGAGTGCGAGGACATGAAAGAGAGAGAGAGAGAGAGAGAGAGAGAGAGAGAGAGAGAGGGACACATTGAGGGAGAGAGAGAGAGTGGGAAGACGGAGCGTGTAAGCAAAGATGGGGCTTCTGGTGTTCTCTTGAGGATTGAGATTTGAAGCCGGAGCACAAAGCCTTTGAGACATTCCCCTTATCTTGGAGGTTGATACCAGGATCTGGGTGATTCAGAGCGCTCCGTGTGAATAATTCCACCGACACCCCCTACTGCGGGGACCATATGGCCCAGTGTGAACTTTAAACACGCGGGGAGTGTTGCTGCTCGCCAGTCAGGCCTCCCATCTCTGCCCCCGCGCGGGGCTAGGTGTGGAGAAAATGATCGGCACAGATAGTACACTAACTAGCACTACATGTGTACGGGCTGCTGCCATCGTTGGCTTTTCCTGTGTGGCTGCTGGGGATCAAAGATGACTAAAAATAGCCCTGAGCATGCTTTTCTGAACTGAACATGCTGTATGTACTGGCTGAGACGCCCACATTTTAATTATAAAACGCTCTTTAAAAGGGGGAGTCGGAGGGAGAGGAGGAGGAGGCGGAGGAGGAGGAAGAGGAGGGGAGGGGAGGGGAGGGGGGGGGGGACGCCCACATGCACAGAGATGTGGATTATGTTTGTTACACTCCCTTTGACTTGTGATGTTTCCTTCTGGCACCACCTGCTGGCAGCCGCCGACAACAAGGGGGGAGGCGTTTTTTGCAGCTCCGGCGAGGACGAGCCTTAATTATGATTGCATCAGCCATCTCTCATGATGCAGCATGTACGCTTTAAACGCAGAGCGATCACGCCGCGTCACGGCGTGTTAACCTATTTCATCAAAAAAGAACAATATATGGGGCTTCTTTATTTTTGAATATTTGAAACGTTCCCCTTGTTTTATAATTCAAGAGGTCTCGATCCACATTTCTTACAGTTGAGTACAGCTCCGGTGAGCATCATGTCAGATTTATGCGAGCGCCCCCCCCCCCCCCCCCCACCCCCACCCAAATCGTCGGATTCGTGCGTATCAATAAAACATCAAGAGCGGCGCGGTTGGCGGCTGAACATGTTTCTGATGTCTCAATTACCAGTTGAGTGCCATTAATCTCTGCTCGCTCTCTTTGGCTCGGAGGTCGGCTGATGGATGCAGGCCCGCGACCTTTGCCCTCGCGCGGCACAGGGGGGAGCCGGATGTTCTGACCCCCCCCAGCGGGCCGGCGGAGGTGAGTTTAAGCACTGTAGTACAACACTCAGCCTCAGCAACAGACAAGGGAGCTGGGAAGTAAAAAAAAAAAAGGGGGGGGGGGGGGGGGGTTGTAATGTGTCTACACACTCAGTCAAGCATGAGTGCATCCAGTGAAGTGGCACCATGGCAAGCACATGCGGCTTCTGCACGCATGCTTGCATGCGAGCACACACAAACACACACACACACACACACACACACACAAGGAGGAGTGTTTCTCCTCCTGACACACCACGATAGCTCCGCCGGGGGTTTCTAGCACTCACATTTCGCTTCGTTATATATTAAAAAAAATAAATAAAAACAGGGGTAGAGTCAAGTGTGTTTACAGAGCAGAATCTATCACACACACACACACACATATATATATACACACACACCCAGGAGCCAGAGTGTTTAGCATGTACTCAGTGAGAGGGGCCTTTGTTGTTTTCCTCCCAGTAAGCAGATTGAGCTGCACGGCAGCAGCAGGGGTGTGTAAGATGTACACAGACAGCGGGGCGTGCGAGTGGAGAGGCACCTCCACTGATCTCCCGTGTCGTGTGATGATGTGTGTGTGATGTGTGTCTCAATCCAGCGCTGATCCCCCTGAGTCAGCCCCGTCAGTGATATGAGCCTCCCACCCTCTCGCCTCCCTTTTTTCGTTCTGTCTTTCCCCTCGCCATCCGGAATGCTAATAACAGCCAGCCACTAACGCTGCTGCAGCCCTGAATTATTCATGCAGCAGAGGGTCACACGGCATAATGAGGAGTTTACTCTCATTCTGGATGCGATTGTGACGCTGCTAATCTGCATTTAGCACAGAGAAAGAGAGGAAAAAGGAGGGGAGACCAGGGGGGGTATAGAGAGGGAGAGGGTGGGAGGAAGAGGAGGAGGAGGGGAGGATGAGCACTGATGAACTTAATTGCTGTGAGCAAACAACCTCTGAAAAGAGTCACGCCATCATCCAGAGATGAGAAAGTAAACAATTAATTATCGTCGGACAGAGGGAGCCATAAAACAAATGTTTGAACGCGACTAATATTCGGGGAGCCAGCTGATCTCTCCCCCCCCCCCCCCACCCACCACCCACCCCCTCTCTCTCTCACGGAGGTGACAATACACTCACTGTAACAATGACTCACTCATTTGACACACTAATAATCATTAGCTCTAATATGATAT